>CM035232.1:61242183-62442183 GCA_020226215.1 Sindora glabra | reverse complement strand
ACACTCAATTTTATATAGGTCTAGTTGGTTCATTACTCCATCTTATATTTCTTATGGATGCTTGCCAATACATGTAGCAAAAGCTTCCAACAAAGAAAAGTGTAAAAGGCTATGTGATATTAGGGCTCACTTCACATGTTTTCTCTCCCTAATTGCTTAAGAAAAAAAAGTGTCATTGCTTACACTTTGATGGTAGAGAAAGGATAGACACTAGTAAAGAAAAAAACTATATTGATAAATGTAGAATACTGTAGTCAATAAATACACAAAAAATAAGTATGCATTAAAGCTAACTCAAATAAAATGTTTGAAAATTATAAAATCATCACGAGGTTCTAACCCTCATTCAACAAATGATATAAAGGAAAGAAATTGAAATAAGCAATGTCATATTTGGAATGAATTATATGTCATGCAAAATGACAACATCCATTTGTACTTCTTCTAACTTGAGTAGCATCCACATTGCTCTAACATTAAGAATCATTTATAACTCACAATCAATCGAAAATGAAAGTTCTACATTATTTTTTAACTTATCTCTAACTGATGCTTTATATCTAACTGAAGTCACCCACTTATTTTCAAGTGAAAATAGTGGGTCTACTTTAGATTTAGTTTTTTTGGTCCATCCCTACTTTAGATATTAACTAAAAAAAGCTATTATCCTTCCTTCCTGCTAGATTGTAGATGTTAATTTTTAAAATAACTAACATTTAAAGTCATACGAACAGTGAAATTTTTATGCCATAAAGTAAATTAAATATTTTCTTCCTCATTATCACTCTTACTTTCCTTCTTCTTTATTTTTAAACTCCTAAAATTAATCTTTGTCTCTATTCAATTCATTCTGCAAAACACTAGATCTCACTTTATCCTCTACCATATCTCAATAAGTTACTAATGTTTCTTTAACTAATATCGAGCATGAAACAGGTTCTAAATGTGAGAGCTATCTTTCTTATTTTTATTTCTTAGATTATTTCTTCCATTTCTTCAATTTTTTACATAGGTTTTTTAAGAAATTTTTGTTTATGTTTCCTTTGTATAACTTTTAGAGTTATTTTTAAATTTTAGATACTTATTGTATATTTAATAAAATATTACAATAAAGACCAAAGCCACAATGACAAGAAATACTTATTACAAAGTTTTTAAGAGATTTTTATTTTTATTTCCTTTATATAACTACTAAAGTTGTATCTAAGATTTAAATGTTTATTATATGTTTGATAAAATATTACAAGGAAGTCCAAAATCGATTAACAATAATAAGATATGAAAAAAAATCCATGAAAATAGTCATTTTTCATTATTTTAGGAAGGTAAAACCTTGTTAGGATATTGCAAATGAACAGATCTTGAAAAATTATATGAAATTAATATAACATTTGCCACAAATGGATGATTGAGCATGAAGTTATGACTTTTTAAAACTTTTAACTTAAAATTCATATTTTTAATGGGATATTGGATTTATTTAATTTTTATTGTAAATATTCTAGTAGGGATATAAAGAATTAACATAAAAAAATATTATGTAAATATTTAATGTTAATCTTTTACTAAAAAATAATGTGAAATTCTAAAATTTAAAATATTTTTAAAAGAAAATACATTGGTTTCTTGGCTAAAAAATTGACATCATTACATAGATTCCACATCCATTTTGGAATCAATGTTGAATGTAACAACATATAATGACATTCTTATATAGAATAGATAGTGATTAATGTAAAAATCCCAAAATAATTAATGTTAAAAGGCAAATCTGTAATAGTGGTATAAAAACTAATATCAAAAGAATGTGCAGGAATGATGATGAGTTATGAAATATGTTGCATGGATGAGATTTGGTATCAAAAAGATGTACATTTCATATATAGATTATGATGGAAGAGATGCAATATTTGAAAACAAGATCCAATAAACTATTTATGAAGATATAAGGCAGACCTTAAAGAGAAAAGGATAAGTTTATAGAGACATAAGAATGATCCACGAATCAAAATGAGGTTTATTACTTCATTTGAATTATTATTTATTGATCCCATATTTTTATAATGTATTGCATATTTATAGAAATGGATAATTATGTAAGAATCTTGCTTATGAGCTTATAAGAATAATAATTGTTATTTATAGAAAGTGATGTAAATTATGTGAGGCAACTTTGTTTAAAAAGCTTTGTTGTTTAAAGAATTTTTCTAACTATATGTATATATGAAATGAATGTTATGGTTTATTTAACTTCATAAGCCCCTTAGTGATTTTATTATCAAATAAGAGTGCATTTTGCAATAAGGAAAGATTAGAGTTAAGGTAAATGAGTTACTATAATATATTAGTAAGTTCAAAAGGTAAATTTATTTGCTTTTTCATCTTATTTTAACATACTCATGAGTATTGTTACAAGTTTTAATAGACTTACACTCACTAAGTTCTCATAACTCATTCTTTTTATTTTTAACATTTTTTAGGACAAGGCTAACTAGAAAACTTTTTTGCTTGTATGGAGATCAAAGACATTATGGTAAGGGAATTTTATAGTTGGAATAGAGTTTGAGTGTGATCATGTTCGTATTAATATAATGTTATTCTTGTTTATTTTCATACATGGTTTTTTCTACCATGTCTTTTAAGTCATAAGTTTTATATTTTAAGGTGAGTGGTCTTTTGGAAGTATCCAAAAATAGAGAAGACTCTGCTATTTATTTCAAAGATAGTGATGCATGCTAGTTGTAATAAAAAATGGAGAAATTTCTATTTAATCAAATTCTACATTGTCAAAAGGTAAGGCTAGTGAGAAATCACTTGTAGATGACCTCTTATGTTAGTTGTGTACTTGAGATTAGGATGTCACATGAAGCTTTCCTGGAAACTTACATAAGATGAGAGTGCTAGATAAACATCTTTATTCTCTATAGCATCAATGAACTAACAATGCATCACATTATCTAATTAATAGTCTAGTAGCTTTATTAGTAATGCTTATGGGATTTGCAACATTTTTTGAACTGATCAATTTGATCTAAAAATTGGTGTAGATCCACAAATGGATCAATATCAAGATACTTGAATGGCTTGAGCTTCGGAAACTCATGGATTATATGGAACTTATTTCCAACATCTTTTTAGGTGTGGTAAACTTCCTTTTGTGCTTCTCTTCTCGATCATAATCCTTATTTTAGCTATTCTGATTCTTAGGCTTTCTATGTCCTTAATTTTGATTAAATGCCTTATTAACTTAATATAATACTTGTTATATGGAATTTGCAGCCTAGGATGGAAGTTGTTATTCCTTACCTTCCCTTTCCATTTTCATACTACCTTAAACTTGCAAGCCTTTATATTACTTTTCATGCTTGGGCTCATGCTTAGGGATACTAATTTGCACTTGACTATTGGTATTAACCATTTCCTAGTTCATAAGAATTTCAAAAAGTCAAACAAAAAACAAGGCAATCATCAAGCAATTTATTACAAGTAAACTCCACTGCTAATGTTAATAAGCATTACAGAATCCATCAAAATAGCATTAGTGATATGTAAGCCTAGGTGTACATATACCATTAGTATAGTTTTGGTCAATACCTATACGCATACAGATATAACCTAGAAGCCTCATCCCACTAGGAGCCTAGACCATGTTTTAATATTACCTTTGTCATAACTTAGTTATGATCAGCATGGAACTCATTATTTGATTTTTCCTCACTAAACCTATTTTCCTTCCTACTACATTATGACACATGTAGATTATTATGAAAGGAAATCATAAAATGAAAAGGAAACACTAAAATTTCATTGATAATTTAAGAGTCAAATATAAAAGGAGATAGACCTACAAATAGCTTGACCTACTATTTGAAGGATAAGTTAGCTTAACTAACCTTAAAAGGAATAAATTTTTAAATCTTTACCCTTACCTTATAAGGAGAAAGTCCTAAAACAATTATCTATATTAACATATCTCATGCTACCTAGCCATATCAGAGAATCCTTTAAGAACTTAGCTTTAAGGTGGTGAGAGAGGCAAATATGGATCAACCTAAGAATCTACAAAATAAAATGCGAAGGGGTAAGTCTAAGGCTTAGCGAGTAAATACTTTAGTATAATCAAATACAAATAATAATTTCAAACTTAATAACTAGATTTATGCTGCTATACCTAATACTTAGTTCATAGATTTCACAAAATAATTATGATTAATGTCAATACATTTATCCATAATCAAACATGTTCATCTATATTAACATCTAATTTAGATATTCATCCATGCCACAACATTATTGCATAATGCATAAATAACAAAACAATTAAAACATTTAAATCTTTTTGTGACTTCCAATACTGCCATATCCCTCATAAGCTTTTCTTTATGCCTTTTGAGTTCACTTTATCCTTTATTAACTGTTATCAAATCTAGTGTTTGAAATTCATATATCATATTGTCCCCATCACATATTACATGATTTCAATACCATTGATTTTATTCATTTATCATATTTCATAGTATAATATCACCTATGCCTTTTTGCATGGTCACATAACTTAATTCATTCTATTAATAACATAAAATTCTTTTCACAACATAAACTATAAATCACAACACTACAATACTTCTTTGCATGGCCATACATCATATGTTTAACCTTTATTTATAACTTAGCTTAATATTAAAAAGCACTAAAACCACTATTATAGATTACTCCCTTATTATCAATTGTTTTAGGGGCTTTAACATTGGTTCCTACCTGATATATATATATATATGGGAGACTATATCCAATATTGGTTTCAAACTAACATACAATATAGGTAACAACATCTATTATAATCCATAAAAATCAATGTGTTTAATTCTTAGATATTGGATAACCATTCATTTTAGACATCAATATATAGCTAGTATAATAATATAATTAACCAATATGGAATACAGACTATGACATCAATTTAGGAACTACTATTAAAGATTGATGTTTATCCATAACATAAATATGATATATGATGCTGGTTCTATTAAATAACCAATGTAATATAATAATAAAGACAATGGTCTTTTATCATGATTGATGTTATTTATTATTTTTTTCATTTGTACTCACCTATATCCCTCTATACCCAAAGCTATATCCAAACTTAATTATAGAATTTAGCCACCATATTATTATCCAAGAAGTAGTATATTAAAAATACTATTTATTATGCAAAATTGCCATTTATTATGAATTTGTATTAGAAGCTATTTAATAATTCAGAAATGCTACCTATTATATACATAATATGGACATAAAAAATATGTACACAATTATTTTCAATCTTTCTTAACATGTCTAGGAAAATCTTTAAACTATATCCTATCCACATGATCATCTCCTACATAGAACTTATTTGCATTATTTTTGTTATCCACCAAAGGTGTTTTATAAAAAAAGAAAAAGTCTCCTTAATATTATCCTTTAAATCTTTTTCATCCTTATAACTAATAACTTTTTTGTTCATTATTAAAACTATATACCACTTATGATTGAATGATTCTGTGACATAAAATACTTCTTTTGCCTATGATGCCATTATAAATAGCCCCCTTTGTGATCTTCCTTATTAAGCTTCACTAGTGTGAATCCTAACTTAGCTATCTGAATATCATTCTTATTCTCAACCTATTTATATCAAAACATAACATTAAGCTCTTAAATATCTTTAATAATCCTATAATATAACATATTGGCATAAAAAAGTTTCCTATCTTTAAATTTATTTATTTGTATAGTTTAAACCACTAAAGTATCCTCATTATTTTACATAGCACTCCTATAATCTTGGTCCTTTATATAAAAAGAATAGCTAGTGATGTCATATCCATGATAATAGATGACCTCCATTTATTGCCCTTGCACTTGCCATCTAATGGACTTGAAAATAGCATCCAATGATCCTCGTGCTATCTAATAACAAATACAACTTTTGAACTAATTGATGAATAACTAATTATGGTCAGCTTTGATACATTGATCATTCCTTATGTAATATTATCCCCTTGCAAAGGTCATATACTTGTCCATATAAAGCTAAACTTCATCAATATTATGCAAGATGTGAAAGTAGGTTTACATATATATTTCAATGCTTATACTCAACATATGAGTATCAATATGCCTTTACTTGCACTTTTACCCTTGTGATGAGACTTTAGAAGTCTAATAGCATCTACATTTAATAAGTAGTCATTATAGAACTTGGCTACCTCCTTAGTAATATAACCTTCTATAATGCAACCTTCTAATTGATGTCTATTCCTTAGAAGCCTTTTTAGGATTTTTCATATATTGCTCAAAAAGAGACATCCATCTCAAGTAAACTAGCTTGTATGGTTTTATCTCTATCACTAAATAGATAACTAGATGTACCATGATATCAAAGAATGAAAATGGGAAGTACATCTCTAGCTAATATAGCATAACTATATCTTGTCTTTGTAAGTTGTCCAACTTCTCCAAGTCAATGGCCTTGCTCCATATTACATTGAAGAAGAAGAAAAATCTAGTGATAGCATATCTAACATGTTTAAGCAAGATTAATAAAATAGCTACTGGTAATTGTTGGTGCATTAGAGTATAGTAATCATGAGATTTAAAACTAACTAGCTTCAAGTTTTTCATTGAGATAAAACTCTTAATATTTTAAAAATATCTTTATAGTACTTTAATAAAAAGTAAATACTTGCAAAAACTTATCTTTTCTTTTCCTGATAAAATATGGCAAGCTGACAAAAGATATGTATATTAACCCTTTCTTTCTAGTGCTAGATTTCTTTGAATGGACATTTTAACTAAGTCTAGCCTAGCTTTGACTTCATCCTTAGTTTTTTCTCATATGTTTAATAATATTCTAATAAGACTATTATAAATATCTTTCTCCACATGCATGACATTGATTTTATGCTTTATGGGTAACTTTCTCTAGTATGGAAATGTTTTCCAAGAATGACATTAACATTTTTAACCCGTTCATAAACTTGAAATATGAAATTTTATATAATTAATAAATTAAAGATGTTATTTAGTTACCAATAATCAACTAAGTATTACTTATAAAAATTCAATGTTAAGTCCCTTTATCCATACTTAATCTCCATTTAAGGGAGTTGGAGCTATTGCTTTTTTTAATAATGAATTGAAAGCTTTCCTTAACTTATGATATCAGTAGTCATAATGCAAAAATTTCTAATGATCAAGATATACTATTTTATTACCATGCTTTAGTTAAGAAAGACAAGTGCTATTTTCACAAATAAAGTATGGTATATGCCCTTTGATGCTATTGTCAAATAAGTTATCATAAGTTAGAAAGTCATTGATTATATGAAAGAACATGGCATTCAAAATGAAAGACTCTTCATGGTTTACATTAAAGACCAAGAAACCTTTTTCTTAAATCATCTTTAAGTCGTTAATAAGTGGAGCCAAGGATACATTTATGTTTTTTCTTTATTATTTTAGTACTGAAATCAATAATGAAAACATGATATACTTACACTTCATGCACAATCAAGGAGATAGATTCTAGATCATTAACATAACAAGCTATATGTTATATTTACTACTTATAATACCATAAGGGTTTATTCCATCAATATAAAGTGCAATTTGAAGGTTTCTTAGTTCATTAATAAACTCAAGGAATAATGTCTTAATTATCTATCATTGAGAAAAATCCATTGGATGTTGAAGCTTACCATTAAAATGGTGTCCAGTTTGCATGCTATATTAAGTTCTTAGCATCTCTTACATTGGCAAACATTTATTTAAATCTTGGTATTAAGTAGAAGATACCATAACACCTTAACTAAAGTTTTTATTATTATTAATGCCATTATTTTTCCTCAATTTGTAATTCGATGCCCTACATTTTAGACATTTCTTTAAATTTCTATTCTTATTTCAATATAATATGCAATCATGAAAGCAAGTTTATATCTTCTTGTAGTATATATTCATTAAGCATATGACTTTCTTTACCTCATAAGTACGATCTGATAGCTAATTACTTTTAGGAAGCATTTCTTTCAATAGTTGCACCAATTTCATAAAACTTTTGTCATTATGATCATTATTTTCCTTGAAGTTGAATAGTCTTAATATAATAGATAATTGTATAAATTTGGTGTAACTTGGATACAAAGGCTTCTCTATATCACTTAATAACTTATAAAGGACTTACCAACGCTTATTGAAATTATCTTTAACATCATGAACCATGCCCTCTAACTGATCTTCCATTCCCACATCTATATTATCACCTTTATAGGTACAAGATAAATTAAATAAATCATATTCCCCATGCCATATCCATTACTTATGGCTCTAGTTAATGCCATTGAAAAATAAAAACATTCTTATCTCCACTAGATAGAGCATCCTAATATAGACACATTCCTCACATAAATATAATATAAGATCATTACTAGTTTCTTCCTCTTTTTTCTTTACCTATAGTAAATCTAATAAACTCATTAACACCCTTTTAGCATATTCAAGGGTTAAACAATTAGTAGACATATATCCACAATCCATGACTACCTAGTTTAAAGTAAAAATGCAATCACATATTAAAGAATACATATATAAATATGTGAAGAAAATAAAAGTTTTAATAAAGCTATTAAGCCAATATCAACACCTAATCCACCTAAAACCTTAGAAAAAGAGATTATAGACATAAAATCTAAACAAAAATAGACCTACACAATCATAATATTATATAGTTCTTCCTTTTGGTTAGAAAAAAAAATAAGCATCACAAATGCACCTTAAGCAGTGAAGAAGATTTCAATAAGTTGAAGGATGAATAAGAAGTTAAATGCATTTTTTTTAACTTTGGTAAGACTATCTTCTTAGGAAAAAATGACTTTTAAAAAGAAGGTTGAAGAACTCTACACTTTACTTTTTAGCACTAAGTTAGAAATTACCATTTATTTAATCTCTTATCTTCATTTTAGTGAATCATTATTTGAAAAGTAAAATGATGTTATTGAATATTCCACATCAATTGCATATTAGAATTGACATTTAATATTCAATGTTTGATATAAAAATTTTCATGATGAATGTAGCATGTTAGTTTACAAATAATCGCTGTCTTATATTATACTTTTCACTTTGGTTTAATATAAACACTTAATGTGATTTCATAGTTTTTTTCATAGTTATAGTTTTTTTTTATAAAACAAGTTCCTAAATATGATAAATATAGTTTAATACATTAGTTATAATAAATAACCAATATCATAACATAAATACATCAATTCTTAGAAAGAAATTAACATGGTGTATTTATTTTTTCATATCAAATTGAAATATGATATTCTTAACAAAATTTTCTATTTTTCATACATTTATACATAAAATAAACCAATATATTGAAATCTTTAAAATTTATATTAAACACTAATATAATAAATAGTTAACTTTATATACAACTTGGTAATGCAAATGTACTAACACACTAATATAACAAACAACCAATTCTTATGATTAAGGATAATATATCAGGAATAAGAAATACAATCAATATGTTCTTTGTTGCTAGTTCTCTTTTGTTAAATATTCTTCATGCTTAAGTTTGAGACTAATTATATAACATATAAACAACTTGGTAATCTTGAGAAGAAAGTTTTCTACCACCCTTGTGGAGAAATTAGGTGGAAGAAGGGTTTTATCTTAGCAATAACAAATGTAAAATATTCAATATCTTAGTAATAAATTTTCCCCCATTATCAATGCTAGAGTTTGAAATGAATTTAAGGATAGCCTTCTTTTCCATCTTAAGAAGTTTGTTTGGAGAAGATTGTAAATCTTATCAAAGGACTTCTCTTGTCTCTAGCATCTCAAGACTTACATATTTGTCTTTAATCAAATAACTTACCCTATGAGACTTGAGATGTTAAAAGAAAGGCAAGTCTTTCAACAAGATTTACAACCTTTTACAATCAAATTTTGTGAGATGGAAAGAGGGTTTATCTTTGAATCAATATGAAATTATGGAATTATATAATGAGGGCTAAGGCACACAAAGATTGATATGAACCTACCTAACTCCGCCTCAAAAGCTAGCTTGTAAGGGGAGGTTTGCCAACCCATATATAAAGCACCCAAGAACACCCTCGCTAACTAATGTGGGACACATCATACCTGACCCCTTTAGACTACATGTCCTCGTGCAAAAAATCAAAAAATGGCCACAATCCATCAACCAGACAAGGTCCCTCGTTAAACAATGTGGGATATATCATGCCCGACCCCTTTAAACTGCACGCACTCGTGTAGAGAACCAGAACATGGCCACAATCCATCAACCAGACGGGATTCGGCTCTGATACCATATGATATGAACCAATCTAACTCTACCTCAAAAGCTAGCTTGTAAGGGAAAGTTTGCTAACCTATATATAAAGCACCTAAGAACACCTTCGCTAACCGATGTGGGACATATCAAAGATGTTTCAAATCAAGATTAGAGCACAATTTATAGGCATTATAGAATATCATACATTGGTTATTAACATATAACTAACATATTAAAAATTAATTTTTTAATGCTGATCCATTGATATACCTTTTAGATGTTAGTTATTTTAGCAATTGATGCTATAAATGCTTACGTAATAAATACCATATTATATTTTAAATGAGTTGACTTTTAAAATACAAATAAGCTTTATAGTTTCAAATAACATCATAAATACAAATATTAATTGGTTAAAGATAACCTTTAGACATCAGTTTTTAAGTAAAACTAACATTTAAAACTTTGCAACTTCCAATAATATAGTAAATTTAAACATTAATTAGATGTCGATATTTTTTTAGATATCAATTTCATATGAAACCAATGTCTAAAATACAAATGTTCTTTACAATTTCCATTAGCATCTTAAATGCAAACATTAAGTATCTATTAACATTATTTTAGATGACGATTTACTATACCGTTAATGTTTAATGTTCCATGTGGTATTCATTTAGATAACAATTGATTAAGAACTAACATGGTATTCATATTCAATATCAACTTAATATAAAAATGTCATCTTAAGATTTCCTATATCAAACCCTTCAAGTTTCACTTGAAAATAAGGATTTATAACATCAGATTATTATAACCGATGTGGTAAGTTATACTTATTTACAAAAATAACATTATGCCATTATATATTGATTTTCACTTTAACTAATATAAATAGGGTAACATTAATGGGCAAATATGTAGTAGTGAAAACCCTTGCATATTATGATATCATTGGTTAAACTAGGTATAACTGACTATATATTTGACTATGAAAGCCCTAAAAGTAACTCCAAAGACCATACTTGACTATTGAGGTCTAGTTAACAATTTTAGATACTCATAATTAATTAAGCAGTTAATTATCAGGGGCAAAGAGTAATTTTGGATACTTATAGTTAACTATGTGGTCAACTATTAGCATTTAAAGAATAACACTTTGGCTCAGTCAAATATGCAATGCCCAAAATACATATTTTGAGGCATAGTTAACTATGACCTCATTTTTTTTAAATTTTTTTATGATTTTTACTATTCATCCATGATAAATACTTATCTAATGCATTTAATTCACTACCAAACTATACCATGTTAGAAATGCATATTTAGGACACTTTATATGCATTAATTCCATAATTAAATCAAGTCAAATATCACAAATCAATACAAATCTATAAACTTAACTCATAACTCATTAAACATTTGAAATTTGTATTCAAATCAAATAGAACCTTCAAATTCTTTAAGGCGAGATTAGAATATTTAATCCTCTAGCATAAAGGAGGTTACTGGAAGGTGCATTCAATATTTCTTGGCCTTAATCATACAAAAATTAAATTTTTTTTCCCATTTGAACCAAAATACTTAAATTAGTACCAAATCCTAAAGAAGAATAATGGAAAATTCAACAAATAGGAAATGTTATCTTAATTATAAGAAGAAATTGATGAAAATTGATGTTTTTCTTATTTAATTGATGAAAGAAGCAGAAAGGAAAAAGGAAAGTTAAGAGGAAAAGGATCAATGGAGTAAATATTTTAAGAAGTTTAAGAGAAATAAGGGTGCATGGCTGAGTTAGGAAGATAAAATAAGGAATAATGCATCAGATATTTTTAGAAGTGTGCCCGAAATCTCCTCTATACTCATATTCTCAATTCAAATGGCTTGAAACCTCTAATTTTTTTTATCAAATTTTCCTTATCTATTTCAAACAATATTCTCATCCCAACTCTCATCGAATCATTGAATATATATTTTACCTATGATTTTACTTATATTTCCTTGTTACAATTTATCTATTTCTTATATACATTCCATTTTAATTATTGTCTTTAAGATCATTTTAATGACTCTCCTTCTAAAATCTTCTAAAATTATAAAAAAAAAGTGTAACACCTTCGACAAATGGTTTAGTGATTTTACTCATTGAGTTAGTTAGACTCTCACTTTGTGTTTATAACTATTGCATCTAATACCTTTGTAGGTTAGTATAAATTTAGAATATGGATTTGTTAGGTTAAAATTCAAAAATAGAACTATAATGGACCATAGGACTAATTGGACTTAGGTTTTAGATTAAAAGAGTGGCCTTACTTGAACCAACTAATCAACCATGACTACCTAACTAATTAATCAATCATTTTTGGCTAATAAATAGTTTGCTTTGAAAGCATATAAATGAGAAAGTCCCCTTAGTGCACTATGTTATCCTCGTTTTATAATTAAAGTACTTTAAAAGATAGAAATTCATAGAAACATGATTGTGACTTGCATTATGTTTACTTAATGAGTAGAATTGCTAAATCCTGAGCTAAAAGTTTTTTGTCTAAAAAGGTCTTTTGCTTTGAATTTAATTCATTTCTTTTTTTCTTTGGTTACAACAAGGTTTTTAACAATTAAAGAATTCTTTTTGTCTAAAAGGAAGGTTCTAGAAGTCATCTTTGAAGAGAACATTATCTTCCTAAGGTGAATGAGAGTTCCACTTTAACTACCTTTATTGTGAACTTATTTTATATTATTTTAAAAAAATCAACAAATTTTTTCTAGTTGCTAGGAATAAAATAAGCACTTAAGAAACTAAAACTAAAGTTAGAGAAATTTAACAAATGCTATATGAAATATGTGATATGCAAATGATTGTTCATGTTGTAAGGTCCATTTTAGGATTAGAACTTAAATTAATTATAAATAAAGAGCTTAAGAAAGAATATAACTTAGATAATTAAGGATAAGGATTTAAAGCTACTTTCAATGACTTTCTTTTCAAGGAGAACCAACCTTTGCTTTTGAAAGAGATAAAAGTAATGTTAAGGCTAACCTTGTATTGACAACAAGGTGAGAAAGATAAAGAAGTAATGTCATGCTTTCCCAGCAATAGCAAAGGAAGTGGAAAAGATTGCTTTAAGTTTAGAGACAATACCAATAATATTGGAGTTTTCAAACATGTTTCTAAAAAAATTATCATGTTTACTACATGAGATAGGTAGATAAAGTTTGAAATTAATCTAATACTAGGAATACAATCCATCTCCATGCCACATCCTATAGAATGGCTCTAACAAAATTAAAGGAAAACTGCTACCATAAGACTTATTTGATAAAGGTTTAATCTGATTGAGGTCTTCACCCTAAAGACCTTTGGTTTTATTTGTTCCAAGGAAAGATGAGTCTATAAAGCTATGCATTGACTACTTACAATTAAACAAGGTGACAATCAAGAATAATTATCATTTTCTGAGGATTGGTGATCTTTTTTATCAACTCTAAGGTGTCAATTGCTTTTGTAAAGTGCATCTTTGCTTAGGCAATCATGAGAAAAAGATCAAAGAGGATGATCTTTACAAGTTAGCTTTCAAAACCCCCTATGACTATTATGAGTTCTTAGTTGTCATTTGGGCTAACAAATGCTCTAACTGCGTTCATGGACTTAATGGATAATGTTTTCATACCTTTCCTTAATCATCAATTTATAATAGCTTTCATTGTCGACATTTTGATCTATTCAAATAGTAAAAAAGAGCTTACCTGACTTTTGAAGATTGTGCTACAAACCTTAAGAGAACACAAGCTTTATGTCATGTTCTTCAAGTGTGACTACTAGATGCATAGTGTGGCATATCAATATCTATTTTAAAATATATCTTACCAACATAATTTTTAATATAATCATTGAATATGAATATTTGTAAAGAAGGAGAAGGAAGAAGTGAGGAGAGAGATTGAAAGTGTTTAGAAAGAAAATGATAAAGAGAGGATATAATGGAAGAGGAAAAATAGGATACAAAAATAGAGAGAAAAATAAGGGAAAAAAAGAGAAGGGAAAATAAGACTATGTAGGAAAAAAAAAGAGAGAGAGGAAAATAAGACTATGTAATATTAAATTATTTCAAAAAAATGATTTTTTAATTAAATTGAAAATTCATTTTTCTCAAATAAATTTTCATTTTTCATTGACCAATTTTTCTTTTAACTCTAAATAGAAAATTTGCAAAATTAATTATTAAAAGATCATTTTCCTCGCAAACAATTGGATCGGTAATTTTTCTTATTAGTCATGCTTGTTATAACAAAAAATGTTTTTTTTATAGAAACATAATTATAAAATATTAAAATAATAAAAAATATTTTATATGTTTAATGTTAAATAAATGAAGGTTGATGGAAGATAATATTGTCTTTTTTAAAGAGCACTTATTTTTCATTTCTATTATAATTTTAAATATCATTTTTTTTACATCCAAAGTATGAGTGTGACATATTACACTTTTATTTATAAATAAATTCTATAGTACCCACAAAAATTTAAAATTTAGAATATGATGATTTTAAAATTTATTAAATTAAAATTATTGAATTATACCTGTTAAAGAATAAATAATTGTAATAAAATAATTTTAATTTAAGGATTTCAAACCCTAATACCTCGTAGCAAGCGCCCCATTCATATCCAGCGAACAAAGTTTTACGGCGGAACAAAAATCTTCCCAGAAACAAAACAAAACAAACAGAGCTTAATCTTGAGATATTTTGGAGAGAAAAAAGAAGCGAAGGAGTGTTTTGATGCTCAACTAGTGTTGTAGTTCATTTCAGTGCAAAACCCATTTTGGATGCCAATGGCCTTCAATGCAATTTTAATTTATTAGAAATGGACAAAATTGTTTCGATGGAAATCTACCATGCATGTGCATTTCATTAATTTATTTTGTTTCTTTCCTTTCAAAATAAGACAACAATAGTTATTTAAAATCAATAATGTAGCAATTTTTTTGAAATTTTTAATAGTAAAGAATGGTAAATTTATACTAAATTCAAAATTAAAATATGTTGATGAAAAATTCTTCAAATAATTTTGAAAGTCATAATTCATTGTACCCCGGAGGTGCTGTCAGCAACTTCCTAAAAATTGGTAAAATCTGTAGTGCATGTGGCCTTGGTAGATAAAACAATTTCATCTACTTCAGTATTTTTAGTTGAAAAATATTAGTACAACGTCAGCATTTAGCATCTGTAAACGCAAGGCGAAAGATTTGTTTGAGATACTATATATATTTGTTTAGTTGCCATAATTGTATCTGTTTTTTATTCAAATATATAGACATTGTCAGACGATCATACCGTTCAACATTTCGATAATGGCAATCGCCAATAATTAATTAAAGCCAACAGGGGCCTCGATTTTCCGCAGTATACCACGTGCATGGCATGGGTCTGAATTTTGACAACGCAACAGAGTTATTAATTTAATATTTAATAAACTAAATAGGATGAATTCTATGGTATTTAAATTTTAAAATTTGGATGATATAGTAAAATTAAACATTGTTAAATTAAAATTATTTAATTATATTTATTAAATATAAATAATTATAATTAAATAATTTTATTTTAATAACATTTAAACTTTAGATTTTGAAAAATTAGATAAGGGGCTATTTTTATGGGGCCACATGGGTTTAAAACCCATGATGAATTGGCAAAGTCTACACCACTAGATTAAGATAATTAAATCAAAGTAATTCAATTAAACAAGAACTATTTATTTGAAGGGAAAAATTACGAAATAACAAAATAATTGTAAAAATGTAAAATTGACCCGAAAGAAAATTGCTCCTAGCCTGGATTTGATAATGTGGCATTCATATAGCAGCCCTACTTCTGCTTGTTGCCTAAAAACGGTCGTGTAAGCAACATATTTGACCGGTTTTTTATTTTATAAATAAAATCTTATTTTACTTTTCAAAATATCTAATTTATATCAATTTTATGTCTAAAATAAAATTTGTATCAATCTGACCTCTAAAAATTTAAATCCCCTTATATCAATTTGGTCCTTGTAAGAGATTAGAAATTTTATGTTGTATTAAAATAAAATAAATAATTTATTTGGATATATTTATATGGATTATCATTAATTAATTATTGAAATATTTATTTAAGTAATTAGTTTTGTATTTTAACATTTAGTATAGAACAGATTGAACCCTGATTTAATATATATAGTCTGTAATAGGTTGGATCATGCATAAACTCATATGGGTAGAAGTTCCAACTTACAGCCCTTTAGTGATCAATGATTTCCTATCACAAGTCTAATTTTAAATAAAGAGATTAGGGTTGTTATTCAGTGATGCATAATAAGGATTCTCACTCTTAAAAATTTTCTTCCCCTTTTCCCTCTATTTAGATAACTTAAGAGGCAAAGTAGGTTATAATTTTACTCATGATCATTATTTAAATCAATTATGGGTTCATTAGAGTATGTATCAGGTATGCTCATATTTTATTATGCTTAATTTTATATTAAGATTTTAATTTATACTGCCAATAGATAATATCAAAGCATGTTGATGTATGAATTATTTGATTATAAGCAATTTTAATTGTCTTAGCAAATTTATAAAGTTCCCAACTTTTTTTTCTTTTCTTTTTCGTACATAAAATCATCAAAATTAGGAATTTTTATTTTGAAACAAGTTGGATTTGTTTTTCTTTCAATTCAATCTTAAATCCTGATCTCAAATACATCGAAAATATTACTTTGTTATTTAATTGTATTAAATTTGTGATTACTGTGGGTTAGTTTGGATTTTTTTTTGAAAAATTTATGAACATAAATCGTATAGTTTTAAAACCTTTTTTCTTTTGAATAATAAATGAATATGTGTTAAAAAAAGGCCAAATAAAATTTTTTGGCATTAAAATATGGTTAAAAATAAATTTTTAAAGCTTTAAAAGTGCACTAATTGCTGAAAAAATTAGCCATGAACGGACAGTACGAAGAAGGAGGAAGAAAAAGACATACTGGACATTGGGCGCGTGGACAACACATGCTCAAAATACGTGTGAAAGCCAAGTGCTAAGTGAAAAGGGCAGTTCTTACGTGCGTGAAATCCATGCGCTAATAGCGTATGTGATCATGAGCCCTGCTGTGCAACCAGTTGGCTACTGTGCGTGGTCTACACACACTTAGGCACGTGGTTCCACATGCTCAGCGTTTGATTACCAGTGGACCGTGTGTGAGATCACATGTGTGGGCACGTGAATCTCACGCGCCAATCAACTGGTCATACATTATTAACTCATGTTCACGCATAGGCCTACGTGTGTGTAGGCGCGTGTGATCCATGGGCCAGGCCTTTAAGGCCCAATTTTGGCCTACTTGTATAAAATCTTATTTTCTACTTTTATGTAATTTTTTCAGAATTTTTTTAGGCTAATAAGTATTTATTTTGAATTTTGAAAGATTTGTACTATATAAAAAATAAATTCTATTTATGAAATTTTGACCTGTAAAAATTCATGAGTGTTCTTTACATTTTTTCTAGGATTGGTGAGTAGTCACTCCCTCTAATTGTGAGCATAACTATATTAAATAAATTTTAAGCCTTAAAATATGTAATTTTATACATATATAGATACCTAAGGTCATTTAATTCACATAAATGATGGATTGGGATATAATAAGACTGTTTACATGAAAATAGATACACTTTATTGGTGTGACATTGTTAATATAATTTTAGGGTTTAAACTCCTCAGAATAGGCATGCGACAATTATAATATTTCAATATTTCTTATACCCTATCGGTATGACTATATTGATTACATTCTTGTATAGACTCTTGTACAAAGTAAATCATATGGTACATGCAATTTTGATGCCATTTTTTTATATAGTTACTTGATTGATTTTGATTTACTTGGGGAATCTTGTGTAATAATTATGTTGTACACGCATAATTAATATTTTTCAATCTTGCATTAGTTTTAGCTTTTCAGTAACTATTTGTGGTGAGGACTCTTAATGGAATAAACTATGATAAACGGAAAAAAATTTTAAACATGTACCTAATAATCTCTAAGGAAGATTTGGCTCTTAAAGAACTAAATCCAGTTGATCTCTTACTTAAGTCTAGTGCTGCAAATAAGACTTATCATAAATAATGGTACGAATCGAATTGGATTTGTTTGACAGTGATTAAATTCACTATTGAGAAAGGAATTAGAAAGAGCATCCCAGAAAAGGACACTACTATGAAATACATGAAAGCCATTAGTGAAAATTTTAAGAAGCTTGATAAAACTCTAAAAGTCTACTATCTCTCCATGCCTGACAACACTCGTTATATGGAGTTTTAGGTGTTAAGGAGCACATTATAAAGATGATTTACTATTATAACAAATTGAGATCATATGGAATTGATCTATGAGAGAGCACTTTAGTCTACAGAGTCTTTCAATTATTACCAACTGAGTATAGCTACCTGAGAACTTCCTATAATTCACAAGAAAGAGAGTGGACAATAGACTAGATGATCTCTATAGTAACTTAGGAGGAAGAAATTATGAAAAGTAACCCACAGCCACCTTCCATCAATTACTTATATTAGGGCTCCAATAATAAGTCGAGAGGAAATGATAAGAAAGGAAAGAAACTAGACACGCAGGTATCTGGAAAGCCTAGTTTCAAGAAAAGTGGTGAAAAAGGATAAATGACAATAGAAGAAATTTAAGGGTAAGTGCAATTATTGCAAAATTCTTGGACACAAGATGTTTGAGTGGTATAAGCTAAAGAACAAGTGTGAGCAGGAAAGGGCTAAAAAAAAACTAGAAGATCCTAAGTAAGAGAGAAAAGACTATCTTAGAAGTAGCAAGAAATAGAGTTAAAGTTAAAACGCATAGGATTTGTTTCTTTATTTTTTTTGGACACATTTTGAATAATGTCATTTATGTACTTTTTCTTTTTACTAATTTTCACTCTGCCTTGATGAGCACACTTCATTTGTATTTATAGGAAAATGTACATAATACAGCCAAGTACAGTAAAAGCAGATTCTCTGACAAAGTAAAAGTAAAAGTACATAATACAGCCAAGTACAGTAAAAGCAAATTTTCCAACAAAGTAAAAGTAAAAGCAAAAGCAATTTTTACAAAAGCAGATTCCTGAAAAAGTTGCATAGATAATTTTTGGATTTTATGGGTTGACTTGGTCATCAGAAGAACTTCTTTGAAAATTTCATTCAAACTATAATTTATGATCACTATTCGAGTCAAAACTTTGTCTATCCCATGGTTGAAAAGCTTAGTTATAAAGTTCTTGACAAGTGACTGAGAAGAGATGATTATGCCAATCGCGCCAGTTAGAGATATTCCATACATCTAGATACAGATTGTTGGGCTTAATATAATTTACTTGGCACATTATTGTGTAATGTCCTGAATTTTTAATTCTATCATTTGAATTTCTAAATTCTAAGGTCGTAGAAACGAAGAGCATGATTGAATTAACTTGGTAGGTGAGTATTAAGTTGAAAGGAATTAAGTGTAAAGGTAATCGAAATTCTGAAGGAAAAAGGATAGTAAGGAAAAGAATTTATTTTCATAAGCAGTATAAATGATCAGAGGAGGTTAGAAAACCCTAAAAGGGGAAGTTGTCTAAGTCTGACAGTGTAAGGAATTTTAAACAAACAGAAACCCTATGGACTAAATTGCAAAAGTGCAGAATCGGGTGTGGTTAAAGTGAAATAACCAAGAAATTGGGATCTAATATGAATAACTAAGATTTTTGGGGTGTAATATGTGATTTTCTTTTAGTGTGGCCAATAGACACATGACAAGTGTCCTTATTAAAAGAAAATGGACAAGTGTCATTATTTGAAGAAATGGCAAGAATACCCTTGAAGCTTCATGAAAAGTCTTCTTCCTTCTTCTTTCTTCTCAAAAGCTGTGGAAGACTCCATTAAAGCACCAAAAACGTGCAGGAGAGAGAGAGAAGAGAGAGAAAGTTTCTTTTAGCTTTTTCACCTAAAAATAGTGAGAATTAGGCTTAGTGGTAGAAGGGAAAGTTGCTCTTCTCATCAAGCTCTATCTATTGGTGTGTTTATATTGAAAAAAGCTCAAGTTTGGTGAGCTCCCAAGTGAGGATTTTCAAGTTGCAGCAAGAGGTAAAAATGTTCTCCTCTAAGAGCTCTTTAATGTACTCTTCTTAATTTCTTGAAAATTTGAAATTGGTGTGGTCAAAGGTGGTTGACTATAGAGCTTTGGATGAATTGAACATGTCTAATGGTGTTTTAGATGTTGTTATGTTGATCTATGGCTTTGGTTTGGTGTAAAAACAACAAGAAACCATGATATGTACAACTAAGATTTTAGAGGCATAATGGTGCATGTGTGGATTTGGCATGATTTGTTTAAAATTTGGCTAAATTGATGAAATTAGGATGATTCTTATGGATTATGAAGCCTATGAAAGTGTGCATGAAACTCCCTTTTTTGTGGAAAAGAAGGAGAGAAGGAGGTTTAGCCATGTAAATTGTGTTTTTGGAAGATCAATAATGTACACGGGGTAGAACATGGCCTGTGTTGTACCCCATGTTCTGAACACGGGGTAGAACACGGCCCATGTTCACCCCCGTGTTCTTCTACGAAGGCAGATCAGTAATGTACATGGGGTAGAACACGGTCCATGTTGTACCCCATGTTCTGAACACGGGGTAGAACATGGCCCATGTTCACCCCCATGTTCTTTGTTAAGTGAACATTTTGGCTTTAATTCTTCACGTTTTGCATGGTTTTACTTCCGGATCCTTTTCTAATGTTCATATGTGTCATTTCAAGGCTTGAAAACAAGATATAGAGCATCTAAGTATGTATTTATTTAAGTGGAGGAAGTAAAGAATACATGAGGTTTAAGGAAAGTGATGATGTTCTAATAAGAACTATGATATGTATTTGTATAGACTAAGGAGTGATAACTTGGAAAGGCAAGAGGAAGTGTAAAGAAGTTGTTAAGTGAGGGCAAGGGAAACATCACTATTGGAAGCTTATAAAAGGTAGCTAACTTTATTTTTAAGCTTTGTTTCCTATTTACATGACTTTCTGTATATTTTGCCATTGTATAGAATGTGTATGAAATAGCTGTGTGCGCAACCGGGAAGACAGTGAAATGCTGTATATGAGGCCTATAGCCTGAGTGTTCCCCGGGATGATAATGCAATTGCTGTGCGCAGTACCTATGGCCTTTAGAGTTCCCTGGGAAGATAGTGAAATGCTGTATATGAGGCCTATGGCCTTTAGAGTACCTCGGGAAGACAGTGAAATTGCTGTATATGAGGCCTAGGTACGATTATCTGTGATGGTCATCTAGATATCTATATAAGTCCTTGAATGGGCTTGATGATTGCTATGTGTGATGCACGTTTCTTACAATGGTACGGAATGAGATGATAAATGATTAATCATTTTTGAAACGTGTGTTTTATTTGCTTAAGGATCTGGAATGGCTTGATATATTTTTGTGGTAATAGCTAGCTACTGGGAAACTCTGTTTCTTATGTTTCTGTATTATTACTAACCATTCCAGGTGATGTTTCAAAAGGCTCTCTTGACAAAGGAAAATAAAGATTCGAAGTTGTATTAAAAATGATTATATAGTTGGTGATATTGTAAATGATGGATACATATTCTTGTAAATTGAACTTTTTGTATAATTACATGACACTTGCCTATGTTGTATGAGATACAGAAATTTGAGGTATTGTGAGTTAGTCTAAAGTAAAAGGCAAATTAGTATGCGATACTTACCTATTTAATGAGGATTAAGGTGTTAATAAGTAAGGGAGTTACATATTGCATGTATCTTGAGCCATAGGTCATAGGACATAAATGGATAGGCTAGAATATGGTAGGAGTAATGGGAATCGTGTTGATGATGAAATTCTTCATGAAATAAGATAACTATATGGCTTTCTTAGTTTTCTTCAGTTAGATACTAGTAAGAATGGAAGCTAACTAACACATATTGTTCAAGGACTTGTATGAGGTAGTCAATCCATTTTTGGAGAGGTTTAAACAGAGAGAGCCATATTAAAAAAATAAGACGGTTGTGAAAGCCGTCCATGTTGGTGTGTGTCCTAGAAACTAATCATATAGATGATTGAAGTAATACACAATGTATTATATTTTATTTTAGGTAATTTAATTATTATATTTTATTTTTATAATTTTATTATTATTCTGTGCGATTTATAACTTAATATAATAATTATCCTTAGAATAGCTTCGTTATTCCTAAAATGCCCCTAGTCAAGTATTATTACGAAAAGGATAGTAATAATACATCAAGACTAGCATGTATAATGACTAATGATTACGAATCATGGATATGTGATATCAAGTCAATACATGAGTATATTATTAGTGAATAATGTATTGGACTGCCCCACTATGAGAATATTGCATGGATAGACGTGTCATAAGTTATTCTCATATGATCACAAATACACATAAACCTTTGACCTGAAGTCAGCACAATTTCCTATATGAGGAATTACTCACTTTAATATTGTCCTATGTCACCTTTGATCAGGATGATTAATAGGACATTGATTAGGTGTCATGAATTGTGCAAAGGGAAGTGAGTGATGTAAATGAAATTTTGTTACTCTTGTATAAAAGAGAAATATCCTTGGGCCCCTTAATTGAGTGAGGCTTAGAAATGCATGACCATGCTCAATTGGATTAATATGTAATATTAATCATTTATTTTAAGTTTACTTAGTATCAAGAAATATAAATTGAATATTGACGAGGATGACACATTCCATACCTCCAATTCAATTTGGATATTATTATAAAAGGGTTATGATGCAAAACGTTAATCATGTATTAGGTGGATATTGAATCACAGACATTCTTACTACTTGAGTTACAATGATGTATTGCTAGATACCACTCACTATCTATAGCTCAATAATGAGTCATTGTCAACGTAGTAAGAACTTACAAGGTCACACAAAAGGAGTAGGAATAAGATAATAATTAATTAAACTTTAATTATATTAATATTCAATTAATTGGACTTATTTTCATGCATATATATATTATTATTAAGAATAATAATGTATTATTCACGTAATATATATATATTATGTGATATTATTTAATATTAAAGTAATATTAAATAATTACGTTATCATATATTAGATAAATATATTATGAGATAATATTATTTTGATATTTAATAACTATATGCAATTATCTAATATTAAGATATTTATATTATGAGATAATATTATCTAATATTAGATAATTAATAGATAAGTCCTATTTCTTCTCATTATCTCTAGGATAAGGATAAAATGAGTTGTTAAGTGTGATTAGAATTTTAGAAACATTATCCTAGTAGGACTAGGATTGTGGCTTGCCTAAATTCTATAAAAAGGGGCTGGAAGGCTGCACATTATACACACGCTCATAAACCTCCTAAAACCCTAAATCACTCAGAAAATATCGAATCCTAATTCCTAGAGAGAGAAACGCATCCTAGCAGATTTGTGGAGGGCGAGAGGTTGTTGTTCACTCCGTGTGGATACCGTAGAGACGCTGTACCTTCCAGTCAGCGTTTGATTCATCCACTCTCAAGTTTTGATCAGTAGAAACACGAGTGCCTAATAGGTAAAACCCTAATCATTGATTTATACTTTTTGCATGGATCCTAGGTAGAATTCGGATCAAAATTTTGAAATTTCGCTGCATGTAATAATTCGAATTCTCAACAGTCTAATGATCCCAAGATTGAGAGTGCTAAGGTAGCATTTTTGTCAATATATCCTCTTATAGTATATGTCCTGATCATTATTCTCATAAGAGTGTAGACATATCTACTTGGTTGTCCTGGAGGATAAGTGATATTGAATATGGTAAAATGCAGATATCCAGGATTAACTATGTGGGAATTGGATTAATCATACTATCAGATGTAGATAGTACTGTAAGATATGATTTGATCCCTAAATCTTTAGCGGAATATATTCTCTCTGATATGAAAAGGAAGATAATGGAATGGTAGTAGAGGATTAGATGATTCTCCAGTAATCATAAAGACAAAAAGAAGATGAATAAAATTAGGGTTAAATTCTGTCAGTCTGGAGAAGATACCTGCCAGGAAATTCTTCTGTCCTCTGATGTGTTTAACATCAAATTTCTATTATTCAAACCAGTTTTTCCACCGAATTAGTTGTGGTTGAGGGATCATAGTTTTCTTTTGTTTGAGCATTATTGAGAAGGCAGACATATCCATTTCAATCAAAAAGTGCTGGCCAATCAAATGAAATTGAAAATTTTCATGGCCTTTTTTACTGCAAGAATTTCTTTAAAAGTAGAGTGGTAGTGAACTTCAGCTTCTTTAAATTTTCCACTCTAGTACCCACAGATGGTACGGTTGTTACCTTCATCCAACAAGACAGCACCCCAGTAATAGTGACTAGCATCTGTCTAAAGAATTCGCCTACCTTCATGAATAGGTATTTGTAGAACTGGTAAATTAGCCGACATAGCCTTTAGAGTTTTAATTGCCTCAGTATGAGAGGCTGACCAAGTAGGGGGTCTTTCTTAAGTAATTGGGTTAAAGTAGACTGATATTAGGCTATGTAAGGGATGAAGTCTTTCATGTAGTTGACTAAGCCTAAGAATTGTTGAAGTTATTTAGTTTGATAAGGCCCATTAGAGAATTCTTGGATTTTGGAGGTAATATGAGGTTGAAGACAAATTTGGCCTTTTTTAATGGTTAAACCAAGAAAATCAATGGAGGATTAAGCTATAACCATTTTCTTTTAGGAAAGCATGATTCCAAGATTTCTTACGAGATCATGGAACTGTTGCAATAGGGCCAAGTGATCATCAGGGTTAGAGGAGAATAGAAGGATGTCATCTATGTACACAAAGGCACTATGTAAAATGGGCTCAAAATTTTTTGACATGGCCCGTTGGAATTTTGATGAAGCATTCTTTAATTCGAATGGCATGACAATCCATTGGAAATGGAAATTTAGGATACGAAATGCTATCTTGAACCTTTCATCTGGATGAATTTCGAGCTACCAAAATCCTGCTTTGAGATCAAACTTTGAAAAGATCTTTGTGTTCTAAAGTTTCTAAAGTAAAACCTCTTGTCTTGGAAGGGAAATTTGAGATCTGTCAATAATAAATTGAGAGGCTTATAATCAATAATAGTCTTAATTTTCCTTGGACTTGCTTAGATCTTTTATTGACATAGAAAGCTTGACATGCTAATGGTGATTTAGTTTCCTCAGTAATTCCTTGTTGTCTTAGTTGAGATAACTCTTCTTTTGTAAGTTTTTTATTATCAGGATGCATCCTAAAATGAGTAGCCTTTATTGGATTGATGTCTTCATTCTTTTTAAATGGAAGATGGATAAAAAATTCTTCCTTGAGCCATAATGGATGTGGACATTTGTTAAGGAATTTGGCATGGCTGTCAGCATATGATTGTTAGATAATCTCATTAATGAGATTAGAGAAGTCATCTATACAAAAGTATAAATTTAAAATATTTATCTATTACTAAAAATGATTCTTCCATCAAAGTCCTCTTGATTCGAGCTTAACCTTGTCATTTAGCAATCTACTGATAAGGTCAAATCCAATTAAAATGTCTCTACCAGACCCAAATGCACAATAGAATTTATGTTTAATTTTATATTCTAAAAAAAGTTGAAGTTGGACTATTTTGGAGAGCTTTGTTATTGTCATTAATTCGCCATTGGCTATTCTGAACTGATGATAAGTTCTTGTCCAATGAGAAGGAGGTAAGATATCAAGATTAATCATTGAACAAGCTACTCCCGTATTAAAAAAAGTAATTATTTTGATAGGCTAATCAAATTTATCAACCAGTATGGACGCCTTTATGAGCAGAACAAGAAGTTGTTCGTTAGCCAGAAAAGTATCCTCTTCTTGTATCATTTGGCAAGAATTTAGTTCATCTTTCGAGCTAATTTCATCAGATTCATCAAATTCATTTCTAATGCAAAAGACAGTATCTAGCATGAATTTTACTTCTTCTTCATAAAGAGATTTGAGGTCATCTTCTATATTATAGTATTATTCCATTGCATCCTGTTGAGATATCTTACGAGGACGCTTTTTAGCAAAATAACCCTTTTTTCTATAGATGAAACAACATTTATCATCTCGCTTTCCTTTATTTTTCTTTTTTCTGAAGAAGCAAACTACAGGTTTTTGTTGTTTGAATTTTTGAAACTTTTTTCTTTTGACAAATTCTCATCCTGTGATAAGATCAAGCTGACCACAAGCTTTTTCTAACTTAAAACTATTAAATTGCCTGAAAAAGGTTCTTTGTTCACATAGATGATCTAGGGCTGCAACCATAACTTGAAACAGACTTCCCAAGGAAGCATTTGCCATGTTAAAGCCTTAATTTTTTAGGATCACTTCAACTTGTATTCCTAGGGGGTCAGGGAATGATTGAAGGAAAACATATTTGAGACTAACTTCATCAATCCCATGAATCTGGTAATATTTTTTTGACATTGCATCAAAATGCTACTAAAAATGTTTCCTTTTAAAAGAGACACACTTTATTTGCATAAACTCTTTTTTGGCTTGCGCCTCGAAGTCAGGTGCTACTCCTAAGAATTCTTGGTGCAATTGGCTAAGAAATTCATTAATACTACTAGAATTAAAGTATATCATTTACCAATATTCACCAAGGTTCATCCAATAGTCCCTCATTCTTCCTCACATCCTAGAGACAAATGCTCGGAAAAGCTAACTATTAGGACATTTTTGTTCAAGCTGGACAGCTGTTATCCAGAAATGAAATTCTAGGAATTTATTTCTCCATTGGGTTGATAAAACATCATTAAGAGTAAATCCTTTAATGGAGTCTGGAAAGACATCCTTAATGGTGGGAGAGTTATTGGCCTCCATTTCATCTTCATCTTGATGATCATAAATTCCATATTGTTCTTCACCAGAACCTCATGCCATAAGAATTGGTACCAGGTATGAAGGAGGTAGTTCATCTTCTGAAGAAGAATCATCTTTTGTTATTCTATTTAAGAATGATATTAGATGGTTATCTTCAAGGATGGTAATTTGTTTTTGTTTTGGATCTATGGGTGGTTTTTTAGCCTTTTTGGGAGGTGGTAAAGGCTTCATGTTTAGCAATTCTAGGGGTAAGAAAGAGTTGAGTTATATGGGCTTTTTGTTAAGGTCAAAGGTTGGGTTATTTGAGGTAAGCTTGATCCCAAAGGTTATAGGGGGTGTAATGCGGTGTCATCAAGGAATTGAGCTGTTCCTTTAAAATTTTCATCTCAGTCTCCTTTTGAGATATAGTAGCAAATTACCCTGCTGACGCCAAGTTCATCAATTCTTAGTGAAGAGACTGAATTTTTGCTTCTAATATGCTGATCAGCCCTGTCATAGATGATTGTTGCTTTTCTATCTTTTTTGCAAGCTCCTGTTGGTTATTAGCAATCTGGCATAATAGTTTGTTTTGTATAACAACATTTTCAGATTACTAATTAAGAGTTTGTTCAACAGCCATAACTTCTGGCTTCTGAGATCCATTTGGATATTGAGTTATTATGCTCTTAATTTTTCAATCATTACAAGTCTGCTGTTCTTTTGAAACAAACTGTAATGAAGGAAAATCTTTTTCAAGATTCCAGCCATCATTATTCATCATACAAACAGGAGGCACATAATTATATTTTGGAGCAGAGTATTTCACATAATAATCAAATTTTCAAGAGGGTTGACCAAAGAGTCCTGTAGAAGGAAGTTCTTGTTCATATTCTTCTTCCATCTGTTGTTGGGAGCTTTTCTTTTTATTCTTCCTCTTTGAACTAGGGCAGTCATCTTCATCATCACTCCAAGCTAAGCAGTCTTCACAAGTACAGGCAGCTGGATTATACCACTTATGACCATTCCCAGTAGTGGCCTCATAAATCAGTTGCCCTTTTGCATTAAAAGCATATATAGGAACTTTTACAATATTAAAGATCATCATAATTAGTGATATTTATTAAGTTGTTGAATTTGCTTGCTTTGTTGCTTGTTTAGGGAAGACTATTTCTATGGATTCGTTTTCTTTAGTATGGAAGGATGGTTCTACTATTTGAAGTGGAGCTTGGGAAGCTTTATGCTTTTCATAATGGGTGAACCATCTTTCAGGGAAAAGAGAAAGAAGTTCATCCCTAGAAACAAAGTAGTAAGTAGGGTCTTGGTTAGGATCTAGGGTAATATACAAAGAATTCTCACTTTCTTTGGGATAAGCAAGGTCTATGGAATGAGTTTGAAGTCGGTAGGCAAATTGGGTATGGAGTGTGACTGCATAAGCTTCATGGGTCATAGGACAACCGGTTGTTTGAACTTGGATTTGAAGGAAGGTAGGAAGGGTTAGGTCTAAGATGGGCATATTAAAGTTAGGGAAGATGGTTACAAAGACAATTTCAGCATTAAGAGTGGATTGTATTGTGGCTAAATAAACTTGCTAGTACTGGTCACATCTGGTGTCCAAGATGGCTACTCGTGATACTACAGGTAATCATTTTCTTCCATGAAAGGCAAGAGCAATCCTAATGGCACCAAAGTGGATATGGGTAAATCCTTCCTTTTGCCATTGTGGAATATACTCTTTTGGAAACGGGATTGAAAAGATTTGTTCAATACTAATAGCACAAACAAGATGTTGATCAAAGGAAGAGGCTTGTATATATTCTTTGATATGATGTTACTTTGGTTTGACCAAAGGCTTAATGATTCTGGTTAAAGTGGTTTGATGTTGTTTCTCAAAAACCCGATATGGATTAATGAGTGGATGTTGGGAAATAGGGATTTTGCTATCTTCAAAAAGATAAGATGCTTCATATAGATAGTCTAACTTTTAGGCAATAGACCGTCTAAACGAAGATATTTCAATGGGTAAGAAATAATTAGATGATGAGGAAGTAGATTTGGAACCGGAGGTGCAGGTAAGCCAGTTGGCCATCGTAATAGGAGTTCTTCTGAAAAAGGATTGGTAGTGATTTTAGAATATAAGCAGACAGTCTGAGACACACACACTTACCTCAGAGCTAAACTCTCAAGGATACTATACTCTCTGTTCTGAAATTACACTCATGTTTAGGCACTAAGTTCCACAAAGAACTAGTTATTTTTTATGTGGAAGATCAGTCTAAGTTGCATTATGAAATAATAAATGTTATTTAAATTAAAAACTTTCAATTACTAACAAAGAATTTTAATAGTATATTAGAATTTTTAAATTTAAATTTTCTTATATGTACAAAAAAATTAAATTTATTTATCCAAACCTCCCTTCAAACTTTAACGCAAAATTGTGTTTTTATATGAGGTAAATTAACACAATAATAGACTATATTATTTATGTGATCCTAATTCATTTTTAATTTAGATTTTCTTAAGATAAACTAACTAGATGATAATTTTAGAGTGTTGTAAGAATTTTTATTAAACAGTGCTATCAACTTTTAATTTAAATTTTATTTATTATTAAAACTTTATTTTGATTGGTACTTTCTAATGTTGTAATATATTTAATGATTAATAAATTATTTTTTAATTAATCCATATTCATGAAGAATATTAATTTATCAATCTTTTCATTTCTTCCACTTTCAACATATAAAAAATTATAATATTTATTTTTACATAAAAATTAAATAATTATAGTTATTAATTCTTATTGATAAATTTATTTACTATAAAAATTATATTAATTTAATTTTGAATAAATATTTATTATACAATAAATTATAATGATATATTATTTATAAAAAATTAATTTACTAAATAATATATAAAATTTAAAATATTAAAATAAAAAAATATTCAAATAATTCATAAAATAGAATACTCTTATTCAAACAGTTAGTATGGTTAAATCAACTAATATAATTAATTATTAATTAACAGTTAATTAAATCAATTAATCATTACAGCTATCAGTCAATTATCAAATAAAATCATATTTTAATGTAGATGGCTGTTCTTATTAGTTTTTTAATAATTGATGTAAAATAATATATATTATTTAAAATATTTTTGTAAATTTTTAAATTTTATCTCATTAAAATATTAAAATATATGCATCCTCACTAACTTTTAAATTCTGAATCTGCCACCGATGAAAGTTGCATATTACGTATATAACCCACAGAGAGTATCGCATCATACTTCATACTTTCATTCCTGCGCACGTGCCGTGCCCAAATGATTTTGCCATCCGTAAGCAAATCTGTTTTATTAGTTTTTTACTGCAACCAAAATACTTCCCTTTTCTTATTATTTTAATGTTTTTCCTTTTTTTTTAATTCCAATCTTTCAATTTGTTCTTTTTATTTTATAAATTTAATTAATATAAAAATATTGATTAAAAGAATGTATGATATAACCTCATTTTGTAAATTATAATAAGTTAAAATTTTGATATAACTGAATAACTTAATTATTTATTTTATTTTTATCTTTATTATTTTAAATTTTATACATATACTTCCATTACATATTAAAAAATTACTCTAGTTTTCTTTTTTGTCTAGGTGTGGGGTAGGAGTTGGGGAGGGGAACGGGAAGGGGTTAGGTGGGATTCGAACCGCTGCGCTCGTATATTGCACTCTTAAGGCGCTTAAAGCCTTTACCCCTCTGCTACAGGCATCGGTGGCTTAAAAAAATGATTCAAGTCCACTTTCTTTCTTTTTTATAATTTTTATGGCATTTCAGTTCCCTTTTTTTTTATATAAAAGGTTGTTCTGCTAATCATGTTAAATATTTTACTTTGAATTTTCTCCCTAATCACAAAAATATAACAATTTTATTTATATCTTCCTTATATAATATTCCATTTTTAGTCCAAATTGATATTGGCTATTAATTTTGTAATTTTTTATTTTGTTCTTAATTTTCTATCTTGATTTGTTTAACTCTATAGAATTACTTGAACAATTTATTTTTAATATTTGATTTTGCATTTGAAATTCCTAAAATAATTGATGATTACTCAATTACCACATCTTATTTATTCATATTATCAAATGGACTTTATATATTTATTTAATTTAATCATATATTTCTTCTCCAATCATGAGCTTTCATCTACATCTTGTGTTCAATTTTAGAATTCTGTATATATATGCAATAGTTTAACTACTTATACTATTACAAAAAAGTCTTATTTTAATAGAATTTTTTATAATTATATTAAATATCTTATTCAAAATTTTCTTGATCACATAAAATATTTTATTTAAATTCCTCTCCTCCTAATCACATAAAATATAAGTATTTATAATTAGTACTCTCCATTAATTTTTCAAATACTTTTTAACTTCTTAAAATTACTTGAATAATTTATTATTTGCTAATATATACTATTTATATTCGACTTAACTAGAAACATTTGATGAAAATTAGTAGATCAAATCATATATCTTATTAAAATTTATTTATTTATTTTTATTTTGTTATATTTTTAAGATAATTTTTACTTTATATGATTTTAATACTATGATTTAACTTATTTTTGGAATTTGATTATAATTTCAATTTATATATTAAAATCTAATATTTAAATTTTTTAAGAAAAATTAAAATATATTATGATTATAATTTTTATAATGGTGTTATTAAATTTTTTTTCAAATAATTATTTATTTGTAATAGTTTGTATTTAACGTTAGTAAAAATTTTATTTAAAAATTGTGTAAATAGATAAGATATATATATATATTTTCTATACCGCGTGCAATTCATGGGCTTAAATTCTAGTTTATAACCATTGTTCATGTATTCTTTCTTAAAGATTATCTTAATTGTAACTTTCAGTGCTGGCTAACAAGAAAAAACTGATCGTCGAGTATTGGGCATAACTTTAATTTGTAGTCCAATTGTTGACAATATTATTTTTGCGAACAATATTATTGTTGCTGATTGATTCACAATCTTAATTTTCTGCAGTTTCACTTTGCAATGACAGCATTTTTTTGTATTTATTCATAATTATATTAATTATAATATAATTACAATAAAAATCATAGTCAAAACAAAATTTTAAAATATTTATGCTAAGTATTAAATAGTTAAGTGTACATTTTAAAAAATAATTTCCTGAAATTGTCACTGCCTATGAAAAGTATTTTTATAAGAATTTTTCTGCAAAAATTAGAAGGATTGCTGACAGTGGTTATTTGGGGGTTAGCGGCTTCTTGCAAGTGGAGCAAGAAAATTCTTGCGAATCAATGCCGAAATGTTGGATGATTTGAGGCTTTCTGTTTTGTATTTTGCACTTGAATTTGTGGTAAATTTGTCTGTGGCTAAATATTGAAATGATTTGGAGTGTTGGTTGTCTTCACCTAATTTTATCGGTGATGAAGGAAGTCGTTTACCAAAAGATGAGGATTGAAAAGAAATTTTCTCCATTGCACATGAGAAAAATCTCAGATAATTTCTTTAATATAGTGGTAATATCATTTTTGGTATGCACTTTAGATCTTTACTTTCTAAACTAAAATTCAATGACAATATAAATATTGAAGAAATTCTTTTAAATATTATACATTTTCTTAATTATTATTCTGTATGAAAATTTTATGTGACTTATTTATTTTTCTTTAAGGTACAATCCATTTTTTTTTAATTTTACCATTTTTTGTTAAGACTCGTTGAAACGAAAATATAATAAATGGTTTTATAATTTTAGTAGGATGCATATATTTTTAAATTCAATAATGATATATGCAGTGTTAAATATTGTCGTTATAATTTTACAATTTGATCAAATATAGAATGCCAACAGATTTCTTTATAAGAAGTTGAAACATGGCCAAAGTGTTTATAAAATAATAACTTAATTAAACTAAAATAGAAAATGTAACATGAATCAAGTTTTTCTAATTAAAATTATAAATGTAAAATAATGATTCAAAAAAGAAATCAAACTAAATGTTTATAATATTATCATTTTTGAAAAAAATAACATAATATATTCAAATATTAGAATTAGAATATTTAATGATTAATTTTATTAATTTTTCTCTTTACAATATTTTTTATAATTGATCAAGGATTGCAAAATCTTTATCTCATTCCATACAGGAATAAAATTATAATTTTATATAATTCAATAATTATTTTATTAGTACTTTATAATTTCAAAGATAAAATTATTAATTATGCCTAAAAGATATGTTCAAGACAAATATAAAAATTTGTAGTTGAAGTAGAAAAATACAAACTATCATCACTTTTAGGAAAAAAAATTGATAAAATTGCATTGCTTTCATTTTATCATTGAAAGGCAATTTTGTCCAAAAATTCATAAAAAGAGGCGTTTGACTAGCGTTGGGGCATTTTGACCATTAATTCTAACGGGCCTTTCATGAGGAGGGTGAGGAGCATAGCTTCATACACAGTTTACGGAGAATTTAATCTAATTTTAAAAAATAAGTGATAGAAAGTTTATTTAGATTAAATATGAGGGGAGGTGAGAGTATTTTACCCATAATATTATAAACAACTTTGCAATTGTGAATATCAATATAAAATCTTGGGGGACATAAAAATGATACACGTCTGCCGTGATTTCGGACCAATGGTGCTCCATAATCAAATCATTCCGAGTCCGGCAGGATCACATGCCATGACGTGGCACTTAATTTAGCTAATTTAGTAGCGTAATACATTACTATTTATTATTGTTATTATTATTATTATTATTTTGCTACCAAAAACGTTTGGAGGTAAAATAAATAACTCCGGATATCATCTGCCCTCGAAGGGGCGGATGTACACACAGTTTTGGGGATACATACATACACATATTAAATATTAATATATATTATTCATATAAATTCAAATAAAACTATCTTCACAATTTTATTTTATATTAATTGAAAGAGAAAAAATTAATTTAAATAAATATTAGAATAATTGAGATCAATTAATTATTTACAAAAACATAATAAAAAGAATATATTAAAATAAGTTAATTTTTTTATTAAATATATAAATTTTATAATTATTTTATTTTATTTAATATATAAATATTATTCTCACAATTTAAAATTTTTTACATCACCATTACTCGTGAGGATTATAATGAAAGTATAAGAGTATATTATCCAAAAAAAAGTATATAAGAGTACATATCTTGTACTTCTCTTTACATCTTAAATTCGATTTTAAGATTTTGTACATATTTACACGTGTTTATTGGTATAATCATACTTATTATCACAAAAGAAAATGCATTTTGTCCGGCCAATAGTGCAATTTTATTAGAGATGGATAACATTGTTTTCTTTCGTTAATTTAAAAATAAGGCAACAATAGTTATTTAAAATCTTTCCTTTCAAAATAAGATAGCAATAATTATTTAGAAACCGGTAATTTAGCAATTTTTTAAAATTGGCCAAATCTGAAGTGCATGTGGTGTCGATGGTTTCAAAATATTTTCATATACTTTAATATTTTTATTAGGAATAAAAATAGTATAAAATCCGTCATGTATATCAACAAAGACAAGTTGAAAGATTTCTTTGAGATACTATATATCGGATTTGAAAAATGTAAAAGGTACGGTTATTTCATTCTATAAGATAAATTATACAATCAGTTAAATATTATATACGGATTGTATAATTTATCCAAAAATTTTATTTTACACATTTAATTTTATACAAGATTATCCATTCTCTAAAAAAAAAGAGCTAATAGTATAATATTAAGATAAAATTTCAATTATTAATAATTGAAAAAATCCTTTTATACTTTTATCTTCCTTATTTATCAGAATAAAATATATCACTTTATTAAAAAAATTTATCTCTCTTTCTCTGTACATATATATATACACACCACTCATTACTCTATATTTTAATAAAAATTAAAAAAGACATGATTCTTCTTGAAATTTTATGCATGAATTATTAATTTATTATAAATATTTTATGAATGCGTTACATATACACATGTGTGTATATGTATATGTTATATAATGAAGCATATGTTCCAATTTTTTTTTATCACAATGTAAATTGCTTAATTATATTTATGTTATCATATATTTTTGAGATATTAATTGCCGGAGGATAATTTTGGTTCAATTATGTACTTTAAATTATATAGGATAATTTTATTAGTCTTTTACAAGTAAGGGTATTTTTATTAAATTATTTATTTTTATATGTATACATTTTTATAAGGGTATTTTTATTAAATTATTTTTTTAATCTATACATTTTTGTAAAATATGACAACAAAATAGGATAATTTTATATAAATTTTTATCTTACATCTAAAGAAATTCGATTCAATATAACACTTGTTTTATTGCCATAAATGTGTTTGTTCTTATTCAATTATATAGATCCTAGCAACACATTGTTCAACATTTTTAATACATCAACAACTAATTAGAGCTAACAGAAGCCTCGATTTTCCGTAAAATGCCATGTGCATGGCCTGGTCCAAATTTTAAATACACAACACAAGTAACAATTAAAGACATAGCGCAACACTTATTAAATAATATTTAATTGCATTAAAATATAACATTTTTAAAGTTTATGTATTGTCAAAGAATTTAATTTTAATTTAATGTTAATGTAAAAAAATTTACATAACTGATGAAGTAAAAGAAGACATGTAAAAACTAATTGTAGTTAAGAGTTTTTAACTGTACAAAAAAATTTAATAATTTTTTATTAATATAATAATATATAAATAAATAATAAATTAAATTTAAGTCCTTTGACTTATCCTAACAATCACTCTACAATGATGGATAAGACATTTTTATCTTTATTTGCATTATTTTAGAACCTATTAAATAGAATATCAAATTAATATACTTCTTTATTTAATATAATATTAAATAAAAAAAGAAAAAAAATGTTAGTAATGAAGAGAGATAAAAAGGGTCAATATAATTAAATTGACTTTGAATTTATTGTATTATGTGTAGCTACAATTGCTATATCTGGTCATTAGTTAGCTAAATTCCATGAATATTGAGGGGGTTGTATACACGTATCTAACCATTAACTAGCATAAGTACTTTGAAAATGCAATGGGTCTCACACATTTTGATAGCTAATTGTAGTATATGACCATCAATTAATATAAATCCTAAGAATGCAAGAATTCCAAACATTTAGATGGTTAGATGCCATAAGCAAAATTGTCGTTACTATACTAGATGAAAATATGATTTTATTAAAAATAAAAATAAAATACTAAATAAGATTCTATTATTAATTGTACCATTGAAAGTAAAAATAAAATATTAAATAAGATTCTACTATCAGTATTAAATGTGATTAGTTAGAAATTATTAATTATAACTTATCTATAGCTTTGGTGATGATCATTAGCATTTGTCTTTGTATTTAATTAAGGATTTAAATTTAATTTATTATCAATATAAAATAATTTTATGTTATCATTTATTTATATATTGTTATATTAATAAAAAATTATTATACTTTCATTATTGTGTTAAAAATTCTTTATTACTGTTATTTTTTAATTATATATTTTCTTCTCATTCCCCAATAATAAAAAATATTTTACATTAATAATGAATTAAATTTTAATTTTTTAATTAATTTAATTTTAAAATTTTATAAAAATTGAAAATTGAACTAATTTTAATTACATAATTTCTTAAAATTTATCTAAAAAATAAATTTTTAAAATTTTAATATGTAAAAGTAATAATAATTATATTTTCTTTCGCCCCTTTTTCCATCAAACCAAACGAAGAATAAGTTTGAATTTCAAAATTTTCCCATACTTCCCTTTCTATCCTATGCTTGCTATGTAAAAAGTTTTATGTCTGCTATTTATATGATTAAATACTTCTTGATCAATAAAAGTATTCTTCAGCTAATTATATAATATTCATGCGTAATTTTAAAATTTTTAAATGGTTGAGTCTCTTATATTTCTTTTGAACTCCCACCTAAACCTTCATAGGTCTCTAGCAGTAACCCCGGATCTGAACCTATTACTTTCTATCGATTTTAAGATTTACTAATTTTTTTACTAACATACACAATTTTAAATAAAAAATTATATTTATCTTTAAAATTCATTTTATTCATTTTGTAAAAAATGGGAAGGATCCATTCCCAGTAGGCACTAATGCAACGCATCAAAAATAATAAAAATTGACAAAATAAATAATAAATAAATTTGATAACTGTTCTTTTACCCTTTCAAAAAATACATTCCTCGTTTTCCCAATTTCATTTTTTTCACTGGTGATATTTTGCATGTGCGTTAAAATAATAATAAATAAATGACATGATAATAAATTGATATAGGAAATAGGTTCTACATATGTTTTGATTCATAAATATTGTGTCAAACATAAATTAAGCGTCAAGATGGGACTTGTAAGCTGTTTAATAACACGGTGGACATTTTTAAATTAAATTAAATTAAATTATATGGATTCTCCAACATCCCTCACTTTTTTGTCATTCTCCATTCTCCGTTTTATATCAAAAGAAAAGAAAATTTTCAATTGGTAAATGAATGAGCTAAGTTTTATGACTTTTTCAATATAAAAAAGGAAAAGTGAGGAAATAGCGAAAATAATATCATATTTTAAAATTAAAATAAAATTATTTATGTTTATTAATGTTCACTCTCCCTCACTTTCCTTTCTTTAACAAGCGAAGAAAGCCCTTTTAAACGTGAAAAAGAATGCGTTAAAACAATTTATCTTTCTTAATATAAAAAAGTGAGGAATAAATGAGTATTAAAAAGTGCAAATAATACTATTATTAGACTATAAGATATTACATGCATAGTAGAGATTATCAAATTAGATTGCGTATATTTTATCCAAATAATTATGATCATCAATTCTCTTCTTCTTCTTTTATCATTCTCGAAAAGATGATGATTTCTTAGTTTACCACTTTTAAAACTAGTAATTTTTTTTTAACAGTAAAAGTTCTCATTTCATAAACTGTTTTTAAAAATTATAATTTTAAATGTATAATTTAAAAATATAAATAAAATTTTAATATTTTTAACTTGTTTTTTTATTTAAGATATTAAATTTATAATTGAATAAAATATTTTTTATTTATTTAAAAAACTTTTATTATTTTTAATTTGAAAATAATTTTTAAAACAAATTCTTAAATAAAAAATGAAAATATATTGAAACAAATTCAAAAACACATTTTATTATACAACTCATTTTTTTATTAAAATTTACAATTTTAAATAAAAAATTATTTATACCTGTTTTTAAAATTCAATTCATTCATTTTTTTAAAAAAATCTCGATTCAATAATTATTCATCTTTAATGAAAAATATTAGCAGTTATCCAATTAGCGAACGGCAAGATATTTACGAGGACAAATCACAGATCAAGGACATCATTATTTCTTAAAATGTAATCCCTTTACCTTTCTCCGTTACGTGATTCATTGGACAAAGAGAATTGGAAATGAAAAATTGAGTCAAAAGATGTTGGGTAATTTTCGTTGACCACCCTTAAAGTTTGGTCATAATTCATTAATTAATCCCTTCTCTATATTCGAAACTTTTAACCTCCCTTAGAAATTGCGAGGAGTTAATTTCATTATTATATCAATTTTAATTTTTTATACATTACAATATCTAAAATCTTTATAAAAATAATATTTAAATTACTAAAATTACTTGAAAATAATAATTCCTTCAAAATGATTTGTAAGGCGATATTTTGACGCATATTTTAAAAATATTTCAAATTCATTTAAATATTTTATTAAATAAAACTTTTGTAGTCTTTATAAAAACAATATTTAAATTAATAAAATTACTTAGAAATGATGGTTCATTCAAGATTCATAGTATGATACTTTGACATGTATTTTAGAAATATTTTAATTTTTCTGAAATATTTAATTAAGAAAAATTTTATAATTCCATATATATATTTTTGTCACAACCTATTTTTTTGTTTCATTGTGAAGACAATTTACAAACATTCTCACTCACTTTTTCCTTTTCTTTTTTCTAAAACTTTTGCTATTTTCATAAATATTTTGACAAGTAAATATTTTTTTAAATATTGCTTTTAAAAATTTTAATATTATATAAGTGATTAGAAATATGGAAGTGTACTATTAAAATGTTAGAAATATAGTTAAAAACCATATAGGGAACTATACCTTTTAGAAATATTCTCTAAAAGATATTGTGGTACATAAAAACTTCACAAAAGTTTTGAGTTTTTATCTTTTTGAAGAGGATTGATTTGACATTAAAAATATTTTTTAAGTTACAGGTGAAAAATCTTTTCTTTGAAGAATATGATAATAAGACTAATAAAATTCTATTCTAAAAATAGGCAATAGAATTTTATTTTAAAATTGAGTAAAAAGTAATATCATGAAATTTCTTCTTTTTCCTTAAGAAAGTAAGCTTCGATCACTTAGAGGAAAAAAATATTAATTTTGAAATCTTCAAAGAGCAAACAATTTTGATGAAATGCATGAAAGGTATATTTATGATAAAACTCAAGAGGACAAAAATTGACTTCTTTGACTTCTAAAAAATAAATCTCAATGTAAATTAGATACAATAAAATCGAAATAAGTTAGTAAAAAACTATGAGATTTAAGGATGATTATTTGAAATTTGCTTATTATCTTTAAAGAGGGGAGTCATAATTTATAAAAAAAATGTCTCTTTCAAAATTTTCTTTTGAAAGATACTACCAAGAGAATTAACAATCTTCAAAGAAGGAATTTATAATAATAAATTGAAAGAGTTTTCTAAAAATACTATTATTGTTTATAGAAATATAAGAGTATTAAAATTTTAAATATAATCTCATGCGAAACAATCAATGAGAGAAATCATATAGGGCTAACATTCTAACTATGATAAAATCTAGAATATACAAGAATATAAAATAAAGTGCACATGTTGTACGACTTTATGGCCTATTACAATTTGAGTTTATAAAGTACCAAGCTTGATTACGAGCCCTTAAAAATTATATATAACCAATAGCTATATAGTAAAGATAACGACAATACATTATCTAATTCATGGTTAATCATAATTGTAAGAGTTCTCATCAAAAGGATGCTAATCTTGTTTGAGAGATTGTAAGGGAACATGTGGTGGTTGATTAGGAACGGGTTATAAGATAGGTTGCATAAATGCTTCAAAAAAAATACATGGATTCTTTGTGGTTCCTTCAATAATTATATTATCCAGACCCATAGGAACCACATTCATATGATGTAAATATGCATGCCCATTGTAATCAATTTTTTATAATGAAATAAACTTCCAAACGATATATCATACTAAGTGAAGTATGATCTCCACTAACAATCAATAAAAATGATGGAAGCATCCATTATATAGAAAAAGTATTTGAAAAAAAATCATCCAACAAATAGTAAGTATAAGAACTTGGTGAATGACCACTTAAACCCTATTTTGATGGATTTTAACTAGAAAAACTTATATGTAGAAATATATCTTAGGAAGAATGAAATTCGTACTAGCTTGTCATAATATTAGATAAATCTACAAATACATATATATATTTATTTTATAATAAATGATAGGAGATATGCAGGTTTTCTCCTTATAACTCTTACTATCCTTATTCCACCCATCACTATCCTTATTATCTTAAGCCAACCTTGTCCTACTTATCAGTATAATAACTTCACCTATTCATTTCAAGGTGATATATGCCTTTTTAGGCAATTATAGTGAAGACATTCTCTTAAGCTTTTGATGCTATTTAGTTTACCCTTCTTAGGTAATTATAATGAAGATGGTCTCTTAAGCTTCCAATAAACTATATTAGAGTCTGTTATCAACGTTTGTATATTACCTATGTTATGCTAGTATGTGTACTCTTGTTATCTATATGTATAAACCTATCTGAATAAATACAAAATTTGTTTTTCATGTAAATCCATATTGTGTAAATTGGTTACTCTTCTGTGAAAAGTTTTAAGGGATACTAAAGGCTTGTAAAGATATCTAATTAGATATATCTATTTAGGAAGCTCGCACTAATTAGATATCTTTACGCTGGTCATGACAATTACAAAGTGGGTCGTGACATCTCTTGGTACATGTTCTTCTGTTATTTTAGTTTTTATCAGAATTTATGTTTAATGTTTGGAAATATAGTTAGGAAGCTTGTGCATCAAAGTAGTAAGAGGAACTCATATTTATGGACCCTACATAAGTCTAAGAGAAGTTTGTTGAAGTAAGTGAGAGAACGTAAAAGTATCTTTCTCATACACAATTAACTATTTAGCTTTTTGTTAGTAAATGAAAGAAAAAATGGAAGTTTATTTTGTTGATTACAAAAAAGAAATGGAAAAAGGTATGAAAAATCAATTATAAAATAATATGTGATGTGCTTTCACAAATGAAAATTAATAGAGCTATATTTTCCTTGAAATTTATTACCATAATAATTCAATGGAAATTAATATTTTTCAGTGATTTTGCATATTGGACCTTCTAGCATAAATTTCAATCTAGACTTAACTCAAAATATTGCTAAAGATTTTACACTTATCATTTTAAATAAGATATTAAGCTGTTACACCCTTGAAAAATTTTAAATAGTTTGTGTGAAAAATAATAAATTATTATAATGAAGTGTAGGATAGAATTTTTATGAAATAAGAAAGGAGTATTACGAAAAATTTAAAAGCTAATTAGGATTATAGGCAAGCATTTGAGTGTGAAGGAGACTTATAATACTTTTTCATTTTTACCACTAGCCCTATTTCACCCTTATTTCTTTAATTTTCAACTAAATCCTTTTCATTTCTCTGCTAACGTATAAATCTCATCTCCTTAACTAAGCAAAGGCACTAATCTTCATCAATCACTCACATTTTTCAATCCAAGTAAGGTAAAACCTCTTAAACTTTAATCCTTGTAGAGTTTTTATCTCATTTTCCTTTGTGTTTGAAGTGATTAATGGATTTAGCATAAAAAAGGGATTTTGAAGTGCTAATCTCATACTGTTGATTTTAAATGATTAGAAGTAAAAAAATCATAATTTTTTTCACCTATTTTCTCCTTTATACAATGTGAGCGAACATTAATTAAATCTTGAATGATTTGAATTAATTAATGTTAGGTTTTTCTTATTTTCATGAATCCTAGGAAAATTTGTTATGATTGAATGTTTTTACCTTGATTTCTTATTAAATTTAGCTTGTATATTGTTATGATTGCTAAATATATTGAAATGCTTAAGTGATTTAGCCTTAAAAATAATTTATGAATGATTTCCTCTTATATGAACAATGTTTTAATCAAAAAATTCTACAGAAACTATGAAATAATTAATTATACCCAAATATATTCTCTTTGGAACTCTATAATCAATTACATAATTAATTATATATAAAAATCCTACTTTCTAAATTGACATAATCAATTATATGTTAAAGTCCTGCCATTTGAATCCCTATAATCAATTATGCCTATACAAAGTTGCTCTTTTGACTTAAATAGTTAACTTTATAATCGATTATACCTTAGGTATTTCTAAATATTGCTTATTTCAAGAGTTCCAGAGCCTATGCAATTGTTTTATGATGTCAATATGAGTCAATATACATTAATAAGTGTTAATTAAGTATTTTAAGGCTAAGCAAAAAAATATGGCAATATTGTGATATATGAAAATGTGTTATGAAATGATTTCTATAATAATTGTGTTTCATTTACATTATTGTTTATTGAAATTGAGATAAGGCCAAATTAATGATAATTATGGCTTAAACATCAAATTTGATATTTGGTTGTGAGGAGTAAGTATAGGCCTATGAGGGATAAAGGTGGATAGAAGTTATAAAGAGATTTATTTGCATTTCCTTTCCTTTTTAATTTATTGAATGATATGAAAATGTATCAATTAAATTGGTGAAATGGTAAAGATAAATACATATGTTTATGTAAATGTTATGATGATACTAATGAATCTATGTTATGAAATGTATGAAATAAGTATTAGGATTAAAGGAAGGTAAATCTAGTTAGTAAGATTTAATTGCTTTAATTCAATTAGTTTATAATTGTTACTCACCAAACCTTAGATTTATCACTTCATGTTTATTTTACAAATTCATTGGTTGATGCTCTACCACCACCCTAATAAAACAAGCATATTAAGAAACCTATAGACTACATAAAAGGCAATATCAAGATATTTTCTTGTAGGAAACACTTATGTTATTCATAAATATTTTGATATGTAATTTTTTAATTAACAATCTAGTCTTATACACCTAGTACTATGAAATATTCAATATCTAAAATTTAGATGGAAATTAGTAGATTGTGTTCCTTATTGATCATGGCCTAAAGAAGGTCATGTCATAAGGTAAGTAAACTGTCCTTTTCTTTTCATTGCTATTGCAACATCTTTTTTTTCTATATTTTTTTCTAACCTTTTATGCCTAGATTATAAACATAGCAAATTATTTTGTAATAAAATAATTTTAGAGATTTTAAAAAGTGTTTTTTATTTTAAGTTTCGGTGATTAATTATTTTAGGATAAAATAATTAAGTCTTTATTTTTTGTTTTGTTAAATGTGGATAAAATTTAACAGATAAATTGCACATACTCTTCTTAAACTTTCTTTAATATGTGATTTGCTGTCATAACGTGATCAACAAAGGAAGTTGCTAAAAGTAGTTGCCTACAAGCCTTCTTATGCATGCTCAATGTAATGCAAGACATATATTTGTGCATAACTATCTAAGATAACATAACCATATTCAAGTGTAAGAGAATTGTGTTCAAGCATGCACACAATGACTAATATTTGTACTCATCTAAACTAACTAGTCTATGGCTTACCTAAATTGCCATAATCCTTAAACAAGCCCACTTTCAACCTATCTATCAATAGCTGAGTACATAAAGGAATTGATTCCAAAAAAGAAAAAAAATAAAAGATAATGAGTTCTAAGGAACTTAGTGAGGTAATATTAAAAAAATAACAAATAAATTTAAATTTAATTACAATTTAGAATTCAATCCTAATGGAAATTATATTCCTATCCATGATTTGAGGTATAATTGCATACGTTGGAGAAAAATAAAGCATACCTCATAGTTCACTATACTTTATAGAAAATGATTAGTTTATATTTGTTATTTAGTATTGTATTAGAGTTCTATTTCTTACAAACAAACTTATCATATTAATATAAAGATTATTATTTAACAATCATACAAGAAAATAAATAATAGTAAAAAAATAAATCTATTGTAACTTTCATCCATTCTTATCCCTTATAAGTTTATTTTTATCCCTCTAAGTTAACTTTATTCCTTACAAACAAGCATGTAGATCCAATGTATATAGCCATAAGATGTATATCATTATCCTAATATCACTAATCTCATTAACACATAAGGATCAAGATAACATCAAGTGCTTTGCTAGCATTTTCATTTTGTAGCTATAATATAAGTATCCATGTAAGAATAAATGTATAAATTGAAAATATCAATAATATGAATCAAATACATCCATTGCAAAATAAACTCACAATGCATGATTATACATCATAACATCACCATGCTTCCTTACATGGCTTCACATTACTCACTCAATATCACTTAACATGTAATGGCTCATGTCATCATTATAGAACAATTAACATGCTTTTAAACCCTTGTATAATATAATATCTAACATTTTATAAGGCATAATCAATTTTGTAGTCCTAAAAAGTAACTCTACATAAGCATAATCGATTATAAGGGTCCAAAGAGCAAAGCCTTTGTCCTGTAATTGATTATGCTATACTAGGGAGCAAGGTTCTCAAACATACTCAATTACGTAATCAATCATAAACCTCTAGAGAACAAATTTTTCATAGTATAATCAATTATGCTTGCCTAAAAAAGCATATTTCTAGGGCATAATCAATTATAGCCTGGGATTTTTACAAAATTTCCTATATATTTACTATTCATTTGAGATGAAATCTTTAAAATCTCATCTTACAAGTCATAATACTTGATCAACATAGCATACACTGCAATTATAACATAGTTAGAGCTAATAAGAATCTTATCTCAAAATATATAACACATCCTCTCTAGATTTAAGAATACATAACATACCTAACATTATTCAACTTAAATCATTCAAATCTTACATGGAGGAGACACTAAATGATAAGAATGGTAGTTTGCTTGGTCCTAAACATCAAAATCAAAGATTTTTATGGTTAAGGTATCAAATCTTAAGCTTAATTGAAAATTCTACCATCTAAGGATTGGAAAAAAAATGGATGGGATGGTTACAAACAATGGCAGAAGCAGAAATTTTAGGTGAGGGGGCCAAACATAAAATATCAACAAACTTAAGGGGCATATATAAATTTTAATATTATACTGCATGTAAAATTTTTTAAGTTATAGGGTCAGGATTCATCCTAGCCCCTTATCTCTGCCATTGGTTACAAAGATAAACATGAAGAAATCTTTACCTTACTTGAATTAAGGAGTAATGGAAACTTAATGAGAATTGATGCCATGCTTGAAGTGAGGAAAGAAGAGCAAGAATAAGAAAAAGAAGAAAAGGAATGTTTTTTAGAGAAATAAAGGAAAGGATGCCTGCAAGTGGAGAATAAAAAAGAGCTTAGGCCCTAATGGCAACATGGAGAAACAACTCCTAATGTCTTTTCCACATTCCTTTAAAATATATTTATTTATAATTTTATCAAGCATTTAAAACAAAAGCCTTCTTGATTTAATAATTCATTTTACTTATTCAATTATTTCCATTATAAAATTTTTATCACATATTCCATTATAAAAAATTTATTATTTTTATACAAAATATTTTAATTTTAAATGGGTGTAACATTTACTCCTATACAATTAAAATGTTCTTATCACCTATTTTTTCTTAAACAATACCTTTTCATAAAATATATTAATTGAATATTTCATACATGATCCTCACTTGTATTAATTTCTTTCTAATGTGAAAGAAAAGTGATGCCCTAATCTTAGATGTTTAGATGATTTAAAAAAGTGTTTACTTAATATTAATTTAAAAATGTTTAGATGATATCTAATATTATATTATTTATCTTAAAAATAAATTTAATGATTGAAATTTTTATTTCTTGACTGATTGTTTTATTTGAACTAAAATGCATTTCCCTTAATTTGTCCATACTTTTTTCTTCTGGTAATGCTTTATTTGTTTGTCGTTCCATATATGTTACTTTATAATGAGTTAAATGTCCATATCTTTAAATATAAACAATAATTTAAAGGCTTTACAATGAAAATATACAATCAATTTTCATACAAAATTATAAGTAATAAAATTAGTAAATTTGTCAAGTGCTTAAAAGGAGAATCTTTAGTTTGATCTTTTAAAAATTTGATTAATTTGGTTCCATTTCAATCACTTTGGAAATATTTTAAGTTATAACTTTAAAATATATTATGAGATTTCAATACATTCTAAAATTAGGACCACAATTTGTAAGAACCATATTAACAAAAATAAAAGTCATTATCATAATATGAATTGGAATAGTAAGCAAGAAGAAAGAGTTTCAACGGAAGTTTTTTGCTCACTGGAATCATTTATGGAATCTTCTATTAAATATTAGGTGGAAAGCTAACAAAGACAAGTTCTTTGCACCTCTCATTAAGTATAGAGAGGTAATAAGCACCTTTTAATAGTATATGGGACAAATCATACATCAAAGAATGTTTAGGAGGGTTTTGTGTAATTTGGCCAAATTTTATGTAGTTTAAATTTCCTTTGGTTGTTCAATTATTTAATGAATTAGTGATAATTAATTTTGTGGCTCAAGTGATTTTTTTGCAATCCTTTTTTAAGGAAATTCCCTTAATGAAAGTCTTTTTTATAAACTTTAGCTAAGTTTTTATCCTTGTAAATAAATTTTTTTGTAAAAATTATAACTTTCATGTTCTTGTTTCAAATGTTTTTAATAATTAACTTTATTTTAGTAATTATTATACAAAGATAGATAAATTAACTATTCATATCTAAATATTTTGTCTAATTATTTATTTTAAATAGTTAATAGTAATTATTTTAGTTTCTTATATGATAAAATATCTAAATTTTAAATGTTTGACTTATTAAGAGTAAAAAATGTTATAAAGCAATTTAAAATTTTTTTGCAATGACTCATTTGCAAATTAATTTAGACAAGATGACTGACTAACTCTTAATTGAACTTGCTAATTCAATTCAAGTTTTAAAAAAATTATTTATGAATCATATTAGTTTTCATTATTGTGTAAGGTACTAGCCATGAGTTACCTTTCTGATCATGGTTGTAATTGTAACTAGAAAGATGTATTAGCCATTGGTAAACTAAGGGCAATAAAAAAATTATTTATGCCAAAAAATCCTTCTTCTAATGAAAATTTTCTTACTTCACTCACTTGTGCTATGAGTCCATCTAATTAGTATTTCCACAACTACACAACATAGTTATAAAAATTTAAATCTTGCACTGTGATTTTAATTATAGCACAAATGATGATTTGTTGTAGTGAGTTATTTTAGTTTATTATATGATAAATTGTCTAAATTTTAAATATTTGACTTATAATGAGTAAAAAAATATATTAAAGAAATTTAAAATTTTTTACAATAACTTATTTAGAAATTAGTCAAATTACTTTAAAATTTTAAAAGTACTACCAATTCCAGCATCAAGTAACTAATTAGTTTAATTTATATTAAAATATATATGTAAATATTTTTAAAAAAAATTATAAAATGTTTAGAGCTTTAGAATTAGAATTTTATTAAACAAAAGTGTATTGTTAAACAATTGTACTATACCACAACTTTTAAAACTTATTCTTGTTCAAAAGATTATTTCACATATATAGTATATGTATATACTTTATTCTTCTAGTTGTTGTTCTATATATTATATACTTTGTTCTATATATATATATATATATATATATATATATATATATATATATATATATATATATATATATATATATATATATATATATATATATATATATATATATATATATATATATATATATATTATAATTTGGACCTCATCCCCATATTGTATTCTATATGGACATATAGATATTCTGCTTTGCACGCAACAACCACTTCTTATATATTCATTATTTTATTTTAAATTTGGTCTTATGTTTTTCATTTCTATTAGTGGAAAGCATCGCACAATTTAACTAACTTGTTCATTTGTTTCATGACAAAGCAACCTTCATTCAAAATAAACTCTTATTTTGTTCCTTTTAACTTTAGTTTTCTCATTCCTTATTAAAGCTAAATGTACCATTTATATGTGACTCTTTTATTTCCACAGATAGCAATACAAAACACACACAACACTATAATTTTTATTTGACATAACCAAAACCCTTCCTCTATCAACACTAGCAAACCATTGCTCTATCTCTTTTCTTACCATTGATAATGGGAGTTATAGTGATGCACTAACTTGTGACTAAACTAGCAAAAGCACTAATCGTGCTAGCTTACGTCTCAACAAATGATGAATTGATTTATTTTAGGTTTTTATGGCTAATACAAGGTACTAATGTTTCAATTCAATTTGAGTTATCAGTCTATTCCTTAAAAGTAAGTAAATGCTTCAATATTATTAACTCATCATTACACTAATTTCAAATAAAGAACCTATAAACCCTATCCTCATAACTTTGAATGTTATTTCTTCTAGGTGAACTAACATTAAATTGAGAGAGCACACATAAATTAAGAGGAATTAGTAAGGAAAAAAATTCAAATTGATTAAAGAAGTTTTCTTGATATATGCCTTTGTTAAGTTAACTTTAAGGTGAAAATCCTAAATATACTCTACATTACTATAAATCTACCCTTTGACATTGCCACATTTATGTTAGTTAAATAGAAAATTGGTATACATAATAGCACAATGGCATTTTTAAAATAAGTGGAAACTTCAACATTAGTTATATTAATAACTCAAGATTATAAATTCATATTTTCTAAGGAAGAAGATGAATCTAACATAAACAAATTTATGATAATGGTTGCATATTAAATTAACATTAAATATAAATTACCACATCGATTCTTAATTAACTATCATCTAAATAAATACAATGAGAAATATTAGATGTTAATTGTACATTAAATTATCATCTAAAAAAATGTCAATGGCTAGTTAATTATTGCTATTTATGATTTATTAGAAATAGTAAAGCTTACTTATATTTCAATGATTAGCTCATTTAAAACGCACAATGGTATGCATAATATGAACACTTACAATGTTAGTTTTTAAAATAAAATGAGAAATATTATATGTCAATTGTACATTAATTGTTATCTAAAAGAATGTCAACAGCTAATTAGTAATCCTTTACGATGTATTCAAAATAGAAAAACTTAGTTATATTTTATGGTCAATTCATTTAAAATGTACTATGATATTCATAAGATGAACATTTATAATATTAGTTTTTAAAATAATTAATATCTAAAAGGTATATTAGTAGACTAATCATGAAAAATCCTCTTTTTAGATGTTGATCATATATTAATAATTAACATATAATATCTTATATTGCTTATAAATTATGCTCTAATATTGATTTGAAACATCTTTCTGATACCTTAGCCTCCATTGTTTAATTTTGGATTTTGGTTTTGATTCAAAGATAGCTTTACCTTTCATCTCTAGAAGCTTAATTGGAGGAGGCTACAAATCTTGTTGAAAGACTTACCTCTCATTTGACATCTCAAGTATCATAATGTGTGTCATTTAACAAAATTTGCAAACTTTTCTAAATAGGCTTCTTAAAAAAAAGGGAAGTTTATCTTTGAATTAGTTTAAAACTTTAGTACTAGTAATAGAGATAAATGTATTATTAAGATGTTTAATATTTGCATCTATTATAGGGCAATGGAAAGCTCTCTTCTCGATATTACCATGTAATATCATATAATTGGCCCTTAAACTCAAGAATAGAGAATGTTCAACAAAAGAATATTGACAATGAAGAATCAAAGTTAAAAATAAGTGACCCTTATACCAAGTTGTATATTATATTAGTTTTTACATTTGTATTACTAAGTTATATGATAAATTGAGATGATTCGATGTATGTAAAGAAGTTTATGATTGTTTATTATATTTTTTTATGTAAGGATATAAAAAAGTTTATGAAAATAAATAAAATCATAATTTTACATATATTTTTCCTTTCTCATTTACATTTGCAATTTTTTACACTTAGATGACTTTTTATTTTGGAATATATATTGATTTCAATGCATAAAGGGTTAAAAATGCTTCTTTTTAAAACATTTTAAAATAAATATTCAATATAAGTTTCACAACATTTCAATATATTGATTTGTTTTCTGTATTGGTGTGCAATAAACAAAATATTTCACTAAGAATAGAATTCTTCATGTGAAAAGCAAATAAACCACAATGGTTTTTATCAAAGTAGTAATGTATATTAAACCATATTTCACTAACTAAAGAAATTACTTCACAAAAAAAAAAAAAAGACTAAACCCCATTAGCTATTTAAATTGAATTGAAGTGGAATATCTTATATAAGATAATAGTTGTTTGTCAACCAACATGTTATTCACCATTAAAATTTTCACATTAAATGTTAACATTAAACATTGATTTTAGTATATAATTGATATGGAATATCTAACAATGTTATTTTATTTTTTAAATAATTTATTAAAATAAAGGTGAAAGTTGAAATAAATGATAATCTCTAACTTGATGCCAAAGAGCAGAGTGTAAAATTCTTTGATCTTTCTCTTGATATTAATTCTCCTTTTAGGAGATACTTCCACCAAAATCTTAAAAAAAGACATGTTCAACTTCTCATTCATCCCTCAACTCATTGAAGCTTTCTTTAATGTGTTTTAATTTTCCCTTAAGGAGATACTGCCACCAAATCTAAAAAAAAAGACATGTTCAACTTCTCATTCATCGCCCAGCTCATTGAAGTTTTCTTCAATGTGTTATGGTGCATTCATGATACTTATTTTTCTTCTAATCACAACGAAAAGCCTTATAATGCTATGATTTTAAAGCTTTATTTTTATTTTTGCATCTCTTATCTTTTCTCTATATTCTTGGGTAGACTAGGTGTTAATATATGTTTAGTAGTTTCAATAAAACTTTCATTTTGTTCACATGTTAGTACATGTATTCTTTGATTTATGGATTCCTTATGTATTTGTTGCATTTTTACTTCAAATTAGGTAATCATGAACTGTGGATGGATATTTACTAATCATCTAACCTTTAAATATGCTAAAGGTATTGATGAGTTTATTAGATTTGGTATAGGTAGAGATAAATAATAGGAAATTAATAATGAACTCATATTGTATCCTTATAAGGAATATGTCTATGCTACGATGCTCAATCCAACAAAAATAAAAGCACATCTATTTTTCAATGGCATTGAGCTGAGGTGTAAGCTATGGATATGGCATGCAAAAGGTGAGTTATCTACGTTGTCTCATACCTATAGAAGGAAGAGAGCTTATAATAAGAATAACATAGATGTGGGAATGGATGAATGCATGCTGCAACACATTAAAATTAAACATTATTGGTTTGATAAAGAGTTTTGCAGTAAAGGGTGATAAAGCAAAATGAACTTCTAGTGATCCACTTGATATATTCTGTCTTAATATTTACTAATTGTAATTACCAAATTGTTTAAGCTTTTTATGTACTAAAAACAAAAGGGAGAAATGTAAACAAAATTGAAATAGAAATGCAGAAAAAATTCAAACAAGATGTAAAATAAAGTGAACACGAAATCAAATTAGAGGGTTTTGATTCAAAATTAAGAAAATGCATTAAATAAAATAAAATGCAAAAGTAAAATAGACAAAAATAAAATTAATATAGCAAAATAGTTGATTTAAGGATTTCAAAACTCTTAGCATGAATTAATCATTAATCAAATATATATGATAATTTCAACTAATTTTTCTACCTTAAATTATTTGGAACCCTAATAATGATTCATGAATCCTATGATAGATAATCATCTAGGATTTGATTAATTAAGATTAGTAGAATTAAGTAACCGCTATAATCCATAAAGTCAAATTGAATTTAATTTGAAAATAGAATTTAGCTAAATTAAGAGATTAAACTAGAAACCTTTGACTTAACCTTTCAATCCTCTATCCTCACACTCAACATAAAAATAGATAAACATTAAAAATCACAAGGTTAAACAAAAATTATACCAAATTTGTATTTAACTCATGTAATTTCAAGCAATCAGCATAAAGAATTAAGGAAAGAGGAAAATCAATTAGAAAAAGTTAACATCATAACTTAAGATCTCATAATCCAAATAGAAATGAGCTTTAAAATCCTTACATCAAATAGTGATTTAGCCTTTCATGGCTAAAAAAAAAGAGACTTGAAAAGGAAAGAAAAGTTATCTTCACTTAATTATGTAAGAGTAAAAATGTTCATGCTTTTGGAAGTACAATCCTATATCTAACTTGATAACCTTTAAACCCTAATAAACCTAAATCATATGCCTCCTAAGCTTACAAAGAATAGGGTCTTCCTAATTTAAAACTTAAAACCTGTTTAACAAAATAATGTATTACAAGAGTTATAGCAGTGAAATTTCACAAGTTTGACTTCTATCTAATGTAAGACCATTAAAATTACATAGTTTTGTTAAACTCCAAACATAAAAGTTATAGGACTAAATCTTAGAAAATTTAGGGCACTACTTTTACCTTAAGCTGACCTTTAAATCTCTAGATATGGCCTAAAAATTGAAACTAGTTCAATTAGGATGAAAATAAAGTTTTAACTTCTTGGCTAAATTAGACTTTCTAGATATCCAAACTGGATTTTGACCAAAATATAAAAGTTGTAAAGTTTTCTTTAAGTTTTCTAAAAATATAAAAAAAATCAGCCAAATCCAATATTCATAAATAAACATATAACCAAAATTTTGAAATAGTGTAAAAATCTAGCATTAACTAAATAATTTTAAATTATTGTAAAACCAACAGTAGCTTATATAACAAGGGCAATTCTATAAAAGTAAGCATATATAATACATTAGAAGACATAAAATAAGAGGAAATAATATAAATAAAGTCTTGCACATCAATGATTAGCTAAAGGACATGGTTTATGATGCTAAAAATAATTTTATTGAGCACTTGTATATCCTTCATAAGTTATTAAGTGATATAAAGAAACTTTTGTATCTAACTTGCACAAAACATACATAGTTATCTAATATGTTGAGATTATTTAACTTAAAGGTAAGGAATAATTGGAGTGACAAAAGTTTTATAATGTTATTACAATTATTGAAATAAATGCTTCTCAAAGATAATAAGTTATTGATTCGCACTTACGAGGCCAAGAAAGTTATATGCCTAATAGGCATAGAGTACAAAAAGACACATACTTGCCTTAATAATTGTATATTATACTAAAAAAATAGAAATTTAGAAAAATATCTAAAATAGGGGGCACCATGTTATAAGCTAAGAAAGAATGATGACATCAATAGTAAAGGGGTTTCGGTTAAGATGTTATGATATCTTTCAATATAAAGGATGCTAAGAACTTAATATAGCATACGAATCGAACACCATTCAATGGCAATTTTGGTATCTAGCTAATTCTTATAAATAGTAAATAGTTAATATATTGTTTCTTGTGTTTAATATTGAGCCAAGAAATTTGACTTATACTTTATATCGATGGAATGAGCCATTATGGTAACAAGCAAACATAACACATGGCTTATTTTGTTGATGATCTATAATTTACCTCGTTGGCTATACATAAAGGGCAAATACATCATATTATCCTTATTAATTTCAAGTCTAAAATAATTAGGAAATGACATATATGTCTTCTTAGCACCCCTTACTGAAGTCTTGAAGATCATGTGGAAGAAAGCAATTTCATTCTTTGATGTATATTATAAGGAGTTATTTATTTTGCATGTCATGTTCCTTTATATAATCAATGATTTTCCAGCTTATAATAACTTATCTAGTTATAGCATCAAAAGGCATAAAGCATGCTTTCTTTATGAAAATGGTACTTGTTCTTCTTTATTGAAGCATGGTAGGAATACAATATATCTCACTAGATATTTTTACATCGTGGCCACCAATATTGTAAGTTAAGGAAAGCTTTCAATGGCTTACTAGAAAAAGCAATAACTTCAACTCACTTAATTGGTGATCAAGTTTAAGTGAATAAGTATAATTGAATTTTTAGAATTAATACTCTTTTTATTATTAGCATCTTGATATGCATGTTGTAATGCACTAAAATTAGTTAAAAATACTAGTTGTTACAATAATAATGCAGAATAGTGGCATAACTAGGTCATACCTCTAGTGATCCCTTAATTTTATCCTTACTAAATGAATTCCTAACAATATCTATACAATTTTTAACTTATTGATGCAATGAAAATAAAGGAAACTAATGAAAACAAGATGTAAATGCAATAAAACAAAATGTTGTGCAAAAATAGGACTAATATGCTATATACTATATATATAATTATGCAATAATAGAATGTAGAATTTGCGAGGAGTTTGTTGCACAAAATTAAAATGATAACAATAAAATAAATAAGCACAAAATAGAAGCAAAGTAATAAGTACACAAAAAGAATTCAATATACAAAAATGACCGATTCAAGGATATAGTAACTCTTAATGTGGATTAATCATATATCACTAAATATTTAATTACTCTAATTAATTTTTCAACCTTGGATTACTCAGAACCCCTGTAATAATCATTGAATCCTATGCTAGACAACCACCTAGACTTTGGTCAATTAAGATTAGTAGATGAATTAAGCAACCACCATAACCCTGAAACTAGATTAAAATTAACTTAAAAAGAGAATTCAATTCATTTAAAAAATTAAATTAAATACCATTGAAATCTATCCCAACATGTAAAATCATGATTAACCAACCATAATTTCACATTCAAACAGCAAAAGAATAGAAATTACAAAATTAAGTACTAATTATACCAAATTAGCAAATTTTAATAATTCAGCATAAACAATTGGAGAAAGTGGAAAATCAATAGGAGAAAATTAATAATACTAATCAAGATCTCATAATATATAAATAGAAGAGCTTCATAATCTTTGAATCAACTAAGAGTCTTTAGCCTTCCATGGCTTGAAAACAAGAAAACAGAAAAGAAAGAAAAAAACTTTGCTATTGAACTTTATGTGTAAAGTTTAGAGTCTAATGAGCCTCTCCCCTATTTTTTTGACCTAATTTAGCTAAAACCCTATTAAACTATGATTGTATGACTCTTAGGATTACAATAATAAAGCCTTTCTAATTTTTAGAAGCTCAGACCTATTTGTTACAAGTTAATTAAATCCATCAAATAAATTAATTAATTCCCCCAATTCTGACTTCTAACCAAATTTTAACTACAAAATCAATGTAATTTGGAAAACCTATAGATATCAAACTTGTAAGATTGTGTCTTGTGAGAATTTGGGTGCTGGTTTCAGGTTAATTAGATCACTATAACTCTAGTTATGGCCTAAATATAGAACTAGGTTCAGCTAGGATAGAGACATGACCTCAACTTATTAGCCACATATGACCTTTAGAATGCCTGAATTGGGCTTGGACCAATATAAAAATTATATTTCTCTCTTTTATCTTTCTAACAATATAAAATTTATCTCAATCCAACATCCAAAACTTAAGATATGACTAAAAAATATGAATAATATCAAAATGTAATATTTACTGAATAAATTTATAATATTGTAAAATCATAAATCCAGACCAAAACAATAACTAATTAGTGAAATTAAGCAAATGTTGTTAGGAATTCGGATAATCATATGCAACGAAAATTCAAAAATTTGATCCGAATTCTACCTAGGATCCATGCAAAAGACATAAATCAATTATTAGAGTTTTACCTATTGGGCACTCGTGTTTCTACTGATTAAAACTTGAGAACGGATGAATCAAACACCAGCTGAAAGGTACGGTGTCTCTACGGTATCCACATGAAGTGAACAACGACCTCTCACTCTCCACAAATTGCTAGGATGTGTTTTTCTCTCCAAGAATTAGGATTGGATGTTTTCTGAGTGATTTATGATTTGTATGGAAGCTTTGAGCATGTTATTAAAGTGCTGCCCTCAAGTCCCTTTTTATAGAACTTAGGCAAGCTATAATCCTAGTCCTACTAGGATAATGCTTTCAAAATCCTAATCACACTTAACAACTCATCTTATCCTTATCCTAGAGATAATAGGGAGAGATAGGACTTATCTATTAATTATCTAATATTAGATAATAATATTATCTCATAAGATATTTATCTAATATCTGATAATGTTAATTATTTGATATTACTTTAAATATCAAATAATATCACATAATATATATATATATATAATGTGAATTTATTATTCTTAATAATATATATATGCATGAAAATAAGTCCAATTAATTAGACATTAATATAATTAAAGTCCAATTAATTATTGTCTTATTTCTACTCCTTTTGTGTGACCCTGTAGGTTTTTATTACGTTGACAATGACTCATTATTGAGCCATAGACAGTAAGCAGTATCTAGCAATACATCACTGCCACTCAAGTAGTAAGAATATCTGTGATTCGACATCCACCTAATACATGATCAACGTTTTGCATCATAACCCTTTTTGTAATAATATCCAAATTGAACTGGAGGCATGGAATGTGTCATCCTCGTCAATGTTCAATTTATATTTCTTGATACTGAGTAGATTTAAAATAAATGATTAATATCACATATTAATCCAAATGAGTATGACCATGCATTTCTAAGTCTCACTCAATCAAGGGGCCCAAGGATATTTCTCTTTTATACAAGAGTAATAAAATCTCATCTACATCACTCACTTCCCTCTGCACGATTTATGACACACCCAATCAATGCCCTACTTGTCATCTTGATTAAAGGTGACATAGGACAATATTAAAGTGAGTAATTCCTCATGTAGGGAACCATAGTGACTTCAGGTCAAAGGTTTATGTGTATTTGTGATCATATAAGAATAACTTATGACATGTCTATCTATGCAATATTCTCATAGTGGGTCAGTCCAATACATTGTTCGCTAACAATGTACTTATGTATTGACTTGATATCATATATCCATGATTCGTAATCATCAGTCACTATACATGCTAGTCTCGATGTATTATTACTATCTTTTTTGTAATAATACTTTACTAGGGGCATTTTAGGAATAGCGAAGCTATTCCAAGGATAATTATTATATTAAGTTATAAATTGCGCATAATAATAATAAAATTATAAAAACAAAATATAATAATTAAATTACTTAAAATAAAACATAATACATTATGTATAACTTCAATCATCTATATGATTGGTTCTAGGACACACACCAACAAATGTAACACCTAAGAGGCATAAAATAGGAAAAAAATACTTTTTTCATCACATCCACATAATGTCTTTATTTTATTAATTAAATATCAATATCATTCTTAGTAAACCTTATAAACCCATAGTTAGGGATGCTCTGTGGAAGAAAAGATCCATATTCTTTGATCTTTTATATTGAAAAAAACTTATTTGTGAGACATAACATTCATGTCATGCATATGGAGAAAATTTTTTATAGTCTTATTAGAATACTATTGAACATGCTAAGGAAGACCAAGGATGGAGTTAATGTTAAGCTAGACTTAGTTGAAATATCTATTCAAAAAAGAACTAGTAACAGAAAAAAAAGGACTAATGTACATATTTTCTGCTAGATTGCCACACTTTATCTAGAAAGAAGAAAATAAGTTTCTGCAAGTGTTTACTTGGTGTTAAAGTGCCATAGTAATATTCTTTAAACATTAAAAGCTTGGTTTCAATAAAAGATTTAAAGTTAGTCAGTTTAGAGTCTCATGATTGCCATACTCTAATGTAATAACTATTATGGTAGCTATCTAATTAATTTTGCTTAAACGTATCAGACATGTATTCACTAGATTTTATTTCTTCTGCAATACAATATGTAGTAAAATCATTAACCCTCAAAAGTTAGATAACTTCCAAAAATAGGTTATGGTTTTACTATGTTAGCTAGAGACATACTTTTCACTTTCATTCTTTGATATCATGATGCATTTAGTTATCCATTTGGTGAAAAAGATGAAATTATGCAAGTCAATGTACATATGGTGAATATACTTGTTTAAGTGATATATGAAAATTCTAAAGGGGTAACTGAAAAATAAACATTAACTAGAAAAATGCATTATTAATGACTATATTATTAAAGAAATGGTCAAGTTCTATAGTGACTATCTATCATATATAAATGCAATCAGACTTCCAAAGTCTTGTCATGGGCATAAAATTGCACGTAAAAGGACATTGGGTGCTCAAGTGGTAAGCATAAGCCCTAAAATATGCATGCAAACCCATATTTACATCTTGCATAATATTAATAAAGTTTAACTTTACGTAGATGAACATATAACCTTTCTAAGAGGAAAATATAACACAAGGAATGATCCTCATATCTAAATTGAACAAAATCAATCATTCTTTAGTTAATTCAAAAGTTAAGTTTTTTATTGAATGGTGCAAGGAGACCAAATGTTGTTTTTAAGACCATTAGTTAGTTAGTGTAAAGAAAATGCATGGAGGTCATCTTTTATTATAAATATAACATTCATAGGTATTCTTTCTATATAAAAGGTCAGGATGACAAGAGCACTATGTAGAATAATAGGGTTACTTTGGTGGCTCAGGCTATACATATGAGTAGTTCCAAATATAAGGACTTTGTTTATGCCAATATGTCATATTATAAGGTTATTAAAGTCATTTAGGAGTTTGATTACATTATGTTCAGGGAGCTGTGTTTCGATGTAAATAAGTTAAGAATAAGAGCAATAACTAATTAATGAGTTAAGATTCATGCTAGTGGATCTTAATAAGGAAGGTCATAAAGGAGAGCCATTCATAATGGCATTCCAAGCAAAATAAGTCTTCTATGTCATAGACCTATTTGATCAAAAGTGATGTATAGCTTTATTCGGAAAAAGATAAATTATTAGTAATGAGAACAGAGAAGACCTAAGGATGATATTAAGGAGACTCCTCTTTTCTCCATAATAAAACCTTTAATGGATGATGAAGGTGATGTGGAGGAGTTTTACATGTAAAATGATCAGTTGAGAAGATATAGGTTAAGGATTCTCATAGACATGTTAAAAAAGATTGAAAGTAATTATATTCATATTTCTTATACCCATATTTTATGTACAAAAAGTAGCATTTATAAATTATTAAATAGTTTCTAATAAATGTTTATGTAGCATTTCTATATAATAAATGGCCTTTTTATAATAATATTGCTTGAATAATAATATGATGGCTAGATTATGTAATGAAGTTTAGATATAACTTTAAGTGTAGTAGGATATAGGTGAATGAAAATTTTTAAAAAGGCAATAAATAACATAAGTCATTATAAATAACTATCGTCTCTAGTATAAGAAACAACATTAGTTATTTCAACGAATCGATGTTATAGGTCATATCTATATTATGGCTGAACGTTGATTTTCAACGATGATTCCTAAACATCTATATCTCATATTAATTAAGTTTAATAATTATATTAGTTATACTCTGACATTATTACTTATATTCCATGTTAATTTGAAATCAACATTGAACATGTCATATTTGCAATGATACTTGCATACATATTATAAATGACTAGAACACGTCAGATTTGCAATGATACCCGCATACATACTAAATGACCTTTTTATAATAATATTGCTTGAATAATAATATGATGGCTAGATTATGTAATGAAGTTTAGATATAACTTTAAGTGTAGTAGGATATAGGTGAATGAAAATTTTTAAAAAGGCAATAAATAACGTAAGTCATTATAAATGACTATCATCTTTAGTATAAAAAACAACATTGGTTATTTCAATGAATCGATCTCATAGGTCATATCTATATTATGGTTGAACATTGATTTTCAACGATGATTCCTAAACATCTATATCCCATATTGATTAAGTTTAATAATTATATTAGTTATATTCTGACATTATTACTTATATTCCATGTCAGTTTGAAATCAATATTGAACATGTCAGATTTGCAATGATACCTACATACATATTAGGTAAGAACCGACATTAAATCCTAAAAATAATTAACATTAAAAGGATATTTTGTAGTAGTTCTAGTTTTGATTTAGGATACAATTAGTGGATTAGAAAGTTATAAACAAGAAATTAGGGTTAATTTTATTGTAATTATGTTTAATTTTTAGATTTAAAATCTACTTGTGGATTAATATCTTCACTTGAAAAACTTAGACTCAAGGAATTGTCAGGGTGAGTGGAATATATGTCCTATATTTAAATTTCCCTTGCCTAAAGATCATGTTTGCTTTAATTAAACTAGTGTTTGTAGAAAAGAATTGTTAGTTTTTATTAAAATACTAGTTTTAGCAATTTGCAAGTAATTATTTGTATTTCAAAATTGGTTGTGCCAAGAGATTATGAGATTAACTTATATACAATAAGTTAAACTTAGAATGAATGTTCTCTCAATTGTTTTTTGAACTCATAGTATTAGAAACATTTTTTCATAGCATAGATATTGAACTCTAGTTATTAAGTACTAGCATTTGATATATAGGTGCTAGAATTGTATTTATTTGTTTATCTAGGTATTTCTTTTTGTTTTTAAAGGAAAAGTGTAAATTATGAAAAACGTATTTATCATTTGAACTCATAATAGCTTGATTTTAAACATTGTTTCCATTTCTTGATTCTTTTGAAATTTGTAGTTTTATTTAAACTCTGAAAGAGTTTGGTTAATTAGATCTTTGGGAACTTGCTATAAAAAAACCCTAAATGTACTTGGAAAATGAACTTTATCATGAAAACTATAAAAAGTGGAGGGATATTATGAATGAAAATTATATACTATAAATAATGGTTTTTTATAAAAATAACCATTTGATCTAATGTCTCAAAGATGAAATGGTTATTTAAGTTATTTTTATATTTGAATGTGTGCAAAGTTTCTCCTTAAATTTTTTGGAATTATGACTATAAATTTTTATATTCATATATATAAAATTTTCATTTTATGTTTTGAAAAGTCTATCAAGTAGTACTTATAGTTATTGAAATTTTCATTATGTTATTAATTTTATGCCTATAAAGAAAAAATAGAGTATTCATTTATATTCTTTGTTTAAATTATTTTCTATGGAAACTAGATATTTCTACTTTTAATATTAATACCTAAATTGTATGCAAGGTTTTATTTATGGAATGAATGACTACTTGTAATATTAGGGAAATAATTAACTTATTGAGTTCCCAAAACTTTTTGTGTTTTCTTGAAAATATTTTATTTTGAATTTATTTTTGCCATCTAATATCCTTAATGAGAAACGTGACAACAACTAAGAGCTTATGGTGCATTGGGAAGTTTAAAAAGGGATAGTTAGGTTAATATCTCACATTCATTAGATTAATATCTCACATTCATTCATTGTATTGCTTATATACTAGTCTTGTTTGTACATGGCTATATGACAATTAGTAAATTGAATCTTGGGTAAGTAACCTCACTTATAACAAGTAGTAAATTTGCTTAAAACTCTACATTCATTTGATTAATTTTGTGCTTAGGGTTAAGTTTTCTATGCATTTAAGAAATGTGAGGATTAAAATGGTTTAGATTGTTATTCATTGTGAATTTCTTATTGGATTTAATGCATATAATGTTATGAGTGTGATTTGTGGTGGTTTGATTAAGTTATTTAGCTTAAGGGATAGGTTTTGAGTGAATTTTCCTTAAATGAATAGTGTTATTCTATTAAATTTTTAAAGATATTCTTGATATAATCAATTACAAAGGGCATGAGTTATTTTTATCTATTTGTAATTGATTATATAATTAATTACCCTAGTTCATATGTTAATATTATTAATTATGTAAGTGATTATTATAGGTTTAAGTTGCCACTACTTGTCTATAATCAATTATATAATTGTTTATATCTTATTTTTGTTTAACTTTTACTTATTTCAAAAGTTTTAATTCATTCCATATTTATAATATAATAATTACATAATTGAATTTGAAAGTATGTATATTCTCTTGAAAGAAACACATGATAGTATATATGACATTACAATAGGTGTATTTAAATAAGGCTTGTAGGTTGTTATCCATAAGAATTCCCTAAGTTAGTTATGTGCCCTTAAGTAGATCATGACAATATTATATCAAAGTATAGTTTAAGGTATAAGAATACATCATGTTTGAAAGCGTGGTTTAGAAGTCTCCAATTATCCAAGTGAATATCTTGAGAAAGCAAGTCCCTAATGGTAGGTTGGCAACTATCAAGGGATGTAGTCAAGTTATTGACTATCTTTATATACACTATAACTATCTATAAGTCATTTTCAATTATCGGTAACTAAGTTTGATCAATGTGAGAATATTTCTATGTTTATAACTATTAAAATTTTCTAAATTACTAATGTCATTAATGTGAGTAATTATTATGTTCAAATTTATGCAAATAAAGGTTTGATTGATAGTTAATTGAATTAAAAAAAATGATTGCTTCTATTTTACATGCTAATGTTTTGAAAGGAACTTTGTTTAATATATTTTGTTTTGTGTATGAACTCATATTGGTACCCCTATTTTCACATTAGTGAGGGGATTTCAAAGTTTTTATCACTATTTGAATCCCTAATAGTGGCTTAAGATGTAGTTTAGGTGAAGTATTAGCATGCTAAGTTGATCTACTTGATATACTAAGGAGAAAGTGATTCATATGGCTAAGATGTTTGATAAAGGATATGGTCTTTTATACATTGGTTGAAACCCCTAAGGTGGTGCATAGGTGTTGTATTCTTAAGACATATAGGATTAGACTAATTCACATTCTAACTAAATGAAATTTATGCATTCCATTGAAAAGAGAGCCATTAGTTTCAAATTTTGATTCAAAAAGGATAGTGATGGCATAAGAATTTTAGTTTATGTACTTACATATTGGATCATTTTATTCATACTATGGAAAGAAGTTGGTATGAATATGTGTACCTAGAAATATATAAGTTATGCTTATAAGTAGGAAAATATGTGCATTGCGACCTCACACATTGAAAGGTGTCTTGACTATTTATCTAAAATTGATAGATCATGAGATATAAAATTTATAACCCTAAGTGTACTAAGTAAGAAACCAAAGAATATAAGCATATAAATTTGAAATGAAAGATAGGAGTTTATAAATAGTCTTGAGCATATTAATCATCTTATGTTTATTATGAATGAGTGAAGGTAATCTACTATGTGTGAGGTGACTAGTTGTGATCCTTTTCTTCAAAAATAACTATAGGATAGCAAGTAGGAAATGTCATCAAGGGGCTTGACATTAGCTATTACATATTAGATAGAGAGCTAATCTCGATAAAATTGAATGGATAGGGTTAGAATTCTGAAATGTGTTAAAGTATGAGTCTTTAAAATTAAAGGTGAATGAAACTTAGGGCATACAAAGTGTTAGCATGACTTAATGAGATAATGGCTATGTAAGTACATTATCATTCTGATTCCTAAAAGTTAGATAATTCTATTTAAAAGTTGTACTAGTTAGACATTTGTTTGTTACAATTTCAATAAAAAAATAATGCATAATGGTTTAGTAACAAATCAAAATTGATGTGGTGATATATAACTTGTGAAAGAGTGGTTACTATGCTTATGATTGGCAATAGAGTGTTAAGAGAATGAAAAAGGTCATTTTTGTGATTTATATGTGAGGTTTATGGCAACTAGGTAACTACATGTATGGATCTTATACTTAACATACCAATGGGAGCAATAACTTTTCTTTCACAATTTAATGTGTAAATACACTATGGCTTAATTAGGAAGCTAATAGAATTAGTAAGGAACAATAAATATGAAACCAAGATAAGTATTAGTCAAAATGTAGTTAGGCTAAAAAGAGGTTATGATATCTTTTTATGAAATCCCAAAAAATCATTTGGTCTTTTTCATTGTATAAAGGATATTTCCATTTGATAACAAGAACTTTGCATTTTAAGCATTATAGGCAAAAATAGAAAAAAGGTATTAAGGTATTGCTTAGTTAAGTACTATGCAAATTAAGGAGTTTTACGCATCAAAGGTATGAATATTAGATATGGACAAATGTAATAGAATAGGAATTATGTAGCTACAAAAAGCTTAAGGTAGTTTGAGTACAATTAGCCTAACCATTTCATCTAAATTGTGCAAATTTGGTAATAAGAAACCTATTAGGAAAAGACGTTATAAACCATAGTGGCAACTGATTTACTTGTATTTGTTAAGGAAGCAATCGTATATAATAAGGGTAGCAGGTAATAAGTTAAGTAAGGCAAGAAACTTATGTAACTCATATTTGAACCTAGTGAGATATGGAGTGTGATAGCAAACATAAGGTCATATTTAAAGCCAAATAAAATAGGTGCAATCATACTATAGACAAGGTAAAAGTATAGAGTTAAGAAATTTTGTTTTCAACATCTTGACTAAAAAGACAACACTAAATTATGCTAAGTAAGCTTATAGACATAATATAGATAGTTGGGTGTTAAATCTTATGGGAAACCCTTGAGATAAAAGGCCCAGTAGACTCAAATGGAAAAAACTAAATTAAATGCTTTACTTGAATTATTGTGAGTAAGTAGAACCTATACGAAGGTAACTAATGTGTAAACAATGCGACTTAAATTAAAGCACCAAAACCTACCAAGTATAGTCATAGTTTCCTACTTTCAAGAGGCTTTAAATATAATGAATCATTAGCAAGGATGAATAAGGTACAATTTAAGAATGAAGTACAATGGATAACGCCTATTTATTGATATGCTCATCTCATAAAGCATATGAAAGTAAATTTATCTAAATAAAAAATTACTATAATTATGTTATGGTTTCGTAATATGTTTGAAAAATGTTATGTGTTCAAAGTAAACATTAGTGTTTTAAATGATGTCACAACCCACCTAGGCTATGATTAGCATGGAACTTATTTCGCAATTTTCACTAACCTATTTTAACCCTACACTTGGTACATTAGTACAAAATCGAAGACTAATGTTAGCTATTTAAGGATTACATGTTAGTTTTGAATTATCATTTTATTAACTATTATAGTAAATATTTTATAATGTTAATTACAAAACCATTATAGAAATGTTAATTCCTTAACAAATAAATTATGTTATTTCTTATAGGTTACACAACTTGGCAACTTAGAATATTTAATAATGTCGATTTTATGTTGATAACCATTATTAAAAATTATAATTTAACATTACATTATTTTATTAATTGATATAGAATGTTTAATATATTACTTTGGTGATTCACATTATTGACATTAAATTACATCCCTCCCTTCTAATCCAAAAATTGAAAAACACATTCTCTACTCCCTTTCTATTCTATACAATGTCTCACAATATGACATGTCCTACTACACTACTTCTAAATTGAAATAAGAACCCCTTAAACCATAATATTATAACTTTAAAATACATATAGACCCCTTATTAAGTAGAAAGTAATGTACATTTCATCTTAATTATAGTACACAATCCCAAATTCAACATATGCAATTCATCATAAACAAAATGATCCTATTTTTCCTCTATAGTAATTCTATGAACTTATAAATGTGATCAAGGAATACATAGCAAGTTGCATTATTGAATAGTATACATCCAAAGCATTTCCAAATTGTAAAAGAAACAAAGGAAGCAAATGAAAATTTAAGTATTGTAATAATTGTAAAGAAAACATTTATCATAGTGAAAGAATAATGACCTTTTAATTTATCATGGATATTATTCTTTCTAAATATGTTTAATTCATTATTGATGTGTATCTCTCAAATGAGATTGCATTATCCAAATATTTCAACATCTTATTTAAACTAAGAATTAAGCAATTGTATATGTATACATAACTTAGGAAAAAGGACACTGGTACCTTGGATATTTAGAAGGATCATCAATCTATATCCCTTTTTCAAGTTCTTAATGCACATAAAAATTATATAGATTGTCTTCATGCATAATCATAGATAATCCTGATAAGAAAGAAGGTGTATCTTTAATATTAATGGCTACATCTTCTTCATTCTCATTACTAACAAATTTCTCTTAACTTAAAAAACTATAAATTACTTGTTATTAATCGATTCCAACACATAGAAAACTTACTTTGCTTAGGATGTCATTATGAATTACTTCCCCTTATGACCTTCCTTATTAAGATTCACCAACATGAATTTAGCTTATTCAGTTGGATGTCATTATTATTCTCCACTCACTTACATAAAAAAATAAGATCCCTAGATGTAGTTAAACTCCTTTAAGTCTTTGATGACTTTATAATATGATATTGTAGCATAAATAGGGTCTTTATCTTTGGCACTAGAGACATGAGAATGACTCCACTATTTTACATGATGCTTCTCTCATTTTATTTCTTAATGTAAAACTTATATCTATTGATATTATATCCTTAATAGGATATGACACTTATGGGAAGCCTATTAATTAACCATCTTTATAGTCTTGGAAATAGCATATGATCTTTCCTTCATCATGTTACCCACTTGATTACAAAATCATTTGGTAAATGTGCGATAATGTTTAACATCAATCCACTTCTCATTTTTATCATTTAGAGCTCTTTTATGAGAGAAATACACTCATTCATATAAAGTTCAATCTCTTCACTATTTTGCAAGATGTAAAAGTGTGCTGGTTCCTATATTTTATAATTTATGCTTGCTATCCAATTCCTTAATGTGTCTTTCCCTAAAATTCTTCCTTCATGGAAAGACTTGGGAAGCTTAATAGTATTTATATTTGACAAGTATAAGGTGCAAAACTTAACAATTTCCTTAATAATGTACTCCTTAATAATATATCCTTTAAGCTTATTTTAGTTATGCATATATCCTTTTATGATCTTCATGTAGTACTTTATTAGGTATATCTACCTCAAGTAAATTAAACCATATAATCTTACCTCCCTCACTAAATGCATCATAATATCAAAGAATAAGGGTAAGAAATATATCTCAAGTTAGCATAGTATAATGATAACATCCTTTTGTAAGTCATCCAAATTGTTTAGGTCAATGGCCTTAGTATATACTACATTGAAAAAGAAATAAAGTATTGTGATAACTTATCTCGCATGTTTAGGAATTATTCCTCGATGGTAACTAGTAGAAGTTATTGTATCAAAGTATGATAATCGTGAAACTTCAAGCCAACTAATTTTAGATATTTCATTGAAATAAGACTTTTATTATTAGAAGAATAGCCTTTGAGCACTTTAACCTCATTTAAAAGTTTGCAAAAACTTGTTTTCTTCTTCTTAAACAAGATATGACAAGTTAAAGGCAAGTAGGTATGTTAAACCTTCTTTTTCAGTGTTAGTTTCTTCTATATGGCTATCTCTTGTAAGTCCAATCGAGTCTTGATTCCATCCTTTATCTTAACCAATATGTTTAAAAGCGTTCTAACTAAACTATTACATACATTTTTCTTCATGTGCATGATATCAATGTTATGCTTGACATCCAAGTCTTTCCAATATAGAGAATTGAAGAATTTATACTTATTCTTCCACACAGTGTCATTACTCACTGAAGTGTTAGGTTTGCCAAAGATAACATCAATATTTTTCATCCTAATGTAAACTTCCTCCCCTAACAAAGGCTATAGAGCTATTGCTTACTCTAGTAAACTATTGAATGCCTTTTTAAGCCTTCAATAGTTGTAGGAATGAGATAAAAATCTCCTGTGGCCAAGATACATTATTTTCTTCAAATGTTTAAGTTAATAAGAATATGTGCCATATTTGCAAATAAGACATGCTTTATGCCCTTTAACTCTATACCCTAACAAGTTTTTATAAGTTAGGAAATTATTAATTATGTCAAAAAACTTTACATGCAACCTAAGGGACTCTTGCTTGTATACATCAAATATTGGCACACCTCCATCTTATATAAGTTACAAGTCTTCAATAAGCAATGTCAAAAAGATATTTATGTCATTTCTTGACTTCTTGGGCTTTAATGTTAAAAATGCTAATATTACATACTTCTACTTCATGCACAACAAAGGAGGGAGGTTGTAAATCACCAATATTATAGACTATGTGCTATGTTTACTACTTATGTTATTGTGAGAATTCATTTTATTAATACATAGTGCAAGTCTAAGATTTCTTACTTCACTATTGAATTTGGGGAATATTAAGTTAATTACTTTTTATTGGGAAGAATTTAATAGAGCTTGTTATCGATAACCACCTACTTTCCACGCTAAGTTCTTAGCATCTTTTATAATAGCATACATGTGTTTAAGCCTTGGTATTATGGGAAAATACCATGACACCTTAACTAAAACCCCTTCCTTAATCCTACCATCATGCTTCTTCAATTTATAATGGGATGCCTTATATTTTAGACACTTAGATAATCCTTTGTACTTCTTTTGGTATATTATGTAGTCATTAAGATAGGCATATATCTACCTATACTCTATACCTATTAGGCATATTATTTTTAAAGCCTCATGAGCATGAGCCGATAATACATTGCCTTTAAAAAGCATGTCCTTAAACAATTATATTAATTTTGTGAAACTCTTATTATTGCACCTATTGCTTACTTTCAAGTTAAACAATCTCAACATAGCAAATAAACATATCTATTTAGTGCAATTTAAATACAATGACTTCTATACATCACTCAATAAGGTATCGAAGACTTACAGTTACTTAATAAAATTATCTACAATATCATGCATTATATTATCCAAGTGAACATTAGAACCATAATCTTTATGAATAGTAAATGTGTTACTTAATTTACTTTCACCATGCTATATCCATCATTTCTACCTATTGTCAATGCTAAATAAATGATTTCATATGTGCATAACTATCACCATATTCACTTACAACCTTTAAGGCAAGGGTAAAATAGGAGACCATCACTAAATTCATTCCTTTCACAAGCAATTACAAATTTGATGTGTTCGTCTACTATATTTTCATATTCACTACTAAGCTAGCTGGTACCCATCCATTTTTTATTCATAACTAGCTAATCTAGTAAGAAGAATATATATAACAACATTAACTAAACCTTATATCACATAAATATACACATATTCTCAAATAAATTATAAACTCATAAACATTCATATATTTACATAATACAACCCAAATTATCCTAAAAAGAATGTCTTTCAAAGTTGTATAACCTAAAGCCAAAATATTGGCATACACTTATATAGTAAATATTCCATATATAATATATTTCACACCTAAGGTTATCAAGCAAGTTTATAAGCTAATAAATAATTAAAAATATTTTAAGGTACTATCATAATCTTAACACTTGATATCTTAAGTTGAATATATTAAAACCAACTTAAGAAAAGCAAACTCTCACATCTATATCAAAATATCAAGTCAAGACACAGAGATAATGAAAACTTGAAAATATCTTGTGGGTGTACCTTATTTACACAAAAAGTTAGAATAATAACTTACACTTTATGGTTCTACTAGAGTTTATAAGACAAAATTTCATGTTAGATGAATACTAAGTTCGTAAATGGTGCAAAGCAAAATAGTCTTATATTTTGCACTATCATCGATGCTCTTGTAATTTTTTTAATCACTTTTTATATTAGTTTATAATAACAGACAATATGGAAACAAATACATGTTAAACTAAAGTGATTATTAGACATCACTTTAGTTACAATAACCATTATATATATTAAAGTGATGTCATTCTAATTAAAAAATATGACATTAGTTATGATATAGATACTATCATTTGATTTTTATGTGTCAGTTATTTTTAAATAACTAATATCATTTTGTATAACATTTTCATTACTTTTATACAACATCGAACTTTAGAAAATTTTAGAAACCCTTCTATAAACTACCAAGAAATGGATTAAGTGTGAGAAAGTTAGTAATTTGTAAACAATATAAGATAATTACTATATTTTAAGATATTAGTTTTTTAAAGTTTGAAGAAGAAAGTTAGTTTTGAAATTAATAAAGAAATGTTTCTGTAATTTTATTGAATATCAACAATTCATGATACTTTATATTTTTTAAAAAAATTTCTCATAAGTATACAAACATTAACACATTAAACTTGAATATATAAGAATATGTTAAAACAAGACATTAATATAAAAAAAATTATTTTACAATTTTATTCATTCTATATATTGTTAAATCAATAAATACAAATTTATAACAATGTTATATATATAAAAAAAAAGGATTTTAGTCTTCTAATCTTGTTGTTAAACTTAGTGCCAATTCTCATAGCAATCATCTAATATTACTTCAAGCTTGGTAAATTATGGAGTCAAGCAATATATTTGTCTCTATTACCAATGCCAGCATATGTTTGAAAAGGAGAAAAATAGTTCTCTTTTCATATCATTCAACATATATACATAATAATAGATAAAGTAGAAATAATGAGATTCAATAATGAAAGGCAAGATGTTAGATGAAATGTTAAGAGACTTATTTTTCTTCTCCTTAAACAAATCCTAGAATTAAGCAAAGGAGGAGGCTAAGGCATCATTAAGATGATTTCAAAAGAAAAAACAAAGTGAAATATAAAGGTAATTAAAAAAAACTATAAACATTTATTATTAACTTAAAATTGAATCCTAAGACATGCACAATTTTCAAATTAGTGGCAATTGCATTGCCGAATAAGATTTTTGAATACTTTTGCATGTTAATTTTGAAAAAAGTTGATGTGTAAATCTTAAATGTCTTTCTAGATGACCTTTGCAATACCTTTTGAATTACAATTATATAAATAACCAACTTTATAATTTTTCAATGAAATTTTAGTTTCCATTCCCATTAACTTTACACGTCAATGTTTAATTCACCAATATCTTACATTTTTCTGTAAATTTCAAAAATGCTACAATATTTATATGGACATTAGTTTTTACTATGACCAACTTTTATCAACCATCATAAAATTACAATTTTATAATAATGGTATCATTGCACAAATTCTAACAAACATACTTTATAAAGATTATGAAAATTAAATACAAACATGTATCTATACATCATTATACTTATAATATCCAATAAGGCCTAAAATATCTTTATTTACAAATTATCTACAACTATGGTTGTCTTAACAAAATAGCAAGGAGATTTATTACTCTTGAGTTACAAGTGAAGGAAGAGCTTCAGTAAACATTTAGAAACAGTGAGTTTACGACTTAGTAAATAAACAATTTATTTAACAAAGTAAATATAAATAATAAACAATTATAGCTATCATAATACCTCTTTTTATTCATAAAATACTCATATTCAAGTTATTGTCACAAGAATAATAATAACATTTAAAGAAGAATAAATATCAATTAAAATAACAAAAGAAATAAGTATTCCTCCTTGTATCTTTTAGTCAACCTTATCCCATCAAAAACTTTTTCATCCTTGTTCTTCTTAAATCCCTTCTTATCCTTTTATAAACCTTTTCTCAGATTCAGTACTAATCATATTGCCCTATATTATCATATCAAATATGCTCAATGGTATTTTCATATCATTTCATAATTCACAAAGTATTTATTGATACAATCTCAACATAAATATAACAATAATTTCAATTAGCAACTTCATGCCTCTTATGAATAGCCACAAGCTATCCATTCAATATTATTCAAAAGTTATATAGACAAACATGATATAATCTAATAAAAAATAATTCTATATTTTCATTAATAGCTCTAAAGAAATAATTTAACAATAATTTAAATACTAACAAATAAACACAATTATAGATTCTCTTACTTAATATACTAGAGATAATAGTATAAAGCTCATCATATAAATAAAGAAATAAATAAAATAGTATTTAGAATAGATGTCCACTCACTTCAAGATATACTAATCACACACATATGCTTCAAGGGAAGTAAAGATCTCTTTAATATGTTTATAATTTAATTTCAATGTTAAACATGTTTCAAATAATCAATTATATTTAGCATTTAAGTACTTATGAGCCTATGTGCTAATAAGCCATTAGTTAAGTACTAGGAATAGTAGTCCCTTACTAACTATTAAATAGGAAGTGAAAAATATTGCCTAATGGAACATTGGTTGACCACTAAGTCCAATGATCCCCTATTAGCTACTAGAAAGTGTGAAAATTGGAATTTATAGGCTATTAGTTGACCATTAAGTTTAGTGGCTAGCCACTATCCTAGTTTTTGCAAAATACTTTGCAAAAAAATTTGTTTATACTCTAAACCAAGTGTTTAATGCAATTAATTCTCAACCAAACTTAATAAAACTATGAATACAAGCTTCCAATGCCATGATAAAGCTATTTCCATCATTGATTTCAACGAACATCACTAAAATTCTTAGTTTTTGTTATGACCCAATGTTCAAGTACTATGACTTGCATGAAGACACCTAACTAATATTAGTAAACTAATCAGATATCTTTATAAGCTTTTCAACCACTTCTAATATCATCTATTTTCATAAATTCTATTAAAATTATAAAAAGTACTTACGAAAAATAGTGGTACTTATATCCTCATAAAGAAATTCAAAACATAAACTACATATATCAAATGTAAACTTTTTTTAAACATAATTTTGTACATAATATTTATTAGAAGATGAAATTACTAATAGGGACTGTTAGTGTATATGCCCTAAAACCAATCATATTAGGGATTGTAATTTTGAATCATGTTGTTTTAATGACAATTCCAATTATTATAGTTATATATATTGTCTGCATAATATATTCAATTATGATAATAACCTTAGAATAATTGTATTCTTAAATGTCCCTAGTCATATATCATTATGGATTAGGTTGCTTTGATATGTTAAGACTAGCATGTGTGAAGACTTATATGGGATATTAAGTTTACACATGAGTGCAAGTTAGAGAACTTGTATATTGGACCGACCCATATTAAGAACACTATATGGATCGTTATATGAGTGTCATGAGTGATTCTTAGTGATCATTATTAATATGGTCCTTTGACTTGAGATCACCAAGGTTTCCTACATGTGAGTTTCATATTTTGATACTATTTTATGTCACTAATGGTTAAGTGAATGTAAGGGTAGATATTGGATATATCACATGTCATGCGGAGGGATTTGTGTGATCAAGATGGGATTTATCCCTCCTATATAACAGGAGTAACATCTGTGGGCCCCTTAATTAAGTAAAGCTGAGAAAATGCATAGCCATGCTCAGATGAATTGACATAGGATGTCATTATATTTGTTTCAGTCAACTTACTTAAGAATCAAGAAACCTTAAGATTGGGCTATACGGGAATGACACGGTCCATGTCTCATGCTCAATTTAGATGTATATGATAAAAGGACATAAGTAATGGTCACGTGTAAAGGTTTAGTCAAATCACCGACTTTCTCATTACTTAAGTAACAATGATGTGTTGCTAGACACCGATCATTGTTTATGATCATTAATATGATCAATGGTCATTGCTAACGTAATGAGAGCCTGTAGGGTCGCACACTTAGAGCCTAGTAAATTTGGAATTAATGGTCTAAATTATTTGGGCCTAATATTTAGGAATTCATATTATAATTATAAGGCCCAATAGTAAGCCTATAATTGTACATGGAATAAAGCCCAAATAGGTTATATTTTTCTATGCACCTATTTAAATAGGCTTGTTAGGTAATAATAGTTTATGTGATTATCATTATTCACGCATCCCAAAAAGGCACAAAAAAATCCTAGCACCTCTCCTTAACCAAAACCCCTAAAGAGGCGTAGCTAGCACTACGAGGTGAAAGGAGATCAATTCCAACCGGTGTTTGTGTGGACATTCATCGGTAATTCATGGGTTCATGTGGATACTTCAGAGTCTTTGATCGAAAGGAAGTTAAAGAGGTGATCAACGACCGAGTTCTAAAGTCATCAATAAAGGTATTGAACGAATCCTTATTCCAATTTAACATTTTTGCATGGATCCGGTGGATGGGATTGGTTTATTCCACTGCGCTCGTACGACTCCCGATCCCAATAGTGGTATCAGAGCTACTTGTAAAAATGTTAAATTAGGATTTTGTTTGCTAATTGCGTGAATATGATGCTTGATGAATTATTCTGTATATCACACTTCAATGATTCCTAATTAGGATTAGGGTAAATTTGATTTCGTGCATTTTAGTTCAAGCAAACTTAATATGATTAATTTTGATTTTATTTTGAATTTGAAGCTAATTTTGAATTCTGATTTAAATTTGAATGTGTTTTGTGATTGATTCTTATTTCTAGTTTGAATTCGAATATGCTTCTGGATTTTTGATTGAAACTCGAATCTGTTTCTGGGTTTCTTTTTAAATTCAAATCTGTTGTAATAATTCTGGATTTTGATTCGAATTTGAAACTAATTTTTGGGTTCTATTTTAAACAGAATCAAAAGAATTAATTGCGTGAATCTATTTTAATATATGAAAAATATTTTCTTATTAAAACACAGATTCTGTCATGAATCAGAATTAACCAAATTAACTTCTTGAATCTTTTTTGTATATGTGATATACCTTGCACTTTATGGCTAAATATGATTTTTCATGAAATTAATTGTTGAATCTGTTTCGTATAAAATCTATGAATTAATTGGATCTATTTTAATATGATTAAAATTTATCCATTATAATTCTGTCATAAATCAAATTTGTAAACCCGTGATTTGAGTGTCAATAATTGTTGAATTGATTGACTAAAGGGGAATGTCAATTATTGTCAAATTGAATTGCAATCTGAATGTCAGGTGTAATCAATTTTTTGGGCGGGGGGCTCAGCCCCCCTAACCCACTAGCAGGGGCACTGCCCTTTGACCCCGCCCGCTAACCAGCTAGCGGGACCGTCATAAATTTTCTGCGTAGCATGACATTAAGTAATTAGTTAATTAATTTAAAATTAATTAATTCAGATTTTGATATTGAAAATATATTTAGATATATGTTTCACCTATCATGTTGTTTTGTTACTTGATGTATGGTGCATGATTATGGCCTTTGGTTTTATTGCAATTTTAAAATACGGCCTGCGTGTCGTGCCTTTCTATTACTTCTAGTTGTACATTCTCTTTTCATCTTACTCCCCTCGAATGTAACTCGAGGTTTCTTTATTATTATGTAATAATTTTATTGGAGCACTTGAAGAGGAAACAATGGAAGTGGAGATCAAACCATGAAGAAAGAAGAAAATTCTTGAGAAGAAGTTTTTCTTTCTTAGTTTTATTTGATATTCTCGAGCTCTAGAATATCACTTAGGTTGGGCCATAATCATATTACGCTTAATTTATGTTTTATGTATGAGATGCATATGATGAATGTATGAGATACCTATGCTAGATGTATATGATGCATGCTTAATAAAACTAAGTATATAATGGTGAGATCAAATAAATTAAAATCCCTCAAATAAAATATTAAATCAACAGAGATGCCTTCCAATAATAGCACTCATCAAGATCTTGATCGACTATAGGTGGGTTTGCCAAAGCAAAGTACCTAAAGTCTATCTTGGTAAGATGCGATGGGATAATAGTGATATCCAAATTGCTAATTATTGGGTCTTGACTTAACTGGGCTACACCAATAGGATTGGGGCTTAGAGGCATAGAGTTAGTTATGAATTCATGAGATGAATTTGAATAAGTGTTATTCACCCAACTATCCAAGAGTTGCATAAGATGTAATTGACAAGGAGTTGTCTACCTAAATAGCCATATCTTAGGTGATTAGCTAAAGCTAACTCAAGATTTGGTAAAATATGGATTTTGGCTCACTAGAAAACCTTAACGATAAGGTTTTCCGAAATAATAGTGAAGGCCATTATTTTGAGAAAAATAGTGGGAGTATTATTTAATAAAAGACCTTATTAAATAAATAAAATACATTATTCTCATTTTGCATATTTTTCTATTGTAGATAACCATGGCATCAAATGCATTAAACTTATCACTACGATCTATCCTTGAGAAGGATAAACTGAATGGGATGAATTTTCTCGATTGGTATCAAAACTTGAGGATTGTCCTCAAGCATGAGAAAAAGCAGTGTGTCCTAGAGCAACTTACTCCAGATGAGCCTGCTGCTAATGCTCCTCGAGCAGAAAAAGATGCTTATAAGAAGCATTTAGAAGATGCTTTGGATGTCAGTTGTCTCATGCTTGCTACCATGAACTCTAAGCTTCAGAAGCAACATGAGAATATGGAGGCGTTCAATATGATTGATCACCTTAAACAACTTTACTGAGAGCAAGCAAGACATGAGAGATATGATGTATCTAAAGCATTGTTTCAGTGTAAGATGGCTGAAGGAACACCCGTTGCTACACATGTGCTTAAAATGATTGCGTACATCAATAGCCTTGAAAGATTGGGGTTTCCTTTGCAGTAAGAATTGGCCACTGATATAGTTTTGCAATCGTTGCCTGAGAGCTATAGTCAATTCATCATGAATTACAACATAAACGAAATTGATAAGACTTTGCCTGAACTGTTTAACATGTTGAGAATTGTTGAGCAGAATTTGAAAAAGTCCAAGCCCAATTCCATTATAATGGTTCAAAAAGGCAAAGGAAAGGGCAAGTCTAAGGCCAAGAATAAAAAGAAAAAGGACAAGACTGATGGAAAGTCCAAGTCAAGTTCCTCTGCACTGAAGCCCAAAGGTGGTGTAGCCAAGGAAGGGCAATGCTTCCATTGTAAAGAACCAAGACATTGGAAGCAAAATTGCAAGATTTACCTGGAAGAGCTTAAGAAGCAAAAGGAAAGCGGGACTTCTAACTCAGGTATTTATGATATAGAGGTTAATTTATCTACTTCTACATCTTGGGTATTAGATACTGGATGTGATACTCATATTTGTGTAAATGTGCAAGATCTTAAAGAAAGTAGATCATTAGCCAAAGGTGAAGTAGACCTACGCATTGGAAATGTAGCAAGAGTTGTTGCATTAGTTGTAGGGACTTATTATTTATCTTTACCTAGTGGATTAGTTTTAGAATTGGACAATTGTTGTTTTGTGCCTACTGTTAGTAGAAATTTGATTTCTATTTCTTGTTTAGACAAGAAAGGTTTTTCATTTATAATAAAGGACAAATGTTGCTCTATTTATTTAAATGAAATGTTTTATGGCAGTGCACAATTAATGAATGGTCTTTATGTTCTGGACCTTGAAAATCCAATCTATAACATAAACATGAAGAAGGTCAAAACTAATAATTTAAATCCAACCTATCTTTGGCATTGTCGTTTAGGCCATATAAATGAGACACGCATCTCCAAACTTCATAAGGATGGATTTTTGGACTCATTTAATTTCGAATCATATGAGGTATGTGAGTCATGTTTATTAGGTAAGATGACTAAAGCCCTTTTTACTGAGAAAGGTGAAAGGGCTAGTGATTTATTAGGCCTTATACATAGTGATGTATGTGGACCTTTAAACACACAAGCTAGAGGAGGTTATCAGTACTTCATTACTTTTACTGATGATTTCAGTAGATATGGTTATTTGTTTCTTATGAAACACAAGTCTGAATCTTTTGAAAAGTTTAAAGAATTCAAAAATGAAGTACAAAACCAATTTGGTAAAAGTATTAAAGCACTTCGATTAGATCAAGGTGGTGAATACTTAGACCGAGAGTTCCTTAATCATCTAAAGGAGTGTAACATTGTATCACAACTCACTCCACCAGGAGTACCTCAATGGAATGGTATTTTTGAAAGGAGGAATCGAACTTTGTTAGACATGGTTCGATTAATGATGAGTTAGGATGACCTTCCAAATTCCTTCTAGGGACATGCTCTAGAGACTGCAACTTTCACACTAAACCGAGTTCCGTCAAAATCAGTTCAAAAGACACCATATGAGATATGGATTGGGAAATGTCCTAGTTTGTCTTTTATGAAGATTTGGGGCTGCGAAGCTTACGTAAGACGGTAGGCTTTTGATAAACTTGGACCTAAATCTAATAAATATTTTTTTGTTGGATATCTTAAGGAAACAAAAGGATATTATTTCTATAATCCAACCGAGTAAAAAGTATTTATTGCTCGAACTGGTGTTTTTCTAGAGAGAGAATTTATCTATAAAAGAATCAGTGGGAGAAGAATAGAACTTGAAGAAATTCAAGATCAACGAGAAATATGGTTTTCTCATGACTCATCACGATGATGTGTTGCTCATAGACCAAGATGAGCCCACAACCTACCAAGAGGCTATGATAGGGCCAGATTCTGAGAAATGGCTAGAAGCTATGAAATCAGATATGGACTCCATGTATTTAAACCAAGTTTGGACTTTAGTTGATCCACTTGAAGGGGTAAAACCCATTAGGTGCAAATGGGTTTTCAAAAAGAAAACTGACATGGATGGTAATGTGTGTACCTTTAAGGGACGATTGGTTGCAAAAGGTTTCAAACAAATCCATGGTATTGACTATGATGAGACTTTTTCTCCAGTTGTCATGCTTAAATCCATCAGGATTCTTCTAGCTATAGCAACATATTATGATTATGAAATCTAGCAAATGGATGTCAAAATTACTTTTCTTAATGGAAATCTTCTTGAGGATGTGTACATGACACAACCTGAAGGTTTTGCAAATCCTGAAAATGCTAGAAAGGTTTGCAAATTGCAACGATCTATTTATGGGTTGAAGCAAGCTTCTTAGAGTTGGAATCTTCGTTTCGATAATGTGATCAAAGAGTTTAGTTTCATCAAGAATGAAGATGAATCCTGTATATACAAGAAGGTTAATGGGAGCACAATAGTCTTTCTGGTATTGTATGTAGATGACATATTACTCATTGGAAATGACATTCCTACACTACAGTCTGTAAAAACTTGGTTAGGAAATTATTTTTCTGTGAAAGACTTAGGTGAGGCCTCCTATTTATTAGGTATTAAGATCTATAGAGATAGAGCAAGAAAATTGCATGGCCTAAGTCAGAGTGCATACATCGACAAGGTGCTAAAAAGGTTTAGCATGTAAGATTCTAAAAGAGGATTCTTATTGATGTCACATGGCATAAGTCTCTCAAGAACTCAATATCCTTCCACAGAGTATGAGAGACAACGCATGAGTAAAATCCCTTATGCATCTGTGATTGGGTCTATCATGTATGCCATGTTATGTACTCGTCCTGATGTCTCGTATACTTTAAGCATGACGAGCAGATACCAATCAGATCCTGGTGAAAGTCACTGGACAACTGTCAAGAATATTCTTAAGTATTTAAGAAGAACTAAAGACATGTTTTTGATTTATGGAGGTGAGGAAGAGCCCATTGTAAATGGTTACACTGATGCTAGCTTTCAAACCGACAAAGATGACTTCAGGTCGCAATCAAGTTATGTATTTTGCCTTAATGGTGGCGTTGTGACCTGGAAGAGTTCAAAGCAAGGGACAATGGTGTTGGGAATTCGGATTATCACATGCAGCGGAATTTTAAATTTTTGATCCGAATTCTACCTAGGATCCATGCAAAAAGCATAAGTCAATGATTAGGGTTTTACCTATTGGGCACTCGTATTTCTACTGATCAAAACTTGAGAGCGGATGAATCAAACGCCGGCCGGAAGGTACAGCGTCTCTACGGTACCCACACGGAGTGAACAACGACCTCTCACCCTCCACGCGTCTGCTAGGATGCGTTTTTCTCTCTAAGAATTAGGATTGGATGTTTTCTGAGTGATTTAGGGTTTATATGGAAGCTTAAAACGTTATATTTAAGTGCTGCCCTCAAGTCCCTTTTTATAGAACTTAGGCAAGCCATAATCCTAGTCCTACTAGGATAATGCTTCCAAAATCCTAATCACACTTAACAACTCATCTTATCCTTATCCTAGAGATAATGGGAAGAGATAAGACTTATCTATTAATTATCTAATATCAGATAATGATATTATCTCATAATATAAATATCTTAATATTAGATAATTGCATGTAGTTATCAAATATTAAAATAATATTATCTCATAATATATTTATCTAATATCTGATAAGATAATTATTTGATATTACTTTAATATCAAATAATATCACATAATATATATATATGTATATATAAAACGTGAATTTATTATTCTAAATAATATATATGCACGAAAATAAGTCCAATTAATTGGATATTAATATGATTAAAGTCCAATTAATTATTGTCTTATTCCTACTCCTTTTGTGTGACCCTGTAGGTTCTTACTACGTTGACAATGACTTATTATTGAGCCATAGACAGCGAGCGGTATCTAGCAATACATCACTGCCACTCAAGTAGTAAGAATGTCTGTGATTCGACATCCACCTAATACATGATCAACGTTTTACATCATAACCCTTTTGTAATAATATCCAAATTGAACTGGAGGCATGGAATGTGTCATCCTCGTCAATGTTCAATTTATATTTCTTGATACTGAGTAGACTTAAAATAAATAATTAATATCACATATTAATTCAACTGAGCATGGCCATGCATTTCTAAGTCTCACTCAATCAAGGGGCCCAAGGATATTTCTCTTTTATACAAGAGTAACAAAATTCCATTTACATCACTCACTTCCCTCTGCATGATTTATGACACACCCAATCAATGCCCTACTTGTCACCTGATTAAAGGTGACATAGGACAATATTAAAGTGAGTAATTTCTCATGTAGGGAACCGTAGTGACTTCAGGTCAAAGGTTTATGTGTAGTTGTGATCATATGAGAATAACTTATGACACGTTTATCCATGCAATATTCTCATAGTGGGTCAGTCCAGTACATTGTTCACTAGCAATGTACTCATGTATTGACTTGATATCACATATCCATGATTCGTAATCATCAGTCACTATACATACTAGTCTCGATGTATTATTACTATCCTTTTCATAATAATACTTGACTAGGGGCATTTTAGGAATAGCAAAGCTATTCTAAGGATAATTATTATATTAAGTTATAAATTGCGCATAATAATAATAAAAACAAAATATAATAATTAAATTGCCTAAAATATAATACATTGTATATAACTTCAATCATCAATATGATTGGCTCTAGGACATACACCAACAAATGGCTGATTCTACAATAGAAGCTGAATACATTACAGCATCAGATGCCGCAAAAAAGACTGTTTGAATTAAGAAGTTCATCATTGAACTTGGAGTTATTTCTAGCATTGCTAACCCAGTAGAGCTCTATTGTGACAATAATGGAGCCATTGCGCAAGCCAAGGAACCTAGATCTCACCAGAAATCCAAACATATATTCCAGCGCTATCATCTCATAAAAGATATTATTGACAGAAATGATGTCAGGATATGCAGAATACCAACTGACGATAATGTTGTCGATCCACTGACAAAAGCCCTAACATACCAAAAGCATGATAGTCATATGAGATCTATAGGTATTAGATACATGGATGATTAGCTTTAGTGCAAGTGGGAGATTGTTAGTGTATATGCCTTAAAACCAATCATATTAGTGATTGTAATTTTGAATCATGTTATTTTAATGACAATTCCAATTATTATATTTATATATATTATCTGCGTAATATATTCAATTATAATAATAACCTTAGAATTTTTATATTCTTAAATATCCCTAGTCATATATCATTGTGGATTAGGTTGCTTTGATATGTTAAGACTAGCATGTGTGAAGACTTATATGGGATATTAAGTTTACACATAAGTACAAGTTAGAGAACTTGTATATTGGACCGACCCATATTAAGAACACTATATGGATCGTTATATGAGTGTCATGAGTGGTTCTTAATGATCATTATTAATATGGTCCTTTAACCCAAGATCACCAAGGTTCCCTACATGTGAGTTTCATATTTTGATACTATTCTATGTCACTAATGGTTGAGTGAATGTAAGGGTAGATATTGGATATGTCACATATCATGCGGAGGGATTTGTGTGATCAAGATGGGATTTGTCCCTCCTATATAACAGGAGTAACATTTATGGGCCCCTTGATTAAGTAAAGCTGAGAAAATGCATAGTCATGCTCAGATGAATTGACATAGGCTGTCGATTATGTTTGTTTCAGTCAGCTTACTTAAGAATTAAGAAACCTTAAGATTGGGCTATACAGGAATGACACGGTCCATGTCTCGTGCTCAATCTAGATGTATAGGACAAAAGGACATAAGTGATGGTCACATGTAAAAGTTTAGTCAAATCACCGACTTTCTCATTACTTGGGTAACAATGATGTGTTGCTAGACACCAATCATTGTTTATGATCATTAATATGATCAATGGTCATTGCCAACATAATAAGAGCCTGTAGGGTCGCACACTTAGAGCCTAGTGAACTTGGAATTAATGGACCAAATTATTTAGGCCTAATATTTGGGAATTCATATTATAATTATAAGGCCCAATAGTAAGCCTATAATTGTATATGGAATAAAGCCCAAATAGGTTATGTTTTTCTATGCACCTATTTAAATAGGCTTGTTGGGTAATAATAGTTGATGTGATTATCATTATTCACACACCCCAAAAAGGCACAAAAAAGCCCTAGCACCTCTCCTTGACCAAAACTCCTGAAGAGGCGTAGCTAGCACTACGAGGTGAAAGGAGATCAATTCCAACCGGTGTTTGTGTGGACATTCAATGGTAATTCACGGGTTCGTGTGGATACTTCAAAGTCTTCGGTTGAAAGGAAGCTGAAGAGGTGATCAACGATCAAGTTCTAGAGTTATCAACAAAGGTATTGAACGAACCCTTATTCTAATTTAACGTTTTTGCATGGATCCGGTGGATGGGATCGGTTTATTCTGCTGCACTCGTATGACTCCCGATCCCAATAGGGACACCATGTAAATATTATGAGGAAGGTTCTAGAAGTAAGAGAAAGATTATTGCTTAAATGTCAGTCATCATTGTAGAATCCATAATCTACATCTATAAATAAAAAAATAATAACAACAAGAGTGAGTATAAAAAAATTTAGTAAGTAGTTACTCCCCTATTTTTTATAAAGATATTTTACCAAATTAGATCAAACATATATTTTATTGTACAATAATTGATTTAAAACTCTCAACTATTATTTATGATTTTTTTACACAACTATAACTCTAGAGTATTTTAAAAAATTCTTAAGTGCTAATAATAACTCTCATGTACAAATAATAGCTTTAATGCACTAACAAAAACTTTATATGTATTATTTACAAATTATGACTAAAGAATCGATACAATAACTATTAGTAACAAATATGTCGAATAACTATAATTGATATCTAAATTTCTCCTTATATCTTTGATCTAGCTTTATCACCCACCACTCTAAGCATGAAGCACTAACCTTGTCCCTCCATCCTTTATCACTTCTCTTCCTTTGTAGAGGATGAATATCTCCCCCACAAATCATGTATAAGTTGAGCATTCAACCTTATAATGAGAAATGATAGGACACTATAGGCATCAACCATAATGGGATGCTATAGGTATCAACTATGAATTTCATTATCATCCTTCATAAGGTATAGTCATAATATCAACTATATTATAAGGGCTTTTGTTAACAAAATTACCATTCTCATGTATTCAACCTTCAACAACACATATTAATACATTTAAGATTAACATACAATCCTTCCATTCAAGATAAATAGTTTAAACATCTTTAATTATATCACAGTTCTCATACATTTCATCATACATGGCATTGTACTTAAGATTGATATTAAACCATTTCAACAAAGTAGTGATAGCACTCAATTCTTTGAATGACTAGTACTTGATAATTTAAGCCTCCTTCATGACAACATAAGGTTTCTTTTAAGATTGATAAATACAACCTTTCCATCCACAATAAGAAAAACACGTAACTCATGTGAGTAGTTATTAACATGATTTGAATATCATCTACTATTTGTAAATGTAAGTTTTTTTTTAACATTTCTAAAAAAAATTACAAATGATTATATGGCCAACTACCATGTATATGTCACGATTTCATGCCTTTTAGACCTTTCAAATTAATTCAAATTTTCATCAAAATTAGGCTTAACATTACCATTCACACAAAACCTAAAAAAGGAATTCAAAAATAGGATAGTCCAGGGATAATTGCAATGAAAACCCATTTTCATAAATTAAATTTAAGCTAATTGTTTCCAAATTTTGTCATAACATTATGTTAAATGAAGTATAACTTGAGGGTTGTGCAATTAATTTCATAGGTTTGCCAAGACGTTAAAGGTATGAACTTAGAATAGCTAATTTTAGACTACATCAAAGTTGTAAAAATGAAGCTATCATCTAGGTAATCAAATCAACTCCAATTACCATTAAATCTTGATACTAACTTGATAATATCCTAAATATCATATCTTGAGAGTTTCATAATTTTTCCCAATCATTTGATTGATAAAAAATTTGAAATTTGAGACTAGCCAATACAAGATTCTGAAATGGATAAAATTAGGTATTCTAACATTAATTTGCTTTTTCATGAACCTATAAATTTCCAAAAATCCTAAAATAATCTATATTCATCCTAACACTAAATATGACATTAAAATGCTAAGAATTGAAATTTTAAAATTTTTTAAGCCCTAGTTGCATAGGATGGCCAAAATCCTTACTCAACACTTCTTGGAAAGAGTTGATTCTATTTCAACTAGTTTTCTATCTTCATCTTTCAAAACAAACATTGTGAATCCTTTCTTCTATCATTTTCATCATCAATATACTAACAACATGTCATCATAATATCAATTAAAAGACTACAAAAATAGAAACATAAACTAACACATTATAAGCAATATATAAGAAAATATAAATCACCAACATCATCACTTGATCCTTAAAATGATCTTAAAATAGGTGGAGTTGTCATTTACCTTAATTTCTTTACTCTTTGTTTTTTAATAACCATTTGAAATAGCCATAGAGTGGCATCATGACAATTAATTGAATTTTAGACATTTAAAAAAGAAGAAGATCATAAATTCTTAAAGAAAGAAATAGAAAATCATAAATTACCTTATAAAGCTTGATGATGCAATTGAAGAACTTTTTAACAACCTATGAAGGCTTGGATTTCTTCACCAAATTCCTTCCCCCTTTTTCACATATTTGCTAGCCAAAGAAATAGAAATTTGCTTCAAATTGGCTAACCTTCATATATATATATATATATATATATATATATATCCAAAACTCTAGTTTTAAAAAAAATCTACTATTTCTTTATTATTTATATTGAATTTTGAACAAAATCTTTGATAATTGTTAATCATCTCAGGCATCTAGGTGGCTTAAAAAGCCAATGGAATAATTACCCAATAAACCAATAAAAATGAGGCATTTAAAAAGATAAAAAAGGATTATTATAAATTAACCCTAAAATATTTATTTTCTTATATTTTTACTTTTAAACTTTTAAATATTTTTAGGCCTTATTTGAGCCTTTATTTTTTAACTTCCATATATATTTTGGGCCTAAAAAGATTAATTTAGATTAACCTAAGGGTTTTTAAAATAATTTACTAAATTTTTAGCTTAATTTTTCACTTTTCAATGTATCTCAATTTAGAATTCTAATAAATTTCTATGTGAATTTTTTTTTGAACCTATTATTGGGTTTTTATCTATTTTAATGCATAATAAAATTTTCATAAAAATTCTAATTAGGATCACATCAAAATTAATCCTACAATTCCCTTGAATTTCATTAATTTCATTACTAGGCTTTTTGATATGGGAGTTTTCTAGTAAAATACCTACTTAGAATATCTAATTCATTTTAAGTATTTTCTAAAGAAGACTTCTAAGGGATATTACAATTTTGAACATTACCAATATTATAACATGAAACTTTAATAAATCAAGTATTTAAGTAAATATTTAAGTAAATTGTTCACTAACGGGTGAATATAGGAAATGAAAGGAAGCAAGATCAAGGTTCATTTTGTCCTATATAACATTAATCCAAGCAAAATAAAAAAATTCACCCTAATTTGCTTTTTTACCAATAATACTCAAGAATTTCAATAAAAATATCATAAACTAGCAAAAGATTGCCTTATTTAACCAAAAATTAAAGGTAACTTCCTAGTTCTAATTATTTATCTAGCTGAAATCTTGAATAGAAAGACATTGAAGGAAAAGAGAAAAGGAAAGAATTAGTGGCTCCTTGGAGTAATAAACATTATGGACAGTTCTGGAGAAGTTATAAGGTTGTTTAGATATTTTAGGGGCAATTTGGATATTTTGCATATTTTCAAAGGTAAATCAGAAAAATTAGCTTTTAAATTTCTTCCATGCACACCTACTCAAATCTAAACTGACAAAAACCTTTAATTAATTTAATCCTTTTTACTTTTATCATGAAACTCCATTTTCCTCAAATAAATTCTCACCCTAACGCATCCATTACAAATAATCTAATTATCATATACATATGAATATAAAGAAAATAAAATATATCCTATTTTTTTAAGAGGTGTAACAAATGAGAACTTTAAAGGATTCTTCTTATAAGTAGAGTTAAATTTAATTTCAAAAGCAAACAAATCATGTATGGAAAAATAAGTATGTAAATCATTGAATAAAAATTATTTGTTTGATAATTGTTGCACATGTTAAGGAACTAGGATGAATTAATTTTTGACAATGGTTTTTGGGCTATACTAATATACTTTTGATACAAGTATGCCCTTGTTAGGGGATGAAATCAAACTATGACTAGAAGTGTGAAATAATTGATAAATTATATTAGTTGCAAGGAATTAGAACCCAATGACAATTGTGAAATATGAGGTGTGGTTTATGTAAAAAAAAATTATGTCTGAATATGATTTATGATAAAAGAATTTGAATACTTATGAAAATGTTCCTTAGAATATTTGTTGTTGAAAATGGATCCTCAAAGGTTCCTTGAACTTAAACATACCTAGAATTTATAAAATATAATCAAATAGCTTAGTGAGTAAATTGAGGAAGGGACTTAACCCTCATTAACTAAAAATGTAATGCAATGATATCTTTTCTCTAATTATGCTTATTTATTATTATTTGTAATTGTTCCTTAGTAACTAATCATTATAAACTACATGTTATCTATATGATGTTTAAAGTTTATGTGTCTATCATTAGGCTAAGGGTGATCTATAATACTTATGATTTGTGTTTATATGTCATAAATATTAAGGTTAAATTTGCATATACATGTTTAATGTGGATTAAAAACTTGGAAAGGCTTAATGAACATGCTTAATCTTGTCAAATGATTTTAATATAGGAATATAGGTTCAATTTCAGATTGAATAATGAAGTGAGCTAATGTTTACACAAGTATTATGCACTAGGGAGCTAAACCATTTTATTTTGAGACTAAAGATTTTAGTATCATACAAAATTTAAAACTAGGTAATAAAGGTAATTATAACACAAAGACAAGTAAAGGGTTATGTAAAGGTTTAGGAAGTATATTACAATAGTTATGTATATGCATTTTGAATGGGAATGGATTGTTTAACTAGAAGATTTATGTCAATGGTGTTAAGATGGTAACAGGTGTATTAAATCACCAAGGACATGATAGGAAAATGAACGATACATTAGCTAAGTAGGAACTTAGAACCTTAAGTTAAAGGTATTAAAGGATACTAACTCAATCATCAGAAGTAACTGAATTACATATAACCTTTAGGATTTAGGGATTGTGTATAAGTTTCTTAAGCTAATAGAATGTCTTGAACAGGTATTGCATAATCTGCCCATAGAATTTAAGGATGAATTCTTTTGGGAAAAAAAGTATTGTAACATCTATTAGAATTAAAATGTTTTATGCAAAAAATTTTGTGTGGATGGAATGGTTGTAAATTAATTTTAGTGCAAAATGTTTTAAAGTTAAATATGATTAAGAATGAGTAAGTGTTGAGAAGACTTCAAAAACATTTATCCTATTTTACCCTTAAGACCATTTTTCACTTTTATTTCCTAACTTTAGCCTATTCTTCATTTTTTTCCATTTCTTTCAAACATTTCTCCTTCTATCTCTAAAGTAAGAGACAAAGAACACACCCTTTCCAATCTCGTCATCCAATTCAATCTCAAATAATGTAATGACTTATGCCCTTTAATCTTTGTAAGATTTCCTTTTTATTCCTTCCTATAAGTTGTGATTTGTAGAAGAATTTCCACTAAAAGTTTTTAGCTGAGAGAGATTTTATGCTTTAACTAACAATTCTTGCTTCTTGATGCGTAGAAACTAGCAAATCACCTTATCCACCTTAAATTTTCCATTTTAAGAGTTGTGAAAAGCATTTTAATTTGAGTTTTTTCATTCATTTGATTAATTTTGTTCTTAGGGTTAAGTTTTCTATGCATTTGAAAATTTTAAGGTTTAACCCATAGGTTATCTTTTATTTTTATTATTTAATCGATATCTAAACATAAGAATTCTAATAGGAGTCATGCTTGAAACAATAATTTATAAAAACACACCAATATTAAAATTAGCTACAACAATGTTACAACTAAAGGGAATTACTAAATAGCTTAGTAAAATTGATATAACTAATATGGATGGTCCACTATTAAACAAATGAGTGCTCCTCCTAAATGGAAGAAGACTTTCTTTGAAAAGTAGTTTTGTTTCCTCAATTATAGCTTGAAGAACTCTTAAAGGATTTGCATATAAAAGTTTTAATGTTTACCTTTTAAATTAAATAAAAGTGCAAATGCTACAACTAATCAATAAATTGTTAAAGTTTCCATAAAAGCAAGAGTAAGTAATAAAGTACACTCTATTTTTCCTTCTATTTTAAGTTATCTCATGATTCCTTCTATAACTTAACCTATAATAGCACCTTGACCTACAAATCACCTTATCCATCTCAAATTTTCCCTTCCACTAGTTATGTGTAAATTTTTAATATGAATTTTTGCATTCATTTGACTAATTTTGTCCATAGAATTAAGTTTTCTATGCATTTTAGAAATTTAAGGTTTAAAATGGTTTATATTATTATTCTTAGCTAATTTCTTATTGTAATTTATGCATAATTTTATGAGAATGATTTATGGTGGTTTGATTTAGTAATTTAGCTTAAAGGATGAGTTGAAGGTGGATTTCTTTTGAATGAAAAGTGAAATTTTACAAAACTTTCGAAGATATTCTTAATATAATTAATTATCTAATGAATTACGAAAGGTACAAGCTATTTCTACCTTTTAGTAATCAATTTTCAATTACCCTAATGGAAATGTTGATATAATTAATTACGATAGGTTAGGGTTACCTTTGCCTATCCATAATTGATTATACCCTATTTTTCTTTTACTTTTGCCTATTTCAAGAATTTTAAGAGTTTTAATTTATTCCATATTTATAGTATAAGTATGTATACCTATACTAAAAGATACATAGGTGTGATGAGACTATCCAAGAAGACATGAAAGTATTATAACTATGAATTGTCTCTATAGTTTTATATTTTAATGAAAAAGCTATTCATTTAAATCTCTTACATGCAAAGGTTCTAAAATAAGGTTTAATCTATATAAATTTTCTGTAAGATGTTATTGATTAAAATTTGAATATGTAAAGCATATGTGAACCTATGTATTTTCCTTCATGATGAGTCTATCTTTGAATGGTTATGAATGATTAATGTGAACTTAAGTAATTGAAATATTATCTATATGTACTTGTATATTGCACTTAAGTTGATGATAATGAGGGCGTTGATATATTAATATTGTATCTTATTCACCGAAAGGGATAAAGTTGACTTAGAAGGATAAGGATGAAGGGAGTTACAAAGAGAATTAGATTCTTATTAATTCATTTCATTATGTGAGCTCTGAAGTTTACTTTTAGTTATAAATTAATTGATGGTTATAATGCATTACTAATATAATAATAAAGTTATGGATGCATGTCATCATCAGTTTTGTACTTAGATGTATTTATCTTGCATGTTCTAAACCTCTTCATAATAAAGGAATGAATGGATTTAACTTTTTTTTCCTTTTTTATGGGACTTAGTTCATTTAAACCTAACTAACTATCTAATTGTATGTATCTATACTTATGCCAACATAACTTTTTATTTCTTTTCTATTATGTAAATTATTTAGGCTACTTTATGATTTTCAAGAAAACTCACTTTACTTTCTCTTTTTTCTTTTCTTTCTATAAGAAATTTTCCCTTTAGGTACTAAGCTACTATTAGACAAGTTGAAAGTGAATCTCCTCAAGAAAATTTTGATGTCAATGTAAGTATTAAGACAATTGAAATAGACATGCATGACAATATGTAAACTAATTGCATAGTTGAATTTGAATATATGTATATTCTCTTGAAAGAAACATACGGTAGTATATAATACATTACATTGCATGTATTCAGGTAAGGCTTGTAAGTTGCCATTTATAGCAACTCCTTACTTTGATTGCATGCCCTTTAAATGGATTGTGACAAGTATTCTAATTATGAGTTAGTTTTAGTGTTCTCTTCTTACTTTTTTCATTCTTAAGTAATATTTAAGGAATATTATGAAAAATCTACAACTTGCTTTACTTTTGTTTTCTTCAAATGAATTTTGATAAAAAAAATGGTCATATGTGTTATAGAAGAATCCTTAAGAGGGATTTTGAATGTTATGGGTAATGCACAATAAAGAAAAATGGAATAAAGGTGTTTGAATTCAGGTTTGATCCAACATTGTTAGATTTTGTATTTGTATTGTATTTCCTCCAATTCCTTTATTGATTGGTTTACTTGAAATTAATTAATTCTACATGGATGCTTGGCCTTGTAATAAATGCAAAGTAGATATACTTAATAATTTTGAAGCAAAATGCTCCATTATTGTTGCTAATTAAATGTTATTTCATTTTTTATTACTATTCAATATAATGATGGTTTTGAGGAAATTGGACATTGTTAGCTCTTTAAATGTATTATAAACCTCATTAATTTGGAGCATACTTGATTCTTGAATAATTTATTAGAAATATATGCAATTGTTACTAACTTTAACTTAAAAAACTTCATATAAGCCAATCCTTAAATTGTGAAATGTTATTAAGTAGTTTAATGAATTTGATTTTGATAATTTTAAAATGATGTAAATGTTAAATGCACTTTTTTCTACAAATCACTATGACATACTGTTAAAAACCATTATAATATATTAATCTTATATAGTAGATCTTATTTTTGCTTTATGTATATCATGATATTTCATGTAAAGGAATTAGTTATTTTAGCTAAAGAGCTGACATTATATATGAATAAATATTAGTAACTAAAGTTGTTAGCAAAAAAAATTCATTACAAAAACCCACTATAGTACATGTAACTGAGTATATGACATTAGTTATTATTAATTGGTGAAGTATATGTTTATTTTATAGTAGTGACATGATGTAAATTCCTAAAGTTGGATCATCCTAAATCTCAAAATTAAATAAAAAAAAGAATGATAATCACACCATACTTGAGAAAAAGGGAAGAATGGAAGCAATTAGTAAGAAGAAATCATGCTAAAAAAGATGTTAATCCTTAGATAAGTGAGATTTCATGCCATAAGAGTTGAATTAATCCTAATTTATTTGAAGTTCTTGTTAGAACCATTAAAAGGAAAAGCTCCTAAATGGTTTTTATATCTATGAAATGCTAAAAGTTGTAACAATGAGGAACAACCCTCCTCAAATAGGTCTTCAAAGTTAAAAAGTTAACAAAACTAATTAGACTTTAATTAAATTAATTAGGCCTAATTTAGAAAGAAAATTAAATAATATTAATTATCTAAAATAAAGTGCTAAATAATGGGCTAAACTAATATAAGGCCTACTATGTATTAACTAACAAGAAACAAGACAAACAATACTTGGAGAGTTCATCCAAACTAAAGGTACTTAAGTATTAAGGAAAAAATTGTAAGCACTCGAGTTCTATATTTGAGTCTTTGAATATAGAACCGAAATTAAAGGTTAGTACTCGAGTATCATACTTGACTACTTACTCAAAATCAACTGAAGTTGAAATGTATAACACCTAAGCTCATCCAACTTTGCTTCTTTATGCATCTAAGCTCTTTCAATAAGCCTTTAGAGTCCCTTATTAATCTTCTTAAGTTTTACTCTTGTCATTGGACCTCCAGTAGATTTGGAAGCTCCTTTTTACTCTTAGATTTCACATTATCCTTCCCCTGATGAAAAAATATTTACTATATTAATTCCTCTTATTGCATGTCTCTTAGTGAGTTACACATGCTTAATTTAATAAAATTAGCCTTGTTTTATAATTTAAGGTTAGTTTTACAATATTATGAATTTGTTCAGTTAATGCTGAATTTTGATAATATTTCTATTTTTTAACTATATCTTAGGCTCTAAACATTAAATCAAGATGATCTTTATGTCGTTAAAAAGTTTAAAGAAAGACTTACAAATTTGGTGTTTAGTCAAAGCCCAATTTAGACTCCTTCAAGCCTTTATCTAGCTAAGAAGTTGAAGACTTATTTTTGTTTTAGTTAAGCCAACTTTAATCTTTGAGCCATATCTAGAGCTATATAGGTCTAATTAATGTGAAACTAATGCCCAAATCTCCATAAAACCTAACTATACAACTTTGTGCTTATAAATTACTAAACTACATTGTCTTAGTAGTCTTATACTAGTTAGAAGTCAAACTTGTGGGAATTTATTGTTATAACTATTAGAGATAATTGCTTTATAAAAAATAGGTCCGAGCTTTTAAAAATTAGGAAGGCCTCATCCTTGCAATCTTAAGAGGCATACAATCTAGGTTCAATAGAGTTTTAGGTTAATTAGGTCAAATAAAAGGAGAGAACTCATTAGATTTTAGAGACTTTAAACATATTTAGCAAATAACTTTTCTTTTTTTTCTTCTAGCTTGTATTCTCTAGTTATGAAAGGTTGATTTTTGAAGTTAATTCAAGAATTTTAAGACTCTTCTCTACTGGATTATAAGATTATGATTTGTAATTTTGAGTTTCTTTAATTAATTTTCCTCTTTCTTTATTTATTTGTACTAGTTTCTTGAAATTACTTGTGTTGGATGCTAATTTGGTATAATTAGTAATCATTCTCATGATTTCTAAACTTTTCTATTTTGATAAGGAATTATGGTTGATAAATCATAATTTTAACATAAGGATAGAGCGTTGAGGAATTAATTTAGATATTTCTAATTTAATTTCTTAATTTAATCAAATTCTATCTTTAAGTCAATTTTGATCTAGCTTAAAAATTATAATAGTTTCTTAATTCAAATAATCTTAATTGATTAAATCCTAAATGGTTATCTAATGTAGGATTCATGAATTATTATAGGTGTTCGGGATAATTCAAGGTTGAAAGATAATTAGAAAAGTCGAATCCTAATTGATCCATAATTAATCCAAACTAGAGCTCTCAATTCCTTGAATAGGTAATTTTATTACATTGGTTTATCTTACTTATTGTTTAATTTATTTTTTTTAGTTTGTTTAATACATTTGTTTCAATTTCAATTCACAAACCACCATAATTCTGTGTTTTATGTAATTTTACATTCTGTTATTGGATACTAGTATGTTTTACATTTTGTTATTATTTTATTTTGTTAGCATACTATGTAAATTGTATTTGTATTCTATTTGCATTAGTTTGTTTTATTTTTAGTGCATTAATAATTCAATAATTATGTAATCGTTGTTAGTAGATAATTAAGAAAAAATAAATCAAGGGATCACTAAGGTACGACTTAGTTTGTTTCATTATATTGTATTATTTTCTAGCAAACCAGTTTTTAATCTAATTTTGGTATATTGTGACATGCTTATCACCCCTCTTCAGAAGGATTCATCCTCGATCGTCCAATCCTATATCAAAAGGAAAAAGGTTAGCGACATTAAAAGAGGCACTAACATTATGCTTATCAAGCAAATATAGTTTATAAATATTTTCATTAATTTTCTCCACCACTTGAAATGAACCACCTCTTCTTGGATACAATTTATTCTTCTTTTGAGCTGAAAATCTTTCTTATCATATATGAATCCATACCCAATCTCTCAGTTTAAAGACAACCTTTTTCTACCTTTTGTTAGCTTATTTGGCATATTATTCTATCATTTTCTCAATATTCAACTTCACTTGCTCATGCAACTTGCAAACCATATCCACTTTCCTCCTCCCATCTAAACTTGACCTTTCATTAATAGGCAAATGCATCAAATCCAATGAAGTTAAAGGATTAAAGCCATAAATAATTCTAAAAGGGAAAATGTTAGTCACAGAATAAACAATTCTATTGTATGCAAATTCAACATGAGGCAAGCATACTTCCTAACTCTTTATATTTTTTTGAAGTAAGAAGCATAATAAAGTACTATTCACTACCTTAGTTTATTTGTTAGTTTGAGGATGATAAGTTATTGAGAAAAGCAACTTTGTCCCTAATTTAACATAAAAAACCTTTCAAAAGTAGTTCAAGAACTTGGTATCTCTATAAGGGTGCTTAACGGATGGACCGGACTAGATCGAACCAAAATCCATTTTGGTTTAGTCCATATAAGCCCATTTTTAAACAGGCCTAAACTAATTAGTCTGGTCCAATCTGCAAGCTCGTCGGACCAGATCATGAACTGGTCCACTTTTTTACTTTTTTTTTACATTTTAACTTATATTTTATTATTTATTATTTATTATATTCTTATATTTATTATTTTATTTTTATGTATATAAATTTTATTTTTATATTTATATATATTTTTATATTCATTAATTTTATTATTTATTATTTATTTTTATTATATTTAATTATTTTGAACATTTGTACTAAATTTGTTTAACAATTGAATTATGTTTTATATTAAATTATAATATAAAAATAATTTATAATTTATTTTCTTTGTTTAAAATGTAAATATCATTTAAATAATTAAATATAATTTTTTTAAAAAAATGGGGATTGATCCGTTTAGGCCCGCGGACCAGACCGGTCCAGTTTGCTTTAGTCCGTGACCCGTATGGACTAACCCGTTTAAGTCAATTTTTTAACGGACAAAAATTTTGATGTCCAGTTCGTATGAAGCCCGCGGACTTCCAACCCATTAAGCACACTTATGTCTCTATTTGATATAGTACTTCTTGGCATTCCACGTAATCTCATAACTTCTTTAAAGAAAAGATTTACTATATTTGTTGCATCATTCGTCCTATGATAAGGTATAAATGAGTCATCTTTGAAAATTTATCAACAATAATAAACACAGAATCCTTTCCATTCTTTGTCCTTGGTAAACTTAACATAAAATGCATAGAAATATCAATCCCAAATTCACTAAGAATAGAAAGAAGAGTATAAAACCCATGAAATAAAGCTTTAGATTTAGCCTCTTTATACATAATTCTATTAGCACAACATTTTTCTATATTATGCTTCATGCTAGGCCAAAAAGAATACTCATTCAACATGTTTAGAGTTTTCCTAATCCTAAAATGTCCTATAAGACCTTCACCATAGGCCTCTCTCATAAATAATTTCTTAAAGGATCCTCTAGGCACATACAATTTATTCTTTCCAAATAAGAATGCATCATGCCTATAAAATTTCTCAAATGACTTATTTTGATATGTTTAAAAATAATGGTAAAATTAAGATCATTCTCATAAAGTTTTTTAATGTATTCAAAACCTAACAACCTAAATTACAAGCTAGAAACAAGAAAATACCTTCTTGATAATGCATTGACAATTACATCATCTTTATCTTGCTTTTATTATATGACATATGGGAATGTTTCAATGAATTCAATCATCTTTGCATGCCTTTTATTAGGCTTTCTCTAGTTATTCAAATATTTTAAGGATTCATGATCCATATGAATCACAAACTTATTTGACCACAAATAGTGCTACCAAGTCTCTAAAGTACAAATTAAAGTATAAAGCTCTTTGTCGTAAATGGAATAGTTAAGAGCCATTCAATTTAGTTTCTTACCAAAGAAAGTAATGAGCTTTTTTTCCTACATTAAAATAGCTTCATTTTCCTTTATTATATGTTTCTTAATGGGTTACACGTGCTTAATTTCACAAAATTAGCCATATTTTATAATTTATATTTGATTTTACAATATTTTGAATTAATTTAATTAATGCTGGATTTTTACACTATTTCTATTAGTTAGATATATCTTGAGCTCTAAATGTCAAATTAAAGCAATCTTTATATCTTTAAAAAGCTTAGAGAGAGGTATACAACTTTTGTACTTTGGCCTAAGCCCAATTCAAACATTTTGTAAGTCATATGTGGTTGAAAAATTGAAGTCGTGTTTCTATCCTAGCTCAGCCTACCTCTGTATTAGGGTAATATATAAAGATATGGAGGTTCAATTAACCTAAAACTAGTGCCTAAATTTTCATAAGACATAGGGAAACAACTTTGATATTTATAAATTACCCAAACTATTTTGTTTTAATGGTCCCAATCAAGTTGGAAATCAAACCTATAGGAATTCACTAATGTAACTGTTAGAATTAATTATTTTGTTAAACATAGGTCTAGGCTTCTAAAAATTGAGTAGGCCCTATTATTGCAATCCAAAAAGGCATACAATCTAAGTCCAATAGGGTTTTAGCTTAATTGGGTGAAATAAATAGGAAGAACTCATTAGACTATAGAGATTCTTAAATAGACTTTTAGCATTTAACAACATAACTTTTCTTTTTCTTGTTTTCTTTTATTCTCATCAATAGAAGCTTAAATTTGTGGTTAATTCAAGGAGTTTAAGGCTCTCTTATTATGAATTACAAGATTATGAATTATAATGTTAAATTTCTTTAATTAATTTTTCTCTTCCCTTATTTACTTAAGCTGAATTCTTGAAATTACTTCTGTTGGATGTTAATTTAGTACAATTGATATTCATCTTTGTGATTTTATATTTCTTACTATTATGATGTTGAATTGTGGATGGTAAATCAAGGTTTTACATATAGGGTTAAAGGATTAAAGGATTAATTTGAATATTTCTAATTTAATTTCTCAATTCAACTAAATTCAATCTTTAAATCAATTTTGACCCAGTTTAAGGATTATAGCAGTTACTTAATTTAGCTAATTTTAATTAATCAAATCCTAGATGGTACTCTAGCTTAGGATTCACAAATCATTGCAAGGGTTCTGGATAATCTAAGGTTGAAGAATTAATTAAAAAAGTCAAATCCTAATTAATCCATGATTAATCTAAATTAAAGCTCTCAAATATTTGAATTGACTGTTTTGCTACATTAGTTTTCTTACTTTTTGGTTGCTCTATATTTTTATTTTGCTTGATACATTTAATTCACTTTAGATTCACAAACCCCCTAATTATAATTCTATTCTGCATACTACATTCTATTACTACATTTTGCATTCTGTTATAACATTCTATTTTATTTGCATTTGCATTCTATTTGTATTGGTTTCTTTCATTTTTAGTGCATTAATAATTCAACAATTATGTAAATATTATTAGGAATTTGATTAGAAAAGATAATATTAAGATATCATTAGGGGTCTGACCTGGTTTGTGCAATATATTTTTGGCAAAACAGTTTTCAATTTTATTTTGGTGCATAACAGCATTACAATCAAATACCCACACCCGATGCATCATGTCCAATTTTATGTTTTAGAAAAATTCAAAAAAGCAAATAAATGGGTCAAACACAATTTATCTTTCAAAAAATTAAATGCTTTCTCTTACTTTTCTCCCTAATGAAATTCAACATTTTTTTTAACTAGTTTATTTAAGATAAAAGTTATAATATTAAAGTCTTTCACAAATCCCTTATAAAAGCTAGCTAACCTATGAAAGCTTCTTACCTTACTTGCACTCTTAAAGGTAGGCTACTCCCTAATTGCTCTCACTTTTTTCTTGATCCATTTCAATTTCCTTACTACTAAAAACATAGCGCAAAAATGCAATTTAATCTAAACAAAATGAACATTTTTCCATGTTTGCATTCAACCTTTTATCTTTTAAAACTTATAAAACATATTTCAAATGTAAAACATGCTCATCTACATTCTTGCTATATATAAGGATTATCAAAATAAACAAACATAAATTTTTAATGAAAAGGTACAAAATATGGTTCATCAACCTCATAAAGGTACTCGATGCATTAGATAGATTGAAGGGTACCACAAGTCATTTATATAAACTATATTTTGTTTTAAAAATTATTTTCCATTTATCACCTTCTTTCTTCCTTATTTGATAATATCCTTGTTTAAATCAATTTTTGGAAAAAAAAACCTAAGACCATATAATTCATTAAGGCTAGGAATAGGATGTTTACAATTTATAGCAATTTTGTTGATTGTCTGGCAATTTGCACACATTCTTCAAGTTCTATCCTTCCTAAGTATTAACAAGAATGGCATTGCACATGGGTTCATGATTTCCTTTATGTATCCTTCTGACATGAAATCCTCCACTTGTTTTTAAATTTCTTTTGCTTTTTCTAGGTTAGTTTCATAGGTAAGACAATTTGGAAGAGTGGTTCTTAGAATAAAGTCAATTTAATACTTAATACCTTTCTTGGAAGGTAACTTTCTTAGAGCCTTTTTAGCAATACATCTTCAAATTCTTGTAAAAAAAAAATTATAGCTCTTAGTAAAACAAAGCTTTCATGGTTATTATTAACATAAGTTTTTTTATATAAAAGTATAAACATAAGCCTAGATGCAAAGTAGACACTCCTTATATCATTCATTTTTGCATATACACTCATTTTTTTACTCATATATTTTAAGCTCTCTTCCTTTTCATTCAAAATTTTCTTCTTTTCATTCACACTTTTCTTCTTTTTATCACTCTCAATTTTTTAATAATTTTTTCCTTTTTTTCTTGTTTCTTTCTTTCTTTTTTGTGTAATCTCACTTGATCCTTATATACTTGTTATGAGGTCAAGAGTTTAAAAACTTTTCATAAATTGATACTTATTGAAAACACCATCAAAAGTAACCATCATATCAAATTGCCAAGGTTTACCTAGCAAAAGATAGTAAGCATGCATAGGGATAATGTTGCAAAATATTTCATCATGTTATCTTCTAAAGGAAAAGGACACCATCAGTTGCATGGTCACCCTTATCTTTCCATTATCATCCAGCCATTGTAATTTGTATGGCATGAGATGTTTTAAAATAGGTAAATTCAAGTTCTCTATTAAAATAATACTAGTTAAATTTGTACAACTATCACTATCTATGATGACATTACATATCTTACCTTTGACGTTGCACCTAGTATGGAGGACGTTTCTCATTGCTCCTCTCCTTAATCTTTTATTTACATATTTAATACTTTTCTAATCATCAAGGAATCTCCATCAAATGGACTTCCATTTTCTTCACTTTCCTTATTAGAAGATGCTGTGGATTCTTTATTCTCTTTATCACTAATGGACTCATAGTCTCCATCCTTCAAGATTATAGCCTTCTTTTTAGGATAACTTCTAGCAATGTAACCTCCTCATTTGAACCATTTGATGTTAGAATGTCTTTAAGGTTGCTTGACTTTCTCTTTCCCCTTAAGGTCTTCACCTTTTGATTTGAAAGAAGAATCTTTATTGTACTTACTCCCTTTATCTTCTTTCTTATCACTTTTTTTATCGTATGTCTTCCCTGTGGAACTTGAATGGGAATTATGTTTGGAAGAACTCTTCCTCTTGAATTACCTTTCCACCTTCAGAGCCATATGCACCATATCCTTTATGTTTTCATAGTGTTATAGTTTAACCACATTAGTAATTTCCTTATTCAAGCCATCACTTTGTCTCTTTTAACATTGGCTCTTGACAAAAACAAGCTATATCTCTTTATAGTATTCTTTAACACTCTTATATCTTAGGTAAAACTTTATAATTTTTGGCACATATCTTTATGACAGTGACTAAGAATGAACCTTTTTGTTATAATAAATTTCAAATCTTCCTAAGTATGAATTGGTCTTTTTTTATTTTTTCGGACATTTGTCATGAATTAATCCTACCAAATAATAGCATATTTAGAAAATGTAATGACTACAAGCTTTTTCTTTTCTAAATAATTGTGGCAATCAAAGACCAATGCCATCTTTTTGTCCCACTTTAGGAAGGCATCTAGATCATTTTTCCCTTATAATGAAGAAATTTTCATCTTGATATTGTCAAGTTTATTATCCATTTCTTCCCTTTTTCACCTATCTCCTCTTCTTTTTTTATCTCTTCCCTTATTTTTTCTTCTTTCATCACTCCTATCATCTTTTCTTCTTTCTTTCTTCCTTTTACCTCTTTTTTTCACACTTTTATTTGACGAGTTTGAACTCTTATTAACACCATCATTATTATCTACTCTTTTTTCATCATGTTATCTCTTATTTTCTGTCCTATTTTCTCTCTCTCTCATTTCTCCCTCCATTTTTCTAGTCTTCTCATTAATCCTCTCAAATTATTCTTGTGCAGCTTTTCCTAATTGTTCTTGAATCATTCTTATTATGTCACTATTATTCACACTACTTCCCAAAATCTTTATAAAAATATTTCTTGTAAGATAAATAATAGCACCTTATAAAAGCACAGTCTTCACTTGAGTTTTCAAACACTCCATTCATGTTTGCATGCTAAGTAAGTTTTTTTTCCTTCAAACAATCTCACACATTCTTATTTTTTTATCTCTCTTATCTTTCCATCTTGATAGTTCTTTAGGAACTAAATGACACTATCAATAAGATTTAATAAATATAACAAATGATTTCACTTAATAAAGGACTAAAGAATTAAAGGATTAATAGACACACTTGGAATTCAAGAAAGGAAAACGCAAAGAAACAAAGACATGCTATAGATAATGAAGAAATAAGACTAAAAATTAAAATATTATTGAACAATGGAAGATTAGGATGTATAAAAGTAATAATGAAAAGTTTAATTCAAAATAGAAGGTTCAAAGATGAATTAAAGCACATAAAGATGAAATAAGGTACATAAATGAGTAATAAACTTCTTTCGCAAATAACTGTCCCTTTTTGAGAATCTTTCTTTCATTCTTTTCTTTTGTTTTTTTTATCACTTTTGATTTTATTTTTCTTTACTTTCTTTGATTTTCACTTTTATCTTACTTTGTTATTTCTTATTTTTTATTCACTTTTCTTTTAATTTTTTTCATTGATTGATAACTTAAATAATTATATAACCCCTCTGGTAGTAAGTAAAATAAAGTAAAAGGGTACTTTCTAACTGAATATTATAATTCTAAAAGAGTAATTAGGTATTGTTCTTAGGTACAAGAGATTGATGTTGCCTCTACCTTGAAATACTTAGGTACTAGACTCAAGTACTGAACAATTTGTTTAAGGTGTTAAAGTACAAGATTCGAGTACCACGAGTTTATGTGCTCTTTGCCTTCAAGTGCTCAACTACTATACTTAGGTATTATGCAATTTCATGCAATACTTGATTACAAGACTTAAGTACCTACTTTAAAACTTTAGATTTTGAACCTTTTACAAATAGCTTCAATGCAAGCTTTCACACTAGTTAATTTCCAGTGATATTTGGTAGAATTAAACATAAATTTATGTAGATTTGAAACATCCAAAGATAAAGAACAATAATGGATTCAAGGATTAAACACAAAGATAAACTAAAACATAAAATCAACTCACAAATTAGACTCAAATCAATGAATTCAACATAATTATGCAAAAACAGCAACAAAGGAATATAATTTAACTTGGATTTAAGCACAAAATCAACAAGGAATAGCAATATAAACACAAAGTAAAAATCAAATAATATAATAGTAGAAACAACACTAAAACCAGATTAAAAAAATCAAATGTGAAGAAATTAAATAAAAAAGTTAAAAAATGAAGAACAAAACCTAAGAATTTGAGAAACCATTACTCTATTAACCAAATAATGTGAATTGCTAGGTTTGGATCATCCTAAATCTCAAAATCAAATCTAAAAGGAAGGATAATCATGATATGCTTCTTAAAAAAAGGAAGAATGGAAACAATCCCATAAAGGATATTAATCCTTTGATAAGTTAGATTTAACACAATAAAAGTTGAATCAATCTTAACAAGTCTAAAGTTTTTGCTAGAACCATTAAAAGGAAAAGCTATAAAAAAGTTTTCATATTCACAAAATGCCAAAAGTAATGACAATAAGGAATAACCTTCTCTAAATAGGTCCTCAAAGTTAAAAAGTTAACCAAACTGATTGGGCTTCAATTGGACTAATTAAGCCTAATTTAGAAAGCTAATTTGTTACGACTTTAACCTAATCATGACCTGTATGGAACCCATAATTTGGTTTTCACTAGTCTATTTCTAGTTATTTAACTTGATCTTGATTAATAAGTTTCATGCATATATAAAATAAAATGGTATTTTAGAAAGAAAACATTCATTGGAATTCATTGAGGTTTCTATAAAAGATAAGGAAGTTAAGTATGCTTATAATCCTCCTAAAATGAGAATAAGCAAGCCTAACTAACTCATGAGAAATTAATTCCAATATCTTATTTACCTATATCTATGATAAAATAAAGCCCAAAATATACTATGTACAAGATTCTTTGCTACCATATTACCATCAATGAGCTCTTATGGTATCCATCTTTGAGAAGATGGATATGAAGGCTTAACCTAGAAATCTATAAAATAAATCATGTAAGAGTGAGTCTAAGACTTAGTAAGTGAACAATCAACAAGAACAATAATAATTCATAATAGTTTACCCATTAGATTATTCTCCTTTAACATTTCATATCACATTTAAGCATATTAGTAATCAAGAGTCAATAATAAGGTTAATATATAATCATTTCATTTTTAATGTATCACATAAGAAGACTTATGATTAACTATACTGAAGATCATATCTTTTTAGATTAATAAATGATAGATAAAATACATTCATCCACCTTTTATTTTTTATGTTAACTTTATACTTTTCACAAACTTTCTATTCTTATCCTTCTAGGGTCTACCTTATGCCCTTCACAAAAATATCACTAGGAATTTTTCATCTAGTATTCATAATATCTCCCCTATCACATTTCTCATTTTCAATGCCACTCGTGGCATGATTCATAATGCAATTTAAATTTTAAAGCTTAAGCTCTATTCAATACAGTCACAACTAAATTTCAATGTATATCACAATATATATCAATATCATTATATCCTTTTGCATAGCTACAAGTAATCACACATATCATAGTAATCAATTTACAAAACATCTTTCATCATATTTCATTTTATGAGCAATGTAATAAGTTCATTATAAAACACCTTATATCATTATCCAAGTCATATACTTATCTTATAATTAAACACCCTATGTTGGACCAATATAAATCATGAAAACACAAAACAAATTAGGTAAAATTGTTTATAAGGTCATCATAGTTATGATATTTGAATGATATTTTATGAATAATTCAAAATTTATGAATATATTGTTTATGAAACTTATTTCATACGACAACAGATTCAAATAACTTTCTATAAACTAGCCATTCACCCAAATTGATTAAAATTTGAAAGTGTTATACTTTTTAGAAGATAGACATAAAAAGCCTACTTTTTAAAATCTTGAGTCTTAGATCTCTGTCCACTATTTTGATGATATTTTAAAATATATATAAGATGTTGATTTAAAATTAGTTCCATTTGAAATTAAACTCAATTACCTTTATAATGATAGGTAATTCAATTAAAATAGACATAAGATGAAGGATTTATACACCTTTAAATTTTGTATAAAATTCTATGCTCAGTGAATCAATTGACTAATCAATTCCCTTGCCCTAAAATTGCCTTTGGACCTTTAGAATCAATTGGTCACTTAATTCTAAAGCCCAAATTCGCCTTTAAACCCTCAAAATTAATTAGTCACTCAATTTATATATGAAAATATCAATTTATTATGAAAAATTTGCTATTCATCCGATTTTAGATACTCTCTAAACAAATATTTTACATACCAAACATTAATACAATCATTAATATACCTATTTAACATCATATATCACTTCTCCTCATCATTTATTACTTCTACCACATCAAATCAAACATGATTCAAGTAAAATCACAAATGACCAATATTTCCTTAATATCATTATATAGTAATAAAATCCACTAATTTAGTTAGATTATCCATTTATATTATGTGGAAAAAGGTTTCAGAAAGCTAGTTTGATGATTTATGAATCCTAATCACATTAAAATTTATGAGTTCAAGAGTTAGGGCTTAGAATACTTAACAAAACCAAATAAATCATAAATTTCTTCATTAACTAAGAAGAAATTAAAGGAATTTTTTGTGAAAGCAATGTTCTTACCTTGATTGGATGAAGAAATCAATAAGATTTAAGGCCTTCCTTGCTTGATTGATAGAGTGGTAAGGAGATTGTATGGAGAGAGTTAGAGGAATCAAAGAGATGAAAAGAAATAAAGGAAGTTTAGGGTTTGGGGGTTGATAAGGAGGAAAATAGGGCCCCAGGGCATTTTTAAAAAATTGCTCCTAAGCCTTTTTCATATTCACTCACTTACATATATCAATATAAAACTCCACACTTCATGATTCTAATAAGTTTTTCCATCAAATTCTTACCAAATTCATATTCCTATATTTTTAATTTGGTTAACTTTATTATGTTCCATATTTCACATATAAAATTCTTAACTTAATTAAATTATTAGTGACTTAGCCATTTTTCTTATAAAATAATTTCTAATTTATTAATATGAAATAGGGTTTAACATAATTAAACAATATTAATTATCTAAAATAAAGTGCTAAATAATGGGTTAAACTAATATAAAGCCCTACAATCTCTTAAATAACAAGAAATAAGGCAAATAATACTTAAGATGCATCCAGACTAAATTTATTCAAGTACTAAGCAAAAAAAACTACAAGTACTTAAGTATTGTATTCGAGTCATTGAATATAGAATTGAAACTAAAGCTTAGTACCAAGTACTATACTCAAATACTTACATGAAATTAGCTAAAGCTAAAATACATAACACTTAAGCTCCTCCAAGCTCATCCAACCTTACTTTTTCATGCATCCAAGCTCTCTTCATAAGTCTTTAAAGTCTCCCATTGATCTTGTTGGCTTTTACTCTTATTATTAGACCTTTTAATAGATGTGGATGCTCCTACTGACTCTTGAAATTCACATCATGATATATGACTACTACCAATAAGTGAAGTTTAAGCTCTCTACATATTAGTTTATAGCAACACCTTACATTGCTAATGGCAATTCTTGGTCTATAACAAATTAATTGGTGATATGTTTCACTACAGTGCCATGCTATGACTCTTTATTGCTACTAAAGCTTGTTTACATTGATGAATTTTTTATTTTGTAATAATATATATCACTACAAAAACCTTTGATTTTTGTAATGTTATTGCCTAAGTGAAAGGGATTTCAATTCCCCTATATGTAGCTCATATAACCATTATAAGTAAGGGAAAAGTAAAAATATCCATGCATTTTAAAGCTAAAGTAAAATGTTCTAACTTTTATATTCCTTTATATGCTCTTCAATAGATGTTATTGATGCTTTAAATGTAGTGTGATAAGAAAACATTGACAATTGTCACATGGCTTGTATTTTGTGGAATAGAATATGTTAGGAAAAGTATTAGTTATTTAATAAGGAGGTAATTAGAAATGAAATAAATTTATAAGCACCTAATTAGAAGCAAATAAATTATAAGGAGTAACTTTATAATTCATTAAAACTATGAAAAGTAAAATATTAATTTAACCTTTCAAGTATTGATTATATGATACATTACTACTTAAACTATTATCATCATTGCTTGGTTACAAGGCTATGGTGTTGTGTGTCATGATCTAATCCTAAGTTATGACTAGTGTGAAGTTAATGTAGGATAAGCTCTACCAGATTAAACATTTGTTCAAAAAATACTCATTTTATTCAAAGTACTTACTTATATGAAATTAAATTCAACTTTATAATTTTCCAACTACATTGCTTTAGTTACATGTTCACTCAACTAACTTATATATTACATAGTCTTATTAGCTATTATTTTTATCAACTTATTTCGGTATATGTATAATTATTACATGCATAATAGTCACCAAAAACCTTGTATTCCTACCAAATACCTAAAAAATATTCCATAGAAATGTAAGTTTGGATCTCACAAGCTTGTCATCTATTTAATTGATGATAACACTGTAACTAAATGTAAAGTAAAGATACCCATACTTAGCAATTAAAAAATGATAAACCACGAATTAAGGAAAGATAATTCCAAATTATGATAAGGAATACGGTATACAATAATGAAAAAAACTATACCAATACCAAAGGCAATGTTTATGGCTATATGCATACTTTATAAGTCACATCAACATAAAGGTAGATAATATGAAGTCCTTAAATGTAACTTTTTATGAATATTATTAGTAACTAGACATTGCTAATGTACATGAGCATAAGACATAAGATTCTAATACGTATGTATAATACATAATTATAATATAATAGAAGTGATATTTCACAACACATGAAGTTCTTGTATTTTCTCTTGGGTCATCCTTATCCCCTTTGGTGATTTAATTGAGCAAGCAAGCCTAGCTTGTTATAATGGTATCATTATCACATGACCTAACTCATCAATCAAGCAAATGCATTATATAAGTGTAGAATATAATCAACAAAATATATAAGTATACTTAGCAATATAAAAAACATATGTATGCCTAGCATATATTTCCAATATCATGAGATTGTTAAGTACCCACTTTTTAACATCATAAAGAATATCTCACAATCACATTATTATTTCCATCATTTAACAATAATATTAGCCACATGCCACCTATCATTCATTTTTCAATATTTCTTTATATGACAAGACATGTGCTATTCAAATTTAACAAAATATGGAATAGCATGCCCTCATATTAATGTATTACAAACAAACATTATATTTATATTAAAACATAGATAATCCCATATAATATCTATAAAGTCTTTATTACCGACATAAGGTTCATTTAACATGCATCAAGTGCATAAAAGCTACTTAAGGCCTATTTATCATATTTAAACTTGATACTCATAGTCTATATTACATTTAGAATCATATTTCATACATTAACATATACATAGCAACTAACCCATTATGACTCACATGTGAGAAGATAATTCCAACTTTATGTCTAATGTAATAGGGCATGCCTTAACAAGTATACATTTCACATGTTTTTTATTTCTAGGAAAGGACAGGTTTTAGTTCCTAAATTATCCTTCTGCATATGTTTCTTAAATTTTATATGTCATAAAATCACAAATTAAGGCTTTATTGTGTCCTTACTCATGTATTGTGAATTATAATAATTGTCTCTAACTTTGTTGAGCTATTTCATTTTTTACCTAAAGTTTTAAAATCTTTTTAGGATTATTGGAAATCATTTTGGTTATGAAATTTTTATATGTTGTATCTTTGGATGTCTAATTTCACCTAAAATTTATGGTTTCTTGTTTCAACATACCAATTAGGAGTTATGATCAAATTAGTATAGTATGCTTAAGACTTCTTGCGTTAGCATAAAGCTCATCTTTAAAATTAAAGTAGAAATTATTAGGGCATTATTTATCCAAAATTTTTAATTTATTTGTGGATCTTAATTTTGATGTTTCATTTGATAGTTATAGTCCATTTTGTATTGGTTACTTTATTATTTCTAAACAAATTCTTGATTAACTTCAATAAAATTTTGATATTAAATGGTAAGGGTTACTTTATGATTTTTTTAAGGTTAGCCATACATATCTAGTTTTTAAATTCTTTTATTAATTTTAATTTGCATATTTCTACCTCTAAGTTATAAAGAAAAGAGTGACTAGTGTTCCGTGAAAGAATAATATTGTTAAATTTTTTATCTTATCTAGTTTGCCTTGTATATTACTCAATTACCATTTTCTAAGCTTAACAATAATCCAAAGAATTTAGTAATATCCCATCTCATTTACAAGATAATAATTTTTTTGAAAAACATACTTAAACCCATTAAACAATACCTCTTTAAGCTAATAGCTAAACTACTCTTTTCTAACTAAATGCTTACCTTCAAGATTCATTTCCACATATTAATTACTAAAAACATTCTCAAGCTCCACAAGTTCACTATATACATATATATAATTCCAACTCACTAGTATGCATAAATGTATATATATGTATATATCTCAAATAAAAAATTGTAGAGAGATTACTAAAACCCTATTTTAGTCTTTAAAGTACTTAGTTTGTATCAATTTAGTCCATGAAGTTTTAAGCTTACATAAAATTTTAGTCCTAGTAAGGACTAAAATTTGTATCAATTTAGTCCTATTGAGAGACTAAAATTTTACAACTTCAAGGATCAAATTGATGTAAATTTTACTTCAAGTGTGAAATCAATACAAATTAAATATTTTAAAGATTAAAATAAGGTTTTAGTCTAGATGGAATAAGTAATACTCACCTTTGCTATTTAAGATTTTAGAAGTTGTTTCCTTAAAAAAGCATGGAATGTACCCTTTTCTAAGCTTTAAATACACAAAGATCTTATTAGTGTAAATCATTAGAAAGCTATTAGCTTATTACATCATCTAATTTCTTTAGAATTTCTACTTAAATAAATTTATTCTAGCTTCCTTATAAAGATTTGAGTAATTCTTTTAAGAAATTTTTAAGTTCTACATTGACAATGCTTAAAATGGACTAACTGACCTATGATTGGTTGACCCAATAATCACCTTGGCCTAGCAATCATCATGGTGTAATACACCTCTATATAAGCATAAATCACTAGTAAATGAACCATATCTAACTATCTTAGTTAAAGCTATCTCAAAGGCTTACCCATTTAGCCAATATTTTACTTAACTATTTGCAATTAGCATAAAGGATTATAATACCTTATTAAAGCTTAGAATGCCTCATTATCTCAAATATCACTTGCTTCCATCTAAATCTATAAATGTCCAAGGTACACTCATTTGAACTAAACTGATGTCTCCTATTATTACTCTTGATATCTCCTATCATTACTCTATCAAAATAAGTATTGACTTACATCAAAGTGTGCACAATGGGTGACCTGTAGTGTGCATTTAACTAGTTGTTTATTTCCTTATGCATGTATCTTAGCTAATCAAATATCCTTCTTAGGTTAACTAGAAAATTTAAAGTTGTTGCATATATATGTCACTACATTCCTATGGTTGTGACCAAGCAAAACTATTACTAATAATCTTATAAGCCTCCCTAAGCTTTGTATTAATTTAATTGAATAATAAAGTAATGAAATTTCTAAATCTACTATTTACTTCAAATGTGGTTTTAGGACTTTAAAGCATTTCTAATACATTTATATTGATTCAAAATATATGCAAGCTACTCCAAAAAGGAAGTTAAATTAACATATTAATCTAGAATTTATAAAGAAATAAGTTAGCCTAACTAAAGCCTTATGAAAAGCATTCTACATTCTACCTATGACTATGGTCTCATATTAAAAGTTCAAATAACATATACTACCACTAAATACATCACAACAATAAATGTTGTTTAATCCATAAAAGAATGAAGGATCCATACTATGATAATACTACTTACCATGGAGGAGGAGGTAGTGGTGGTGCTGATGATAGAATCACAACCTAGGTATTTAAAAATATAACTAACAAAAAAGTAAGTCTAAAAACTTAGTGAGATAACATTCTACTTAACAGAAATAAATTCATGAGGCTTTAATTTAGATTTCCTTTGTCAATTCAATCTTAAAATGAATAACTCATGGGTAAACTTACTTAAAGGTAACAAATTAATATTACCCTCATAATTATCAAGTGAGTTGAAAACCTAATACCCTCATAATTATCAAGTAAGTTAAAAACCTAACTTTTGGCCAATTCATTAAACATATTAAAAGAGGGAACAACACAAGTTATCACAAAAGTATTATTCAAATGATAAATAGTTAGTATGACACAAGCAATATCAATGGGTGAATTTCACAATAATTGCATCAATAGATAAAATAAAATAAAAAACCCTTTTTATGTCTCTCAATCATCCTTATCCCTTCATAAATTTTATCCTTGTCCCTTTAGAATTAACCTTATCCCCTCATAAACAAGTACATCAATCTAGTGCAAAAGTTTCAATATAAACATAGTTCACCCTTAATAACATCATTTCACATTTATAGCGCATGCATAGGAAAATTTTAATCATTTTCTTTTCAAGTGGCTTCACAAAGGTTTCAAGCATATTTCATAGTCATTTAATTTATAACATGATTATTCATCTTTATATAACTTATACGTAAAAGTACAATGCATGTAAAATCCTTAAAACATGCAAATTTTTAAAATAGAATAGGCTAAATCAATTTAAGTCTTATAGAGGCATTTTACAATAGTTAAATCGATTTAGGTTGTATAGAAAGCAACTTAACTTCAATGATTCGATTAGTGAATTAATTTTATCGTACCTTTTAATATGAATCGACTCACTAATTGATTTAGGCTATATAGAACTATCTTTAAACCCGATGAATCAATTTTTTCATAACTTTTATATGAATTAATTCATCAATTGATTCAAGTCATACAAAAATATCTTTAAGCCCAATGAATTGATTAGTTAATTGATTCACTTATGAATTTCTATAGATTTTAATGAAATTCCATTGCTCACCTAAAGCATTTAACCATCACTCTCAATCATAGCCTTAAATCTCTCATCCAAACTATCAAAATTCATAAGAAACATGTAGTAATAACCATATTCATCATAAAAAGCATAATTTATCATCCTAAAGCACAAAATCTATACAAATTCCTTCATAATCTTATAATAGTCAATATTTATGAAATCAAAAGAAATTAAGTAGAATGTTACTCACATATTAGAGAAGGAAGATTTGGAATGGAAATGGTTAATGAATTAAGCTACACATTAAGGAGAACAAATCTTAAGTTAAGGTATAAAATTTTCTAAGCTTTCCCATAACTTCTCTTATTTAATAATTCATTATGAAAAGAAAGAAAATTCAATAGGAAAATCTTTAGAGGTTGAAAGAGTTAAGGTTTTTCTTTCTTAATTGTTTAATTATGGATGGGGATTTAAAGGAGACAAGCTCTAGCTCTTTTTTGGGATCTTAAGAAAGATAAAGAGTGAAATATGAAAAAAAAAAGCTTTTAGGAAATGAAAGTAATGTTGGTGTGTGTGTCCTAGAAGTCAATCATAAGATGATTGTAATAATGCACAATGTATCATATTTTATTTTAGGCAATACAATTATTATATTTTGTTTCATTTTAATATTTGTGCAATTTATAACTTAATATAATAATTGTCTTTAGAATAGTTTCACTATTCCTAAAATATCCATAGTCAAGTATTATTCTAAAAGAGATAGCAATAATACATCAAGACTATTATCTATAATGATTGCTGATTATAAATTATAGATATATGATATCAAGTCAATACATAGGTATGTTGTTAGTAAGTATATATACTGGATTGATCCGCTGTAAGAATACTACATGATTTATCATGTATCATTAGCTATTCTTATATGACTATATTGCATATAGTCCTTTGACTTGAACTTATTATGATTCCCTACATGAGGAGTCATGCACTTTAATGCCATTCTATGTTACCTTTAACCAGAATGATGTGCAGGGCATTGATTGGATGTGTCACAAATCTTGCAGAAGGATGTGAGTGATGTAAATGAGATTTTGTTTTTCTTGTATAAAAGGAAAGATACCTATTGGCCCATTGATTGAGTGAGACTAAGAAATGTAAGGCCAAACTCAAATAGATCAATATGTAATATTAATCATTTATTTAAGTTAGTCTACTCGGTATCAAGAAATATGGATTGAACATTAATGAGGATGACACATTCCATGCTTCTAGTTTGATTTGAATATCATTACAAAAAAGACTGTTTTACAAAGTATTGTTCACACATTAGGTGAATATTAAATCACAAATGTTCTTACTACTTAGGTGGTAGTGATGTATTACTAGATGCCACTTATTGTCTATAGTCCATAAATAGGTTATTATCAACATAGTAAGAAGTTATAAGGTAACATAAAAAGGTAGGAATGAGACAATAATTAATTAGGTTTTAGTTAGACTAAAATCCTATTAATTGAGCTTGTTATTTAGTGCATATATATATTATCAAAGTAATAATATATATATTCACATAATATATAATATATTATATGATATTATTTGATATTAAGTAATATCAGATAATTATGCCATTTGATATTAGATAATTATATTATGGGATAATATTATTATCTAATAATATTTAGTTATTAGTATTAAAGTAATATTAGATAATTAACTGATAAGCTATATCTTTTCTCACTCTCACCATGATAGAGGTAAGGTATTAGTAGTTGAACAGATTAAGATGGAGGAAGCAATTTCCTAATAAGACTAAGAAAGAAAAGTGCCTTAGATATATATAAGACCATGAAAGCGTCATTAGTGGTGATGTGAATACGCACTACCATTAGTAAAACCCCAATAAAACTTTAACCCTACATGAGAGAAACGAATCCTACCAGATTCATGGGAAGTTGAAAAGTAGTCATTTACTTTATGTGAATACCGTAAAGGCACGATCACTTGACTGTACTTTTGATTCATAGTTTGCACTCTAAAAGGTAATTCTTATGATATTAATTGATCTCTCTGTGCATCATTCTGGGAAGGTATCATAATTTTTGAAAATCTATTTTTCCACTATTATATGATACATGTGAAATCCAACAAATAGGCAAGCTACTTTAAAGGTAAAATGGGAATAGATATATGCCTCTTTCAAAGTTTCTTAATTAATTTATCTTATCCCATTCCATTAAAACTACATACATCCTAACTTAATAAATAATTATTACCAATCATTTATATTATTATGACATCTTCTATAGTACTTATAAAGTTTATAAAGGTTTAACATCAGCTTACATATTCACAAGTTACTTAATAACTAAATTTTTAATTAACCAATTTAAGTATTCTTATCATCATAATTTGATTTATTTCTACTTTATATCCTTAAATATGATCTAAGTTATCTTTTTACTAATCTTAATATAATCAAGTGTAATAATATATGTTCCTTAAACTCAAACAAACACAAATCTTAAAATCTAACAAATAAAATGAAAAACTAATTGCATAAAATTCCTTAAAGCTAGAATAGGCCATTATTCTCCAATTTCACTTAAAACAAAAGGCATAAAATTTAGGTAAATAAAAAAGGAAGTTAAGAACACTCACTTAAAGCTTTAATGGAGTCTTAGAAAGTTAGAGGAAAAAGATGACAGTTTGTGTAAAGGAAAATGCTTTTCTAATATGAGCTATATGTTGCTTCATAGATGACATTTTTGTCTTTTCACATTTCATGCTTATCTTTTAGCAGATATTTTTAAACTAAGGGCATTTTAATAATTTTGTATTTAGGTTTTTAATCGCTTTTATTTTGCACATATCTTAAACTAGGTCACCAATTTCCTTTAATGATAAAACTTATACTAAGTTTTAACTTTTTTCAAAAGCTTTTCAATGACAATAAATTCACTAGAATTGGACTATGATAACCACTATTTCAAACTAGTTAAGTTTGTTAAAAATAATTATTTCATTTCATTGACACCTTAAAGCCCTCAAATTCTATAGAAAATTCAAAAGGTTAACTCCCTCCTAATTTCCCATGTCAATTCAAAAGTTTTCACTTATGCGATTTTCCTTTTTCCACGCTTTTGTCTTTGGAAAATTTGATAAATATTCAAAATAACTTAGGTAACTTCATTCAAGTTTTTGAGCATCACATGTAAAAACTTAAATTATTCCTTACATAGAACTTATGATACCATAAAAATAAAATTAGTGTGGAAACATACCTATATCATAGTTTTATTTTTGTTGGACATAGTAGTATTCAAATGAATACTACAAGCATTGATCATCCTCTCCTTCTCCTAGAATGTACAACTCTCAATAGGACATTCCAATAATTATAACTAAGTTAGGAGTGGAGAGGATACTTAGTTAATATAAATAAAATCCTATCAAACCTTTCTATTATAGGTTAATAAAAGTATAGGCTTATACTTTAGCCATCAAATTTATTAACTTATAATCAAATATCCATAAGCTCATATAATATATTACTTTAAAAAATTAAGCTTTTAAAAATAAAAAGATTTTGGATCATTGTTCAACTAATTTTATTAAAAATAAAATACCTACAATTAATGATAACTAACATAAAAAATTCTAACATTCTTTTACTTAAGCAACATTAATTATAAATATTTTATTTTAAAATATTTTATATGAAAATGACTCTCAAGCTAAACATAAAATTTAGAACATGTGGCCACAAACTTGAAAACACGCCATTTAAGAGACAATATCTAAAACATAACTCATACTTAAGCAATTAATAATACTGAATCATGGTAATAATTACATTATTATCAATACAAGACTTTCCATGATTACATATATTATTAACTATTTAAATACAAGTTATTAATATGAAAGTACAATAAGAAAAATAGCATTATAAACATGATCTAGCAAAACATATTATTTTTCAAGTCAGTCCTCAACCATTTTGTATGTTATTTTTCAAGTTAGTCCTCAATAATTTTTCTATAACAAACTTAATAATAAAGGAGAAAAATCTTCTAGTAAGAACAAATTTAATTATTTCCAAATCCTAAAATAAAGTCAATTAAGAGACAAGCATCAAATACAAAAGCTAACAACTAACATTAAGTTCTAGTCTTCATTAATCCATCATCGGTATGTTTCTAAGTTTCAAAATGGTATCAACTAAGAGATGAATAACTTAAGAACTAACAATTGATACCAAATTTTAGTTCTTATGAATATATTGCCAAAATGCTTGAAAATTTAAAAATGATATCACTCAAAAGATAAGTATATAACTTAGGAACTATTGATTGACATCTAATCTTAATCCTAATAAGGTATCATACAAAATAACATATTAGATTTGATATCAAGGCTCTGTTTCGTGCAACTAACTGGTAAGTTAGCTGATAGCTAATAACTGGTAACTGATAAGCTAATTAAAGTGTTTCATAAAATTAACTATTAAATTAGTTAAAATTGTAAAATGATATAAAAGAATATATTAATAAAAATATATATAATTAAAATAATTTATATTTATCTAAAAATTAAATTATATTAATATAATTAAAAATTTTAAAATAAAAGTATAATTTTTAATATTTAATTAATTATATTTTATAAATTTATATATTTATTTACTTATATAATTTTTATTTTATTATTTATTATACAATTATAATTACTTAAAATATAATTAAATATATTTTTTAAAATTACTTAAATTTATATTACAAAAGATATGGGTTGTAAATTAAAAAAAAGAATAAAGATAGATTTGAAAAGAATTTTAAAAAATAGTAGTTTATAAGCTATAAGCTACTCGAGGTAACTTATTAAATCAAAGCTTATAAGTTACTTGGAGTAGCTTATAAGCTAGTACAAAAAATATCTCTAGAGGCTAACTTATAACTTATTAACCAAGTTAATAAGTTATAAGGTAACTTATTTGTTGCGCGAAACGGAGCCCAAGTCTTTGTTAAGGCAAGTTTCATTATTCCAATATTGTGCTCATAAAAGACCGCATATAAAAGCTCAGGAGCTAATGACTTACATAAAGCTTTAGTTCTTATAATTACAATAATTGATAAATTTTACAATATAGAAATACATGTATTAATAAAAAAATCATAAATTATATATTTAAATGCACAATAATATACCAATATGATAATGATACAAAAAGAAGACTAGCAAATTATGTAATAGTATAGATTATATATGCACCTTATGTACTAATATATATATATATATATATATATATATATATATATATATATATATATATATATATATTATGATTATCAACTAATATGAAAAGTTCTATAGTATATAAGATAGAACTTTCATTAACCAAGTATATTATGAGAAAATAAAATTGAAAGTTCATATTTTATTAGGCTTCAAATGTAAGAATTCTCTTAATTTTATGCTACTATTAATTAGATTTATTTTATTTTAAATAAAACCAAATTAAGATGTAGCTCAATTATATGAGACTTAAAAATAATAAAGTGATTTAATAGATTATATATTTATCTCATATTATATATATGTTAAGAAAGTGATCTAGGCCTATTTGGTGCAGTGCTTGTTATTAAGTTCATAATAGATAGACTCAATTAAGGTTATATTGAGGCTAGTTCCCCTCTCCACATTGGATGTTTACACTTATTCTTCCTATCAGAGCATCACAAATAATAGAAAGTATAGGAGGGGAAGAATATATTTTCTACATAAATATTTGCACAAAACATTGAAATTCATGAATGGATTCAAAAAGTACGCACTATTATTACTTTTAATATTTTTTATTTATAGTTTTAGTTTTGATGTATAATCTGTAAAATTATAAATTCTTACACTAAAAACATCTTATAAAGATAATAACTTAGGCTTAGGAAAAAATAATGTTTAAATTACACATATATATTTCAATGGTATGTAAAATTATAATTTCTCAAATTCTTTAAAATTAGAATTAGCAATAAATCAATAAGTTAAGAGAAATTAATTATATAATTAACTTTAGTATCTTGAACAAGTAGCTTATATAATTTAAGAAGATTAATACCAAAATTGATACCAAGTTGATTTAACAAGGAAATCTTTAAAATATATTCTTAGAAATCACTTGAATAAAATATGAATAAAAATCTTAAATTTGACTTATAGTAATTTGAAAAACTCCCATAGCAACAATATACATTAGCATACACTAGTTAATAAAAAAGTATCTCATAAAAAAAAGAAAAAAATTGATTCATAATACATATGTGAAAAATTTTAGAAGTTATTTTATACTGTGTCCAAGAGCAAACAAGCTTATATAAAATTCAATATTGTTAATAAAAATATACTTGATAAAAATATTCCAAAAATTAAAATATCATATGTGTGTGTGTGTGTGTGTGTGTGTGTATGAAAGAGGACTAAATGAAAATTTCACCTTTTTATCATACATATTTTTTTAATATTCAAATGTACGTAATAACATATAAATTATTACAAACTAAAATATATAAGTAAGTTTTGATATTTATAGTACACTTTTACAAACTAAAAAACATTTCACATATCATAAAGAAAATCTTTAACCAAAATAAGGTTTTAAATATAAGTATCACATTTTGCATTATAAAGAAAGTTTTATAATATTGGACTAAACTCTCATTAATGTCAAAGTTTGATGCAATTATAAAAATCTATTTATTATTTCAAAATATAGATCAAACATTATCAAGTAATGCATCATATTTTAAAAATTATAATATTAATAACATTCTTGATAATCAAATAATTATAACTTTATTTGCACTAATTAACTAAATAATTTATTTATCAAATATAATTTTTTAATGAAAAATTATACATAATTCCATCTCAAAGGAGGAAAGAAAAAAATTTATATTTGAGTACTATTGTGTTATAATACTGTACAGTAATATAAAATTCAATATATTAACATGTAACTAAAGTTTCACTTTAGTATATGGCATTCTTTAAATTAATTTATTTAATCATGTTTTAAACTATAAGAAAACTAAATTTAGCTACATAAATAATCTAATAATAGATAATAAACAAAATAGGAAAATTTATTATATATTAATAAGGTTTACACAAGAGTTCCTAATATATAATTATAAATTCCACCTTGGGCAAAATATATATTATATATTAAGTTTTCAATTCTCAATTATATCAACTTAATCATAAAAAGGATAACATAACATTTAAGAGACTATCCCTTTTGAATAAATAAACACTTTAGATCACTTTACCTTTGTAACCAAAGTAATCAAACAAGTTTTGATTGCATTTTGATAGAAAATGTTTAATCACTTTTACCATATAAGCAACAAAAATAATATTAAAAATAAGAATGCAACTCTTAGTTTATGAATATAGAAGTACTGTATATTACTATAGTCTTACCTTTAGGTAAAAAATATATTATGTAAAAAATTCTCCTAATCACAAAGCCAACTATTAGATACCTTAACATTGCAAATATTTGCCCTCTAGATAGATATATTTTTAAAACTAAAGTAACTTTATAAATTTATATATTTTGTAAAATATCCTTAATTAAAATTTTCCGTAATCTTCCTTAGGTTGACAATAGCATAAAATAATCATAAATGAATCTTATATGATATAACTTAGAGACTTTATGAATCAGTGTGAATAATCTCATCTTAGTGATAATTATCCATAACAATCCATTAATTTTTTAAAAGACTTAGGATATAAACATTGTATAAAACAATGATCTTTTAAGTAACTATAATAAGTGATCAATTCTAGTGTAAAATAATATATCAAATCATAACAAAATAAAAAATTATTACATTCAAATTGCTTCAATTTTAATCCTTTTGCTCATAAATATGTCTTAAATATATGCAATTAAAAAACATAATGAAACTTAAAATATAACTTTATTTTAAATTTTTTTGCCACTATTAAATCAAGATCAATATAGGTATAAATTCATAATTTTAACCAAGTCTCTTTAACATATTTCTTTTTAAAAAATAACTTAATTAAAAAATGAAATGAAAACATCCAAAACAATTTTAATATTGTTCAATAAAGCATCTTACTTAGTCCATATAAGACCCGTGTTAAAATAAAATTTTTATAAACATATGCATCATGAGTGAAAATAATATTAATTTTTTTTACAAATATCATGTATTCAATAAAATATATTTATGGCAAAAAAGGTTGTGTAACAATAAAAAAAATGTAATATTTTAGTTTTGGGCATTTAAAGTATCAATAATTATTTTTAAGAATATATAAATATGATTGTATTTTCTCTTTCAAGTAAAGAATGCAGTATATAAAGATCTCATAAAATTGAAACTAAACATGATAATATAGTATTATTATAAATTTGTCTCCTTTAAGCAAATAAAATATATAACAAAATAAATTTAAAAATAAAATTACTTTAGTAAACTAATTTTTAATTATAGCATACAATAATTTTGTTTTTGTAGGTTATTATATGAAATAATAAAAAATTATTTTATTAAATTCATTTCTAATTGTAATACATACTTACTCCTTTTAACTAGGTAAATATGTTAAATAATAAAAAATTAATCTCGTAAGTACTTATTAATAATTCAAAGGTTGATAATTTATATGAATTAATTTCATTTAGTGATAATCCAAAGTAATTCATAAGTCTCCTAAAAGAATTGAAATATTAAAATTAAGCTCATACTTTTAAATTAAATAATTGAAAATAATAACATGATCAATCTATTAAAAAGTATTAAACAATAAGCATTAATACGAATTATTAAACCTATATTGTAGCACAACATTATCTTAAAACCTAATTAATTTTGGTACAAAATTATTCAAAGTAAATAAATTTTCTTATCTTTTGTGTAACTTTTATAAGGGAGTGTGTATTTTCATAATGCAATTTGGGAGAATAAAATATACTAATACAAAATAAATTAAATAATTTATTTTTCCAAAAATTTCATAATTTTTTACTATAAAATATTTTTAGAAGTTAAAATGAATAAATTTAGAATAAATAATTTATGTAGTAAAAAAATTAAGCTTAAGAAATTATGCATAAGGCATATAATAACAACAAAACAAAAACTTTGCAAACTAAGCCACTTATGCAGTGCGTGAAGCAATAATCAACCCTATAGTAAATGTAAAATAGAAATTACAAAAAATGGTAAATGCTGGAGCTCTATCCCACTTAGCAAACAATAGATACACTTACTCACTTTGAATAGATAAATATTTAAAAAATTTAAAATTAATTCCATGAGTATTTATTAATAATTCGAATGCTTATGAATTAATATGAATTAATTTTATTTTGGTGATTATTCAAATTAATCCATAAATCCTCTAAAAGAATTAGAATATTAAAATTAAGCTCATAACTATAAACTAAATTATTAAAAATAATAATATAATTAGTCTATGAAGGGATGTTAAACAATAAACATTAATATTGACCATCAAAACTATATTATATTATAATACAATTTCAAAACTTAATTAGTTTTAGTACAAAATTATTCAAAAATAAATAAATTTTCTTATTTTTCTCCTAACTTTTATAAGAAAGTGTGTATTTTTAGATGGTAATTTAGGAGAATAAAAGACACTAATATAAAATGAATTAAATATTTTCTTTTTTAAATTATTTTTACTATGAAATATTTTTAATAGTAAAAAATGAATAAATTTAAAATAAATGATTTTTGCAGCAAAAAAATAATTAAATTTAAAAAATTATGCTTAAGGCATATAATAATAACAAAATAAAAACATTGCAAACCAAGCCAATACGAAAAATGGTAATAGCCTTTATCTTTGCTTTAGCAAGCAATAATTAACCTACAGTGAATATAAAATATAAATTATAAAAAATGCTAAAAGCTCGAGCCATATGTCATAAAATAAGCAATAAATAGCCTTATAACAAAAAATAAAAAATAAGATTGAAGGTTCAATCTTTACCCCACTTAACCAAAAGGCATGCATTTCACTGCTAAGCTAAAGGAAACTTCAAGTAATATTTACATGATAAAAAATAAGATATTAATGGTTACTTAATTTAAAATAAATTCATTACAACACAATCTTAAAACTTAATAAATTTTGGTACAAAATTATTCCAAAATAAATAAATTTTCTTATTTTTTCCTAACTTTTATAAAAAGGTGTGTATTACCAGATTACCATTTAGGAGAATAAAATACACCAATATGAATTAGATTAAATATTTGTATGCTTCTAAAAATTTTCATAATTTTTTATCATAAAGTATTTTTAATAGTTAAAAATGAATAAATTTAAAATAAATAATTTATGTGGCAAAAAAATTAATTACGTTTAAAAAATTATGCAGAGAGCATATAATAACAGCAAAATAAAAACATTGCAAATTGAGCCACACATGCAAATTTAAAATATAAATTACAAAAAATGCTAAAGACTTGAGTCTTATCTTATATAATAAGCAATAAATAGCCTTATAGCAAAAAAATAAAAAATAAAATTTAAGGCTCAAACTTTATTCCACTTGAACAAAAGGCATGCATTTCATTAATAAGCCGAAGAAAACTTCAAGTAATATTTTCAAGGTTAGAAAAAAATTAATGGCACCTAATTTAAAAAATAAGTAAATTTTCATTATAACACAATCTTAAAACTTAATTAATTTTGGTACAAATTATTTAGAAATAAATAAGTTTTCTTATTTTTCTCTCAACTTTTATAAGAGAGTATGTATTTTCATATTGCAATTTAAGAGAATAAAATACACCAATAGAAAATAAATTAAATTTTTTATTTTTCTAAAAGTTTTCATAATTTTTTACCATAAAACATTTTTAATAGTTAAAAATGAATACATTATGTACCAAAAAAATAATTAATTTTAAAAAATTATGCAGAAAGCAAATAATAATACAAAAAAAATGCATTTTCAAATTATAATTTAGGAGAATAAAATACACCAATACAAAATAGACTAAATGTTTTTATTTTTTGTAAAAATTTTCATATTTTTTCCATAAGATATTTTTAATAGTTCAAAATGAATAAATTTAAAATAAATAACTTATGTAGCAAAAAATTAATTAAGTTTAAAAAATTATGTAGAGGGTATATAATAATAGGAAAATAAAAACATTGCAAATTGAGCCACAAATCCAATGTGGGAGACATGAAAAATGGCATCAGTCTTTATCTTTACTTTGCAAGCAATAATTAGCCTTATAGTGAATATAAAATACAAAAATTGCTAAAGGTTCAAGTCCTGTCTCACTTAGCAAGTACTAAACAGCCTTAGAACAAAAAATAAAAGATAAGGTCGAAGGCTTGAACCTTGTCCTACTTGTTCAAAATGCATGCATTTTACAACTAAGCCAAATGAAACTTCAAATAGTATTTTTATGATAAAATAATAAAAGATTAATTGTATCTAATTCTCTTTATCACCCCATCACATTCGCTATTAATGTTTAATTTTGAAGCTTCGCTAATGGAATTCAAGGTGAAATTTGAAAGGTCTCGTCAGTACATTTTTCACTTAACTCAATTTAGATGAAAATCAACACTCGAAATTTGGAATCTTCTATTATCATTTCAAATCATAGTATTATGAACAAAATTAGTAAGAAAAAGAGTTAAAAATGACTTCTTAAAAACATAACAACTGAGCAAACTGATTTTATATTACCAATAAGTAAATTGCATAGATTAACTTATATTAAAATTATATTAAGCCTAAACAATTATGCTAAATTAATATATTTAACTCAAGAACCATATTTACCATGAATAATTTTGAAAGATTTTCTTAAACTATCTAATGAAATTAAACAAACTTACAAAATTATAAGAATACTCCATCAATTTCAAGAAAAACATAATAATTTCAAAATATTGTAACTTTATAATCATGAAATTTTTTAAAAATAATAAAAAACTTTGATCATATCAAAGCTGAAAAAATAATTAAATAAAAATATATCATAATTTTTTGATAAAAATAATCATATCAATTAAAAACTCTCGTAGTATCATTGCCCTTTCACCGTACAAGTCTTCGATCACAAGCTCACGCTTACAGTTTCCTTACCCCTTTATATATAATTGCGCTCCGAAGTTTCTCCATTCCTTCCATAGTTTTAATTATACGTAAAAGCACATGTTTGTGACTCTCCTTTTTTATTTTTTTTTATACACCACCGAAAAGTAGAACCAGTAGCTGGTTTTTCATGCATAATTTATAAGATTCCCATCATTTAGGTCTTTTTTTTTTTGTTATTATGTCTAGTAGTAATATTTTCGTACCGGCTTTTAAATTTCAAATCATCATCATATATAAAATTTACATAATTTATTTAACATCGTCACAGAATATAAACAGTACAAATTAACAGATCCTCAACACTATTAAAAAAATGGTAAAAATTGAAACACATGTATCGGCACTATATACGAACATACAATCAAATTAAATCAAACGAAATCGTAAATTGGATATTTGTTAATCTATGGTAAGGAAAGAGTCAGACCCATCATATGATTCGCGTCAAGGAATTAATTTATAAAACAAAGGTTTCAGACGAAAGTTAATTTCATAACATAAAGCCAAAGAACATAGAAATATTCGCCTGGATTTTTATTTGAATATACTAAGAGAAACATAAACATGTTAAGAATGTACACATTTTGGTTTACTAATAATTAAGAATTTAAGCAATTATTTATAAAAAAAAAGGGATCCTAAATCCATATAAGATACCTCTGATATCACATGAAAGTAAACAAGTAAAATAGTCGGGGTAGGTTTATACATGTCTAACCTATGCGGGCAACGTGGGTTGCCCGCATAAACCTGCATTTAGGCTGCCCGCATTGCATGAGAGCAAGCTGTATTTTTTTATACTTTTATTAATTATTTTATCTTATAATTTATAAATTATATTTTAATATTTTAATTTTTGTTAAATTATTTGGGTAAAAAAATTAAATTAGAACATAGAAATTGAATTGAATTTGTTAAGAAATAATTGGATTGAATTTTTTTTATATATATTAGCCTAAGTGTAAGGAAAAAATAATTAAAAAATTAATTTTTTACTTGCAGTTAAGCTCGCAACTGCATGGGCTATGAGTTTACTCGCATAAACTTGTATTAAATGTGGATTTTATGTTAGGCTACTCATATTGGCTTATGACCATAGGTCGTTTGCATTATTTGCGGCCATGAATCCCATTTTACATGTCTACATGTTAGAGTTTAAATTAAGCTTTGTATAGAATTTAGAATATTATAGAAATAAATGAATATTACAAGTATAAATTTTCTTCCTCCTTCTCTTAGAATATGTAATTCTCAATGTGACAAGTCAAATTAGTCAATAATTATAATTATATTAGAAGTGGAGAGGGGATCTAATTAATATAAATAAAACTCTATCATATTTTTTCATTATGGGTTAGTAAAAGTATATACATATACTTTAATTGCTAAATACATTAATTTATAATTAGATATCTATAGGACCAAATAATATATTACTTTAACAAATTAGTTTTTTAAAAAATAAAAAAAATCTTGAATAATTATTTAGCTAGTTTTCTAAAAAATAAAATAAATACAATTAAGGATAGATCACATGAAACATTCTAACTTCACCGTCGTTATAACACTTTATTACGTAAAAAAACTTTTTTGTTTTTAAACTTGAGTTTGAATTACAGCTTTAAGTTAAATTACTGTAAGAGAATCGAAGTCTATAATATCACATGCTTTTCATTAGATGAAACAAGAAACACGTAATATGCAAAGTTTATAATTGAAATAATTTATAGAAAAATTATCAATAAAAATTAAACAGTCTCATAAAAGATTTTTTTAATAAATAAAAAAATAGTTAAATTATTGAACATATACATGTAAGGATTGGAAATCGAATTTTAAATGTAGCAAAAGATACAAAGTTTTCTCAAAAAATATAAAGTGTCACTTTAACTCTCTTGATATAATTTTATTTAAAATTTTAGAAAATATAAATGAAAACATTATCCTATATATTATTTTTTTCGTTATTTAGTATCTATAGATTAGTTTTCATCCTATATATTATTTTTTTCGTTATTTAGTATCTATAGATTATTTTTGATATTCCTACAATAATATTATATAACAAATTCAGAAAACATTTTGTTTTCCCACACCAAACAGAATGGATTAGGACCTTAAAATATAAATACATTTTAGAAAGTAAAATATATTATTTTGATAAAAAAATTAATAATTCAAAATTTATAAATAATAAATAAAAAATAATTTTTAAATTTATAATTATTTATTCTCTTAATATTTTTTTCAATGATTATAATCCAAATAGAATAACATATTTTTTCGCTACCTTCACTTCATATGCGGGAAAAAGGTATTCATTGGAATGCTTTCTTCTCCGTTGACCATAAGATAGAAAGAAACTCCCCATGCACTTTTAATTTTGTGAACTTCAAAAACTCCAAAAAAGAATGATTCTTTTTTCTTACTCTCTTGAAATAAGAAAAAAAAATATAATTAGGTTAGGAATATACAAATTGAAAAATATAATTTTTAAGGGAAAAAATTCTATTCACATTTGTTTATAATAATTTTAAATTATTAGTCAATTATATCATGCCACCTCATTGAATTTTTTTGGGTAAGAAAATAGATACCATTTTTATCAAAGTAAAAAAAAATTAATTGAGTAAAAATGAAATATAAAAAATTGAAAGTAAGAGAAATATAAATTTAGGCCTGAGCCTGAGGACCTCGCTTCACAAATCTAAAAGCCTCCATTATTATTGCAGTTTCTTTTAGTAACTAGCTACGGAGGAAATTACAGGTGGCTCTTTGTCAGATTTTCCTCCTTCGGAATGCTAATTGAAGTAGAAATGAATGCAAGAAATGCTAGAGAATTCATGAACCATTCTCTCGCTTTCGCTAGAGAAAAATTAGGGATTTTTGAGGCAGAGGGATGAAGAGACGTCAATGGATCTAAGTCCATTTTTCATTTTTTAAATTAAATTCTCTCATTTTAAATAAAACACATAATTATTAATTGTTATGAAAGAATTTAATGATATGGTACTACATAATTGATGGATGGTGACAAATCTCCGAGTGCCAACCGTATAGAAATATATAAGTTGAGTTATCATATTTCGAATTGAATTTTTCATATATAATTATATGAAATATAATCATCCAACTCGAGCTTTATATGTTTAATTTTTAAAAAAATTATTTGATCCAACACAATTAACATATGGTTTGAAATTTGGTCCAAATTATTTTTATTTTTAGTAAAAATATTTTTTAAATAAAAAATATTTATTTAAAGAGATAATAAAAATTTTAAATATATAAAATATTTAATTATATTAAAATAAATATTTTTTATATTAAAAATAATTAAAAATAAATATTTTTTTATAAAATATAGTTATATTATTAAAAATAAATTTATATAATTAAATTGGGTTAATCTATTTCTTATTTTCATGATCTGAACCTAACTTAGATACTAATCAAGTTATGAGAAAAAAGTTAAATAAATATTTGCATTATAAAAAAAGAATTCAATCCCGTATTATTTTGGAATGGGCTTTTTCGGATTGGTTGCTCAACCCATCCACAAGTCTACAATTGTAGATAGAATTTAAAATTTAAATTTAATTTATTGTTAATATAAAAAATTTTATACTATCAATAAATAGTAAATAAGAAGAAAACAAGTCATTGGAAATTAATAGCAATTAAGATTTTTCAATTTTAATAATTTTTTATTAATATAATAATACATAAATGAGTAATACTATAAAATTAATTTAGAATCAAATTTAAATCTTAAGATTTATACTTACCTTCTAATTTTTAATGCATACGAATTCTATATAATTTTACATGGGTGACTAGATAATTGGCTACTTTCAAAGTAAAATTGAGTAGGGCAAGAGTGTAAAAGTAAAATGTAAGGTGCATTTTAAAATACAAAATCACGATCACAATCTTCTAAAACAAAATCAAGAAATTGGATGGTAACAATATTTTACCCTCTAAAATTCATACAAGCTCAATCCTACCGTCTGGTACCTCTAGCAAGTTCAAAGTAGAGGTCAATCGCTGTAGTGGCCCTGCTGGTTCCGTCATATTCAAGGTACGCATGTCTAGAGCTTAACAAAGGTATTGTAGACTTGACCTTATATAACGTATGCCCATACGCCACGTGGTCTCTTCGCATTTAAAGCTTCCTCCTGGGAGCCGTCGCTGTCCCCATTGCCTATCGCTTTCTTTAGTTTTCCTTTTGTGCCTTTTCTTCATCCCTCCTCATTCCTGGAACTAGAGTTCTTCTCCCTCTTCGCCATTTCCGAGCAGCAAAAGTAACACTTCCAGTTTGTTTCTCGGGAAATTTTTGCTGTGAAAATCAGCGTGCAATTGGATTTTGTTGCTCCGTATTTCTCGGATTCTCTGCTGGGTATACTCACCCGCTACTTCGAGCAAGTGCTTTTGAACTTAAAATAGTGTGATCGCCAATTCAGGATATGTCTGGATTTTTTTTATGGACTTTACTTTTGTGGATTTCTGGACAACCGAACAGTGTGCTTTCTGCTGTTTCGCTTCGAAATTGTTTTTTTTCCCCTCCTCTTTTGTCATTCTAGTCGTGACTTCTTCTGCTGTAGGTTTATCTGGGTTTGTTCAACAGCAATGGCTAGAAAGATGCTTATCGATGGAGAATTGAGTGAACCTGGAGAAGAAGCAGTGAATTATGATTTTGACTTGTTTGTTATTGGAGCGGGAAGTGGTGGTGTTCGAGCGTCCAGATTTTCAGCTAACTTCGGTGCCAAGGTGTGACAATATATACGGTTAAACATTATTCATCCTCACTTAGCAGTATTTAAGTTCTTCTTTCGGTTGTTCTTGTGATAAACAGTGCATTCATCTTTTTCTTTGAATTTTTTAAATGGTTCATCATTTTCTAATAATTTTGAAGTTTTTTTTGTTAAAGGTTGCGATTTGTGAGCTTCCATATCATCCAATTAGCTCAGAAACGATTGGAGGAATTGGTGGAACGTAAGTTAATCAGCACTTATACATCCAGTGCTCCAACCGCTGTTAGTTTTTAGTTAAATTTTCTTCTGATACTGATTGGGCCATACTAGGTTCTGAGAAACATTAGCCCGAAACATTGACCTAATTTACATTTAACTAAAGTTAAATCGTAAGTTGGTGAATTCTCATCATACATTGACTAATTTACATTATTCTGTTTCAAAGGGAATTACAAAGTATCTACAATATCATGCAGCTTAGGATCCCTATATCATGCTCTAATTCGGTTATCTAACTGAATAATTTTGATTTCCATGAAGTATGACAGTTGGACTGTTGCACTGTCATTAATTTGATTTGGTGGCTAATGACAGGATGTTGTGATTTGTAAAACACAAAAATTGCTGGGGATCTTTACAATCACTTAAAAGATCACTTGTAAAAATTGGGAAGAGAAAACAGAAGCTAGTGTGTTGTTGTCATTAAACTAAGAAAGATGGAAATGCTTCAACTGTCAATGTAGTTTGAGAACTTCTGGTTCAATTTCTATATTCTGTCCAATATGATACTGGTCACTCTTGTTCTGTGGTCACATAAATAGGTATTTTAATTCTGACATAGGAGGCCAAGTATTCACGCACACATCTTTGGGAAGTATACTTCGAACTCTAGTTAAGCAAGATTGAGAATCAACAGTCTTATTCCTGCTTTGTTATTTTCATTGCCATGTAACACGCTGCTTTTTGTGCCTTGCAAAGTTGCGACAAACATGATGCTGCACAGTCATGAACTTCAACTAATATAGTTCACTCTTTTTTTTTTTGGGTCAGAATTTTTTATGCAGCCAAATGATAAGTTGTTGCTGGCTTACTAGAAAAATTTACAAGTAATTCTGGTTGAATGATAATATATCTGATGTGATGTTTTAACTTATAAGGATGAGAAAATTATAGTTTGTCCAGTTATTGCTACCTACTTACACCCTGGAAAAATGTGGAAAAGGGAAATATTAATGCTATTATTATATCTAACCATTTTTTTTGCGGTTATGGTTGCTTATAAAATGTCATGTGCCAGGTGTGTTATTCGGGGTTGTGTTCCCAAAAAGATTTTGGTATATGGAGCAACTTTTGGGGGAGATATTGAGGTGAGGATCTGATCCTAAAGCTTATGGTTCATGGTGCCCAGATTTAAGATCAATGCTTGTATCAATTGTGAGAGAAGGTTTTTGTTCAAAAGCCAAATTTGTAGCAAAGAAGTTTATCTTTCAAATTTTTTTAATTTCATTTGAGTCTAATTTGGATTGTTGACATAATTTACTGATTTAAGATATATTTACTGCATAGAATAATTGGAAATATTTGTTTAACCTGAGAACCAGGTTTTGATGCTTATTCTTGTTTGGCAATTTAATATCTTCTGTTTGAGATGACTCTAGAGATACATAAAAAATATGAATTTACTCCTCTATCTCATAAAATATTTCATGGCTTATTTCAAGATTCTATGTTGCAACTTACTAGGGGCCTGGGCTATCTAGGGTTTAAATTGTGGATTTGAATGGAAACTAGTTGAGCTTGAAGCTTTATAGAAATAGGGATCGATACATTTATGACCTAGGAGAAGTAAGAAAAAAGGAACCAATAAGATTTTGGATCTAAATAAATTTTATTGTGACCTTCATTCAAATAAATCTCCCAGCTATAGAATGGGATGAAATATGTCATCATGATTCATGATCTCAGACAAACTAGTTGCAAATGGGCTTCCTTGGATGACTCTTATGTGGTGCAGAACCCCAGAATTACCTGATAGATGTCAGATGTAGGTTCAAACATATCATATATCCATTTATCTAATCCTTATCTTCGGGTTTCACATCATATAAGATCAAAGAAGTAAAAGTATTTCCCCTCCTAAAAATTTCTGGCCTTCCATTCCCCATTTTGATGCTGATAAAGATGGGTAAGATCAGAATTTAATCTTTCATTTCCCTGACAGGGACATGTTGCCCAACCACAGTTTATAGGACTTAATATTACAGTATATACTGTCAGTTTAGATCTACTAATAAAGTGTAGTAGGGTAGTTGAAGTTCTCAGCAAGTATGATGCAAATGTGATCGAACAACTAGACTATATTATTAATTTATTTATCATTCCATTTTTGCCAGTTGACATATAGGTATCACTGTGCTTGTTGTAACATCAATTTCATTTAATGCTGGCGATTGATGATATAATGAATGTGTTTGTGGTTTTTAGGATGCCAGAAATTATGGGTGGGAGGTGAGCGAGAAGGTTGACTTCAATTGGAAGAAACTCCTGCAGAAGAAGGTTGTTCAAGTTTCTTTGCCTTTATCATGGACACCACGGGTGTTGCAGTTGCACCTTATTTACAACATTTTCATGTTTTATGTGAAGACTTATTTTTCAAGAAAAGAAATTTCAAAGAGAATCCTGGCTCCTTTTTTCTTAAAATGTTGATTAATTAAACTTTTAACATTTTTTCTGAGTCTCTTAGAGAAGGTAGTTCAAGTTTCTTTTCCTATATCGTGGATATTTTAATCGTGTGTCACAAATGCACCTTATTTACAACTTTTTCATGGTTTATGTGAAGACCTATTTTTCAAGCAAAGATATTTTAGAGAGAAACTTGGCTCCTTGCCAAAGTATTTGATTAATTGAACTTTAATATTTCTTCTTATATATGTGTGTGTATATGTGTGTATGAGAGAGAAATTCTGAATTTTTCATCTATTTCTGATTGCTCACTAAAAGAATCCCTAAAATAAAAGTAACTCCTAGAACCAGGAAATTGACCATCTAAAAATGGAAACAAATATATACAGAGAAGGAAGCTGGCTGTTAGGTAGCTAATAGGCATACAAAGTAGGGAGCTGACCATTAGCCAGCTAAAAGATATATGAAAAAGAAATCTAACCATTAGCCAGTTAATAAATTTCTTAAAACATAACAAAAATAATGGAAATTAGAGATTTCCAATACCCCCTCAAGCTGAGGAATAATATTGTCCATTTTCAACTTGTAAACTCTTTAGTAAAATCTTGGATTTGAAACCCCTTTAGTTGTCACATCTACGAGCTGATTGCATGATGGCATGTAGGGAGTATTAGTGAGACCACTATCACACTTTTTCTATCAACTTTAATGTGTCTAGTTTGATAATGTTGGACAAGATTATGTGCTATGTCTATAGCAAATTTGTTATCATAGTACAAATTCATAGGTCTTTCCTATTTGATGTTATTTGGCATTTAATTTCTGGAATCTTTTTCACATTCTTAAGAATATTTTAAGAGAAAGTTAGATTAATATGTTTAGTTTAAATTTTAGAAAAATATTGCTGGGAATATGAATATTCCTAAATTTTTTTTTTGGTTCAATCTTTTCCCTTGGGAAAGGTAGATATTTTACATTTTCATGATATGAGAATATTTAATTAATATAAAAAAATTATTTTGTCCATTTTACCATTCATCACGATTGATTATTACTCATTACTAAATATCACCAATGATTATTGCCAACAATTACCCATTTTGGGTGATCATTATCAGTTACTACCCATTATTGATTATCACCGTTAACCAACCACTATCAGTAGTCATCATTTACCATCACCTATCGTCAATGACCATTGTTGACCACCACTTGCTGTTTGTGACCATTATTGGCCATTACCTACCATTGGTGACTATTGTTCATAATTACCTGCCACTAGTTACCATCATTCACTATTATCTATTGTTGGTAATCATAGTTGGTTACCATCCATTATTTATGGCCACCTTTAATCACCACCCATCATTGGTGACGATATTTGGCCATAATTTATTGCTAGTGACCATTGTTAGTCATTACCAATTCTTGGTGATCACCATTAGCCGTTAGCCACTGACCATTCATTATTGATGATCATTGTTCGCTACCATTACCACTATCACCCATTGCTAGTGACTATCGTAGGCTATCACACACTACCAATAACTCCTAAATTTTTAATGAAGACATTTTTAGAAATCACATTATATTTAAAAATAATCAAAATAATTAAAATATGATAAAATATAATTTTGTAACATTTCTAGTAATATTTCTAATTGAACCAATTATAGGAATGCACTTGAAATTGTTGGAATGGATAGCTTAAGAAAATTATCTCAGCCTTGGTTCTTTATATAGCAAAATTACAATCAATACATTTTAATGCTAGAGAATAAAATCCCTAAAATTATGCTTAAACATTTCCTCATTTATCATAGTCAACTAATACATATCAATTACATTTATTATTATTTAATACTCCCCCTCAAGTTAGAGCATATATATTATATGCACCAAGCTTGTCACATATGTAGCTTATTCTTGGGCCTAAGAGAGACTTTGTGAGCATATCGGCCAATTGGTCATTCGAGTTCACAAAATTTGTGATAATTTCTTTTGCAACAACTTTCTCTTTTACGAAGTGGCAGTCAATTTCAATATTTTTGGTTCTTTTATGAAAAACAGGATTAGAAGCAATATGTAATGCTGCTTGATTGTCACATATAAGCTCCATAAGACCAGGTGTATAAAGTTTTAACTCATGTAACAATTGTTTTAACCACACGAGTTCACAAGTAGCTAATGCTATAGCTCGATACTCTACTTCTGCACTTGATCTTGCCATTCCACTTTGCTTCTTGCTTTTCTAAGAAATTAAATTTCCTCCAAAAAGAACACAATAACTTGAAGTAGAGCGATGATCATTTGGAGAACCTGCCCAATCAGCATCTGAGTAACCAACAATTCGTGTGTGCCCTTTATTCTCATATAACAAACCTTTGCCTGGATTTCCTTTTACGTAGCGAAGAATTTGAACAACTGCATCTCAATGAATATCACATGGTGAGTTGAGAAATTTACTCACCACACTCACTGCAAATGAAATATCTGGTCGAGTGATTGTGAGATAGTTTAATTTTCCAACAAGCCTGCGATATCTTCCCGGATCTGAGAACGGTTTACCTTGATTGGGTAATAGTCTAATATTTGGATCCATAGGAGTATCTATAGGTTTAGAGTTTATTAGTCCTGTCTCATCTAAAACATCAAGGGCATATTTGCGTTGAGAGATAGAAATGCCACAACGGGATTGAGCCACTTTAATGCCAAGAAAATACCGAAGTTTTCCCAAATCTTTTGTTTGAAAATGATGAAAAATATGTTGCTTGAGTCGATCTATACCAACCTGATCACTTCCTGTAATAACTATATCAACATAAACTATGAGATATATAGATTGAGAGGGAGATGAATGGTGATAAAAAACAGAATGATCTGCTTCACTTTGACACATGCCAAAATCTCGAATAACTTTAGTAAACCTCCCAAACCAAGCTCGAGGGGACTGCTTAAGACCATATAGAGATTTCTTCAAACGATAAACAAGACCAGGCTCCCCCTGAGCAACAAACCCCGGAGGTTGCTCCATATAGACTTTTTCTTTGAGTTCCCTATGTAAAAAGACATTTTTGATATCCAGTTGATGCAGAGACCAATGATTAATGGCTGCAAGAGATAAAAACAAGCGAACAGATGCAATTTTGGCAACAGGAGAAAAAGTATCACCATAGTCTAAGCCAAAAATTTGAGTATATTCTTTAGCAACCAATCTAACTTTCAATCGGTCTATTTTTCCATCCTGGCCAACTTTGACAGTATACACCCAACGGCATCCAACAGTAGATTTGTTAGATGGTAAAGAAATCAGATTCCATGTGCCACTAACTTCTAATGCTACCATCTCATCAAGCATCGCTTGGCGCCATCCTGGGTGAGAGAGAGCTTCCTGTATAGTTTTAGGAATAGAAACCGAGGACAAGGCAGAAACAAAGGCAGAATGGGGGGCAGATAAATGATGATAACTCAAAAAATTATAAATAGGATAAGGGTTACGAGTGGAACGAGTACCTTTACGAAGGGCAATAGGAAGATCAGCAGGTGGATCTGAGGTAGGAGATTCTACGTGAACGGATCGTGAGCCAACAGGTGAATTATCATCATCAATTACTTGAGGTGCATCTGGACGAGGGCGTCGTTGATAAGTGATAAGAGGCCGATCTTGTTGTGAATTTGAAGGGATTGAATTAAGGACTGGTAGGGGCAAAACCTCAGATTTGGAAATAGATTCTCCAGAAGAAGAAAAGAAATAAGAAGTTTCGAAAAAGGTAACATCAGCAGATATAAAATATTTCTTTAAATTTGGAGAGTAACACCTGTACCCTTTTTGTAGTCTTGAGTAGCCCACAAAAACACATTTTATCGAACGAGCTGATAATTTATCTTTGCCTGGAGTAAGATCATGAACAAAACAAGTAGACCCAAAAACACGAGGAGAAAGCTTATACAAAGATTCATTAGGGTACACTAAAGAACAAGGAATTATACAAAGATTCATTACGCCAGAATCCGCCGGAAAGCCAATCGATAGTAATTGTGTGCACAATAGAAGCCGAGAGTCTGTCTCCACCATGCCTACTCGTTTGTTCTGTTGGGGTGTCGTATGTGAGGTGCCCTAATCTATTTAAAGGGTGGGCAGAATTGAAATAGCGCACATGGTGCATGGCGCGAGCCAATGAGGCGCCAGCCCATCCTCGCGACGCCATGTCCATTGCATGGCGCAGCTCTCCTTGGTGTTGCGCAATGCGCTATGGCGCGCCATTGATAACACTGTGTTAAAGGTAGGCATTATCAAACCTAGTACCAACCCTTACTCCAAGCCTATCATATTAGTCATAAAGAAAGATGATGGATGTTAGTTTTGTGTGGATTACAAAGCTTTAAACAAGATCACAGTGCCTGACAAATTTCCCATTCCAATTAGAGATGAATTAGTAAATGAATTAGGAGGGGCCATAATATTTTTTAAAATAGACCTGAAATCAAGATACCATTAGACTCGAATGAAGGAGGAGGATATTGAACAGACAACATTTTGTACTCATGAAGGATACTACGAGTTCTTAGTAATGCTTTTTGCTTTGACCAATGCACCCTCTACATTTCAATCATTTATGAATAAAATACTGAAGCCTTGCTTGAGAAAGTTTGTTTGAGTCTTTTTTGATGATATTTTAGTTTATGGTCCAAATGAGGAAGTTCATTTGTCACACTTAAGGGCTACTTCACAGACACTCAAGGAACATACCCTATTTATTAACAAAAAGTGTACTTTTGGCCAGCCTAGCTTAGAATACTTGGGGCATATCATTTCAATAGAGGGAGTAGGAGGTGACTCCAAGAAGATAGAAGCTATGTGGTTATGGTCGGTTTCGAAAGACATAAAAGAGTTGAGAGGATTTTTGGGAATCATAGGGTATTACAGGCGCTATGTCAAAGATCATGGCAAAATTGCCAAACCACTAACTCAATTGTTAAAAAACGATAACTTTATCGAGTGAAGAAGCACAAACAACATTTGACAAATTGAGGACAGCAATGACACTACTTCCAGTATTAATAGTCCTAGACTTCTCTAAGCCATTTGTGGTGGAGACTAATGCTTCCAGTAGAGCAATAGGTGTAGTTTTATTACAAGAGGATAGACCAGTGGCCTTCTTGAGCTAAGGGCTATTTGATAAAGCTTAAAACAAATCTGTGTACAAAAGAGAGTTAATGGCTATAGTAATGTAAGTTTAGAAGTGGAGACACTCTTAATGGGGTGACATTCTATCATATGCACTAATCAACGAAGTCTGAAGTATTTTAGTGAGTAATGTTTGCTGAGTGAGAAACACTTCAAATAGGCTTTCAAACTAATTGGATTTGATTTTGAAATCCAATACAAACCAGGAAAGCAATTTAGTAGTAGATGCCCTTTCTATAAAGATGATCTTTGTAGTTTTGATTATGCTAAAATGCCATGATTTGGAGAATTGGATAGAGGAAGTACATAAAGATGATAAGCTGAATAGTATCATTAGGGACTTGTTGATTGATTATCTCATCCTAGGCATTATCTACAAGGGAACAAACACTTCTTCAAAGGGAAATTGGTTCTTCCAAGGACCTCTCTTCAAATTTCAATTCTTTTAGCAGAGTTTCATAACTCTCCAATGATAGGCCATTCAAGTTTTTTCAGAACTTATAAAAGACTAGCAATAGTGGTATATTGGGAAGGAATGAAACGTGATGTTCAACAGTTTGTAATTACTTGTGAGATATGCCAAAGTAACAAATATGAAACCTTGGCACCCATTAGACTCCTACAACCTTTATCTATCCTATAGCACATTTGAATTGAGATTTCAATGGACTTTATTGGTGGATTATCTAGAGTTAAAGGTAAAGACACTATAATGGTAGTAGTTGACAGGTTCATCAAATATGCTCATTTTATGGCACTTAGCCATCCTTTTGCAACTAAGGACGTTGCCACAAAATTTTTGAAGGAGGTAGTATAGCTTCATGGGTTCCCTATGTCAATTATTTCTGACAAAGATCAGATCTTGTAAGCAAATTTTGGAGAGAACTATTTTGGTTGGCAAGTACTCAAATTCAGCTTAGCATACCATCCTCAAACAAAAGGCCAAATAGAGGTGGTAAATTGTTGCTTAGAGACATACTTACAGTGTTTGACAAGGGCAAAGCCAAAATAATGGCCAAACTGGCTAAGTTGGGCAAAATTTTGGTTCAACACTAATTACATTACTACAACCAAACCCTTCAAAGCTCTATATGGACGTGATCCCCCTATCCTTTTAAAAGGAACCACTATTCCTTCTAAAGTGGAGAAAGTTAATAAACTAACTACTAAAAGAGATAATATGCTAGTAGAATTTAGGGCTAATCTTCTCAAGGCCCAAGATTGGATGAGAGTCTGAGCTAATCAGCATTGAAGAGAGGTAAAATTCCAAGTTGGAGATTGGGTTTATCTCAAAATGCAGCCTTAACATCTTAAATGCCTAGCTAAGCGCCCTAATGAAAAGCTTCGATGACGGTTTTATGGTCCTTTTCAAGTGATGAAATGGATTGGCCAGGTTGCCTATGGCCTAAAACTCTCAGAAGACAACCTTACATCTTGTCTTCCACGTATTTCTCCTAAAGAAGGCATTACCTCCTCAAATCAATCCTCAACCTTTACCCTCTATGTTGTCAAACGGATGGGAATTTTAAGTCATACTAGAACAGGTGTTAAACACTTGGGAAGGATCTAATGGAGAGCTAGAAGTTCTCATTAAATGGCTCAACTTACCAGAGTGTGACAATAGTTGGGAATCTACAATTACCATCCAATACATTTTTCTTGACTTCACCTTAAGGACAAGGTGGCACTTTGGGGGGAGGGGAGTATTGTTAGTAGATCTCCAATAAAAAAGGTCTATGTTAGAAGAAATAGGAGGGAAAGGAAATAACAAAATACATAATAACAAAATAATAGAATAACACAATTTTTTTAGAATAACAAAATCAAAAAGCATTATAAAAAGGGAGAATAGAGAGATGTAGAGTAGGAAAAACAATTTAGGAAAAGAGAGAAGGAGAGGGAACTGGGTCTTTCAAAACACTTGGAGTTGTAATAGTATTTCACATCCCTTGAGCAATAAGCCCTGTTATTGACCAGGGACCAACTTCTTAGCAATAAAGATTCATTCTTTTTCAATCTTTCTTCAATTTTTCTTCTATTTCTAAACCAGACTATCATATAATCATGGAGTCCTCCATATCCCATGCTTTGAACTTCTGATCATCCCTTTTGGGTCTTATCCTAGTTAAATGATTTGATTTGCCCTTGCCTTTTAAGAAGGTCTTCATTATTTGTGACCATTAGAGGTAATTTGTTTCATTTAGTCTATAGGATGTGTTAATACTTTAAAGTTCCTCACTTGATAGAATAGCTATGACAACAAGTTCAGGGGTTAGTCCCTTTGATTTGGCTTCTTGTTCTCCTCCAATACTTATTTTTGAAGTGGTTGACATTTTTAGTAATGAGGGATGCCAATAGAATGGTTTTGAAAAATAAAAGCTGGCTATAATGGCCAAAAGTGAGGAGAATAAAAAAAATGGCTAGGAAGGTTGGATAGAAAGGTGTTAGGACCTCACATAGAAGTTTTGGGATTTGGCAAAAGCATTAGGACCTTAAGTGGAAGTTTCCTGCTCTTGATACTTTGAGAGAAATTTTGAAAATTTCATCTATTTTTGGTTAGTTTAAAATAGAGCAAATATAAACAAAAGATTACATGAGATTTCCTAAAATTATGGAACATATTGCTCGCTAAAAGAATTCCTAAAGTAAAATCAACTCCTAGAATTTGGAGTTGACCATCTAAAAATGGAAAAAATATACCAAACAAAAAAAGAAAGCTAATTTTTAGTCAGGTAATAGTTGTATATGTGTGTGTGTGTGTATAATTTTAATTAAAAGAGAATTTGTAATGGCATGCTTTTAATTGAGTTAGGTAGTTTCTGTATATAATATAATATGGGGTATATATTGTAAGATATAAGCAATGTGGAACATACTACTTATCTACCTCCTCCTTAAGCTGGATCTTTGATATCAATTATACTTAACTTATTATAAATTTCATCAACTCATGTCTTTAAAAGAGCTTTAATAAATAGATTAGCCGATTGTTATTCAGTTTTTATATGTCTAAGACTGATGATCCTTTTGTGTAACTTCTACCTAATAAAATAAGTTAACTTCTACATGTTTAATTTGTTCCCAAAAAATTGGGTTTGAAGCAATATAAGTTGCAGCTCGACTGCCACATCATAATTGCATAATCCAATGAGTTTTGATGCCAAATTGCTGAAGAAGGAAAGTAATCCATACACGTTCAGATGTAGTATAAGTCATAGTTTGGTATTCGAAGTTTGCACTACAGCGATATAATTGCTTATTTTTTTCTTTTTCACGGCACAAGGATTCCATTACCAAACATATAATATTTGGAAGTGGATCTCACATCTATAGGATATCCTATTGAATTTGCATTAGAAAAAGCCTTTACTATTCAATGGCCATAATTTTCATATAATATCCCTTGACGAGGCCCTTCTTCAAATATTTTAGGATGTGTGAGAGAGCATCTTAGTGAGAGGTTCTTGAGGATTTCATAAACTAAGCACACTTATTAAAAAGGCAGTGTCAGTTTTAGTTATAGTGACAGTTCAATTTTTCACCAATCTTTTATGTTGTTTAGGATCTTCAAGTAACTTTCCATCCTATAAGTTAGTATTAACATTTGTGATCATAGCAGTTTCATAGCATTTAGCACCAATCATTATTGTTTTATTCAAGAGGTCAATAATATATTTTTTACGAGACAAGAAAATTCTTTTCCTTCCTCAAGCAATCTTAATGCCTAAGAAATGAACTGAAGTACTTTTAGATTTTTAGTTTGAAATTTAGTCTAAGGAAGAGCTCTCAAGTGTGAAATACCCAGTTTGTCACTTCCTATAATTATAATATTATCAACATACATAACCAAAAAAAATATATCTTGAATCAGACTGCTTGTGGAATACAAAGTGATCATGATTATTTTTTTTCATTTCGAATTCTGTCACCACTTCAATGAACCTCTCAAACTAAACTTGAAGAGATTGTTTTAACACATGATTTCTTTAAATATAGTACCTTCTCATACTTTCCTTGAGCAATAAATTTAGGTGGTTGTTCCATGTATACCTGATGCAAATCTCCATTTAAGAAGGTGTTTTTAACATCCAGCTAGTGAAGAGACTAGCTATAAGTAGCAGCAAGAGAGATAAGCAATTGAACTAAGGCCATTTTTGCTATAGGAGAGTTCTCTAAGTAATCAATGTCATATGTTTGAGTAACAAAACCATTTGCAAATGAGCAACCAATGGATTCACTTTCATTTTTTAGTAACATGCTTTCAAATAAGTCACAGAACCATTTGGATTCACTTTCGCAACAAACGCCTATTTGCAACCCATGAATTGTTTATCATTGGATGAAGGCACAACATCCTAATTTCTAATTTGTTTCAAGGTTTGATATTTCTTCCTCCATAGTAACATATCGCCTATAGTGACAAAGAGCCTTGGAATACAATTTAGGAATTGTAACAGTATCCAGGGAGGTAATAAATGACCGGGAAGTAGGTAAAGAGGAATAAGACTTGTAGGTGGCAATGGTAGGGGAGATGAAGTTGGTGGATTGTTTGAAATGGAATTCGAATTGGATGTTTGTGTCTTATTTGGTGGAGGAGTTGTTGGTGGTACTTGCCCTTTACGAGAATAAACATATTTAATGGGAGGTTGAATCCAATTTTGTTTTGGAGGAGATTGAGTCTTGTGAAAGAGAATGTATAAGAAAGTATTCATTAATAGTTTCTGATTTTGGTGATGTGGAGGATGATAGAGAAGGCCCAAAAAAAGAGATAAATTCAAAAAATATAATATTAAAAGACACAAGATAATGAGTTAATTCGAGAGAAAAAATACCCATACCTTTTGAGTACAAGAATACTCAAGAATATACTTTAAAGATTGAGAATCCAATATGGACCCTTGAGAATGATTATCATGAAAGAAACATGTGCAACTAGAAACATGTGGGAGAATACAGAACAACGATTTATAGGGAAATAAAATGGAAAAGGGTACTTGTTCGCTAATAATTGAAGAAGGTATGGGATTAATCAGAAAATAGGCTATAAAAATCATATTTATCTAAAAAACTTTAGGAACCTTCATTTGAAATAAAAGAGTATGAGAAACTTCTATTAAATAATGATTCTTCCATTTAGCTACTCTATTTTATTGCGGAGTAATTGTACAAGAAGACTAATGAATAATAGCATGTTGTGATAAATAAGTGAAAAATTGTGCGGAAAAATATTCTTTAGCATTATCACTTCATAAATTGTCAATAGTTGTGTGAAATTGACCTGTAACTTCGGCATGAAAAATACAAAAAATATTAACTAATTCCTTATGATTTTTCATTAAATAAAGTCAAGTCATTCTTGAATAATTATCTACAAAAGATACAAAATAATAAAAACTAGATTTTTGAAACAATTAGGCAAGGCCCTTAAATATCTAAGTGTACTAACTTAAACGGAGATGAAACCTACTTATTAACTCAAGGGATATAGGATTGCCGATGTTTTTTAGCAAACTAACAGGACTTACAATCTAAATGAGAAACAGATTCTAAACTAGGACATAATTCTAGTTGAGATATCATTGAAAGGTGATTTAGGCGACAATGCAACTAATGTGAAGTGGTGGAACAGTATTAGCAATTGGTTCAATAACTATTTCATCTAGTACATATGATCCCCTAGATTCATCTCCCTCTTAACAAAAATCTTCATCAATAGATTCTAAAAAACATAAAACTAGGAAAGAATAAAACACCACGTTATATCCATGTGTAATTTGGTTGACTGGAAGTAAATTAAATGGAAAGTTTAGGAGATACAAAATATTAGACAAAAAAAAAAAATTAAAAATAACATTGACCATACCACTCCTAACAATAGAAGTAGTAGTCTATTTAGCTAAAGTAACAGAATAAGGATGAGAAATATTAAAGGAAAACAAGATTCTTGTTTGACCCATCATATAATTAATAGCTCTAGAATTGGAATTGGAGAGACATGCAATGGGATTGCCTATTTAAACAATTGGGGCAGTGGGTTGGGTAGGTGATGATTGTAAGAAAGCCTTCAATTGTAAACGCCTAGCATATTCACTATTATTAGTAATTTACCATTATTTTCTAATTCCTATGCCAAGGTGAAAACTTGGATGGCTGTGTATTTTTTCCCACTAATTTCGGGCAAAATCTCTTGATGTGTTTTTGTTTTTAACTATAATAACAGGTTGAAATTGAGTCTCTTCCTCTTCTCCTTTTACTATAGTTACCTTGCTCTTTTCCTCTTCCCCTGCAACTTCTAATATTAACTCGACCACCTTGAGTGTCTGAGCTAATTAATGTAGTTGACTCATTCAAATTTGGAGACAGAGAAGAGGAAGAAAAATCCTTGGATGCTCTTTGAACTTGATAATAAGTCGTTTTTTCGAGTGAATGGCTTAGGATTAGACAAAACCTATTAACATGCTATGCTAAGCTCAGGAGGTAAATGCATTAGATAAAACAAAGTTGTTGGTTGTTTTCATTGAGAATGAATTTTGCTAATATCACTAGTAATGGGTAGAAGAAAATTCCATTATTCATAAATACGATTAAACTTAGTATAAATTTGAGCATTGGTCTAACCTCTTTCATCTGATTGAAACAAGACACCAACTTAAATAATCGGCAATCCTCTACAACCCATTGTTGGTTTGGATCATCTATGGGGGGCTCAAGTGAGGTGGTGTGAGTTCAATTGCCTTTTTTTCGGTAGCATATTGTCATCCTTCAACATTAAACTTCCACTCAGTTATTTTTCCACCAACTAGAAGTAATTTTGAAAATTTTGATTTGAGTTTTGTTTTTTCTATTGTTTTTTTATTTTTTTGGACTTTTAGGAGCCCTGATCTTGTTGGTCATACTAGGGCTATCATCCATAATGAGTAAACTTCTCTAGATAGCAAATTACAAACAAAAGAATTACCCAAAAAATAAAAATAAAAAAGAAGAAAGAAAGAAACACACTACTAGAGTCACTAAATTACAAAACTAATCTCACAAGATGACTTAGAGACCTTGGAAACAATACCTAATTGGAGGTCATTGTTGTTCGAATTGTCATGCACTACCATGCACTGTCTTTCTCCTTTGTGCGTTGGCTTCATATGCCGCCATACACTCACTTGTGTTATGTTACCAGTCACATCAGTGGGGTTGCCCCATGGTGATCTATCTTCTAGTGTACCCAAACCCTCTTTCCAATGACCGGAACTGCCTCAACCACGCCAAACAGCACTATTGTAACCAGCTGCTGCCGTATACTATGACCAAACAGTAACTCTAAAGCCTTGGCTTCCACCAATAAAGGTGGGTCCAGTGCACAAGGCTCCTACATAGGGGGGTCTGGGGAGGGTTGATGTATACTGCCGTACCCTCATAATTAGAAAGGTTATTTTCAAGATTTGAACCCATGATATCCAAGCAGCAATCTTATCGTTCCACCAATACATGGCCTAAATTGCTGCCAATTCTAATGTGACTTTAGTCATGCAAAAAAAATAAAATAAAATAAAATGAAGAAATTGAGAAGAAGATAGAGCTAGTTTTCCTTTTTTTTGGTTGTCAAGGTAAGAGAAGGATACCTAGATGACTGTTGATACTATGTTAATTAAAATAGAATTTGTAATGCTAAGCTTTCAACTAAGTTAGATAGTTGCTATATATAATGTAATACAAGGTACATGTTGTAAGATATAAGTGATGTGAGATATAATATTACTTATTGTTAAATAGTAATAAATGTAATTGATATGTATTAGTTGACTATGTTGTAATTACTTAGTAATTAGAATAAATGAGGAAATGTTTAGGCATAATTCTAGGGATTTTATTCTCTAACATTAAAATGTATTGATTGTAATTTTGCTATATAAAGAACCAAGGCTGAGATATTTTTCTTAAGCCATTCATTCCAACAATTTCAAGTTGGTATCAGAGTCCTCACATTGAGGGACTCTGCTTCTGCATTCTAATTCCTTTTTCCCTCTTTTTAACACAAACTTTTTCCCTCTTTTTTTTCCCTGCACAGAAACTACCGAACACACCCAGATCTGATTTCTTCGATTCACGGGGCAGCATTTCAATTTTTCCAAAACCACCACTAGAATCAGCATCGCCGGCGAATTTCCGGCCACCGTTGCTAGCGCGTGTCCTTAATGGGCCACTTCCAGACGCGTGTGGCCTCCACGCGCCACTTCCAGACGCGCGTGGCCTCCACGTGCCACCGTTCCAAACGCACGTGTATTACACAAGAGTTAAAACAAGAGTCAGATTTATTTTCTTATGTTACTATTGCCAAAACAACAATAGCTCAATACAAGAAACTTTTGCCTGTCACTACTGATATTAAAGAGCAAGAAAAACAACAAGATAAGTTTCTTATGGTTTTTATTCTTGCTGGTTTAAACTCTGATCTTGACACCTTTCGTCAACAGACATTGGGCAATGCAGAGGTCCCTACAACAGAAATATTAATCAACCGTCTGTTACGATTACCCACTTCGACCACTCCTAATACTAATATTGAAAACTCTACCTTGGTGACACATGCTAGTGATTATGGAAAGGGACGGGGTGGTGGACACAACAATAGTGGAGGACGTAATGGTGGTGGTCGAGGCAATCGACTTCAATGCACTTATTGTCATAAGTCAGGACATACCCGAGATAGATGTTTTGCTTTACATTGCCGACATCCTCGATCAGCTAGTGTGGTTCAATCTGGTTCTACCAATGTAGTTCAATCTGGTTCTGAATCAACTGATCAATCTTCTCTCTTTTCTGATCCAGATTATCAAGAATTCTTGAAAGAACAGTTTCTTCAATACAAAGCGTCCAAACAAGAACAGATGCATTCTGCATCCCTTGTAGACACGGGTAATTCTATTGCTTGCTTATCTCATTCTGCATCTCATGATCGTTGGATTCTTGACTCAGGAGCTTCTAATCACATATCTGGTAATGAATTTCTTTTTACCCACCTTGATTGCACTGCTAAATCGCTTCCTTCAATTACATTAGCTAATTGTTCTAAAACATCCGCTTATGGTATTGGTCAAGCTAAACCTCTCTCTTCTCTAAATTTACAATCTGTTCTTTATATGCCCAATTCTTCCTTCAACCTAATTTCTATCAGTCAACTTACCCGAACTCTTAATTGTTCTGTAACATTCTTTTCTGATTCTTTTTTAATACAGGATCGGGGTACGGGGAAGAGGATTGGTACCGGACGTGAGTCAAGAGGCCTATATTACATTCAACCAACATCATCAATTACTTGTATTGCTGCAGAATCTCCAAAATTAATTCATTGCCGTTTGGGTCATCCGAGTCTTTCAAAATTACAGAGAATGGTTCCAAATCTTTCAAAATTGAAGTCTTTAGATTGTGAGTCATGCCAACTCGGTAAACATGTTCGTAGTTCTTTCTCTTTTAAAACTACTAGTCGAGCTAAGTCTTTGTTTTCTTTAATTCATTCGGATGTATGGGGTCCTAGTCGTGTCAGCCTTACTTTAGGTTTTCGGTATTTTGTAACTTTTATTGATGATTATTCTCGATTTACTTGGTTATATTTGATGAAAGATCATTCTGAATTATTTTCAATTTTTAAATCTTTTGTTTTTGAGATTTGTACCCAATTTGGAATACATATACAAATATTTCGTAGTGACAATGCTCGTGAATATTTTTCTGCATCTTTTACTTCTTTCATGTTATCACAAGGCATTATTCATCAATCAACATGTCCTCACACTCCACAACAAAATGGAGTTGCTGAAAGAAAAAATCGTCATTTAGTTGAAACTTTACGAACTCTATTATTACATGCTAATGTTCCATTTCATTTTGGGGGTGATGCTATTTTAACAGCTTGTTATTTAATTAATCGAATGCCTTCATCTGTTTTAGAAAATATAATTCCTTATTCTTTAGTGTACCCTAATGAATCTTTGTATAAGCTTTCTCCTCGTGTTTTTGGGTCCACTTGTTTTGTTCATGATCTTACTCCAAGCAAAGATAAATTATCAGCTCGTTCGATAAAATGTGTTTTTGTGGGCTACTCAAGACTACAAAAAGGGTACAGGTGTTATTCTCCAACTTTAAAGAAATATTTTATATCTGCTGATGTTACCTTTTTCGAAACTTCTTATTTCTTTTCTTCTTCTGGAGAATCTATTTTCATATCTGAGGTTTTGCCCCTACCAATCCTTAATTCACTCCTTTCAAATTCACCACAAGATTGGCCTCTTATCACTTATCAATGACGCCCTCGTCCAAATGCACCTCAAGTAATTGATGATGATAATCCACCTGTTGACTCACTATCCGGTCTCGTGGAATCTCCTACCTCAGATCCACCTACTAATCTTCCTATTGCCCTTCGTAAAGGTACTCGTTTTACTCGTAACCCTTATCCTATTTATAATTTTTTGAGATATCATCGTTTATCTACCCCTCATTCTGCCTTTGTTTCTGCTTTGTCCTCGGTTTCTATTCCTAAAACTATACAGGAAGCTCTCTCTCACCCAGGATGGCGCCAAGCGATGCTTGATGAGATGGCGGCATTAGAAGTTAGTGGCACATGGGATTTGGTTTCTTTACCATCTAACAAATCTACTGTTGGATGTCGTTGGGTGTATACTGTCAAGGTTGGCCCGGATGGAAAAATAGACCGATTGACAGCTAGATTGGTTGCTAAAGGATATACTCAAATTTTTGGCTTAGACTATGGTGATACTTTTTCTCCTGTTGCCAAAATTGCATCTGTTCGCTTGTTTTTATCTCTTGCAGCCATTAATCATTGGTCTCTGCATCAACTGGATATCAAAAATGCATTTTTACATGGGGACCTCGAGGAAGTCTATATGGAGCAACCTTCGGGGTTTGTTGCTCAGGGGGAGCTTGGTCTTGTTTGTTGTTTGAAGAAATCTCTATATGGTCTTAAGCAGTCCCCTCGAGCTTGGTTTGGGAGGTTTACTAAAGTTATTCGAGATTTTGCCATGTGTCAAAGTGAAGCAGATCATTCTGTTTTTTATCACCATTCATCTACCTCTCAATCTATATATCTCATAGTTTTTGTTGATGATATAGTTATTACAGGAAGTGATCAGGTTGGTATAAATCGACTCAAGCAACATATTTTCTATCATTTTCAAACAAAAGATTTGGGAAAACTTCGGTATTTTCTTGGCATTGAAGTGGCTCAATCCCGTTGTGGCATTTCTATCTCTCAACGCAAATATGCTCTTGATGTTTTAGATGAGACAGGACTAATAAATTCTAAACCTATAGATACTCCTATGGATCCAAATATTAGACTATTACCTAATTAAGGTAAACTGTTCTCAGATTCGGAAAGATATCGCAGGCTTGTTGGAAAATTAAACTATCTCATAATCACTCGATTAGATATTTCATTTGCAGTGAGTGTGGTGAGTCAATTTCTCAACTCACCATGTGATATTCATTGGGATGTGGTTGTTCGAATTCTTCGTTACGTAAAAGGAAATCCAAGCAAAGGTTTGTTGTATGAGAATAAAGGGCACACACGAATTGTTGGTTACTCAGATGCTGATTAGGCAGGTTCTTCAGATGATCGTTGCTCTACTTCAGGTTATTGTGTTCTTTTTGGAGGAAATTTAATTTCTTGGAAAAGCAAGAAGCAAAGTGTAGTGGCAAGATCAAGTGCAGAAGTAGAGTATCGAGCTATGGCATTAGCTACTTGTGAACTCGTATGCTTAAAACAATTGTTACATGAGCTAAAACTTTATATACCTGGTCCTATGGAGCTTATATGTGACAATCAAGCAGCGTTGCATATTGCTTCTAATCCTGTTTTTCATGAAAGAACCAAATATATTGAAATTGACTGCCACTTCGTAAGAGAGAAAATTGTTGCAAAGGAAATTATCACAAATTTTGTGAAATCGAATGACCAATTGGCCGATATGCTCACAAAGTCCCTACGAGGCCCAAGAATAAGTTACATATGTGACAAGTTTGGTGCATATGATATATATGCTCTAGCTTGAGGGGAAGTGTTAAATAGTAATAAATGTAATTGATATGTATTAGTTGACTATGTTGTAATTACTTAGTAATTAGAATAAAGGAGGAAATGTTTAGGCATAATTCTAGGGATGTTATTCTCTAGCATTAAAATGTATTGATTGTAATTTTGCTATATAAAGAACCAAGACTGAGATATTTTTCTTAAGCCATTCATTCCAACAATTTCAAGTCTTATCTACTAACATATAAGATTTTAAAGTCAGTTTTATTATTATGCAACTAATAATAGAAGTTAACTCTATTTTCTTCTTGTAAATACTATAATTAGGCATTACAATGAGAGGAGTTGCCTTCATTGTGTAAATTGGTGTTAGGCTGTAAATGTTTAGTAATTCAAGATTTGTCACGTTTAATTGTAAGTGGGACTGTTAAGTTCTCATCTTGAGTTCAATTGATGGAATTGGCCAATAGGGTCAGTTGAACCAGCAGTTAAGGCACTAATGTTTAAATATAAAGACCTTATTATATTCAAGAGATATATTATTTTTATTTCATGTTTTAAATTAAGAACTTCGTTTAGATGAAGTATTTGCTTTAGTTTTTGAATTGTGCGTGCACCTTAAATCGAGCTGGTGTGATTATGAATAGATCAAGAAAGCAATTTTTTGTTTGCATTTCATTTCTTGCAGACTGATGAAATAAACAGACTAAATGGAATTTACAAGCGGATGCTATCCAATGCTGGTGTTAAATTGTTTGAAGGAGAAGGAAAGATTGTGGGTCCAAATGAAGTTGAGGTGACACAAATAGATGGAACCAAATTGTCCTATTCAGCAAAGCACATATTGATTGCAACAGGCGGCAGGGCACAATGTCCAAATATTCCAGGACGGGTGAATCTACTTGTTCTAAAGATGTTATTTGAATTTGATCCTACTAATATTAGTTCACATATCATCTTGTCCGACAATGTGGTGCTTATGAATGCCTAGATGCAATTTTTTTTTTGTTTCATTTTTTAAACTCAACTTTTGCCATGCTGTTATTATCTATCTTGTTTTCATTAGCTTATTTGATATTTAATTCTTTTCTAGAGCACCTGAATGGGATGAATGAACATGGCCAGTTTGGCATTAATATATTCTTTTTAATTAAATTTTTATGTGTGTACTCTAACCTTAGTATTCAGTTCTTAACTGTGAGAATATTTCCTTCTGGGTTCTGTTTGAATTTAACCTTTTGGTCTGCTCAACTGTCTCACAGTTGCTGTTGGTAAATTTTTTTTTTAATTCATTAATGAAATTCTCCTCTTTGAATTTGATAGTCCATTCAAAATTATAATTGATAATATAATATTTATGTTTTCTCTTATTGCTTTTCCTCCAATTTTACTCTCTTTTTTTCCCCTTGTTTTTGTCGGGTACTTTACTTTGCAGGAGTTGGGTATAACATCTGATGAGGCACTAAGTTTGGAGGAATTACCGAAACGTGCTGTGGTGCTTGGAGGAGGGTCAGTTTCTGTCATCTTCAGTCACCTTGCCCATTAATTTGGCTACTCAGTGTCTCATTATTATTTATATTCTGTTTTGTTGTCAGTTACATAGCAGTTGAGTTTGCTTCTATTTGGCGTGGGATGGGTTCTACTGTTGATCTAGTTTTCCGAAAAGAACTTCCATTAAGGTTGGGCCCTGGCTTGTGTCTCTCATTTTTAAGCTTATGGATGGAGTTTCTGCTGTGCCTGCTGTATATTTTTCCATTTTTCTTGATTTCTGTTTGTTTCATTATTGGTAGATACGGAAAACTTATTAAAAATTTGAAGTTTTCAAAGTCATTTGGTTGATTAAAGTGTATGGGAATGAGGAGAAACTCAGATGTGAATTGATACATGTTTTTGAGCTGTGGGAATGCAAAAGAAATTGGGATGGATTGAAATCTTTTGAGCAGTCTATGGAAAAACTAGAGTTTCTGGTGTTTTGGAAACACAAAATTTTAATGATTTATACTTAAAAGGTTCACATTTTAAGCGTGATGATATCTTTGCATTTCAGTTAGATAGTGTGAATAGTATTGTGTACACCGTACACCTGTATTAGTGTTGATGGCTTGGTTGATTTGATGATTCTGGAAGCCTCAAGTGACAATTTGAACTCAAGTTATTGTAGGATTAGCAAATAAAGTTGCACAAAAAACATTCAATTGCATTGCATGGTCAGTAAAGTTGTGGTCGTAGTTAGAATGTTGGCTTACATTCAATTACATTGCACGGTCAGTAAAGTTATTTAATCTTTCATTATAATACTTATCAGTTAATTGTGTTCATTAGTTCTATGTCAGCATCTCATTCTAGTTATGTTTTATCATATGCTTTGCTGACAAAATTATATTGCAGAGGTTTTGATGATGAAATGAGAGCAGTGGTTGCAAGAAATCTTGAAGGAAGGGGAGTTAATTTGCACCCAAGGACAAATTTGGTAGAGGTATTTCCTTTTGGAATTTGCTGAATTGCAGAATTTTTGTTACCACCTAAATTACTTTAAGCATCTTAATTTTATTTGTCTCTACTCTATGGAAGCTAGCTGATGGTGATATAATAATTCTGTTTCTCTAGTTGATCAAGACAGATGATGGAATTAAAGCTATAACAGATCATGGTGAGGAGCTGATGACTGATGTTGTACTATTTGCTACCGGTAAGAACATTGTTGGTTTGCAATCATTTCAAAGCTGGGAGCTAGAAACTATATATGGTCATTATTTTTTTGGAGATAAATACTGCTGGTGATAGGCATCCTTGTCATTTATTTTTCTTCTCTTAGTTTTGATTGACTGCTTAGGTCATTATCTAATATTTAAAATTGATTATTCTGATTTTCTGAAAAAAAAAAAAGTTGGTTCAATCGATCATACTTTAAAGAAAATGGTCTACAACTGTGCTTCTTTCCTTTGTCTTCCCAGTGCATTGTGGGTGTGGTGGTGCTCAACTATGCTGAGGCTTTCCTTCTTAAAAACCGGAAATCTTGAGCAAATCTGTTGCACTTCTTTTTAGGATAGTGCAACTTAAAGGATGTGTTTATGCTTTTGACTGAAGGGAAGTTTCTCTTTGTTTGACCATATTGTTACATGCTTTAGTTTTATGGTTGACTTGAGATGGTTTAACACTTAGAAATGGACAGTTGAACAGACGGGCTGATCTTGCTTTTGACTGCTATAATACAATTGATCAAGCTCCTGTTTCCTTTATTCAGTGACATGCATTCATTGCAAGGAATAAAATATCATCTTTTTCCTATTGATATGGCCAAAACACTCTGAGTCACAGCCATGATACTTGGGTAGACTTCAAAATTCCACTGTATTTATAGAAATACAAACTACCCATCTTTATGCCACTGTTTTCTTCAATATTTTATTTGTTTGCTTTATGTTCATAATGAAATGAGAAAACAGATCTAGTCTCTTACTTTTCTTCCCTTCTTCATCACCCCTTTCCACTGATGCTAATAACAGTGGCTGAAATGGTTAGTTTATAACAGACTGAAAGTATCGGTGTTTATATAACTTCATGCTTTACTCTTTCACTGCAGTTGAAACTTGTTAAGAAGAATTTAACTACTGACATTTGTTAATTTTTTTCAAAATTAAATAAATAAATTGAAGAGAAGTTCCGTGTAGGGTTTTTCCATTTGAGCATCTCAGGATGCTGGTTGTCGGCTGCCTGGCAATCCATGATGAATGTTCCTTGATATCTTAAAAGACCCAGTAGAGTATCATGCTTATCCAGCTTTTCAAGTTACATATGTTAGTAGATAAGTAGCATTATGTCCCACATCAATTATATTTTACAATATGTATTCTGTATTATATTATATATTGCCTAATTCGATTGAGGATATGGCATTACAAATTTCCTTCTAATCAACATGGTATCTAGAGCTTTCTGGATATTCTTCCCCACCCTGATTTAAAAAATAAAAATGGGGAAAACCCAGCTCTCTTTCTCTTCTTCTCCCTTTCTTTTCTTTTTCTTTTTTTATGTGTGATTAAAGTCACGGTGGGACTAGTGGCAACCTAAGCCGCGTATTAGTGGAAGCCCGGATCATGAAGGTGCTATTTGGTGGCAATGTACGGCAGTAGAGGAGAACAGTGGAGTACTGTTTGGTGCTGTTGAAGGAGTTCCAGCCACCAAAAGGGCAATCTAGGCACACTGGACGATAGATCGTGGCAAGGCAATCCAAGTGGGGCGGCATGTGACTCATGCACGTGGTGTACGGAGGTGCAAGGCCCACACGCAGAGGAGTTGGGCAGTGCATGACAAAGCATGCAGTGGCAATCTTCGGTTCGGGTATTGTTTTGGAGGTCAATGAATCATTTTGTGAGGTTGGTTTTGCAATTTGGTGACTCTAGCTGTGTGTTTTTGTTTTTCAAGTAATTCCTTGGTTTGTAATCTGCTGTGTCAAAAAGTTAATTTATTATGGATGAGAATTCTGGTATGATTAGCAAGCTTGGATTTCCTAATAGTCCAAAAAAATCGATAAGAGAAAAGTTCAATTTTTCAAAATTACTTCTAGTTGGTGGAAAAATAACTGAGCGAAAGTTGGATGTTGAAGGGTGACAATATGTCACTTGGAAAAGGGCAATTGAATACTACTTTGATGAAGTTCGTGTGTCACACCATCTTATTCAAGAACCCTTGATAGATGATCTAGATCAATAGTGGGTTGTAGAGGATCATTGATTGTCCAGATTGGTGTGTAACACTTTGGCTAGTGAAGTTAAAGATAATACTGCTCATTGTTGTACTGTTAAGGAGTTGTGGGGCTTCATTGAATCTTTCTATTCGAAAAAGGATGATTAGGATTCGATATATAATTTGACTGAATCCTTGTTCCAGTCTGATGAAAAAGGTAAGACCAATGCTCAGATTTATACTGAATTTAATCACATCTATGAGCAATGGAATTCTCTTCTACCTATTATGAATTATTTTTAATGAAATGCGTTCTCAGCGAGAACAATTAGTAATTTTGTGTTACTTGATGCGTTTACCTCTTGAGTTTAGCATAGCACACCAATAGGTTTTGTCCAGTTCTGAACCTCTCACGTGAAAAATAGCTTATTATTGAGTTCAAAGAGCATTTAAGGATATTTCTAGCGCTTCTTTATCTTCAAATGTGATTGAGTTTAGCACAGCACGCTAATAGGTTTTGTCCAGTTTTGAACCTTTCATCTGAAAAATAGCTTATTATTGAGTTCAAAGAGCATCTAAGGATATTTCTAACTCTTCTCCATCTTCAAATGTGACTGAGTTAGCTGCATTAGTTGGCTTAAGCACTCGTGGAGGACATGGTAATTCTGGAGATGGTAGGAGAAAAGGAAGAGGGCGAAGTAACTTTAGTGAAGGAGGAAGAGGAGGAGATTCAATTTTGATCTGTTATTACTGTCAAGAATAAGGACACATTAAGAAATTGTGCCTGAAATTGGTGGGAAAGAATACATAGCAATCTAGGTTTGCACATATGGCACAGGAATTAGAAACCAATGGTAAATTACTATTTGATATGGAATATACTGAGTATTTGCAATTGAAAGCCACTTTACAGTCGCCATCCACTCAACCCACACCTATCATAGTTCAAATAAGTAATGCCACTACATGTCTATCCAATTTCAATTCTAGATAAGTCATTAATTATGGGGCCACTAATCATATGATAGGTCAAACAAGTATCTTGTCCTTCTTTAATATTTCTCATCCTTATTATGTTACTTTAGTTAATGGGTCTATTGCTTCTATTGTTGGGAGTGGTATGGTTAATGTCACCTCTAATATTTCTTTGTTCAATGATTTGTGTCTCTCAAATTTTTCGTTTAATTTACTTTCAGTTAGCTAACTTACATGTGCTTATAACTGTGATGTTTTCTTCTTTCCTAATTATTGTATGTTTCAGGATTTATTGACGAAAAAGATTTTTGGTAGGAAATATGAATTTGGGGGATTGTATGTGTTGGATGAAAAAGTTGCTCAGCCAATTGTTGTTGTTGCTGCTACTGCTACTACTATCCTTACTCTACAACAATTGCATTGTCGCCTTGGTCATCCCTCATTGATATCTTTATGACTATTATGTCTTAGTTTAGAGTTTGTTTTTCATTTAGATTGTGAGTCTTGTCAATTAGCTAAACAGGACCGGCAGTCCTATGTCCCTAGAGTCAATAAGCGGGTTTCATCCCAATTTTAGTTAGTACATTTAGATATTTGGGGGCCTTGCCTAATTGTTTCAAAATTTGGTTTTCTTTATTTTGTGTCTTTATTATTCAAGAATGACTTGGCTTTATTTATTGAAAGATCGTTTAGAGTTATTTAATATTTTTTGTTCTTTTCATGCTGAAGTTACGAATCAGTTTCATTCAATTATGTCATTTTCGAAATGATAATGTTAAAGAGTATTTCTTTGCACAGTTTTCAACTTATTTATCACAACATGATATAATTCATTAGTCTTCTTGTGCTGTTATTCTATAACAAAATAGAGTAGTTGAACAGAAAAATTGACATTTAATGAAAGTTTCTCATGCCCTTTTATTTCAAATGAAGCTTCCTAAAGTTTTTTGGGCAAATGCAGTTTTTACAACCTATTTTTTGATAAATCATATACCTTTTTCAATTCTTGACGGTCAGGTATCCTTTTTCACTTTATTTCCCCAAGTCCTTATTACCTATTCCGTTACGTATCTTTGGATGCACATGTTTTGTTCTTGATACTCGTCCTCAAGTATCCAAATTGAACCCTTGGTTATTAAAGTGTATTTTCCTTGGATATTCTCGTACTCAAAAAGGGCATATGTATTTTTCTCCTAAGTTAAATCGTTTCATTGTATCTTTTAATGTTACCTTTCTTGAATTTACTCCATTTTTTGGACCTTCTCCATCTTCCTTTGTCTTGCTAGATTCAAAAACTATTGATGAATACTTCCTTGTACCTTCTTTTTCACATGATTCCCCAGTTCTTCCAACACAGAATTAGATTTGACCTCTCATCAAATATATTTGTTCTCATAAAGTGCAGGTACCATTAGTAGCTTTTCCACTAGACAAGACACAAGGATCTAATTTTGACTTTGTTTCCAACAATCTATCAACTTTATCTTCTTTGCCGTCTCCTTCCTCATCAGATCTTCCTATGTCTTTTGATTTGAATCTCCTTATTACTCACTGAAAAGGTACTTGTACTTGTGCTTAGAAAGATAACTCTAGCCATCCTTGTTCCATTTCTACATATGTTTCTTATTCTTCTTTACTTGCTTCTTCTTGATCGTTTATTGCTTCCTTAAACACTATAACTGTTCCTAAATCCCATCCAAAGCTCTTTCTCATGGTGGATGGTGTGCTATTATGAGGAAGAAACGATAGCTCTTGAAGCAAATCAAACATGAGATCTTATGCCTTTACTTGATGTTAAACAATCTATTGGTTGCAAATGGGTGTTTATTGTGAAAGTGAATTTGGATGATTCTGTTGCTCGATTGAAAGCACGTTTAGTAGGTAAAATGTATGCTCAGACCTATGATGTTGATTATTTAGAGACATTTTTCCCTGTGGCAAAAATAACTTCCGTTTGATTGCTTATCTCTCTTGTTGCTACTAATAATTAGTCCGTTCACCAGTTAGATGTTAAAAATGCCTTTTTACATGGCGATTTGTATAAAGAAGTATATATAGAGCAACCACGTAAGTTTGTTACTCAAGGGGAGTGTGGCAAGGTGCTAGTTTGAAGAAATCATTATATGGTTTGGAACATTTTCCTTAGGCTTGGTTTGGAGGATTTAGTGAAGTAGTGGTAGAATTTGGAATGAAAAAGAGTGAGCATAATCACTCTATGTTTTATAGGCTGTTTGATTCAGGATGCATTCTTCTGGCTATGTTGACAATATTGTGATTATAGGGAGTGACAAATTAGGTATTTCACAATTGAAAACTTTTCTTCAGGCTAAATTTCAGACTAAAGACCTAGGAGTACTTCGATATTTCCTAGGCTTGCTCGAGGAAGAAAAGGAATTTTCTTGTCGAAAAGAAAATATGTGCTTGACCTATTGAATGAAACAGGAATAATTAGTGCTAAACCATGTGAAACTCCTATGCTTACAAATGTTAAACTTAATTTGGAAGATGAGGAATTACTTGAAGATCCTGAGCAGTATAAGAGTTTGGTGAGAAAATTGAACTACCTTACTATAAACAGGCCTAACATTGCCTTTCCAGTAAGTGTAGTTCATTAGTTTATGAACTCCCCAAGGACCTCTCACTAGGATGTTCTCACACACATTTTAAAGTACTTAAAGAAGGCACTTGGTCGAGAAGTCTTGTATAAAAATCATAGTTATTGTAGAGTGGAGGTTTTTTCTGATGTAGACTGGACAAGATGTCCTATAGATCGAAGATTACTTTTGGGTATTGTGTGTTTGTTGGAGAAAACCTTGTATTGTGGAAAAGCAAGAAACAAACAATTTTATCCCGCTCCAGTGTAAAATTTGAATACCGAGTTATGATTCATGCCACGTTTGAACTCGTATGGGTTATTTACCTTCTTCAGCAAATTGGCATTACGACTCATGGGATTATACAATTATGGTGTGACGATTGAGCTGCTACTCATATTGCTTCAAATCCAATTTTTTATGAACGAATTAAGCATGTAGATGTTGATCGTTATTTTGTTAGGCAGAAGTTACAAGAAGGGGTTATTAATTTAGACACATTAGAGTTGGGGAATAATTAGCTAATTTATTTACTAAAGCTCTTCTAGATCATGAATGTGCTAAGCAAATTATTCTATTGCTGATGCAGATCAGAATTTCATAAAAATTCTGATATAGGTTGTGATAGGTAAATTGGGTAGGAAAGGATAAATGGGAGGAGTCCACTTCCTTGGATGGAAATCTGAAAAATCAGATTTAATCCTATAAACAAAGGTAACAACCTTCAAATTTGAGAGATAACTCTTAGTAATTCATTCAGCTGCTGAAAAGTACACAGAAAAGCTTCTACTTATACCCCTTTAGGCATCTAAACCAAGGGGACCCTTAATGACTAATTAAATATTACATTGAATGAATTAGACCCCTAATTTAATGAACTAACTCAATACATATAGATGTAACTCTTTGAAGAGTTACATCTTAATCACAAGAAACAAATTCAATGACTTCAAAGTCTTATTTAATGAACTAACCAAATACAACTAATTGTGACTCTAGGCAAAATGCTATTAATTATTTTCTTTATATTTTCTTTTATTTTTCTATTCTCTATCAATTCCCCCTTGCCTAGCAGGACTTGTTTCTAGCGAGTTAAGGGCTTGGTATCTCATGAAGAGTTCTAGACTTTGATGCTGGAAATCAGTAGCAGTAATCAAGTGTCTTCTGAGATGGGTTTCCCTTTCCATTTTGCCTGAAATTTCTTGTATGTCCCATGCCTTGTAGTAACAACTTGTTCATCTAGAATATCATCAATAATTTCTGTTGCCTTTTCAACTTGAAGGAGTCTTGGAATTGCATACTGTTCTTTTGGGTCTTCATTAATTTCATAATAAGGACTAAGATCTTTCACATTAAAAATTGGACTGATACTTAGTTCTTTAGGTAGCTCTAAGAACTAGGCATTGGCTCCAAGACATTTCAACACCTTGTATGGACCTGCTTTCCTTGAATGAAACTTTTGAACTGCACCTTTTGAAAATCTTGACTTGGTCTTCTTCCTGAAACTCAACATGCTTTTGATGTATATTTGCACTATTTTTGTACTGTTGGTTACTTAAATATATCTTCTTTCAAATTTCATCATGAATTTGATGAATGTGTTTAGTAAATTCCTACGTTTCTAGGCTTGTTATTGTATTAATAGGCAGGAGGGCAAGATCAGTGGGTTGATGTGGCTTCGTCCTTGTCACTATGTCAAATGGGGAGTGGTTAGTGCTTCTATTAATAGAATTATTATAAACGAACCCTGCATGATTGGACATGGACATTACCTTTCACTAGGCATTTCAACAGGTCATCCAAGCTCATATTAACAACTTTGGTTTGGCCATCCATTTGTGGATGGTAAGCACGTGAAAACTTAAGCTTTGTTCCCATTAGTGTCCATAAGATCTCCAAAAGGTAAGAAACAAACTTAGCATCATGATCAGAGACTATGGTCTTTGGAAGACCTTGTAATCTCACCACTTCTTGCAAGAAAATTTTAGAAATTTTAGATGTATTTGACGTCTTCTTGCATGGGATGAAGTGGACCATTTTGGAAAATCTGTTCTCAACCAAAAAAACAAAAAAAATTGAGTCAAATCCTTGTGGAGTCTCTGGAAGTCTCCTAAAACAAAATTCCATAGATGAGTCTTCCTTGGGTGCATTAGGAATTGGCAGCGGTGCATACAATCCAGTATTTTGCTTCTTCCCCTTTGAAATTTGACAAACATGACATTGGCGTATGATCATCTCTAAGTCCCTCCTCAATCGAGGCCAATAAAATCAATCTTCTACTAAATTAGCAGTCTTATATCTTCCAAAATGTCCAGCAAGTCCACCAAAATGTAGCTACCACACAACAAAGGCACGAATTGAAGTGTTTGTTAAATACAATCAATTGTCGAAAGAGATAGCTATCCTTTAAATTGTAATTAGGCTGTTTCCCAATATGATTACCTTCCAAATCTGTGTAAACAAATCCAAAAGTTGCATCACTACTATATTCTTCAAAACTAATCCCTTTCACTGACAAAGCTTGCTTTCTGTTAGAAATATATTATTGGAAATTATTTTTGATTGATTATGATTGATCTGGGTTATATTATATTGATTTTAGGCTTGGGCTTGCTAGTCTTAAACTCTATGTTACAGTATTAGAGTCTTTATATTTCTTAGAAGTTCTATATAAATAGAGCATTAATGTTAAGTCTTTTATTATATTTAACCAATATATCATTGAATAATGTATCAGTCTTTTTTCTTCAACTCTCTCAAGCCCTTCTACTTTTTCCTTCAAAGAACACTAATTATTTTTCTTGAAATGTATCGGAGTGGTATCGTCCACCTTGAGGTCTTGTGAGTTATATCACTTCCAAGATAACACCTTTCTCGTATCATTGTGTTTCTGCTTTTATTGTAGCTTACCCTGCCATTCTTTCATTCTTTCAATAATTCTTTGTTTCTCATTCTGCCACTGTGCTGCCACATCTGCCATCCCTGGTTGGTTCCTTTCCTGATGCCCATTCAACTCACCACAGGCATGGCAGCCTCTCACTGGCCAACCACCAGAGAACCATTAAATTCCGGCCACCCATGCACTGCTACAGTCCACAACTTTTCTGCTGATTTTCAGCACTGATTTGATCTCTCTGACGTGCTAGTCCTCACCACTGGCACAACTGCGATCATTTGCCTCTGATCTGCCAGAACCTAGAGTCTGCCACCACATGAGCTGCTGTCATTTCTGGGTTTCTTTCTGCTGTTTACTGTTTTCTGCTAGTTTTTGCTTGTTTCTAGTTTCTGTTTCTGTTCCATCAGCTTCATCCGTTGTCCATTGTGATACATCTCTCTGTTACATCAAATTCTCTTGTAGCAACAAAATTTTCTCTTGCGCTGACAATTGTTCTGGCAATATTATGTGCTGATGTTTATTCTGGTAGCACTTCTTTTTTGCATCAACAGTTGTTCTAGCAATATTGTGTGCCAATGCTTATTCCGGCAGTATTTATCTTTTGCACTGGTGTTTATTTTGGTAGTACTTTTGTGTCAATGATCATTCTGGCAGTCATGAGATCTCCTTGCATTCAGGGTTCGTTGCAAGCTGTTCGTGTAGTTTGAAGATGCTTCTAGTTTTTTTATTATGTTTTATTGCATTTTATTCTTAAGATGTTTTAATTTATGTTCCAAGCTTGAGCTTAGATAAGCTTAAGTTTGAGGGGGAGGAGAATGATATTATAGGAAATTATTTTTGATTGATTTTAGGGCATGGGCCTGCTAGTCTTGCATCCAATGTTAAGGGTTAGAGTCTTTATATTTCTTTTAGGATTTCTATATAAATAGAGCATTGGGGTCAAGTCCTTTATTGTATTAAGCCAATATATCATTGAATAATAATATCACTCTTTTCTCTTCAATTCTCTCAAGCCTTTCTACTTCCTCTTTCTATGAACTCTATTTTTGCCAACACTCTTACTAAAGGCATCAAAAACTCTATTTTCAGCTTTGAACAATGCTTAATGGCAAAAGAAAATTGCTGTAAATATGCACTCCATTTAACATGTCTAGTATTAAGTGTTCTGAGAATTGAGGAACTTTAATGCTTCATGATTTGAGTAGAGAACAAATTCCTTGTTGGAGGGGTAATGTTTCCAATGCTTGACAGCTTGCACAATAGCATAAAATTTTGGATCATAGGTAGCATATCTTCTCTTTGCATCATTCAAATTTTTGCTATAGAAAGCAATGGTGTGGCCTTCTTGGCTGAGAAATGTTCCAATTTCTAAATGGAATGCATCACTAGACAACTCAAATACCTTGTCAAAGACGGGGAATTTGAGAACTGGTGCTGCTGCAATCTTCTTCTTGATCTCTTTAACAGCATATTTTACAGTTTGAGACCATTTAAAGGTATACTTCTCAAGACACTGGGTAATGGGTGCCATAATGGAGCTGAAATTTCATATAAAATGCCTATAAAAGCTAGACAGCCCAAGAAAACTTTTGACCTCACTAAAGTTGGTTGGCATGTGCCAATCAAGTGTCACTTTCACCAGCTCTCGATCAGCTTCAATATCTCTTGAGGTGACGATGAATCCTAAGAAGTTCACTTGATTACTTGAGAACTTGCACTTTAGTTTAATGTTTAATTTTTCTGCCCTTTGGGTCTCCATGACCAGTCTTGGGTGATGTAAGTGCTTATTCCTTATTGCAGCCGTAAATTATTATGTCGTCAAAATAGACAACAAACTTCCCTATATAGGGCTGCAAAATATGATTCATTGTTCTCTGAAGGTGCTAAGAGCATGGGCAGGCCCAAAAGGCATTACCAACCACCCATGAAGCCATCCTTTGTCTTGAATGCTGTCTTTTGCTTATCCCCGGATGGATTCTGAATTGATGAAAACCAATCTTGAGGTCAATTTTTGAATACACCTTTACCTCTGTCATCAAATCTTGGCATAGGAAATTGATGCTTGATGGTTATCTTATTAATTACTCGACTATCAATACATATCCTCCAACTCGCATCTCTTAGAGTTAACGGTGCTGGGACAGCACACGGGCTAAAGCTTTCTTGAATGAAACCTTTGGACAAAAGGTGTTGAACTTGTCTCCTAAACCAAATACACCTAATTGTGACTCTAATGAAAAAGCTATTAATTTTTTTTAATATTTTATTTTATTTTTTTAATTCTCCATCAGTTCCTTTATCCCATTGCATTGTTGCTTGCCTTATCAGAATCTATATGTTGACTAGAAGTCTTATTTTTTTGGCTTCAGGTCGGGCTCCTAATACAAAGAGGTTAAATTTAGAAGCTGTGGGCATAGAGCTTGATAACCTTGGAGCTATAAAGGTTCGTCACTTAATCTTTCCTTCTTTTGCATGTTTTCTCGATTGCATGGTGACTGTTCATCTTCATTTAGGAATGGTAGTTCTTATTTTTAGATATTTATGATATCATTCCAAGGTCATTTTACAATCCTGAAGTTGTGGTCTTCTTACTCGATTTTATGGACATAAATAATCATTGGCTGTTCTCAACCAGCATTATTTCCTTTTTATGGACATAAATAATCATTTGCATGTTTTCTTGATTGTGTGGTGACTTTTCATCTTCATTTAAGAATGAGTAGTTCTAATTTTTAGATCTTTATGAGATCACTCCAATGTCATTTTATAATCCTAAAGTTGTGGTCTTCTTTCTCGATTTTATGGACATTAATAATCATTGGCTGTTCTTAACTAGAATTATTTCCTTTTTGTTTGCACAAAAGGAAAGGCCATAAATCATTTGTTTGATGAGAAATCTCAGTTGGGCCATTATGTCTTCACATGATTAGTGCACCGTGCTATGTGGTATTATATTAGGGAACTTTAAGAGCTGAAATTAAATTTGTTTATTTACCTACACCTAAGGTAATAATCCTTGATAAATTTTGGCTCAATATAAGAAATTTCATTGATGAAACCAATGAAGAGTTACACAAAAAAGAGAAAAAATAACAAACCAACTAGAAACTCGCATGCAGCCCCAAGCAAAACTACACAAAAAACCAAATTACAGATTCAAACCTTTCTAGAGGTGTCAAAATGTGTAGAGTTTAACGGGTTAGTCTGGAATTGATATAATTTTGCTTAACTTGGGACTAGGATTGAGATTGAGATTAGGATTAGAATTAGGATTAGGATTAGGATTAGGATTGGGATTGGGATTGGTATGAAAAATAATAATAGTGCCCTGACCTGGAGATTGAGACTGATTAGTCTGACCTAGTAAAGGACTAAAACTAATAAGTGTTAACCTGCCAGGTTATTGGGTTAATCTATTAGTCTGGTAATAGTAGTAAGTAATAATTAATTAATTTATTATTATATATTTAATTTTTATATAGATATTAAATTAATAATTTTAATATATTAAAATTATACTTTAATATATATAATATTAAAATTAATAAATTTATATATTTAATATTGTTAATATATATTATATAAGTTTATCAAAATAAATAATTATATTAAAATTTGAATTAGTACTTTAATATTAAAATATTGAATTATTTAAAAAATTTAAATAAATAATTTTGATATTAATTTTAAATATATTATATGCATATATAATATAATACATTATTATTTATTTTTTATTATTATATAAAAATTATTACAATTATTTTTATTAATATATTATTTATATAGATATTTATTTATATATATTTGAAAATATATAAATTATTAAATATATTTATTTTTATATATAATACTTTGGACTTGATCAATATATATTTAATAATATATATTTATTTTATTAAATAATATAAAATTCTGGATCAATATAAAATTCAAATTATTTTATTACATGTATATATTATTAAATGCAAATTCACACAATTACTACATTTTAATGATATATATTTATTTATTAAATATATATTTAATAATATATATTTATTTTCATATATATTATATATGATTTATTGACATATATAATAAAATTTTAAGTCATAATAATAATAATATATAACAAACAACTAATTTGATAATAACAATAAAATATAATGGGTTATAAAAACTTGTTTGGTAAATATCAACTTGTGAATGGGACTAGGATTATAGCTGATACTGTAGCAATCTGATTTAGACCCGGCCTGAGACTGACTCGACGTGCGGTTTTTACCCGTTGGGTTAGTTTAGTAAGATTGAGTTAGCCCATTTTGATAGATCTAGACCTCTCCAGTCTTCTCCGCAACTGTGAATGGAAGTCTTCCAACAAAGCCATGAGTTGAACACCACAAAGGAGCCACATTCATAACCTTACTGCAAACCAAGGAACTTAAGACAAGTATTATTATCCCCTCAAAATTTCTCAGTTTGAAGAGGCAGTAGTTTATCAGATTCTATATGGGTGTGGTTGGAGTTACAAATGCCTAAAGCAAACAAATCAATCTTGCATTTGCAATTTGTTGAGACAGTTGAATATTATAAATTTTGTTTATATAAAGTTACTAAGGAACATGGAGACTTTAGTACCCTTAATTTCGGATGCACTACAAGCAGGCTTATAACATAATCTAATTATTAAAATATTAATTTTTCACACTACTCATGTTGAAGCTTACTAAAGATTCAGCTTGTTACATAAAAACTAAGAATTGGAACTTAACATAAGTATAAAGATAACTTGATGGGATCCAAACTTAACGAACAGTTTGTGACAAGGCAAGCAACAATTGAAAAACAATTGGTCTTAAACACAAGTATCCATATACCACAAAAACAAAATCTTAAACCCTGGCGGATACAAGTCCTAAAAGTCTTCACTCTTCAGCCAGTTACCCCAGTTGTTCCTCGACTTGTTCTCCTTGGCATGAAGGACCCAACTTCAAGAAGTCTTATTCTAACTTCCCTTTAAGTTACTCCCTCAACTCCTCCCAGTTGGTCCTTTAAACCACCAACACCCTTAGTTGGAATTGTACCAAAACAAAAACAACCCACCAACAATCACAAGCCAAAATGCTCCCAAATTGTGTTGATTGCAACCAACACTAAACACAAGGTACATTGCCTTGCAACTCGTTGAATTAAGAAGGCTGAATTGTTACCTTATATTCAACTCTAATGCTCTAATTATATAGAATTACTAACAAATATAAAGACTTTGATATCTCTAATTTTGGGTGTAAGACAAGCAAACCCATAATATAACCCAAGCCCAATATTGTAGACTTAATTACTTTCTAACACTCCCCCACAAGTCGAAGCTTCCTAAACTTAAGCTTGTTATATACACTTAAAACTTCATGAATAGTTTGTGAACACTCCTCTTAAATGGAAACATTTACAAACCCTAAATCCTTGGTAAAATTATAGAAGTTTTTCTGCTGACTTTACTTGAGCCGCTCCTTCAACTTCCAAGCCAAAAAATCAAATACCTATAGTTCACAGCTTCCAAAAGTCTTCTCGACTTCCTTGCCAAAAACACCAATACCTATGGTTAAACACAGCATTCAGAAGTCTCTTTGACTTCTTAGCCAAATGCACCAACACCTTTGCATGAACCAATCCCATGCTAGGCGTACAAAAATAATGGTCTAAACCACCTTAAATCAAGAATAACCTCATCAAATCAGACTTGTGCAAACACAAGTCTTCAAACGATGTACCAAAACACATGAAGCCACCCAAAACTAGTGGTCTAAACTACCAAAGCCAATGTGCATAGCACCAAACACAATTTTGCCAAACAACTCATCAAATCATAACTCCACCAGCCCAACAATGAACTTCGATGGACTGCATAGCAAACTCCAACGCATTGACATTGGAAAACACAAAATTGATAGCTCCTGAAGCCAAATAGCACACAATTGCTTGAAACATCATCAATTTCAAGCCAAAATCTACCAAATTTGAATTCAAACTCCATAGAGTAGCAACAAAATTATGAACTAACACCAATTCCATTAAGCCTAACAAATGAGTTCTAGTTTGCAATTTCTCTTGCACATAACCAATCCTCTTCAAAAAGAGCAAAAGATGTAGTTTGTATAATTTTTTCCATAATAGGCCAGCCGAAATCTCTGCCCAGCTTACTGACAAATTGAGGATTTCCATCAATACATGCATAAATTATCATATACAATGGATCGCAACTCCTTATTGCACAACCTTGCAAGAGATGCAAGAACATTGGGGTAAAACCCTGTTGAGATTATGTCTTTCTAGGAAATTATTCTAGAATGATTCTAAATTAATTATGTACATATTAGGAAGTTATTTTAAATTGATATTTTTTCTTTCTAACTTGATTAGGATTGGAATTAGTATCATAGATTTAATTGTAATATCTTTAATTGATTACAACTTTTATATATAAACAGACTTTCTAACTATAGCTAATTACTCAAGCCATTCCAAAATTCATATGCAAGCCAGTTGACACACCTCTGGATCAAAATGTAAAACTTCTATCGAATTAGGGAGAGTCTTTTTCACATTCGAGAAGATATCAAAGGCTTGTTAGAAAATTAAATTATCTTACAATCATTCAACTTGATATCTCATTTGCTCTAAGTGTAATAAGTCAATTCCTTGGCTCATTCTGTGAAGTTCATTAGGATGCCATTACACGAATTCTCAAATACATTAAGGGGAGTCTTGGAAAAGGATTATTATATGGAAGTCGAGGCCACAAAATTATTGGGTATTCTAATGCAGATTGAGCTAGGTCTCTAGGTGATCGACAATCCACCTTCGGATATTGTATTCTTTTGGAGGAAATCTCATTTCATAAGCGTGTAAAAAGCAAAATATGGTGGCAAGTTCAAGTACAAAAATAGAGTATCAAACTATGACATTAGCTACATGTGAACTTATGTGGTTGAAACAATTGTTACAAGAACTCAAATTATATCAATCAAGTCCTATGGAGCTTGTATGTGATAATCAGGTCATATTGCACATTGGCATTGCCTCAAATCTAATATTTTATGAGAGGATTAAGCATATTGAATTTGATTGTCACTTTTTCTGAGAAAGGATAACTTCGAAAGAAATTAGCATTGTTTTTATAAACTATAATGATCAACTAGCTGATGTTTTTACAAAATCTTTCCAAGAATTGAGAATTGAATATATATGTAAGAAGCTGGGTACATTTGATATATATGCTCCAGATCAAAGGAGAGTATCGAGATTATATGCATTTTTAGGAAATCATTTTGGGAATGATTCTATACTTATATATATTAGGAAGTTATTTTAAATTAATATTTTTCTTTTCTAGCTTGATTAGGATTAGAATTAGTATTACAAATTTGATTGTAATATCTTTGATTGATTACAATTTTTGTATATAAATAGACTCTCTGGCTGTAGCTAATTGCTCAAGTCATTCCAACATATCCAAGTAACCCTTCCCAGCTAGCCAGCTGATGTTCATACACAATGGTACTGCACAACCTTGCAAAAGAGACACGAGACAATCCAGGTAAAACCCTTCCTGTAGCCAGCTGATGTTCTTTCCTCACCAAAGAAGCATTAGCCAAAACCTGCAGCCCCATACCAATCAACCTATGATTCAGGCCTGAAGAACACACCAACACCCTCAAAACTCCAATAGTCAAGCAATTGGTCAAAAACTCAAATCATGAAGTTCATTGCTTAAAACTGCCACCTGGTGCAAAAAATCCAGCTCTGCCCAGTCCAACACGTCAGAAAACACACTAAAACAGTTTCAAATCACACCAAATCCATTACCAACCAGCAATAATCCATTTTAGAGAATTAACATAGCAGCAAGATAAAAAGCATGTTCTGCTGCTCCACACCAACTCAGCAGATACTGATTGACGAACTAAGCTTGTTCTTCGAATTAGAAGCATCATAAGGATCTCCTTTGACACCCAATCCAGCAAACCATGCCTTGGCTTCAAATTGGCATCAGCCATCACATGAAACTCCAAAACATCTTTTGTTCAAAATTCCCAAAGCTAAGAATTCTGAAAACACAAAAAACAGTCCAAACAGCATGATGACACCACAAATGATAAGTTTAAACCCTTTGCCATCAGTCAAAATCAACAGATTAGAGGAAAAAAATACAACAGAGACTGAATCAGCCAATAATGTTTAAACGCACGGATTCAATCTCAAAACCAACCATATAGGAAGATTCGGAACCCACTAGAGATGCTCCAGAAGAAATTTCGCCACCAAAAAGGCCTCCATGCATCACTTGTTCTGCCTGCATGTGGGCTTATGCACTCCTTGGGAATATGCACATGTGATGCACACACCATTAGGTGAGGTTCGCCATCCTCTGATCAGCCCATTTTTAAATTTTGGTCATCGGAGCTACTTGAAATCCTTTATGCTGAACCAAACAGGACCAAATTGCTACTTCTCTCTCTCTCTCTCTCTACCTGAAACTCTCTTCTCCCCCCCCCCCCTTTTATCTTTTTCTGTCACTCAACACTCAAAAACAATTAAAAATAAATAAATAATCCTAATGGCAGCAATTTTAAACTATATATATATATATTTTTTTTTAACTTTTGTTCGTTTACACTAAAACCCACTCAAAAAATAGATAAACCTAAATTCTATATGGTTATCTCTCTATCCTTGAGGTTGTGAACAGCAGTATAATCTATAGGCTCATAGTGGATGGTACCATTCTGATACTATATTGAGAAATATGTCTAGGATTTAGAGGGAGGAGTAGAAAGAAACTAGATGATTAAGGGGAGAAGTATAATATTATTGTATATATTAAGAAGGTTGAATTGTTACCTTATACTCATCCTTAATACTCTATTTATATAGAGTTATTAATAAACATAAAGACTCCAATATCTCTTACTTTAGGTGCGAGATAAGCAAGTCTATAATATAATCTAAATCCAATATTATAAACCTAATTACTCTCCAACACAACTCAAGAGATGTTAAAACATAGAACTTCCTTGTGAGAATAATATTAACACTGAACAAACTTCTAGAGTATGCTAAGAGCACCCAAATATGCAATTCCTAATGAAAAATCAAATTCACATTGCAAAGCACATAAACAGTATTCTAAACCACATCAAATTGAAGAAAATCCTCACATCACAAAATTAGACCAGCCCATGCACGTCATATCAAACAGTGCTTTAAACCATCTAAAGACACCAAGATCAAAACTACCAAAATTTGAGTAGCCTTAGACATAGCAAAATGTGCTCTAAACACTATACTTGAATTGGTTAGAATGGCTTATACAATTGCTACAACTATGATATCTATTTATATATAAAAGATGTGATTAATCAAAAATATTACAATCAAATTTGAGATACTAATTCTAATCCTAATCAAGTTAGAAAAGAAATAATTATAAATCTAAAATCTTCTAGAAAAACTTCATAATCTTAACACTTTCCTTCAAGTTAAAGCATATATATCATATGCACTTAGCTTAATATATATATATATATATATATATAATGAATTCTTAGTCTCCAAAGAGACTTAGTAAAAAAATTAACTGATTGATCATTACAATTCACAAAAATAGTAACAATCTCTTGAAGTTGTTTTTTTTCTTCCGAATGAAATAGTAGTCAAATTTAGTATATTTAGTCCTTTTGTGAAAGATTGAATTTGGCCAATATGCAAGGTAGCTTAATTATTACAAATAAGATTCGTAATGCTTGATTCATATAGTTTGAGTTTTTGTAATAACTATTTCAACTACATAAACTCATGTGACTGATGCCATTGCTCGATATTATACTTCTACACTAGATCTTAGCACCACATTTTGCTTTTTACTTTTTCATGAAATGAGATTTCCTTCAAAGAGAATACAATACTTGAAAGTAGATTGTTGATCACTTGGTGATTCAGTCCAATTTGCATAAAAATATCCAACAATCTAAATATGGTTTTGATCTTCATATAACAACCCTTTTCCTAGGTTTCCCTTAATGTACTCAAGAATTTGCATCACAACATTCCAATAAATTTCACAAGGTGAGTTAAGGAATTGACCCATTATACTTATAGCAAAGGAGATATTAGGTCAAATGATTGTAGAATAATTTAACTTTACAACAAGCCTTCGATATCTTAGATCTGCAAAAGGTTTCCCTGATTTTTCAAATATTTTACATTTGGATCCATAAGTGTATCAATTGATTTACATTCCATTATATCTGTCTCACTTAATATATCAAAAACATATTTTCTTTGACATATAGAGATATTGAATTAAGATTGTGCTATCTCAATGCCTATAAAATATCTTAGTTTCCCAGGATCCTTAGTCGAGAAATGATGAAACAAATGCTGTTTAAATTGATTAATACCCTTGTCATCATCTCTTGTAATCACTATGCCATCAATATAAATAATTAGGCATATTTGACCAAAAATAGAAGAGTGATAAAAGACGGTGATCATTTTAACTCTATTGCATGTCAAAATCTCAAACAACTTTATTGAACCTCTCAAACCAAACTTGTGGAGATTGTTTGAGGCTATAAAGAGATTCTTACAATTTAGACACTAGATAAGTCTCTCTTTAAGCAACAAATCTTAATGGTTGCTCCATGTGAACTTCTTCCCCAAGATCACTATGCAAAAAGACAATTTTTAATGTCACTGATGTAAAGCCCAGTGACAAGTAGCAAGCAAAGAGAGAAAAAGGCGAACTAAAGTAATTTTTGCAACTAGTGAGAATGTATCCCCATAATCCAAACCAAAGATCTAAGTATAGCCCTTTGCTACCAATTAAGGTTTCAATTGATCAATTTTCCCATCAGGGCTAACTTTAATAGTAAACACGTAATAATAGTCAACTGAAGATTTGCCGGTAGGGAAAGACACTAAATTCCATGTACCATTGGTATGTAATATAGTCATCTCTTCTAACATTACTTGATAGCACCTTGGGAGAGAGAGCTTCTTGTACGTTTTTGGTAATGCAAATAGAGAACAAAGTAGAAACGAAAGTATGATAGGATATAAACAAACGATGGTAATTCAAAAAATTATAAATGGGATTTGAATTTCGAGGAGGCTCACCTTTTTGAAGTGCAATGAGAATGTTGTCAAGATTTATGGATGAATCAAATTTCGAAGATGAGACTAGAACAAGGGATGAGTCTATAGAGTCTTTTTCAATAATTTGGGCCAGTGCTGAGTCTTCAACAACTTGAGTTGGAAGAGATTGTCATTGATAAGTAATAATAAGAAGCTTGTCTTATGGAGATAAAGAAGATGCAAGTGCAGGATCATATAAAGCAATGGGTAAAACCTTAGTAACCGGGATGGATTTTATGGAAGAAGAGGAAAAAAGAGAAGACTCAAAGAATGTGACATCAACAAAAGTAAAAAATTTATATAAGGTTAGTGAATAACAATTGTACCCCTTTTGCAATCTTAAATATTCTAGAAAGACACATTTTGTGGATTTAGGAGATAATTTCTCTCTTCCTAGGAAGGGATCATGAACAAAGTAGGTACATTCAAACACATGAAGAGGAAATTTATATACAAGTTCTTTTTGGAAAAATTAGAGAGTAAAAAATTTGATTGTTTGAAACAGAAGGTATACAATTAATTGATCAACATGTAGTGCGTACAACATTTTCCCAAAAGAAAAAGGGAAAATTTATATGCAACAAAAGAATTCATACAATTTCAAATAATTGCCAATTCTTTTTTTTAGTAATGCTATTTTGTTGTGGGGTGTGTATGGACATGTGAATTGATAAATGCTTTTGGAGGATGTAAAAGATGTAGAAAAATATTATCGGGTATTGTCACTTTGAAGTATGCGAATTTTTAAACCAATTTGATTATGTATTTTTTTTTAAAAAAAGAAGACTTAAAATTTGAAAATAAGTTGGAACGATCTTTCATTAAATACAACCATATGCATTGAGAGTAATCATCAATAAATGCAATGAAATATCAAAAACTTAAAGTTGAAATAACACAACTCAGATAACAAATATCAAAATGAACGATAAAAAATAAAGACTTGGCTCTATTTTTAGTTCTACTAGGAAATGAATTGCATACATTCTATCGAGTTGACAAGATTCACATTCTAAAGATTCTAAGTTGAAAGATTAGGAACCATTATGTGAAGTTCTCTAATACTAAGATATCCGAAACGATAATGAAGTAACTCAAGAGTTTTAGCAATAGCACAAATTACTAGAGAAGTTGGTTTGATGTAGTAAAGTCCTTGTGACTAATACTCAATGCCAATCATCATTCCTGTATTTTGATCATGTATAACAAAAGAACTAGCAACAAAGGTCACAGAACAATTAAGAGTACATATAAGTTGACTGTTTAAAATGAAATTTAGAGGGCAACTTAGTACATAAAGATTTGATTGTAGTAGTAAAGAAGGAAAGGGGTTTTACTTTATCAATGTCGTAGGCAACAATTTTAGATCCATTAGCTTAGGTAATCATAGGGAAGGATTTATTGGTGCAATTAAATTGAGTAAATAAAGATTGATTGTCAGTTATGTGATGAGAAGCTCCCGAATCAAGTACCCAAGGGCTAAAGGACACTGATGCTGAGTGAGATTACTAAACAAAAATGATACTATATGAGGAACTTATAATTGACGCTTTAGACATTCTTTTTTTTGGAATAGCAACCAATCTAGATGTTTGGATTGCAAAATGGAGTTTTGTTGCTCAAATTGAACTAAAACCATAGGCAAAGTTAGTGAGAAGAGGCGACCAAGGTGCAATGGTGTGTGTAGCTCACATGCAGGTGTATAGGTGGTGCGTGATACTTGTGCATTTGATGAAGTGGCACGTGTGATACACATGCCGGTGGGCTTTGCCAAAAAAAGGCCAGCAAATTGGTTTGTATAGGCAGTTTCACAAAAAATCTTGTAAGGTTTTGGGAATTGTGCAGACAGTTGCAAAAAGCTGGAGAATATGTGTTAGGTGGCTAGGCTTCTGGGTTCTATTTAAGGGCAATTCTGGTTTTTGATTTGTTGAAGAAACAGAAGGTGGTTTGGTTCTAATGCTGATTTTTTTTTTTTTTTGGGCGGGGGGGGGGGGTTTGCTAAAGAACAATTCTAGAAATAAAAGAAAATGGTAGTAGAAGCAAAGTCCCTCAATTGGAGGACTCCATTACCAACTTGAATTGGTCAGAATAGCTTGTACAATTGCTATAGCCATGATATTTATTTATATATAAAAGATGTAATCAATTAAATATATGACAATCAAATTTGGGATACTAATTTTAATTCTAATTAAGCTAGAAAGGAAATAATTATAAATCTAAGGTCTTCTAAAATAACTTCATGATCTTATAGCTTCAAATTTAGAACACAATTTCAAATCCTAAAATAAATCAACACATCCATGATCCACAAATCTAAACCATAAAGACTATTGGAAATCAAGACAGAGCAAAAGTATTAAGCAAGATTTCTTCCTGGCAATAAAATAGAGCAAGATTCCACATTCAATTTGAATCTGGCATTAAAACAGCCACCCTTATATTACCTTCTCTAACCAGTCCACAAAAGTACCAAAAGCTAGTTTTGACGAGAACAATGTGCATTTCAGCACAAAAAAACACCTTTGTTCATTCCAACAAGATGTCTCTGTCACAAAAACAACAGCTAATTCTCCAAGTAGACCAAATACAAACCAAATCAAGTCCAAAACACACATCCTAGTGCCCTGGCGTCAAAAAATGCACCCTTAGAACCAAAACAACTAGAATACACTGCCCAGTGCTCAAGTCAATCAAAACTTCACAACTTGACGCAAACCATTCAAAATTACATAAAAACTGTGTTGAAATCCATGAATAGAGCATAGACAGCACCTAGCAAGCGAAAATTGTTGCTGGACAGCCATGAAGACATACCTAAACATCTCTCTGCTATTGAAATGGCTGCCATCAGTCCCTATGTTTTGCCAAAACATCAAAATCAACATTGGGTCACACCACAACCTTTCACTGTGAGCCTCAAACTCCTTTGGGCTATTGCCCAGACCAAACCCAGTGTCAAGAAGTAATATGACACTTGCTGCTGCATGGATGGTCTCAATAATCACTAGTAGTCTCCAACTTAGGTCAACCAGTGACAAAAACCAGCAAACACCATATGATAGAGTTCATGAGCTGTATGGAAAAGTACTGATATGGTGACTATCACGTTGAAGAAAGAGGGATATAACTTATTGAAGACCAAATTCTACAATGGCAACTGAAATTATATGAGCTTGCTAAGAGCACAATATCCACAAGGTTTCAAGGCGGATGATCCCACTCGGATAGTAGAGAAAGTATTTGTGGTTTACTTGAAGGAAGAAGTATACAGGCTACGGAGAGATTGGAGAGAACTATGATATATCATAAAAAAATGTAATATGGTTGAATACTATAACCCTAATATGAGTTACTAAAAAACACAAAGACCTAATAAATTTGAGTGTATACAACCAAGCCTATAACATAACCTACTTACTAAAATATTACTTTCTAACACAATTACACCCCAAAATGGTGGAGACAGTAGCATCTATCTATGGCTGGTAGAATGTGCATAATATATGAAAATTTGGTCTATTGTGTTAAGTGAGGAAAGAATTATGAGGCTATATCCTCAACTAAGGTAGAACAACATATATTTATAATAATAGTGTGTACATAGGGTTACAATAGGTAGGTAGCCCACGGCCCGTGGTTCACTAGCTTACCTCATAAGAGTTAATCTACTAACACTCCCTCTTAAGGTGGAGCATAGAGTCAAACATGTGTAACTTGTTACAAATATCATTAACATGTTTCCCTAGAAGAGTTTTAGTAAACAAATTAGCAAATTGCTCTCTAGTTCTTACATGTTGAAGATCAATAACTCTTTCATGAAGTTTCTACCTAATAAAATGACAATCAATCTCTGCATGCTTGGTTCATCCACGAAACATAGGATTTGTGGCAATGTGAGTAGCGGTTCAATTATAACATCATAATTGCATAACTCTAGATAAAGTAATCCTAAGTTGATGGAGAAGATACGAGAGCCATACAAGTTCAATAGTAGCATGAGCTATTGTATGATATTTTTAGATTCTACACTAGATTGAAGCTTGCTTCTCGCTTTTCCAAGGTACAAGATTTCCAACAATAAGCACTGTTAGTGATTTAAGGGTTAGGTTATTAGTTTCTTATTTACTAAGATATGTATGGGCCGTGAACCTATCTCTTGTAACCCTATATTTTATTATAAATAGATATGTCAACCTCTTGTGAGAGTATGACTTCAAGAATTATTCTCTCTTAACATGGTATCTAGAGCCACTCTTTAGATATCTTTTTTACATAAAAAAAAAGGAGAAAACCAGAGAATCCTACATTCTTCCTCCCTCTCTTTTTTTTTCTTTTCTTTTCCTCTAGTATTTTTTATGCGTGATTGAACCCTAAGTCACGGAGGATCCAAAACCATAAAAAAATCCAGATTAGGCTGCGCACAGTGCAGTGTTGCAGAACAGCGGAGCTGCTGTCTGGCGAGTTTGGAGGCACGTCGAGGTGTTTCTGAAAGATCTGGGTTGACGGTCAGACAGATCAGCATGCGAGCACCACACACGGCTTTCTGGATGGCGCGAGCACCATGCGCAGAGGAGTTTTCCGGTGCGTGAGGAGTTTTTTGACGATCGGATTTTGACCAACGACTCCCCAACTTCTTCTGCATTCATCTGTGTGGTTCTTCAAGCAATCCAGCAACTCGGGTGTTTTTTTTTTTTTCTGCATATTTCTTTATGATTCTTTTTGCAAATCTACTCTCATGGCCGGTGAAATTTTTTATTCTGATACACGCACTCCACTTAGAAATAATAATGGTGAAAGAATAGTTTTTGATTTGCATCCAATTGGTGGTCGAATAACTGAACAGAAATTGGATTTGGAAGGTCGACAATATATAGAGTGAAAAAGAGCTATTCAATGTTACCTTAATGAAGTTCGTATGACTGATCACCTTATCAAAGATCCACCTACAAACAATACAAAAGAAAGATGGATTGTGGAAAATCGACGATTGCTTCGATTAATTTGTAATACTTTGACTCCTGAGGTTGATGATAATACTGTGCATTGTGAAACAGTTAAAGAATTATGGGACACTCTTGGCTCACTTTATTCTGGAAAGGACAATATACATCAAATTTATGATTTGACCTGGTCATTGATTCATCCTTATGTAATTAGTAAACTCCATCTCAAATTTTTACTGATCTTTACCGCACCTTTCAACAATAGAATTCTCTTTTACCTATTACTACTGATGTTGAGGCAATGCGTTCTCAACGAAAATAATTTGGAGTGATGTGTTTTCTTATGACATTACCTTCAAAATTAAGTACTGCCCGTCAACAAATTTTGTCCAGTTCTGATTCTCTTACTATGAAGTCTGTCTTTTATCGTATTCAACAAGCATATAGTGATTTGTCTCCTTCTTCTGCACATATAAATGAGTCTTTTGCTTTAGTTGGTTCTGGCAGTCATGGTGGTCGTGGTGGTACTCGAGGTGGCAGGGGAAGAGGAGGTAGAGGACGAGGTGATTTTGGTGGACAAAATTCTAGTGGGCGAGGTGATTTTAATGGAGGTGGAATTATTTCTTGCTGCTACTGCAAGGAGCCTGGACATATCAAGGAGTTCTGTCCCAAGTTACTTGAGAAAAATACTCGATTTGCGTATGTTACTACAAATAATTAGGCACAAGATAATGATGATAATGTTGCTATTAGTTTGTCAAAGAGTGAGTATGTTGAATATTTATAGTTTCAAGCATCCCGACAGCAGCTACCCACTCAGTCCGCTGCTACATTAGCACAAGTAGGTAATCCCACTGTGTGCCTTTCCTATACTAATTCTAAATGAATCATTGATTCAGGTGCTACTGATCATATGACAAATCAGACATGTATTATATTTTCTTTTCGATCCACTTCTTCTTATGTTACTTTAGTCAATGGATCTAAAACCTCTGTTATTGGTTGTAGTGTGGTAGATGTTACTCCTGATATATCCTTGTCTGATGTATTATGCCTTTCAAATTTCTCATTTAATTTGTTTTTAGTTAGCCAAATAACACGTACCTATAACTGTGGTGTCTTCTTTTTCCCTGACTATTGTGTGTTTCAGGATTTCATGACAAAAAAAATTTTTGGTAGAGGGTACGAATCTGGTGGCTTATATATTCTTGAAGAGAAAGTTTCTCGGCCGATTGCCACTACTACTGCTGCTGCTATCACTCCACACCAGCTTCATTGTCGCTTAGGTCATCCATCCGTATCCACTTTACAAAAATTATTTCCTAATTTTACTTCTTTGCCTAGTTTGGATTGTGAGTTACGTCAGTTTGCTAAACAACATCGTCGGTCATATGTTTCTTGAGTCAATAAGCAAGTTACATCTGCATTAGAGTTAGCACATTCAGATGTTTCGGGTCCTTGTTTTTAAGTCTGGTTTTCGGTATTTTGTTACCTTTGTGGATGACTATTCAAAAGTTACTTGATTATATTTAATGAAGAATTGTTCGGAGTTATTTGAGATTTTTCGTACTTTTCATGCTTTAATTTTGAATCAATTTAATACATCTATTTGTCATTTTCGTAGTGACAATGCTAAAGAATACTTTTTAACTCCATTTGTCTCTTATTTGTCCTGGCATGGAATCATTCATCAATCTTCTTGTGCAGTTACTCTACAGCAAAATGGGGTAGCTAAACCAAAAAAATTGACACTTAATGGAAGTCTCACGTGCTTTATTGTTTCAAATGAAAGTGCCTAAGATTTTTTTGGGCAGATGCAGTTTACACAGCTTGTTTCTTGATTAATCGAATGCCTTCTTCAATTCTTGATGGTTAGGTACCTCACTCCATTTTATTTTCTTCCAAATATTTGTCTCCTTTATCTCCACGTATTTTTGGGTGTACTTGTTTTGTTCAAGATCTTCGTCTTCAAGTATCTAAACTTGATCCCTGGTCTTTGAAGTGTATTTTCCTTGATTATTCTCGTATACAAAGAGGGTATCGATGTTACTCTCTTGATCTACATCGTTATATTATTTCATCTGATGTTACATTTTTTGAGTCTATTCCCTTTTTTTGCTCCCTTGAGGGTTCATCCTCCCTAATTGAGACTGATTCTCTTTATGACCATTTTCTGGTGTATTCTGCTCCTCAGACATCTCCGATTCCTCCAAATAACAATTTGGTTCGCCCTCTTATTAAAAATGTTTACTCCCGCAAGAAGCAGATACCAGCAGCAGCACCTTCCCCACTTGACACTGCCAACAATACTAGAGCTGCACTAATTATTGATGAATCACTGGCTTCGTCCCCTCTACCGGCTTCTTCCTCATCGAATCCTCCTTCATTGGCATCTGATCTTGATATCCCCATTGCCCACCAAAAAGGTACACGTACTTGCACTCAACGAGGTAACACTTATCACCCTTACTCTATTTCTAATTATGTGTCTTACACTTTGTCCTTATCCTCTCAATCCTTTATTGCCTCGCTTGATTTTATTACTATTCCTAAGTCTAATTTGGAAGCATTATCTCACTCTGGGTGGTGTGCTGCTATGGAAGAAGAAATGCAGGCTCTTGCTACAAATCAAACATGGGATATTGTCTCTTTACAAGAAGGCAAACAATCTATTGGGTGTAAATGGGTGTATACTATGAAAGTTAATCCTGATGGTATTGTTGCTCGATTAAAAGCTCGGCTAGTGACTAAAGGGTATGCACAAACTTATGACGTTCATTATTCAAAAAATTTCTTCTTTGTTGCTAAAATTACATCTGTTCGATTGATTATCTCTCTTGATGCATCCCATAGTTGGCCCTTTTACCAGCTTGATGTTAAAAATATTTTTTTGCATGGTGATTTATATGAAGAGGTATATATGAAGCAACCATTCGGGTTTGTTGCTCAGGGGGAGTATGGCAAAGTTTGTCAACTAAAAAAATTCTTGTATGGCTTGAAACAATCTTCTCGAGCTTGGTTTGGAAGATTTAGTGATGTGGTGATAGAATTTGGGATAAAAAAAGTGACCATGATCATTCAATTTTTTATAAACAATTAAATTCTGGTTGTATTCTTCTGATTGTTTATGTGAATGACATTGTGATCACTAGTAGTGATCAATTGGGTATTTCAAAATTAAAATTTTTTCTTCAAACCAAGTTTCAAACTAAAGATTTGGGAACACTTTGGTATTTTTTAGGGATTGAAATTGCTCGAGGGAGAAAATGAATCTTCTTATCTCAAAGAAAATATTGATCTCTTGAAAGAAATAGGGATGCTTGGGGCTAAGTCATGTGATACTCCTATGATACCGAATATTAAACTTAATTTGGAAGATCGATCATTGTTAGAAGATCCAGAACAGTATAGACAACTAGTGGGTAAATTGAACTACCTTACCATAACTAGACCTAATATTGCCTTTCTGGTAAGTGTAGTAAGTCAATTTATGAACTCTCTAAGAACTTCTCATTGGGATGCAATCATGCATATTCTGAAATATCTCAAGAAAGCCCCTGGTCGTGGAATTGTGTAAAAATCATGGCCATTGCAAAATAGAAGGCTTCTCTGATGCAGATTAGGCTGGATGTCCTATAGACAGAAGGTCCACCTCTGGGTATTGTGTCTTTGTTGGTGGAAATCTTGTATCTTGAAAAAGTAAGAAACAAGCAGTAGTATCACGTTCAAGTGCAGAGTCTGAATATCGGGTTATGGCTCATGCCACATCAAAGCTTATATGGATTTCCTATCTTCTTCATCAACTTGGAATTGAGCCTTATAAAATTATGCAGTTATGGTGTGATAATCGAGTAGCTAGCCATATTACTACGAATCTGGTTTTTCATGAATGTACAAAACATATAGAAGTTGATTGTCATTTTCTTAGAGAGAAACTTCAAGAAGGGATTATTGATTTGAGACACATTAAAATTGGGGATCAATTGGCTGACTTGTTTACTAAAGCTCTTCCAGGAAAGCGGGTTGATGATATTTGTAACAAGCTGGGCATGTTTGATATTTTTGCCCCAGCTTGAGGGGGAGTGTTAGTGATTTAAGGGTTAGGTTATTAGTTTCTTATTTACTAAGATATGTATGGGCTCATGACTTGTCTCTTATAACTCTATATTTTATTATAAATAGATATGTCAGCCTCTTGTGAGAGTATGACTTCAAGAATTATTTTATCTTAACAAGCACATTACTCAAAAGTAGATTCTCTATCCATAGGACAACTAACCTAATGAGCATTAGAGAAACCTTTAATTTTATAGTGACCATGATCCTTATATAATATTTCATGCCCAAGTGCTATTTTTAGATATTTTACGATGTGTATGATGTGTACAATTGCATCCTAATGAGATCTTTTAGAGGAATTCATGAATTAGCTTATTACACTCTCTAAGAATGCAATGTCAGGTCTTGTAATTGTAAAATAATTTAGTTTCCCCACTAGCTTTCTATAATATTTTGAATCTTCAAGTAATTCTTCATCTTCCAATCCAAGCTTAACATTCAGAATAATAGAAGTGTCACATGGTTTTGAACCAAGCAAAGCAATTTCCTTTAAGAGGTTAAGAATATATTTCCTTTGTGAGAGGAAAATTCCTTTTTTACCTTAGGCAATCTCAATGCCTAGGAAATACCAAAGTGGTCCTAGGTCCTTAGTTTGGAACTTGGATTGAAGAAAGTTTTTTAATTCCAAAATTCCCAACTGATCGTTGTCAATAATTATAATATCATCCATATAAATAACATGATTACACCCAGATTTTGAATGTCTATATAACAAAGAGTGATTGTGATCATTCTTTTTCATACCAAATTTTATTATCAAATCACTAAATTTGCCAAACCATGCCGGAGGAGATTTTTTTGTTTGACACACCTTTCCTATCTCTTTCTAAGCAACAAATCCAGGAGATTGCTCTATATTGACTTTCTCAAAAAAATCACCATGAAGAAAAACCTTTTTAACATCAAGTTGATGAAGAACATATTGCTGAGAAGCAATTAAAGAGACAAAATAGATGTAATTTTAGCAACAAGAGAAAATGTTTGAGTAATCAACACCATAAGTTCGTACATAACTCTTAGCCACCAAATGAGCCTTCAATTGTGTAATAGAACTATCTAAATTCACTTTGACTGTATATACCTATTTGCAACTAATAGACTTCTTGCCATTTGGCTAGGGTATATGATCCCAAGTATTATTAATCTCTCTTCATTTACAATAGCATGCCACTCATCATGAGAAAAGGCTTCTGTAACATTTCTAGGGACACTAATATGATCTCTAGAAACAATAAAAGACTAAGAAGACATAGATAAAGAGGAATAAGACACAAAATTAGAGATAGAAAAAGAAGTATGGCCACCTTTTTGAGTGCAATTACTACTACTTTTGTTGAGGGCCATAGGAACATATGGCTCAAAGGGTGAAGGAAGAGGATTTTTTGAAGAGGAAGTTATTGGTGGAAAAGACGAAGCTAGTGGCTGGTTAGTCTCCAGTGCAACCCTTAATGGTTCAACAATAGTGGATGGTGGTGCTATAGCTACGGGTACTCATAATCTTTGAGAATAAATAAATTTAAAGAGAGGGAAACACTGCTGTTGTAGAGAGGAGTCTTGAGAAGCAGAAATAAAGTGCTCAAAGAAATAGTCATTAATAGATTAAGACTCAAGTAAGGAACCAATAATTGAACAACAATCAAAGAAAGAACTAACTCAAAAAATGTAACATCAACAAATAAGAAATAATGTTTCAAATGAGAAGACTAACAACAATAACCTTTTTTAGCACAAGAATACCCAAGAAAAACACACTTTAGAAAGCTAAGGTCCAATTTAGAAACTTGAGACTAATAACTGTGAACAAAACAAGTACAACCAAAGGCGCATAGAGTAAAAGAAAACAACAATTGAGAAGGAAACAAGAAAGAATAAGGTATTTGACCATTAAGAACTGAAGAAAGCATTCTATTAATTAAAAAACAAGAAGTAAATACCGCTTTTGCCCAAATTATCTTGGGTACTTTCATTGGAATAGAAATGCATGTGAAACTTCCAATAAATGGTGATTCTTTTATTTTGGCTACCTTATTTTGCTAATTAGGACCGCACATGAATATTGATGTATAATACCATGCCTAAATAACCATGAAGAAAATTGGGCAGAAAAATATTCTTTAGTATTATCATTATGTAAGTTTTGGATAGAAGTTTTAAAGTGATTTAGAATCTTAGCATGAAAGGCTCAAAAAATATCAAATAACTCGAGAGAATTTCTCATTAAATAAAGTCAAGAAGTTCTTAAGTAATCATCAACTAACGATAATTAAGTGTTGACACAATTGGACAAAGATCCCAAACATTAGAATGAACTAAATCAGAGGAGGATACAATCTATTTATTGACTCTAAAAACATAAGATTGACAACATTATTTAGTAAATTGACACGACTTATAATTAAATTGCAAAATAGAATTTAAACTAAGACATAATTCTTCAAGGAGGACAAGGAAGGATGACCTAAACGGCGATGTAATTGGCATGGAGTGATAGCAACAGTGGCAACAGGGTAAGGAAAGCACTTGTCAAGCACATACAATCCACTAGATTTGTATCCTTTACTAAAAATCTTCTTTGTCAAAAAATTTTGAAAAACACTAACTAGGAAAGAAGAAAATACCACAATTATGAATACATGTAATTTGGCTTACAAAAAGTAAGTTGAAAGAAAATTTGGGAGGAGACAATATTAGAGAAATATTAAAAGTAACATTGGTTGTATCACTTCCAACAACAAAAGCAATAAACCTATTAGCTAAAGTGATAGAGGATGATAAGGATTTAAAAGAAGAAATGATACATGTATCTCCTAACATATGATTAAAAACCCCTAAATCAATTACCTATCTATATTGGAAATGGAAAGGGCATGCACTAGGATTATCTGTCTAAATCAAAGTAGCAATAGATGTGGTGGAAAGAGGCTACTAGAAAAACTGAAGCAAACAATTATACTCATCATTTTTCAAGGTGATATTCTCAGACCCTAGTGCAAGAGTACTTGTAGAAGTATGTGCAAAGCAAGATGGTGAAATATATTGTCCAACCAACTTAGGACAGGTGTTTTTCATATGGCTTGGTTCTTTATAGTGATAACAAATGTTAGGCACATTACAACCTCAACCTTTACCTCCTCTACTACTACTAACACCCTGACCCCTTCGAGTATTAGAAATAACTAAGGCAAAGGAGTCAACCGGAGAAGTAACTGGGAAAGTAGATGGCATTTCACTAGCTACTTGAAGAACATGAGGAAAAGTAGACTATTGGGTTAACTACTTAAAGCTAGATAAGGTCTACTAGCAAATAAGACTAAACTTAGCAGGTAAATTCATAAAAAAAGATAAAATAGCTAATTGTATTTGTTGAGTGTGCGTTGCCTTAACATCTTTTGTAATGGCAAGGAGACTGTCCCATTGTTCATAAATATTGTTACACACAATATAAATTTGAGGCACAGTCTTGCCTTGCACATTTTGCTGAAACAAAGATATACATAAGTCATAGATGCAACTTAAATTATTTTTACTTGAATAGGACTAAACTCAATAGGTAAATTCATAAGAAAAGATAAAGTAGCTAGTTATTCTCGTTGAGTGTGCATTGCCTTAATATCTTTTGTAATGTCAAGGAGATTGTCCCATTGCTCATAAATATTGTTACACTTAATATAAATTTGAGGCACAGTCTTGCCTTGCACATTTAGCTGAAATAAAGATACACATAAGTCATAGACGCAACTTAAATTATCTTTACTTGAAAAAGGAGATTCAAGGAATGTCCACAAGTCTTTGACTGTCTTGCAATATACACAATTATTTTCTATATCTTTTTCCAAGGTATTGCTTATCAAAACAAATAACTGCTGGTCCTCCATAACCCATCAAGTTTTTGTGCGGTTAGACGGTGGGTCATTAGTCAAGTGATCAAATCTACCAACATCCTCAAGAAAATACTCAATAAATTTTTCATATACAAGATATTCCTGTCCGTTAGCTTCAAGTTTTTGATTGGTTATTTTTGCAACAATAGGAATCAAATCAGAAGAGAGAGAGTGAAAATCTGACTTGTTTTCACCCGAACCAAAATCAGACTTGCCAACTTCAGCCATGACAGCAAAGAAATAACTTAAAACACCAAATCAGAATGCAAGATATTGAAAGAGCTGCAACCAGATAGTGTTTGAATCACAAGCCCCAGCCAATAGAGAGGGGCGGAAGCCACTGGGGAAAGCGCCGGAGAAAGATTGCCACCTGAGAAGCTTGCATGTGTTGGGAAGAGTGTCTCCACATGGTGCTCATGCACCCCTAAAAATGCTGCATGTGGGTCAGCCACTGTCAGAAACTGCCAATCTACTGTACCATCAACTCAGATTGTGAAAACTGCCCTGACTCAGCCAAACAGAACCAAACCCTGTTATTGACACCAAACACTGCCTCTGTCCCAAAAACAGAATCAAACAGCAGCACTGCTATCCCAAAAAACATGACACGATCTAAGTTCTCTAAAAAGGAAAAATTGAAAAAATGTGACACTAAGTTGCAGCCAGTATCACCATGACCTAGTCACACATAAGGGAAAAATAGAAAAAGGTGGATTCAAGAGGAAGAAAATGCTAGAGTTGTTTTGGTTTTGGTTTTCTTTTAATTTGGTTAGGGAAAGGATACCTAGATGGCTCATATACCATGTTAAGAGAGAGGAAAGAATTATGAGGCCATATCCTGAACTGATGTAAGTGACATATGTTTATAACAAGAGTATGTACATAGGGTTATGATAGGTTGGTGGCCCACGGCCCATGGTTCACTAGCCTATCTTTAGCCCATAATAGTTAATTCACTAACATGTATATTCTTGTACTTAATGATGGTTTATAGCTGTAATAGGAAGCTCCAAAGTATTTGGTATGTACTGTGTATTTTGGCAACACAGAGTGCTAACCATGTTATCTTTTTCTTTTTCCCCCATTTAATTTCCTTTTTTTTTTTAATCTTTCATCAGAGATTTTTTTTTTTCCCTTTTTGTTTAGGGACTGGATGATAAACTGAAATAGAATTCGTGAAGAATGTGACATATGTAACGCCTATCTATTTTGTGTTCCAAATGTATCCAGGTAGATGAGTACTCACGAACAAACATACCTAGCATATGGGCTGTGGGTGATGTAACAAATCGAATGAATCTTACTCCTGTGGCCTTGATGGAAGGAACATGCTTTGCGGTAAATGTTCCTTGGGTATTACTGTATTATTATCTCTTCATTTTATATGGTATGAAGATATTGAGGTAGATTGGTCCTGCTATGTCTGTTGCTGCACCTCTATTGGTTAGTTTATGTTGACAAATTTGTTGTGCTTATTCACATTTTCAGCCTTATTTGATTTGACTTAGTGGCTTTATCTTGATATATTTAGCTTGGAATTTATTTTGCTTCATATGCAGAAAACGGTATTTGGTGGCCAACCTTGCAAGCCAGACTACAATAATGTCCCTGGTGCAGTATTCAGGTACAACTTTTAGCATGACAAAACTTGGAAAACTTATGATGATAAATTTTTCTTCCCTCCAGGCTAATGTTAGTCTTTTTTCTGTTCTTCAAATATATCCCTCATGCTGTGTTGTTCTGCAGCATTCCACCACTTTCTGTAGTTGGTCTCAGTGAGGAGCAAGCAATAGAGCAAGCAAATGGTGATATTTTGGTTTTCACGTCAACCTTTAATCCAATGAAGAACACTATCTCTGGGTATGTGCAGTGTTTTAGAATTTTCAGCACCTTGACGTTTATCAAAAATCAGTAACTTGCTGGATTCGTGATATCTTGGTCCATTGAACTCCAGGTTTTATTAAAAAGAAGTATGGTAAGATAGATACATTAGAATTCAAGATCTTTGAGCATACTGTTCTGCTAATTTTGTTTGAGAAGTTTAAACGATCTAGTTAATTCTGTGTTGATTGTAATTGATTCTGAGCTCTTTAAAAGCGCTGCTAGACTCTTCAACATCTCTAGTCACTATATCTGTGTTTACATTCTAAATTGTGAATGCTTATTTTCCATCTAGGCGACAAGAAAAATCTGTAATGAAGCTTGTTGTTGATGCTGAGACAGATAAAGTCCTTGGAGCATCCATGTTCGGGCCTGATGCTCCTGAGATTATCCAGGTATCTTCATGGTTTTATTCTTGCATTTTGTTATATGTAGTCTTTCCTGTACTTTTTCTAGCGCAGTATTATTTTCTGATTGCTTCTTGTCATTTAGAGCAGTTGAGATATTAGAGTGTGGAAAAATTAGAAAAGTTTGGGAGAACACAGATCTGATTACTGTGCTCACTCAATGAGAGGAAACCCTTGTCTGTTTATAGAGGTGCTATGACACACAGTGGCACTTGTACCCATGGTTGTCAAGATCGTGTTTTGGTTCATAAAGTTGCATGATCTTTCGACTTTGAACCATGCATACGAGTTAGATCCTACAGAAAAATCGTATTAGTCAGGATCGTAGTGAGATCGCGTGCAGGATTGTAGGACCGGTGCAAACAGATGCTCAAAACGTTCCCACTGAAAAGTCTAAAAATCCCTATTTCTTCCCCCAAAATGAGTGCCTTGCTACCTAAGTTTAGATTGTTGTCTTCAAATGGCAGCATTGTAGGCCTTGGGCCCATCACCCATTACAGATTGTCACAGATAGAGATGATGGCTGGTTATTCTCTGATTCAAGGGCTATTCTGTTTGACGATGTTCAACCTTGATCATACTTTAGCTTGTCTTTTGCTCACCGTCGAACCAGTTTTCAAGATGACACAAGACTGTAATAGCAGCAGAAAAAAATCGGAGAGAAAAATGCGGTGGTGTTTCATCATCAACCAGCGAAGCTTTCCAACGCCATAGCTCTGTTACTGGCTTTGTGCAGTTTTGATTTTATCTTGTTCCCCCCCTGCTATTTCTTTTCTTTTTTTCTTTTTTTTTTTGTTATTGCTATATTTATATATTTTTTTTATAAAATTTTAATACATTATGTTTTACTTATTTAGTTTGATTTATTGATATATTGAAAAAAAATTATGGTTTATTACTCAATTTTTATGATTTATTAATTAAATAATTATAAATATATTAAACTTTTTTTTAAATTTATGCAAGATCTTAATTTTATGTTGATTACCTTAATATTAAAGGTATTTTATTCATATATATTGTTTTTACAAATATATATATATATATATATATATATATATATATTTTAGATAGGATCTTAAAATCTCAATTACGATATCATGAATTACGATCCTACATCTTTCATCCAATTCTAGGTATAGGATCTACAATCTTAACTAACGACCTTGCTAGCAACAAACAATCATGATACTTTGGTCATACCCAAGCCACCTAAATCAATCTAGAAATTCTCATCAGAATGCAGAGATGGAAAAATGCCAAACCAAATCACCACCAAAAAAATCGTCGTTGTAGTTACCAAAACAGTTAACAATCAAGATCCACCATAATAGCCTTATAATGCATAAGCTCTCAAATATCTTCCATATCTTTTATACCCACTGATTCAGACCACACTGTAAAATCCAACCCAATCATGATAAACCCGCATTAAATCAAACGAACTTTGGTCTGTCCTCAAAAAGCAAGTCAAGCAACCGAAAATGACACAAACATGTACCAAATGAGATCTCCTGAGAACAAATTAATTAGCAGATTTTCAATTTGTCATATATGCCTCCATGCATAGACTTGTAGTTGTTAAAAACATCTATACCGTGATTTGAATTGTAGAATACACTCTGATGCAAGCAAAATTCTATATGAATTGCAAATGGTAAAGAATCAGTCTTTCAGTGCTTGTATCATGTAATTTGCTTTGAAACAGTGATCTCACTGATAGATTTGATACAAAATCCAGCAGTGATTGGATAGAGTGTTGAGAAAATAATTAAGTTTTTAGAGATAGGGAAGCAATAGCTAGAGAGAGTTGGAAGTGAAATTTTTTATATATAATTGAAAAAAATAAAAGGGCTGAATTACAAAAGACTTAACTCTAATGTTCTATTTATATAGAGCTACTTAAAAAACACATACAAGGATTCTAAAACCCTAAACAAGTAATTCCATAACATAAACTACACCTATAATATAGCCTAGTTACTAAATATTACTTTCTGACACTACTCCTCAAGCCAAAGCTTAAGCTTTACATAAATTTGAACTCTCAAAAATTAAAATGTAACTATAAAGAAAACCTAACTAGAAATGAAATGTAATAAAACAAAGCTAATTGTTTTTTTGAGGGCTGAGTTTGTCTTATTTACATAGAAATTAGGCAGCAATGTTATATTAACTTTTGAGATTACTAATCCTGTCCTATTGTATTTATTCTCCTGTTAATAGAAGTTATTAAACAAAAAAAAAAATTGATGAACTATGAACTCCACGAATGGGCTTACAAAAAACAATTGGTGAACAACTCCCTCTAAATGTAAATATTCACAAATCCCAAAAACAATGCCAAAACCTTGGCATGGCAGATACAACATCTAGAAGTATTCAGCCTAGTAGCCCTGGTTGCTCCCTTGACCTTCTTCCAGTTGTTCTCCTTGGCACAAACACTACAACTTCTATAAGTTTTTTGCTAGCTTCCCTTGAGCTGCTCCATCAACTTCCTAGCTGGTTTTTTCAAAATCACCAACACCTATGGTTGGATTAATGCCATAACCACCGACACTACCACAAAATCTATGTTAATCCCAAGTTGTGTTTGTTGTAGGCAATGCCAAACACTAGGTATATTGCCTTGCAACTCAAAAGACGCCAAACAACAGCTATTAAAACTCCACTAGACACTAACACGAAACACCGTAAACAGAACTGTTCATAATTTGAATAGCACCAGGTGTTTCAAATTGTGCTCCAATCACTTCTCAGAAAAATGCATCAAAATTGCACGAAATCATTTTTTTAACCTGGAAACTGACCCCAACCATTTTTTCTGGGCAAAACCAGGCACAAATCCATCCTGAACCTGAATCATTGTGCAAACAGATAAATCACCACCAAACACTAAAACCAGAGCTAGACTCAACACCGTTCTGGCAATGAAACCGTTGCCACCAGAAAAAATTGCCGGAAAAGCTACTTCTCATTGTAGATCACGAAGCCACCATAAAAGACAACTGCAAACCCTGAGCCAAACCAACCGCAACACTTCAATCTTTGTGGAAAGCTGCAAAAAGCACCTCCTAACAACCAGTCTCAAGCTAGAACATGCATAAATCATGAAAATTGGAGCAAAAATCACTGCCATACCGCCAGAACAGCAGCACTGAACTGGTTCAGAATCTCACCAGAGTTGCAGCATCCGCAAAAGTTGCCGGCAGTCAACAAGATTGATCAAAAAGCAGAGCAAAAACCAGAAGCAATCGGCCAGATTCCCACACAGCTTCAAAGCAATTGTTAATATAACAATATAAACCGAATCCACAATACGCAAAATCTCTCATATCCACCACCAAACTCAGTACCAATTATTTGGAACAGAAGCACCATCGGAAGTGACCTCCAGGGACGAAATCAAGCAAAAAATAACTCCTAAGTCACCCAAATCGTGTCAAACCAGCATAAAACCTATCAAAAGTGTCCCAGACAGTGACAAAGTCCCCTAAATTGCATCCAAACAGCAGCGGATCAAAGCTGGCCACTGAACACCAATCTCCAATTCACTAAGCCACAGAACCTGGGTTGTCGCTGCTGCTGCTGTCATTTCTGTCACAATCCACTACTATCATCCTTGACAAGTACCAGTTGATCCATCTACTTGGTTGCGGTAGCTTTGCCTAGGCTTACCAGGCTTGCTCCTTAATTGATAACCCATTATTGCCGTGAAAAATCATTGACAAATCGAAAATTGGAGACACTGCCATGGAACCATGCATTGTTGGTGAAATCAATGCCATGCGCGACCTCCAACACGATTCCAACCTCACCATGCTTTCAGTTAATGAATTTTTTTTTTTTTTAAGCTCTATCCCTTTTCTTTAATTCTCTTCTTTTGACCATAAAAAATGAGGGTATACTTGTTCACTTTTCCTTTTAAATGAAAAGGCTTTCTTGGCTTGTAGAGAAGGGGCTGAGTCAGGTGATTTTTCTTAATTTGGAAAGGAGAGTGAGTGGGGAGTGAAACACATGGGAGTGTGAGTAACATTACTCAAAAGAATAAATAAACTCGAAAATCTATAAGAATGGCAATTCAACTTTAATCCGCCCCCCCCCCCTTCTCTTACTAAAACCCAAATATTGGACAGCAAATAAAAAATGAAATAGAATATTTAAACTTATTTACAGCAGTAACACAAGCTTCTTTTAGGTTGCCGGAAGCATGACACTAACAAGCTCAAAATGGATGATACCACTTTGATACCATGTTGAGAAAATAATAATGGATTTAGAGAAAGAGAAGTAGTATAAGAGGCTAGAGAGTTGGAAGAGAAAACTTCGATACATTATTTAAGTAGCAAATTAAAAAAACCCTTCGATTCAATTTCTATCTTCCTCTTAAGTTTTTTATTTGTGGAAGGTCAAGGTTCCTTCTAAGGTTAAAACTTTTGTTTGGACAACTGTTTTAGATAGGATCAATTTACTTCTGCATTTTGGCTTGGGAGCTTCAGTTTGGACCAATTTATTTTTCTTATTTGGTGGTACTGGGCGTGCCCTTCAAATTTGTTATCCACTAATTTCAAGAATTTTGGGGAATAAAAGATAAGAAGGGTCTTTGGGATTGTGCTTGGTTTTCAGTTATCTGATGCATCTGGTTGAAAAGAAATACTCTAGAATTTTCAGAAACCAAAGTCAATTGAATGTTCTTCTATGGGATAGGATATAGTTAATGGCTTCTCTTTGGTTGAAAGCTAATGGTTTTTTTAAGAGGGTTGAGCTTGTCTGATTTGCATGAAAATTGGGCAGCAATTTTCTATTAGTTTTGAGGAATACTTATCCTTTTCTATTGTATTTCTTTTTTCTATAACATATTCTTTTTCTGTCTATATATATATATATATTGAAATAACAAATAAACGGGCTAAATTACAAAAGTCTTAACCATAATGATCTATTATATAAAGTTATTAAGAAAGAAATATACAAGGACTCCAACTTGGGTGCTAGATAAGCAAACCCGTAACAGCCTAAGCTCATAATATAACCTAATTACTAAATATTACTTTCTAGCAGAGACTAGCCTATCAACTCAATTTTACTTTTAGAAAAATGGATCTTGTCAATTTTGAACATTTTATGTTAAGATATGAAGGTCAAAACCAAAAGGATCAAAGGAAGTAAAAAATTTTGCAACCTGCTTCTCCTCATGCTTTCTACAAAGCAAAAAGCAACAAAGAGACACTGTTTTAGCTTTGCTACCATAATGCGTCCCTTGCTCATGGTCTCTATTTCATGTGAAGCAATTCTACTGGTGTGGTGTGTGCCCGACAACTTGGTCTGTTCCTATTCGCTTGCTGTTTTACATCAGTTTGTTTTATGTTAGCTTGGTCTGTTTCTGTTATTCTGCAAGTTGTTGTGTCGTATTTTAATAGTTATTGCTGCAAGTTTATTTTGTCATACATGGTTAAATGTATTATTTTAATCATTTTTTCCATCATAGGTGTAAATACGTACGGTTTATATTTCACGATTCAAAAACTTGGCCCCCCTATGATACTTATATGAATTTGACAGCTGAGCACCCACTCAAAGCACCAGCACGCGCACAGTACTGACATGTCTTGAACTATACCTTTTTCTCTTGTCTCCTGCACTTTTTGTTTATAGCCTAGTTCCAGAAGCTACTGGCCTTTACTGCATGGTTATTAATTGCTGATAGTATTGATGTTGATGCACCTCCAGGGCATTGCAGTTGCTTTGAAGTGTGGGGCTACTAAAGCACAGTTTGACAGCACAGTAAGTTCACTTTTTTATTTTATGCTTTGTTGCCTGAGGGAATTGGTTGCCTACTGCGACTGCGAGAGCATGCTATAAACGTGGTTATTTATTATCTGATGCTGGGAGGGAACCATACTAAGTGAGAAAGACTTGTCGAAATAATAACAACAACAAAACCTTATTCTACTAAGTGAGGTCGGCTAAAAAAGACTTGTCGATAAGGAAAAAAAATATATTATCTTATAATTTTAGTTTTATACATTTAATATAAAAAATAATTTTTTATACTTCTACTATAGAAAGTTATTTATTAATTATAATATTAATAATTGTGATTTTTTATGTTCAATTATAAAAAAGTTGTAAACAAAAAATGACAATGCCATTTTTCATATAAATATGACTTCAATTTTATACTTTTTCTTTATTTTTAAGAGTATTACTGTTATTGATACCTATTTTTTCATTCCAGTTTTATAGTATTTATTATACCAATTATAATTATAAAATGAAATGTTTATTTCATTCCTAAACATACCAAACATAATTATAAAATGATTATTTCATTTTATTCTATTCTATTTCATCATACCAAATGCAACATTAAAATTTGTATGTGCCATTTTGCACAGTGCAATCAATGTTTCGATATAAGTAGACAGCAGTGTGCTTCACACAATATATATCTTTTGTAGCTAATATTGTTTTAAAATAATATCAAAGAAGAATATAATTTTATCCCTAGTGTAGTCGAACACATCGGTAAAAACAGAATGCAAAGAGCAATGTATTCCAACTATGGCCTGGTGTAGGTAGCTCAGTGCGATTTTAGTTCAATCTGTGAGAGATATTTACTCCATTAATCAGATACTTAAGATGGATTGACTCAAGCATAAACTCAGTATGATTATTTTTTGTTCACTGCTTGTATGAATAATATCATGTCCCTTTTATTAGTTCCCTGGGCATGTGTCATTTGGAGCTCTTCTTTCCTTCTTTTTTTTTTTTTTTTTAATGCCCTCATTAATATCTCTTATTTACCGAGTTTTTCCTAACTGCATCTATTGACATATTTTTAGGTGGGAATACACCCTACCTCTGCAGAGGAATTTGTGACCATGCGGTCAGTCACAAGGCGTGTTGCTGGTAGCAAACCCAGAACAAATTTGTAAAAGGTCTCGGAAATATAGTATGTATCTGGTGATATATTGTAGGGTTGGAAAAAAGCAATCAGTAGTAAAGGTAAGGATAAAGATATTTTCATTGCATAATTAAACGTGAATTTCACTCCTTGGAAGTTGCACTTCATTCATAATCGCTACTTTGAAATGTTTAATTTATAGTCAACAAGTTTCTTCTATCAAATAATAATAATGTGATAAGGAGCTTATAGGAACGTGATGATGCGTACAATTGTATTACTTGTTTTCTTGTTCTCCAAAGCCTTCCCCAGGGCCCGGGTTATGTTACTTAAAAGTAACCATTCTAGTGCCAGTTCATTGAGTTGCTGCGTTGTTTACAGGCATGGTTTTTAAGGTTTTGCTTTGGTACAGATTTGGAGAAGTTGCTTGGTTTTATGAAATTTTTTCATAAAACCTTTGACTTCTAAAAAATTTGCTACCTTTTTCATTGAAGTTATGCAAGTCTTTAGGATATGGGGTATAACTTTTCGACAAAGGGAGTGTTTGGCAAACAGCTTTTTCATTAGCTTTTAGCTGGTTTGACCAAAATCAACTGGTTGACTTGCCAATAAGCTGATTTTGGTGTTTGGTAATCAGCTTATTGAATCAGCTTATTGGTCCCAAAAAGCTAAAAACGAAAAAGCTAAGAAAAGGAGCTTTTTCAATTAACTTATCTGAAAAATGACCAAATTACCCTAAATAAATTTTCATAGTTTTCATTTTATCCTTTCTAAAAATTCTTAAAAAATTTAATAATTATAAAAAGTAGATTAATTTAATTTTAAAAAATATTTAATATATAATAATATATTATTTATAATATATCTAATAAATTATAATAATTTTAAAATTTATTTAATAGAATAAATATATAATATTACTTATAAAAATTATTTAATTTTTAAAATATCCAATAATTTAATAATGAATTATAATAATTTTGAAAATTATTTAATAGAATAAATATATAATAAATATATTGACTAATATATAAAATTTAAAAATATTAAAATAAAAAATACTCAAATAATTCATAAAATATACTCATACCCTTATATGTCATTTTACATACAAATAGCTAATATAAACAGCTAATTTTACCAAACACTCTTATTCAAACAGCTAATATAATCAGCTAGTCAAATCAGCTAATACAATCAGCTATAAGCTAACAGCTAATCAAACCAGCTAACAGCTCCAGCTATCAGCTGTTTCTCAAACAAGGCCAAAATCTTGCAGTTTTTTTACTTGGATGTCGCAATGTTCTTCATAAATTTCACGTTACGGTTGCAATACAAAGATATTTACGAGATCCATGGAAAATTTTATAAAAAAGGTTATTAGATTGTACGGTAAAGTTGTAAGAAGTTACATAAATGCTCTCCAGTGTACCGAAGAATGACCCTTATTTTCAATTGTAGTTCTTATAGTTTCCATGCAGTAGTATTTGTATTGTTAAAATAATACTGGGAAAGTCTCAACTCCTTTGAACTTCAGGCATATCACACGGATCATCTTTTCATGAAATGATAGCTATCTTTTCATAAAATAGGTCCTAGCTCCCCTGCCTTCCCATTTTCCTCCCATAATATTCAAATTTGATAATTTTACTTTCCAGAGTCAAGTAAATACAAGTTGGATATGCTGCTCTTTTTTTTTTGGCCATAGGATATGCTGCTCTTCGCTTACTGAAAAGAAAGATATGCTGCTTTTCGTTTTAATTTGGTCAGAACTTCCGTACGCGATTCATTCATTGTCTTTGTTTGACCCCAGCGTTTTATTAATTAGGTCAAGTTTTTGTCCATTTTGGATGAGTTGTTATAACTTTTTTTTACTTAATTAATCATGGATATTTGTTCGAACTTGTTGAGTCCATATTCTGTACGAGTTAGGCTCAAAGCCCTTCCACCTAGCTTTCTCTGGCTTTCAAAATAAGGGTAATATTGCAATAAACAAGAAAGGAAGCTGTTTGCTATCTTAGAAAAGGATGGGATTCATATGAAAGATGGGTATACTTTTTCCTAAACAAGGCAAAATAATAATTTTGTTCATAAAATTATAATACATTGGTAAAATAATCTTTAAATTATAAGATTATAACAAATCTTTGAATTATAAAAAAGATCATAATAATTAATCATTGAATAATACTTTGTCTATATAAGTCTATTCCTTTGTACATATAATTTTATTCCTAAATAATATAACTAATTGAGATGAAACTATATAGATAGGGTTTAAATTTATTTTAACATTATTTTATAATTCATGGATCATTTTGTTAATGTCTTGCAATTTTTTAGGCTAAAATATTAAACTTGCCCAGTTGCTCATATTTCGAGTGTTTGTATATAAACTAGTACATCTTCTATTTTGATGTCTTGACCTAGCCTAAGATTAACTAATGTGAATTTTGAAATTCAATTTTCACTAGTTTTAATATTGATTTATCTAATTCTCTCTAATGGAAGAATTCCTATTTTGAGTAAACTTAAATTTTGCAAAAAAATAAGTTTTTTTTTCTTTGAATATTTTTTAAGGCTATATGCCTTAAAATACAGAACTTGTTTATATTTTCATATACAATAAATATGACAGTATCATATACATATCTACACAATTATAATATATATACAAATAATTAATTCAACACATCAAATATTAAATCATCATAATTTTTAACTTATTTCTTATCATAGTTCAATTGTCAAAATTTTTTAATAAGGTGATCTTGATTCTCCATGGATGTAACAAACTTAAGTATGCTTATTTTAATCTAAAATATTTAAAATAAAATCAAGTGAGTGGCAAGAATTTTAATCCAACTGTCAAAATCTTTTAATAAAATGATTTTAATTCTTCATGGATGTAACAAATTTAAACATGTTTATTTTAATCTAAAACATTTAAAATAAAATAGAGTAAGTGGCAAGAATTTAATGAGCATATATTTGTCATTATTAATTTTCAATTCAATTATATTAAATAATCACATGCTAAGTATTTGGTAAGAAAAATAAATGCAATTCAAACTTCTTAGGTTTTTGAAATATATAAAGCCAGACTTGGAGTTGAGGATTCACCTACACGTGACTTAAATTGTATATTTCACTTCACAAATCATAAAAAATTCAACTATTCATTAGTATCTAATATCATAATCATATCACACACCACCCAATTTTGAATAGTTATCACATTCACAGATAGTCACCAAGGTTCAACACAAATGATCATCATCATTTTATCAAATAGTAATATTCAATCACAAATAAATATCAAATATCATATTACATTCAACCCAATTAGAATAGTTATCAAACATTCTGATGGTCATCAAGCTCAATCACAGTCAAATTACCATAATCACATCAAGTGGAGGTATTCAAGGATAATTAGATTTTCATTTCATGATACAATAAAAACAAGTGTTCAACTTTATACCCTTCATGAGTTAATTATCAAGAATTTCTCATTCAATTGTTACATTATCAATCCACCACATTTTCGATTTCAAATGCCATTAATGTCACAATGCACAATGAATAAATTCACTAGCATTCAATCCAACAAATAATTCACGTTACACTTTTTAATATGCATATATTAATATAAATTCAATTGTAACATGATTATATTATTCACCATCAAAACATTCTCACAATCAGTTGACAGATATTAATGCCACTACCATGCCTTACTAACATGGTAATTTCACACTTATTCACACAAATAATCATTTTCTATCACAAATATCATTTCCATATCATTTATGTATAGCTACTAGGGTAATTTAATAATAATCTATACTATAGGATTATACCTTAAAAAACTTATACATACTCATACATAAATGTATGTATATGTAATTTATATCATTAATAAGAATATAAATAATAGCACTTAACACTTTTTTAAAATATTAACTAAAGGTAAGATATACATATTTATTTGATGATGTGTACCTCTTATGGAAATTTGGAATAGTTCATTTTCACTTTTTCTCTTTTCTTAATAAAAATTACAATAATAATTTATAAATACAAGGTATCACTTATGATATTCCCAAATATTATATTTCCATATTCAAATCATAATATCTTCTATTCATTCTCATTTACCATTAGTAAATCTTACTCTCTTTATGCATTATCCTTATGTCAAACTTAAATTAAAATATACTTTTCGAATTAATCTCAAACACCTAAAATATTTAAATTAGTAATAATAACTCTGATCAATCTATGAGAATATTACATTCATATCATTTTCATAAAATTATGCATTCAATTCCTACTATTTTTAATATTATTTCAACAAAGTCACCGATTTATATTTTCACCATTTAGGGATTTGTTCAAATCATACATAAAACTATTAAAATTCTACACTCCAATATTGTCCTAATCAGGTTATTTACAAATCCACACACTTACTTTCCTACACTCTTAATTCTATTTAGGTAAAATTATCAAACCTCATTTCACATAGCCAAGTATTTATTGACCCATAAATGATGCATTCTAAATACTCAATGATAGTATTCTAAAAGTACCTTGATCATATGAACTTAGCATCATATAACATAAATTCCGTATTTCTCAAGGCCACCGTTAAGTATTTTAAACATAATCAAAATGGGTTTCTTATTGTAAGGTTAATCAGTCCCAAATGATGGGGTTTGGACTCCTAAGAGCTTACCTTCTTCTGTGAAGGTCAGAATATTGCCAGCGGGGAGGTGAGCCGGCAGCTCTGGTTGCCTTAGGTGTCACCATGTAACCCAACATCCCCACTAACCTAAACGAACCAAAACAAAGCAGGGGACAAGGGTGGTGGTAACAGCAAACTTCCGTCAGGCGCGAAAGAGGGACTCGCCAGAAATAAGAGGGGCTCAACACCTTTTGCAATGCCGGCGGGGCGCTTTCTAGTAAGGAGATCCGCGGCAAGGAGTAGCTTTCAATGCTGGTGCAAAGCGGCCAACCATTTGGAGCCAAGAGGGAAGGAGAGTTCAAGAATTAGGAAAAGCTCATAGAGAGGAGAGAGAGTGAACGTAGAGAAGGGTGAAAGAGAAAAAAGCATGTGAAGCCGGTCGATGATGAGAGAGAGGAAGCGAGTCCGTGTGTTGAGACAGAGAGAGTATGGTACCTAAAATTAGGGGCGGGCAAATTTCAATTTTAATTTGTAAATTAATTAATTATTTTAAATTGATTATCTCTTTAAATATATTACAACATATTAAAATTATTATCTAAACTGTTATTAATCTAATTAATCAGTTACAAATGATTGAAAGTAATTTAAAATAATTAATCATTTTAATTTTTTTCTAACATACAGAAAAATTTACATATTTTCTATTCTTTCACATTTCAAATAAAATATAAGAAAATAAATAACTTGAAATAAATTTTACCTAATTTTTATATCTCAGTACTTATATTTTATTTAAAATTTGATGAGACAAATTTGTATTTGAATAAATATTGAGTTATTTTTTTTTTAAGAGGGAGATATTTGAGAATAAATTTTTAACATTAAAAAATGACTTATGAAGGTTAAGGGAATGAAGGAATAAACAATAGATGACTTTAAAATACATTGTATAAAGCAGACTCTTAAATTTTATAATAATTTAATCGATTATTATTTAATATGAGTGAAAATTTTCAAATCCGCAACTAACTAAAAAAAGTTGAAAGAAAATAATAATTATTTGAATCTAACTATTTATTATAATTAATCAACTTAAACAAATCGAATATAAAATGATTCGGCTAATTTAAATCGATTTATAGTATTTTGTCCATTCCTACGGAGAGACAAAATCTTAAATGAGTTATGGGTTTTATCATGACGCTTCTCAACACACCATAATTCCATATTCTTTTTAATCTCATCCATCTGTATCTATTCTAGAGAATCCTAGTCATCCATTTCAAATTAAAATTAATCTAGCCATCTATTTATTAAAAAGAAACTCATTTTTCTTAAAGTTAATTTTATTTAAAATCTCAATTCAATAATTTTCAATCCTCCCCTAATATAAATATATTGAAAATCTTAATATAAATATTTTAATCTCTCATAATTTTGAAAAAAAAATTATTAAATATAAATAATTAATTTCATAAATTCTCATAAGAAAATTCTTATAAAAAATATTTAAACAAGTTTCGAATTAATAATGGTCATTTAAAAATAAATTTATTTCAAACTTTTACAATTCTCAACAATAATTTATTAAATGTAAATTATTTATTTTAGAAATTCTTATGTCCCTATTTACTAAACTTATTTTCACCTTGCGAGAAATCCTTGTAAAAATTATCTTAAATTAGTCTCAAATCAATAATGATTATATAAAAATAAATATATTTTGAATATTATTATTGGTATTATTTTATTAGTTTAAAAATAAATAGTAATCAAATAAATAAAAATAAATTTTTATGAGCATTTAAATTTATAATATTAGCCAAATAAATAAAATAAATATTCATGAGCATTGAAGTTTATAAAACTTTAAATATTAACCCGGGATATTACATTTGAGTATTTATTTTATTAGTTTAAATGGTGTATTAAAAAACGCAGATAATTAAAATAATGGCGTCGGACTGAAGTAGTTAATTTTCACATTAAGCATACTAAAGGTACAAAATAAAAAGCATTAGGAGTCAAAAAGATTAATTTTGGAATTTCTCAATGCCGAATGCCTAAAATGGCAATGCTTATTAATACTAGTCTATCTGCTTATTATTCATATTTTAAATTATTGTTCATATTTTAAGGAATTTCTCAATGCCAAATGCCTAAAAGGGCAATGCTTATTAATACTAGTCTATCTCCTTATTATTCATGTTTTAAATGTGTAATTTTGAAAACCGTGCTCTTATTACGATTAACGTGTTTCAAGAGAGTAAAATTTCCTATGTTATTTTCCTCTAACGGAAATTCAGGATATGATCTACAACCATTGTTGTCAATTTACAACCAATAAAAGAACTAGAATTATTGGAACATTGTGGAATAATAAAGAGTGTCGTCCGATTTACAATAGCTATGATTAAATCCAACACTCCACAATAAATTTAGAATGTGTTGATGGTTTAATACAAAGACAATTGTTTATAGAAAAAATGCTCAGGAGTACTAAATGAAAAACTTAACTAAATTGACAAACATAATTAGTGGTGCTTGATATTGGAACTTAAGATTTTCAAAACAAATTTTGAAATTATTAGATTAAAATTATTTAATTACATGAATGCCTTATGATTAGAATTAGAGGTAATTTAAATCAAGCCATTCATAAACATCTTATGATTTGATTTATTTATTTAACTAAATAAATCAGGCTTAAATTAATATATTAGTCTATTTATTTAATTTTAAGCTTGGACTGTTAACTTATTAGGCCAGCTTATTTAACTAATATTTTGTCATTTGATACACTTAAATTGATTGATATAATTTTATTGTAATTGTTGCTCTTTTATGATTGTGCTTTCTTCTCTTTCTTCAACCTAACAAATCATTCTCCTCAAATTTTTAGAAATTGTAAGGGTGATGAATTTACATTATTGAGTCACTTAGTCTTTTTTTATTTTAAATAAATGTGATTATAATTTATTGCATGAATTATTAAGGACGTGTTTTTTTTTTGGTAAAAGAACTACTAAGGACTTCATAAAATTAGAAACAAAAATCGTTTAATGAAATATTTATTTGATAAATTTATTATTGTATAAGCTTGTCAATAACTTATGTTTGTCTTTTTAAATTTTATAAATAAATTAGGTCCTATAACAATTTTCGCCTACAAATAGATTAGGAGTGAATTAAAAAATTTTGAAATAAATTTAATCTATTTATATTAAAGTTTAATTTTATTTGACTTGTAGATTATTGGTCAACGTGACTTGGAGAAATTTTATATTGATATGTACTCTTTTACAACTTTTATAAAATCTTTTGATGTTTTTCTTCTTTTTTTTAATTGAAACTTGCAACTTAATATAAAAATTTTTAAAATGCAAATAAATTTTATGATCAAATTATTAGTATAAAATATTTTAGACTATTAATGAACAAGAAGATGATGCTAATTAATAATTTTTAATAACAATAAAAGAGTACTGGAAAATTTTCTCAAATGATTTGATATTTAATGATGTGGAAGTGATGTGTTGGCATAATAAACGATCAAAGCAAAATAAAAAATACCAAGACATAAATATTTAATTTAATTCAGATTTTAACTTACTCAATATTGAAAATAAAAAATAAATTCACTAATTTAAAGGAATTAAGAAAAAATACAAACTTCATAATAATTCTCAAACTTACATATCTCAAAAATATTTTCTAATATGTATGCACTTCAGTCTTAATCTTACCTCATCAGCATTTAAACTTGAATAAGATAAAGATGTAACTAGCTAATTATTCTAATTTATAAAAAAAAATAAGATTTATGTTAAATCTTAAGAAAGAGTTTTAACAATTTTATTAATATAATACATACAAGTAGGTGACAGTATAAAATTGATTTATACATCAAATTTAAATTCATTTATTATACAGAAGATACATACATACTTATAATATTTTAATGAAAAAACTGCAAAATTTAAAATAAAATTTGTAAATTTTATAACTTATATTAAATTTCTACTAAAATTGGCAAAATTTTCTAGTATGTATCAAATAAGAAAAAATGCACTTATTTCTTTTAAAATTTAGAGTAATTATAATTACAATTGACAACCTTCTTGTATTTTCAACTTTTGCTCACCCATCTTTTGACAGTTCTAACAAAAAAAGAAAAAAAGGTGCAGTTGAGTCCACCCGATTCTTGAAACAAACGACTCGTACACACTCCTTTTCTTAAATTAAAAAGGGAAAAAAAATAGATGTATACCCTGGAAGTAGGTAAGGTTAGGTTCTCCCTCGCATAGAACCTACATTGACGGCACTCCCACATAATTCTTTTTAGTTCATACAAGTTAATCACCTATTAGTAATTATTCTTAAAATTTACTTTTAGCAACTATATCATAAAATAATATAAGCACTATAATAACAATTATAAATTATTTATTCAAATATTCACATTATAATTTTATAAGAGAAAGAAGCATCAAAGTTCTTTCATTCTCTTCCAAATGTGTATAATTTTTACTTTTGAATAATATATATATATAAGGGTCAACCTAAAAGGCCATAACCAACCTGTATATGGGACGTGTCAAAAAATTTATTCAAATTTGTTTATTTTTCAAATGAACTGGTTTATGATAAATTGAAAATACGTTAGTTGTAGTTTGGGGCTTATAGGCTAGTTGACCTACTATCTCCCCTATTTGTTGTAAAGAAATAATAGGTAGTTTTAGAAGGGAAAAATGAAGCAAAGACAACAGCAGACAATGGAAAGTAAAGGAAAGGAGGAGCATGAATGAATAAGATAAAGTGTATGAATTACTGGAATGATTAGGAAATCCCAGAAGTCTTCCGATCAAAGAAACATAAAAATAATGAGTAATAGAGCGTATTTAGGGGATTTGAAGGACTAGTCATAAACGTATAATCTCTTCCCATTTTTAATTAAAGCTAGCCATCAAAGAAAAAGTCATGGCACGACTTCCTCTTCTCTCCACTTCCCCTTCATGTTCCCTCATCCAAGGGCGCATTTGGTAAGTGATTACGTTTGTCCAAGTAATGGTGTTCTACAAACTAGAATTGTATTATAGAATTTGTTTGTTTATTGCTTTTAAAAATAATTTTTATTTTTATATTTTTAAAATCAAAATTCATTGTTTGGATTAGTGTTTTCATAATCTGTCTTCAAAACTATAGTTATAAATATGTAACTTAAAAATAAAAAAATAGAAATAATTTTTCAAAATTTTTAACCTTTTTCTTTATTCTAAGTTGTTGTTTTATAGTTAAATAAAATCTTTCATTATTGGTTCCACAGACCACTCTTTGTTCTTTGTTTCCTTTAAATTTAAAAATAATTTTTCAAAAAAAAAAAATTAAAAACAACTCAATAATTTCTAAAAAACAGAAAAAACGAAACTAGACAATCCGATTATACTCCCACCTTCATAAGGCTAATTTACTTTCCTCTTCGCTGGGCGTTCGTTTGTGATACCATTTGGTTCAATATATATATATATATATATTTCCAGATACATTTTTAACCCAATTTTCAACTAAAAAATTCATCAGTTGATATTAACATCCCGTTCTAATCAAGTGCTTAGAGCTGAAGCCTCATTTAAGGATTGAAAAGTATTTTAAAATACAGAAATCTTCTGTTGCAATTAAAAAAAAATATCACATTCACCCCCCATCCTCTTAAAAAAAAAATGATCACATTCTCAACACTATTTTTATCGACCTCTAATTTATCCCTAGCTGTGGCCGGAGTTCTAGTCATAAGCTACACGACCTTAATATATTCAACCCCAAATTGAGAGGTAATGCACACGAGTGGAAATTGCTTGTTTAATTAATATGGAAACTGGTAGCGGCAAACAGGAATTACATTATTTTACAAAAATAACTGATACTGTTCACAATTAAAATGTCTTACCGCAGCATACAAATTATTGCATAGGGGCTAGAATAATCACAAAACATTCCTATCAGATTATGCCCATACTTAATAGCCCAAAAAAAAAAAAGAAGGAAGAATATTCCCATAAGCCTCTATTAAGCACCATTCTATAGACCCAGATCCTGATTTTATCCTTTTGGAACAGATAGAAATCCTGATTGAACTAGTTACCAATGTTCGATTGGGGACATTTCTTTGGCTGGAGCAACATGTTCAACATATGTAAATAATGCTATAACAACAAGGTAATCATGGAAGAAGATAGAAGGCTTCCAGAAAAAATCCCAAAGCTCGAGGGCAAATGATAATCGGGTCCTCTCTTTTGTTGAAAATTTTTGCACACTATTCCACGTTTAGTCAAGCTTGACATTCGAATAGAGGAGGGTGTCCCTTGTGAGTGGCATATTCAAGAGGTAGTACACCTGCCAGCAGACAAAGAAACCAGTCATGCTGCAATTCTCAACACCAATTATCCACTACAGTATTGCAATGTCTGCAATTCAAATGCAAGAGCTTTAAGGTTTAAAAGGAAAATTATCATGCAAGAACCTGCAAATCTGTTGCAATGTAGATTTGTTGTCAAAATGTCTTATAAAAAGGAAAGAGAGCACAAAATGCATTTCATGTGGGAAATAAATAGGATCAATGAAGTGAGAACACAAACTGAAGAGATGCTCTTTCCGGAAAGTCTCTTCCATCTTTAATTACAAATATCAACTAGCTTAGGAGGAAAGGTGTATCTTTTCTCATTCAGGTTTCCAAATTCAATTTATATTACTAATATAGTTATTTCACTAAGTCATACCCCAATGAGAGTTGAAATGAGCAAAATTACTCCTGTTACCCAAGCAAGGGTCCGTCTAACCAAAGCGACTTCTGCAATTGTTGCATCAACACCTTTTGCTTCTGCCAACCGACGAGGTCGAGCAGCAAACACTGCATCAAACTTCTTGCTGAACTCATGAGGAGTTGTATAAAAATAAATAACACCAACAATTTGACCTGTTCAATCATCAATCATTACAAGTTTAGATGAAAAGGACAGGGCTCTTCAAATAAATTAAATTCAATTGAATCAGCCAAAAAATGTAGTCAATGGTGGCACCTAAAAAACCAACTGAGAAGCATTGAGATTTGCATTTCATTCCACAAATCAAATCTTATTCTAAAGCAAATTAGCACAGGGTTGTAAAGCTCTTGTTTTAAAATCATGCAGTCTTATTTGAAATATGGTGAAAGTTGACCTTCGTATGCTTCTTGCAGTGAATCAAACATTTTTGTCAAAGTTGCAAGTAGCAGTTCAAATCCATGCTGAGCAACACTTTCAGCTCCATATTGCTCTTGCAAAACCTGCACCATGTCAGACCATGTCACAATTAGGTCACAAGCATAACAAAACTATGAATTCACATAATCTGACACTACAAATGCTTATCATGGTATTGATCATGGCCACTGGTCAGAGCCACCGTGTCTATTGCTACCCATATCTACCAAACTCATTCTTTTCCTCCAAGCTAGCAGTAGCAATAATCACATTACATAAAGTATAAAAACACAAGGGACAAAAGATTCCAGAAATAAATACCCCTTTTATCAGGGTTCTAGATTAAATTCTCAACATGTTGGGAGATTCTAAGACGGAATTTGAAACAAATGATCACCGCAGAGAATAAACCAAGTATACCTCAGACAAAGCATACAAAGTACTAAAGAATGACACTATCGCAACAGAGCTAAGCAACAATCTATAAGCATTTCCAACTGCAGTAAACCCGAACAAATGATCACATATCCCATCATCTTCACCACAATCTCCTGACAGGGAAGCTACTTCACTTTCCTGGAAGTATATATCAGCTCATGGGAGGTTGGCAAAGGAGGAGGCCTTAAATTCACCTTCCTTGACACTAACTAGCATACCCAGCGCTGATTTGCTTTTGATCTCTCTTTCGAGGCTAGTTTGGCAGGACTATTATAAATAACCAAAATGTTATAGAATGAACATAAAACAAAATGCACGTCAGCAGGTCACACATAGAAGAGGAAATGGTGCAAGGCATACTGAGACAGGTGCTAGTATTCCACTCTGACATTCATGTGTCACATATATGGGACAGAAAATCAGAAACACGGGTTATTTGCATTCCATTAAATGAACTCTGTACAAGAAGAATCTAAAAACAAATTATCTCTGCTTATACAAGTAATTTTTATTGGGTTTCAAATTGTTAAATGACAGAAATAAGGAAAAATACCTCCTATTCACAATAAAAAATAAATAGGATCTTTGAAGGTCAGGAGAAAAGTCAGTCCCAGAAGAAGAGGGAAGAAGAACAAAAAGATCTAGCATATTATCTTGTCCAACCATCTGGATGAAGAAAATGCAGTCTCACAACAATCATCTAAAACTGAGCATAAAGCAAAAGAACAGAAAAAGAACAAAAATGATGACACAATAAATACCTTGATACCACGGAAGCATCCTGTCAACAACTCAGCTGGACTCTGCATACTTCGTGACAAATCTTCATGCATTTGAATTGCCCTCCTTACATTGCGACTAAGAGAAAGAATGCCTGCTATGAACTCCCTTTCTGATTTCTGCATACAAACATGTAAACCTTCAATAAATGTCAACAAATACTTGTATCTAATGAAATATAGTTGAGTCCTGCTTATACCTTTGACATGTGGAATTCTAACATGGCACCGTTAGCCAAAGGGATGGTCAGCACACCACTTAGAGGCTCAAGAGTATCAATAGCATATGATCCACCCATCAAAGATGCCTGTAGAAAGAGAACAATTCATCTTCACAAATAGCATAATAATAGGATGCAAGTAAACATGATCATAGCTAAAAAATCTGTATTTCAGGTATAACTAACATATTCACTAATTTCTTTGTCAGTGAAATCTTCCAACAGCTCATCCAGAGAAAGCACCAAGACCTCATCTTCGTCTGCAGGCATTAAGAAAAAAATTCAGTAAAGGACAGTCTGTCAACAATATTTACAATAAGATCATACTGCATATTACCAAATTACATTTCTAGAATAGAGCTATTTGCACTCCCCCTTCCTCACCCCCTCACTCTCCTTTCCATATTAGGAAGAAGAAAAAAAAGGCCTTTTGGGGTTGCAAAAGAATTGGCTAAGTCAACCTATATTTCCTAATATGGAAAAGAGAGTGAGAGTGGAGTAAATGTGGAGGAGTGCCAGTAGCATTACTCATATTTCTATTTATTCTATTTATTCCAACACTATTAAAATAATACTCTACAAAGCCTCTTACCAGGGAGTTGAATCTCAGCTTTATCTGAGCCAAGAACTCTTAGGCTCCTAGATTCATGGCTGAATCTGAAAGTCTCAGTATCTTGGAAAACTTGTTTAAGATCTGGATACACAAATCCTTTAAATTGTTTGGCATCTAATAGAAGGGACATTAAGTCATAGTATTAAATTGTTTGGCATCTAATAGAAGGGACATTAAGTCATAGTATCCAACAGAAAAGCTAAAGCTCTATACCATTAATTCCATCCACTTCCAGCAAGAAAACAGCATGAGGCCTGTTGAATGGATTGGGAACCAGAATCTCATTCAACTGTAGAGAGAAACAAAATACAATTTGACTCTATGAAAAAGCATGAAGGATCATAACATAAGGAAGTGAAAATCATGATGACTCCAAGTACCTTGGATGAACCAGCAGATGAAAGGGTCGAAGGTGGAGCAAAACCTAGCAAGATTGATACTGCAGCACCAACTTCTGAAAGAAACATTGCAGATTGCTGCAAAAAAGTGAGAGCAATACCAACCAATGATATAGTTAATATGGATCTTAACTTTTCCAACAGAGTGAGGATAAAATTCTCCAGCAGTGTATGGCAACATAGAACAAACAAACCACTTTAGATTCAATGCAGTTGATTTAAACCAGAAACTAGTTTTGCAGCCCTAAACCCCAAAACCCCATTGGATGGATTGACAAATTGGGGACAGGCAAGAACCTTCATTCATTAATAATCCCATAAGCCATAGCACCATGCAGATTACAGGAGCCAGAGTGTCGCCTAACTGGACCTTCCATACCATGGAAGCTCTATAGTGGATTGGGTAAATGCTACCACTCCCATCTGCCATGGTCCCCATGATGTAATGACGTGGGAGATTTCAGCTCACCGGCTACAACATTTTATTGCATGGAAGTTTCATTATGATGGTCCTATAGCATCTAACATGATGAAATTGGTGGGGCATTGTGGTGTCTTTCATGATGAAATTGGTGAATATGCAAAAAAATATCTCATCCATCCCAGTTTTTCCAATCTTTAGCCCATGACTTAGGTTCATTAAAGTCTTTTGCCAGTTTCTATAGCTAATAGTATAGAAAAATTGGGTGAAAACATTCTAGATCCATCTCCTTCCTTATGCTCCAACTGCAACTAGGTCTAGGATTCTGACGTCCTTCCCAAGTCACTCACTCCATCAGGAAATATCAGACCTAGACAAAATCACAATCAGATGATTCAATTCCTCTCAGCTTTTAAAACTTTGTTCCATCTATATCGACTAATATTCACTCTGTCAATTTCTTTGTTTATTGCCATAGTTTTCATTTTGAATCAGAAATCTTTTTCTCTATTATTTCTGCTTTGATGATTTATTGTTGTGCACCAATTACTTGATTCCTCTTTCTTTTTCAGCTTCCAATTTTCTATCAATTTTTTCAATAAATATAATTCCCAATTACAACCAATAATAGTCAATTTTTCCATCAATCACACTGAATACATCTCTTGCACTATTTTCCCACATTCCGACTAAGTTTCCTCTTTGCACTTTAGTTCCTGCTTCCTCCGTTCTCTCCTTTCTCTTCAACTGATAAACTATATTTATCAGCTCCTCGTTTGACTTGGTAGTATTGAACCATACCATGCAGGATCCTATTTACAATAATTCACTAGTTATTAACAAGTACAATGAACTAACTCATGGCAGACTAAGCTAGAAGAAATAGCCATGAAGAAAAGGCACAAACATAAAAGGCTAACAATAGAACACTACCAGCACTATTTATCTTCAAATAAAGTCAAGCCAGTGCTACTATTTACTGCATTTTACCTCTACACTAGTGCTTCCATTACTCAAGGTGCCAACAATTCCTCATGTTTTCCATCTTTTTCTCCTCTTTCTATTACTTACATGTCTTTACACCAGTCTTCCCGTGCACACATTTTGTAGTTTCTTTTCATTTTACTTTCTACAATTATGAAGAAAATAGAGGAGATAATATTGCCATAAGATTATGTCGAAGACGAAGGCATCACCAAATCATCACTGCCATAAGATTATTGCCATAAGATAGTTTCCTTTTATTTTCCTTTCTGTGACGATTCAGTAATCGTGTAAAACACTATTTTGAACAATGGCTAGTGTTTCCGATTAATTCATAAGATTCAAAATTGGATTTCATTCCAATCGACAGGGGATGGATAAAATAATCTGATTTTTACATTATTCCATCAGCAGAAATTGAAAACTTGCTTTGATTCGTCACACTAGAAAACAAATTAGGCAAAGTACCTCAATCCTATTGTTGGATGGTCTAGAGCGAAGAAATTGATTAATGGAGTTGTCGAGGAAGAAAACTGAACCATTCCCATTACACTGAGCCGAAACAATCAAATCCACCAACAAGATAGTTGTTAGATCACAAATTTCATCCAGAACGATCCGTATCAAATCAAAGCAGAATCAGAGAAGGGGAAGAAAACAAACCCTAGCTTGAGGAGAGAGGAGAGAGATGACAATAAGCAGGCTCAAAACGCTGCACACGCGAAACTCCATAGCGAGAGATGATTCGACCTCGTGCACCCCCGGGAAGAAGGTATCAGGAAAGCTGCGAGTGAATCGTACAAATCGAGAGGTGTCTTATTTTTATTTAAATAGTGTCTTATTTTTTTACGAAAATTTCTTAATTCTTAATTTATTTTTATTTAAATTAAATAGTGTCTTATTTTGTAAGTCCAAGGGTCCATCTGAAGGAACACATTTTCAGCACTTAATTTAAATCTTTCAATGCTAACTAATTTAATTATGCATCTCGCTGAGATTGAATGTAACTTTTTAATTGGATACAAGGACAAAAAATAAAAACAATTAAGAAAATAAGAAGAAAAAATTTTCCTATTTTTTGTTTCAATAAAAAAAGAAACAAAAAGTGGAAACATTTTTCTCTTATTTGTTTGAAGAAAAAGTAGAAGAAAAAAAATTAAATTTATTAATGACAATGTAATCCTCCTATTAATAATAATATTATTATACTTTTTTAATAATTGTAGAAGTGATAATCTACTCCTACTAATACTACTATATACTATCATACTTAATTAAAACTATGTCTGTGGTAACAAATACTCCCTATCATAAGTCACTGTACCTATAAATTAAGAATTTAAATTTGATTTATTAATAATGTATAATATTTTACATTATCAGTAAATAAATAGAAGATACGTCTTTAAAAATAAAAATAATTAATATACTTTAACTATAGTAAATGAATTTTAACAAATTTTATTGATATAATAATATATAAGTAAATAACAGTATAAAGATAACAATGAATTAAATTTTGATATGACTAAGGTTAAGGAATATCAAATTCAACTTTCTAGCATTCTCTTTTATATTAGGTGAGCAAATACTTCATTTCTCTTTATTAAATTTCAAGAATTTTAACTTAAAATGTATATTTTAGATTTTTATGTAAATATAACCATAAATGCTTGGATATTATGTTAATTGGTGATGTTTGTAAAAATAAATGGTGATAATAGCTTTAATAGGGTGTTATGATGTTGTATTAATGATTTCATGATGTTTATTTAGGTAATAAATGTATTGGATGGATTAATGTTTGGATGAACAATGAAAAGTTTGAACAACCTGTAAATTTCCAGGTTGTAGTTGATAATATCCCAAAATGTGCAACTTGGGAGAGTATAGTTAATTACATAATTAATTATGTAATCACAAGCTATTTTCTAAAGGTTGATAGTTAATTATTAACCTCTAAGGGGGCCTTTAGAGCTTAATAGTCAACTATAGGCATCTAGAGTTACCTTTAGACCCTAATAGTCAACTAGAACCCTAGAATTATTCTCGAGATTCTCATAGTCGAGTATATTATTGACCGTGTTTAGTGTACCTTATGTTATCATGATACCTAAAGGTCTATTGTGAGATGTATAGTTCTCAAGCACTAAGACAAGTTGGTACATGATAATTAAAAGTTAAATACATGGATATTAATCATGAAATAAAAAAATATTACGCCCTATAACATGAGTTATGAGATTACCTGCATTGTTATTTATGAAATGAAATATGTTATGTGACCATATATTAAAGCATGATAATGTTATGAAAATGTGATGATTACAACTTGATACGTGATATAAAAAGAATTGATTTGTGAATTGTGACATGAGATACATGATATGGGAGACAAGATGAATATCGGATGACTAATTGTTGATAATATGCTTGTAAAAGGTATAAAGTTAACCTTAGAAGGATACGGATGGGCTTGTAAATGATATAAGGCTGATTCAAGAGTCATAAAGTGGATAAACGTGCTTTATTATTAATATTTGTGCATTGTGATATGGATTTGAAATCTAATTATTATTGATTACTTCCGTGTGATATAATTATGTTGATATGGTTATAGTCGAGCCATTTAATACTATTCACAAATGAATTGATGATGTGAATATTTATGTATCAAGTTTTATAAGAGAATGGCCCAGTAGGTAAGTTTAATTCACTGTTATTATTATTTCTATTAGAGTATTTGCTTAGTAAATCCTAAACTTAATCCTCTAAAATTAATTTGGCAAATACACAGCTCAAGCCTCTACTGCCAGCCCATCAAACTTAGATTTATTAAAAATTCTATGGTTTAGTTGTTGGTAGTACAAGATATTTTGCTAGATGGATTATTTCAAGCCCTATTCTATATATAGGTCATGGGTTGCAGGATAGTGAACTAAAACCCTTTTAAGTTAGTTAGGATAGTTTATCTTTATCCTTAAAGGAATATTAGTGAACCCAACTTTCTCATCTTTTGTAAACCTTGTTATTAACAATGACTAAAATGCCTTTTCTTCTCAAACGTTGCCTTCTTTTTTACAATATACTTTAGTAAACTAATCAAGAATATGGAAAATGAAGTAAATTAGGTTGATAGAAATTAGGTAACAGATTCTATGCCTGTCACAATTGAGTTAGGGTTGTGATAAGGGATAAAATGAAATGCTTGAAGGCTAAATATGATTATAGTTAAATATTAGAATGTGGAAGAGATTTAGGGTCACTTTTCAAGTTTTACCTTTCTCCATCCTTTTTTCCTAAATTGGCAATGCAATTCTCCCAATTCTCTCTAAAAGGACAAACCTTAACTCCTATTTTTCCTTTTCCTCTTCTTTTTCCATCATCTATAAGGCAAATCTTTATTAATCATTCATATTCCTTAATCCACATAAGGTAAAGCTTCCTAAGCTTCCAAATTTAAATTAATATCTTCTCTATTTTTCTTAAAAACTAGGGGGGTTAGAACATTGTAACTTGAACGAAGAAATTTAAGCTTTAACCTAGGAATTTCAATTTTTCAATGATTAGGAGCTCTTAAAGTGCAACCACTTCTAGCTAAAATCTCCTTCATACAAGATGAGTAAGTGTCTTAACTAAATTTGAATGGATTCCTATGATATAAGTCATTTAAGAATATATTTTCTATATTTTAATTAAATTTGATAAGATCATATGATAAATGGGTTTTGCCTCGATTCTCTTGATAGATTTCGTGTATATTATGTTCAAGATGCAATGTATCGTGAAATGGATATGAATGGTAACGTGTAAGATGAAAATTTAATGTTAAATTTTCATATGCATAGTACGTTTTGATGAAATTCAATAGAACACCAAGCTATAGTTAGCTACATGGCCGATTATGTCCCAAAAGTATGCTTTCTAGGTAAATATAGTCAATTATGCCATTTGAATTTGCCCTTTAGCAGACCATTATTAACTACATAGTCGACTACATATGTATTTGTAGAGTTACTCTAAAGGACTATATAATCGATTAGATAACCAACTATAAGTCATAAGATTGCTTTTTGGACCTTTGTAATTGACTATATAGTTAATTATAACCTACAAAGTTATTTTTTGGGTCTTCATAGTTGAATATATAGTCGATTATTCCTTGTAAAGTTTCATATATCATGTTATACAAGTGATTAAAGCATTTTTCAATGTTTTATGGTAATGTAGTTACTTGTTACATGATAAGTAATGTTAATTATAAGAAGTAAGGCTATACAAGAGGCTAGAGTTATGGTAACACGTGCATGTGTTGTAATTTTGAATTGCAAATGTTATGTTTAATTTATATTATTACCAATTGTTATTTATGGTATTACTCACTTATGGATATTTTTATTATGGAAATGAAATGGTAATGCTAATCAAGTATATATTATTGATTGAATCAACTCGTGACTATAAAATTGATGATGATAAGGGCAATTATATATTTATTATGGCTTTATGAACTTGATTTGCATGCCTATTTTTTAAGAAATAAATTTAACTTTGATAGAACAAGGTTGAGTTTGTGAACAAATAAGAATAATTGAGAGTCACAAAAAAATTTACATGCTTCCCATTTTTATTTATTCTAAAATGATCTTTAAGTTAAAACCCTTGAATTGAATGAGATAAGAACTATTATTATGTTACATATAAACATGCCATTACATGGCTAGGATCAAACAATGAGAAAGAGTAATTGAATACAATGGTTTAGTGATTTAATCTTGATAATAAGTGTGAGGACAAATAATAAGCAAAGTGATAATAGTTGGGTTCTATATTATATGCATTTATGTTTATTTCCTTCTCAAGGTAGGTTGTTTCTTTGGATTATCCTCTTTTTCTAGCCAAAGTATGAAAATTCCTTAATTCTTTCTTTTAATAAGCCTTAGAACAAAGTAGGTATTCAAACTTACAATAAATTTTGATTGCATTTTTATTTTTTTTTCTTACTTACTCATTGCATTTTCTAGAAAAACTCACTTTCTCTTGTTTCTATAGGGGATTTTACCTTTACGTACTCAGTTGTTGTCTATTATGATGAAAGTAGACTCGATTATATATTCTAGCACTAAGGTAAGTCACAAGACAATTTGAGTAGATAATGGTATATGTGTGTGTGTGTGTGTGTGTGTGTGTGTGTATGAACTTATATATATATATTTGTTATACAATAAATTCATATTATTCTGTGTCCATTTTTAGTGTTGTTTATAACCATTGGGAAATTAAACATTATTTCATGTTTCCAAAAATTGCTTTATTTATCGAAGTAAGGTTAGTAGGTAGTTATTTAATGCAACTTCCTACACCAATCACATGCCTTAAGATGGGTCATGATAAAATTGGAATCAGAGCATGGTCTAAGGCATAAGGGTGCACTTATTTAAAATCATGGTCCAAAGGTTTCTAACTATCCAAGTGAAAAGTAAAAGAAACCAAGCCTTTGATAATAAGCCAGCAACTATCAAAAAGAGGGGCCTAGTTGAACTTATTATTATCCTTTCATGTGCCATAGTCCTTCTAAAACGCTTTTGACCACAGGCAATTAAGAATAATCTCGATAAATAATCTCTTCAATTTAGTAAGTGATAAACTTTAGTTTAAATAATAATTATATCTAAAATGAATTGGTGAATGATTGTCTACTTTAGAAATTGATGATTATATTGGCTTTATGCTTTTGCAATTGGAGGAAAATAAGTGAATGAATGTTAATGTATGTATGAACTATTTAATGTGACCTTGATCACAAATTAATGGCATGAAGTATAAGTTTTGTGGCATTTAAAGTGTCGAAATGATATCCTAAATTACAAGTCAAGTTGAGTACTAGAACAATGAGTTTAATGAGTAAATTTCTTGACTTTGTTTTGTAAACCAAGATTGTGTGAGAATGATTTTCTTTCAAATTATATAGAGTAGTGATGGCTTGTACTTCAAACAAGTATACTTTAGCTTATTTCATTTTAGGGTTAGAATATTAAGGATTAGATACCCAAATAGATGGTAATAGAGGTCATAAACATCTTAGCTACTTTATAAAGATAAAGATTGAGTCTTTTAGGCCAATGTTAGAGCATGGTGGAGTGAAAGCCTATAAATCTTACAATTATATATATAAAAGTGTGCAATTGAGTAGGATTCTTTAGAAGCATCTTATACAAACTTTGACTATTTGATACAAAGATAATAAGAATAGGAGGCCTAATTTAGAAAACTCCCAACTTGTGAAAAATAAAATTGTGAGCTTAAGTTTTACAACTTGTCAAATTTATAATGATACTATGAGCATGAAAAAAAGGGAGATCAAGTTGGTCTTAAGAATTTTTATGATATACATGGAGATACTAGAGTAGGATGATATGATTAGTTATATAGTTGCACCTCTAAGGTTGCCATGATAGATGATTAAGTTAGAAAACTTATTGATATGGGAATAAAGCCTTTAAGTTTGAACTATTCTATGCAAGGCCTAAAAGCTTGATGGAACCAAAACTAATGAAAGAGTGAGCAAGAAGGCGCATAGGTGCACTATCAAAATAATGGGAGTTTAAAGGATAAAGTTTGAATGTGAATACAAAAATTTGAATTAAGGTATTATTAACTTGATTTAACTTAGGTAGTACATATCAGTTTCTTTTGTCATAAAGACATAAAGTCTAGTCTTAAAGGATCAAGGAATGGATTTAATTAACCTAAAAAGTTGGCTAATATATATTTTTAAGGAGTACTAGTTAAAGGAATGAGTTATCCTTATGATACATCAAAATAGATGAAGGTTAGATGTTGATAATATAATGTGAAAGAGGTTGTGACAATAGGTTAAGGAAAAAAATAGGACATTATGCAACAATGGAAATGAACATTTAGTAAGAAAATGTAATGGATTAAATAAAAGAATATAAGTTAAGAAACCAAGTTTAAACCATTAGTAAAGGTGACCAACTTGAGGTAGTGTCATGGACTACTAAGGAGTAAAAGTATATAACATGAGGTAAATATATGAGCATTAACAAGAAGCATGGGTTTTTATATAAATGAGGTAAATATAAGTTTTGATATTAGTTTCTTGGTTTGAATAAGCTATCAACCTCAAGAAATGGATATTATGTAGATTAAAAAATTAACTTAAATAGACAGTGAGAAGTTTTTGTACTTATATTTATAGGAATTATGTAGTAATTGTCTATATATATATTAAAGGTTATGATTTTGATAATTAGAATTAATTAATTCTGATAAAAATGATAGACAATTAAATTAAAGGAACTTATAACTATAAGGTTGTATTCATTGTTTAATTAATGTCAAAGTTTAAGATTTTGGTGAGGTGTTTGAATTCTAAAGTATTGATTGTTTGGGATCTAAGGAAGATAGTTTTAGTTTGAATTGGGGATGTGTATATTAAAGGTAAATGGGTAACATTCTTTTAAATCTCAAATGCTTAAGCATTGAATTTATACGATTTAATTAAAGGATCCATCTCATTCAAATTCTTGTGCTATTAGAATTTTTTATAATCATTTAAGTTAAGGTAAAAGCCTTCTGACAAGTTAAATGATTTTAGTATGAAACTATAAGTGAATTATGTTACACCCTAGTGAAGATTTGAAATAATAAACCTAGAAATGAAAATAGTATAACTTTAAGGTTGGATGTTGCTATTACAATGTAAACATTTTGAAAGTGCGATCCCTCCTACCACTTATATGATGATTATTGATTAGTTAACTGGAAAGCCCAACATGATAACCTTATGTCAAGGCATGATTCACATATTAAAGGCAATGTCCTCTAATAAGTAGTATGATTGAAGCTTATATAGAAGTATAATACAAGATACACCCCTTAAGAACTATTAATTTAATTGTTTTCCATAGCATGATGGTTTTAACCAAACCTAAGAAAAAATAATTAGAGTGCAAGATATTTATAATATTATAATAGTTAATTATCAAGCAATCTAACTATCTACATATACTAATGTTATTCTACCCAGTTATGTAACTTTCGTGCCATGTAATACAATGTTGTTATTGTATAAAGGTATTAATATTGTTATTATCATTACTATTATCTACAAATACTAATGTTATTCTACCCATTTGTGCAACTTCCATGCCATATAGTAGTTATCGTATAAAGGTATTAATATTATTATTATCATTATTATTATTACTGTTATCACTATCACTACTACTACTAGTCTTATTATTACTATCATAAATACTAGTATAGATAATATTACCATTGTTATTATTAACATTGCCAATATTGATACTAGTGTTGTGTTTGACATTGATAGTAATATTATTATCATTATTGATGTTTTAATACCAAATTTAAGATGATTATCTTGTTTGGAAAAAATATTGTACATCAAAGTGATGTTACAAGATTTATGATAAGAATGTGAGCTTGCAGTATTTTGAGAATAAGATATAAAATTATGATAAGTTGTTACACATACACTTTTAATTAATGATTTTACATATTGATAGGTTACTAAGGGCCCAATTAACTGATTTATACAAGCAAATAGGGCATTTGCCTTAGGTCCTATTTCAAATGTGTGTAGAAAATAACTTAATCGGCATAGGCATTTTATGTAGTCCTTAACACTTAGGACATGTGGCTGTGGTCAAAAAATTATGCTAGGAAAATGACTAATGATTACACTTAGTAAAATATGGTAGGACATCATCAAATTAAAAGCCACACTAAATTTGGAAACACTAATAATACCTAGTGGGTAGGATTTTTCAATGAATTGAATTCAATATACAATTATTACTTCTAGGATATGTCCATCAAAGTAGTACAAATAAAATTTTATGGCCCTTATAGAGGTGAATTTTTTTAATGAATAATTTGGTGAGAAAACTAAGACTATACGGATATAATTTTAGTAATACTGAACTCTAAATAATAGTTTTCTACAAAAACTCTAGAAGTAAAATAGTCATGAGGAAGTATAGTGTGGTGGTGATCTAACAAGTGAATAAAGATGTAAGAGTATATTCTATAAGTTATCAAGATGGACTTTTACATATTTGTTTATTCCTGAAATCTCAACTAACCCATATTAGGAATATGAATGCAGAATAAGAAACTTCCCTAATTAGGAATTATCCCTACTTCTTGCGTAAACCTAGGTAAGCCTAAAATTACTAATGCTAAGTGATGTTAAGAATCTGTATAATGACAAAGCTAGTTATTTAATGATAACTCTAAGAAAGGTTTGTCTAAGAGCAAAAAAAAGAGTAATATTGAAGCTATTCATGTATAATCAAGTCTTAGGCCCAAACACTCATGAATGGGTAACTAAGTTAATTACTTAATACACAAGAATTAGGTTTATAATATTGCAATAGAAATAATGATAGGTGTAAAAGAGCTTAGGAAAATGTAGAAGGTGCTAGGTGCATTGATTAAATAAGAATTTTATATTAAGTAGAAATTGAAGAAGATAACCTTAATTATTAAGAGCGAGTGAATAATGTATAAGTCTTAAAAAGTAATGTTTACATATAATTTAACAAATAAACTCCTCTAGTTAATAGGGATACCTCAACTGGGTGCTGGAATATAATGTCAATATATTTCCTCTTGAATTATAGAGCTAATTAGGTCTAAAAAATGCAAGGATGAATTTTTTTGAAAGAGGAAGCATTGTTACAACCCTCTAAAATTTCAAAATACTCATGTACAAGAATAATAAGCTAATATAAATAATTATGAGATAAAATTTTGTATAAAGAATTGTTAATTATTTTTGTGAAATTAAAGGTAAGAATTTCATTAGAAATAGATAAGAATAAATGAATAAAATAAAATGTTTAAAGATTAAATATAATTATATTTAAATATTAGAGTGTGAAGAGATTTAGGGCCACTTTTTTAATTTTGTACTTACCCCATCCCTTTTTTTTTCCTAATTGGTAGCCTAATTCTTCCATTTCTTTCTAAAAGAATAAACCCTAACTCCTATTCTTCCTCTTCCTTTTTTTTTTTTTTTGGCCTATCATTCATAAGGAAAATTTTTATCAATCATTTATATTTCTTAATCCACATAAGGTAAGGCTTCCTAAGCTTCTAAATTTGGCATAGTATTTTTTCTATTTTTTTTTGAAAACAAGTAGGATTGAAGCATTTTAAATTAAAGGAAGAAATTTCATCTTTAACCTAAGGATTTTGGTTTTTGGATGATTAAGAGTTATTAAAGCGTGACTACTTATAGCTAGAATCTCCTCCATAAAAGATGAGTAAGCATCTCAACTAAATTTGAATGGATTTGTATGCTATGAGTTATCTAAGGATAATTTTTCTATGTTTTAATCAAATCTTAAGAAGATTGTGTGATATATGGGTTTCATCTTAATTTTCTTAATGGATCTTGTGTGTATTATATTGAGGATGCATTCTATGGTGAAATGGGTATGGTAACTTGTACAATGAAAATTTAATGTTAAATTCTCATTTGAATAGAATATTTCAATGAAATTTTGCATAATACTATATTATTGTTAATTACATAACCAACTATGCCTTAAAAATATGCATTCTAGAAAGTATAATTAACTATGCCATCTGAATCTGCCCTCTAGCAAATCATAGTTAACTAAGCACTCCTAGAATTGCTTTTAAAGATTGCAAAATCTACTAAATAATTAACTATTAGTTGCAAGATTACTTTTTGAACCTCTATAATTGATTATATAGTCAATTAGGACCTTGTACAGTTGTTTTTTTAGGTTTTTATAGTTGAATATATAATTGATTACACCTTATAAAGTTTCACACATCATGTTATATAAGGGGTGAAGGTATTTTTGAAGTTATGCTAACTTATGCATATGTGTTGTAATCTTAAATTGCAAATGTTATGTTTAATTTATATTACTACCAATTGTTATTTATGGTATTGTTCACATATGGATGTTTGAATTAGGGAAATGAAATGATAATGCTAGTAAAGCATATATTATTGATTGAATCAACTTATGACTATAAGATTGATGATGATGGGGGTGATTATACATTTGTTATGGCTTTATGCACCAAATTTACATGCCTGTTCATGAAAGGATAAGGTTGAATTTGGAGAGACAAGATTATGTTTGTAAAAGAATAATGATTAAGGATCATAGAGAGGTTTACTTGCTTTCCATTTTTATTTATTCTTGAATTATCTTTAAGTTAAAACCCTTAAAATAAATGAGATGAGAATTATTATTATGTTACATATAAGCATGTCATTGAATGGCCAAGATCGAACAATGAGATGGAGTAATGAATGTAATAGTTTAGTGATTTAATCTTTCAAATAAGTGTGATGTTACAAAATGAGCAAAGTGATAACAATTGGGTTCTATATTACATGTATTTATGTTTGTTTCCTTATAAAGGTAGTTGTTTTTCTAAATTATCCTCTTTTTCCTTGACAAAGGTATGAAAATTCTTTAATTTCTTCTTTTGATAAGTCTTAAAAAGGAGTGGATATTCAAATTTACGATAAGTTTTGATTGCATTTTCATTTCTTGTTATACTCTTACTTACTCATTGAGTATTCTAAAAAAAACTCTCTTTCTTTTGTATGGGGAATTTCCCCACATGGTACTTAATTGTTGCTTGTTAGAATGAAAGTAAGCCCAATCATGTATTCTAGCACTAAGGTGAGTTACCAGACAATTAGAGTAAATAATGTTACATATATATATTGCATAATAAATTTGTATTATTCCTTGTCCACATTTAGTTCTATTCATAACCATTAGGAAATTAAGCATCATTACATGTTTTAAAAAATTACATTACTTGTTGAAGTAAGGTTGGTAGGTGGTTGATTAGTGCAACTTCCTATACCAATCACATGTCTTAGGATGGGTTATGACGATTGGAAGTAAGTAAGCATTTGAAGTAAGCAATACAATGTTACTAAATACATGAGTAACTTTGACAAGTAGTGAATTAATTTGTAAGAATCAAAATGTAATATGTTTGTAAATGGATATGCAATAATGAGTGAATCTTTTTATTTTAGAAAAAATATTAAAATTTTAGGAAAGAATCACAATTAACAAAATTATCGATGATTTAGTTTTCTATTTGAAGAAGAAATCTTTACTAATTTATTTAAATCTTAATTCCAATACATTCATCATCTATTTATATTTTCTTTCAATTGGATTTATTTTATTATTTTTTAAAATTTTTTATGAGTTTTAGAATTTGATATAAAATCTCAAACTCAATTTATTTCTAAATTATGTGAATTTATTAATTATTTCTCCATTATACTTCATATTTAACATTATTAGTGATCAAATATTATTTCTAATTTTTTAAAATTATAGAGTTGTATAAATTTGTAAGTGTGTGTTTGTGTCAAAACATCTAATAGTATTTTTTATACCAATTGCATACTAAATTTAGCTTACCAATTAAACCTACCTTTACAAATCAAAATTCTATTCAGCACATATTTTGTGCATACACCCATATCACATATCAATAACCAAATTGTCTAGATTTGTAATTGAGGTTGAGGTCAACCTTAACCAATATTTTAAAAATTAAACTAGTCATTAAATAAAGTGATTCAAAGTTTAATGTTCAACTGAGGGTTGAATCCAAATTATGATATGTAATAAAAATTTTAATATATAACAATTAAAAATAATTATATTATAAGCTCATATACATAAGATATGAAAAATAATATAAATATTATCAAATAATTTCATATTTTTAGAAGTTCATAATTCAAATTATTGTACAAATCTAATATTGAACCTTGTATTCTTAATCTATGACTTTCATTTATAGAAAAATAAAAAGGCAAATTTTTTAATTACTTGGGATACTAAACTTTAAATATATATATATATATATATATATATATATCTAATATCAAGAAAAAATAATGTTATTTTTAATATAGTAATTATTTTAAAAAAAAATAGTCAATTAAACTGTGCAAATCGTAACCAATTTAATCAGTTCATCAACGATTCACAATTTTCTAACTAATTTTGATTAATCAAACTTATCACATGACTTATTCACGAATTTATTTCAATTCAATCGACCTGTTTAATCTAAGATCAGACAAATTTTAAAGAGAGAATGGTTTAATAGACGTTGTAAACGGCGCTAGGAATTCATATTTTTGTGTGAATTCATGCATTTGCATTAAGAAGTTCTTTTCGAAGACGAAGTACTCTTGAGAAACGATCAACCATAATCTAAGTGCACGTTTGGTTCGCGGGTTCTTTCATCCCCGGGAATATGAAACTTATCACATAACTTGTTCACGAATTTATTTTGATTCAACCAGCCTGTTTAATCTAGGATCAAACAAATTTTAAAGAGAGAATGGTTTAATAGACGTTGTAAATGACGCTGGGAATTCATATTTTTGTGTGAATTCATGCATTTGCATTAGGAAGTTCTTCTCGAAGACGAAGTGCTCTTGAGAAATGATCAACCACAATCTAAGGGCACGTTTGGTTCGCGGGTTCTTTCATTCCCGAGAATATGAACATTACAGGGAATGTGCATTCCCAGGAATGAAGTATTTCCATGTTTGGTTAAACGTAGATATTCCTGGGAATATCTTATTTGATTCCTAAACAAGTTATTTTTCCATGTTTGATTCATATTTTACGTTCTTAGACTTTTTTGACAAGTTTACCACAATGCACCTAATCTAAAATGACATATAAAAGTGTGTTCCGGGAAGATGAAAAGGACAGAAATAGAAATAGTCGATTCGCCTTCCCACCTAGAGCACTCAACTGTCAAATCACTTGAAAGTTGAACGAGAATACCTCAAAACCACCAAAAAAGGTGGATTCATTTGACATCGTTTCCTCAGAAGACAGCATTTCCAGGCTTCGACAACTCTCAGCCAGTTGCAAGCAGTCACTTTTCCTAACTCGACACATCAAAATGGGTCGCCATACGGTAAATATTGCTGTATCTTACACATTCTTTTTCGTATATGCTGCAGGGGATTATCTTGACGGGAAATATTACTGCATCTACGTGTTTATGTGTATATGTGTGTATATTATATAATATCTATGTTTAAACGAAACCCTAGGAAGTTAGAAGATGTTGAAACTAATATGTTGACGTTACTGTCACTAATCACTTGTGATTTTATATATATATATATATGTATGTATGTGTAAGTGTGTGTGTGTGTGTGTATGTGTGTGTACAATATATATGTTGAAATGAAAAGAGTAACGCGTTTTTCAATGTTTCTGTTTCCTGTACAAGACAGTAACACCTTCTTTTATAAATTTCATCATTGATCAAACTGCATTTTGCCTATTTTAACTGTGTTCCTCATTGGTTATTGCTATTTTGGATCAAACAGAAACATTTAATATATAATGTATATATATATGTGTGTACAGTATATATATAGAAATGAAAAGAGTAACACATTTTTTGATGCTACTATTTCCTATGGAAGACAGTAACACCTTCTTTGTGAATTTCCTTGTTGATCAAACTGCATTTTATCCATTTACTGTTTTGTTCTTAACACAATAGGACACTATTTTTTTACAAATTTTTTGTCTTCATCCTCGATTGTGATGTTACTATTTCCTCCGCAAACAGTCACACCCTTAACATGATGTAAGTTTCATTGTGAAGAAAGCAACATTTTATCTGTTTATATTGTCTTTTTGTTGGTGTTACTGTTTCAGATCAAATAGATACATGTCCCTACACAAGAAAACAACATGTTACTATTTATTCTCAAAACAGTAACATGCTGATTTTTAACTATTTTGATGTTAATCTTGCTTGATTTGTGAACTTATCCTCAGATTTATCGATTTTGTTCTTAATCACCTTTGACTTGTAAACTTATTCGAACAAAAGAATAGCAAAACACCCAAGCAATCCGAGGAAACTGAAGAAAGAAATACAAGATATGAGCAATATAGGTCCAATCTATTAACGTGCATAAGGCAAATTGAAAAGCTTAATCTAAACAGCGTCTACAAGAGTGTGCTGGAGCAAAACCCTTTCTGGTTACTTATCGAAGCCATTATCATAAGCAAGCTTAATCGTAGTATGTGCCGAAAGAGCGATCAAAAAATAAAAGCAGTCATTGCCACTTTCTCGTCAAAACACAAAAAATTTCTAATTGATGGTGAACGTTTAAGCATCAACCCTACCTCAGTGAAGCTCATATTTGGAGTAAGGGATGGAGAATGCCCTATCGACACAACATCTAGGAAGAGGCCACAATCTGATCTTGATACCAAGCGATTTCGTGGCCAAAGACACCTAACAAAATCAATAATATTCACTGCACTCTAAAGGAAGGTGGGGGGAACATCAGAAATTGATGTTGAGGATGTCTTATGCCTAATAACCCTGATGCTGCTGGTGACTCTATTTGTACCAAATAGGGCTCAGACGTTAACTTGGTCCTAACTGAAATATGTAGAGGACCTAGATGACATGGGACAATATTGTTAGTATGGATATATACACGAGCAACTGATGAACTCAATCACAAGGGACAGCCCACCAAATGTCATGGCTGTGTCATGCTATTACCAGTAAGTAACAGTTGTCAAACTTATTACACTTCATGTCATTTCTTTTAACTTAATTGAAAGTTTTTGCCATATTTCTTACATGTTTCTGGCAATGTTGGTTGATGTTACTATTTTCGCTCCAAACAGTAACATGTAACCTTTTAGTGTGTAAACAGTAATTCTACGTCTTCACGGCAGTTAGGTTGTTAGTGTGACTTCGTTTATGCAATTGTTTTGAGTTTACGGTTCGTGTTACTATCTGGATGCAAAATAGCAATGTGATACTGTTTTGTTCTCAAATAGTAACACGTTGTTATTTTCACATTTTTCTAGTGAATGGCTATTGATTAGTCATGTTACTTTAAGATTTTGTGTATAATTATTGCCTAAACACTAATAGAAAATAATTACTATTTATTGTGTAGACAGTAACATCCCAATTTTAAGAACATCTCTAGATGTAACTTTAATTGAAGATTTGATAAAACAATATGTATGTTATATTATCGATAGGACTGGTTGTGTGAGACAACAAATGTGCTTTATGAGCATCAAAATTAGAGGGTACCAAGATGCCTAAAGTGGCACCTAAAGCACCTCATACGCCAATTGAAAGAAATAATGGTCAGCCACCTTCAGGTAATGTTTGAAAAATGTCATTTCCTTTATCCATTATACAATCATGCCATCACTCAATCCTTTACCTTATGTTACTATTTCTCATTAAAATAAAAACACATCAAGAATTACACTCAACTAACCACTCTTGTATTTCAGGTGATCAATAGAGAACTTTAGCTAACAATCGAGGAACAAAACATCATTTACAACATGATAACCCCAGAACTTCAACTTGTTGAATACAATGATCAAGCAAAAACACAAATCACACCCTCCCACTCTAATGAATCCGAAATGGAGGATGATACACGAATGAACCAATACCTAATTCAACCAAGAAAAATAACACTAGATCAGTTTGCAGATATTGCACTGAGTCATAAACAACATCAAGCACAAGATACAAACGAGGTACAACAGCTGAGGGATTAGTTACTCAACGCAAATTTTAGGATAACTGAGTTAACCGATGAATTGAGGTTCCTCATAGAGAAAGTTCAAATGGCAGAACAACAACTGAAACAAAAGAAGGAAACAATCACAGACCTAACTCAAGAAAACACACAGCTCCAAACGCAACTAAAACAAAGGAATGAAATAATCACAGAGCTAACACAAGAGAACATACAACTCCAATCGCAATTATACGACATAAAAAAACACATAGAAAATCTCCAGATGATCAAGGAGACATTAGAAACTGTAAATGCCAGTCTTGATGACCAAAATAAATAGTTGAATGCACGGGTCACTAAGATGACAAAAACCATTGCAGCTGAATCAAAAAAGATTAAGCATGTTGAAGGATCGATGATCAGAAAATAAAGAAAATCAAAATGTGAGATGGATTACACATCCTCTAGCTAATGTGATAGGCCCATTAAACAACGACAAACACAACAAAAAATAACTTCTACTGAGGAGGAGACTGGAAATGACGAGGAGGATAATGTGATCTTATTGGAGGATGATTCAATACCAGAAATTATCAAAAAGAAGCAGACCAAGAAGACATCTAAAATTACAGGATGGCCGACTGCAGAGTACATTCCCCAAGATGTTATGGACAACATAGTGAAAACAAAAGAAATAGGAAAAGTAATGTAAGTCATGTCCAGTATTTTTGTTTGGTTTTACACTTTCCAGTTGAAGAAAAACATTTTTGATGTTATTATATCTTGTTCAAGACAGTAACACCTTCTTGTGTTCGAGTTTCATTGTTAATGACACTACAGTTTGTCTATTTATTGTGTTCTTTAGTTGATGTAATTGTTTTACACCAACAGATACATGAAAACTACATGTTACTATTTAGACGCAAACAGTAACATGTCGATATTTAATGATTTCGTGGACAATAACATTACTGAATCCTTTGTTTAACCACACTATTATTTGTAGGTCTATTATCTGGTCGTCTCCTTAGCAGGACATGTTCATAATAATGGATGAGTTGCTGTAGGTGCTTATAGAACAGTCAATAACAAACAATGTACGTATGCATCTCTCAAACTTACGTAAATTATGTTTTCTCTGGTTCCTTTTAATAGTGTTACTGTTTCGAGACATAACAGTAACATGACAGAATTGATCATTTGCAGGCTCATATGAGATAATGTTACTGTTTATTGATGAAACAGTAACATGTCATACGAAAAGTAATTATCTGACAATCTCCATTTCTTCAATTTTAGATCATAGATAGCCATGCGATCAGTTGCAGCATGAGCAGGACATCCAAGAAAAATAATATATTTGTATTTGACAGTTTGTGTTGGGTAAGGTGTTGAATACATTCCATAAATGTGATATAGAGATAATAATTTGATACTGAAGTAGTGTTCATGCTGTGTTGATAATCTTATGTGGTTAGCTCTCACAAAATGTACAAGGATATGAGGGTGCTACAAATTCGATCAAAGGGTGGGGGAAGTAATGAATGCAGACATTATTTTATTCCCAATGAACTCAATAGGCATGAATGACTGCAGCAACCCCAATCACTTTACACTTCTCGTGCTAGATAATACTAAGTGCAAGTGGACACACTACAACTCATTGAGGCTGAGAAAAACGAGGCTTATTGATATATACTTTCACGATGCCCAAACAGTGGTGAGTGTTACTTGCACTGTGATCAAACACTACCCATTGCTTAATCAAACACGTTGTTTTCTTATTAACAATGCTTGATCAGATTGCAAGTACTAACCATTGCTTAACCTTGCTTGATCTTCTCATCTATATCATTTGTTCTGAATATGGTATCTATCTTAAAACATGAAAACTAACACATCAGACCAATAATAGGCACAAGCACTTATTATATGCCATTACTCTATTATTGATATGTCGTTAATGCTTGATATTGTTGTTTCATGTGATAACAGTAACACATTGCTGTCTCAAGGTTTTATTGTTAATGCCCTTGCGTGTTGTCTATTTTTGATGTTAACAGCTAGTGATTATGTTTTTTTACCACAAGGAGAAACATGTTACTATTTTTGGATCAAAGGAGTAACATGATTTTTTTAATCGATTCCCTCCTTAACCATGCTTGATTTTGTCAATTTATTTCTAACAGAAGAACTACTATGAGCAAAAGAAAAATGAAATCCTTTGTAGAAATGAGAAGGGTACGAGAGTAGATTAAGCAATTGCAAAGCCAACTTTTGATATTATATCATATGAAAAGTCGCCCCAATAGGAATTTGGATCGTGAATAACAACTTTTTTAGTAGTTCATAAGATTTAATAGTTATAAGTTCCAAACTAACTCATTTGCCTCTAATTACAATTTCAGGAAAGACTGCGAAATTTTTGTCTGCAAAAAAATAGAAGATATATACAACAACAAAGAAATTGAAGAAGAATTGCCAGTGGAATCCGTTAGGAAATACAGGACAAAATTAGTGATAAATTTCCTTAAGGATTTCAAACCTTCCAGCTCGACGTGATTATTAAATTTATACGTGCATGTACATAACATTTACAATGTAGTTACAATTCAATTATATGTAACGTTCAATTACATGTAACATATTACATTCAATTATATATAACATTCAATTTTATGTAATATTCAATTATAATTTTTAATAAAAAAACTATCTCTAAAGTTACAATAATTTAAAATATAACTTTCCTTTTTAAATAAGGAAAAAATTATCTTTTATTAAATTGCTTATATTTATCATAGAATATATTAATTATTATTTCATTAAAGGTTTTTTTATGAAAACATCAAATACTAAATCTGTTGAACTAAACTTATCTAAATGGTTATTAGATGCCCACATTTCACACTTGTAAATAATTATAAGTGCAAAAAACACATCATCGAGATATGAAAGAGAAGGTAGTGATTAAGGAGGAGGAGGTGATTAACTGAATGGAAATGGTTTGAGTTGGATCTTCACTACCTTCCATTGTAATTTTGTTCATTCACATCTATATTTTTATAATAACTGCGCACATAACTTAGTTTAAATTATATCATTCATATAATTGAGAAATGAGAACTAAACTTAGAAATAAACACAGAAAAAAAATATTAATATACTTTGCCACTAATTAATTATTCTTAACTTTGGTTGCTCCTTTCTTTACTCAAATTGTGCAAGATTTATGTACATATGGTAGACTTCATTCCAATTTCTTATTGATGCTCTCTCACACCTAACATAATGTTACAATCATTTGTTGCAATGTTAGTGTTGATGTTACTGTTTTGACCAAAATAGTAACATGCAAGGACCTAGCATAATCTTGAGTTTTCATCCAATCAAGCACATGTCCAACGTGAAACCAACTAGAAATTGCTTTCTGTAACATCCTAGGTTGATGTTACTATTTTGAACCAAGCCAGTAACATGCAAGGAAATGGCAAATTCTTGATGTTACTATTTTGACCAAGACAATAACATACAAGGACCTGACTTATTCTTAAGTTTTCATGTAGGCAGGCACACATCCAACATGAAACAAACTAGAAATCACTTGTTGCAACCACCTATATTGATATTATTGTTTTAAACCAAGATAATAACATGAAGGGAAATGGCCCATTCTTGATGTTATTGTTTTGACCACAACAGTAACATGCAGGGACCTAGCATATTCTTAAGCTTTTATCCAGGTAGGCACACGTCCAACACGATATTAACCAAGGATCACTTGTTGCAACCACCTAAATTGATGTTACTATTTTGAACTAAGACAATAACATGCAAGGAAATGGCGCATTTCTAAATGTTATTGTTTTGACTAAAATAGTAACATGCAAGGACCTGGCGTATTCTTGAGCTTTTATCCAGGTAGGCACACGTCCAACGCAATACTAACCAATGATTGCTTGTTGCAACCACCTAGATTGATGTTACTATTTTGAATCAAGACAGTAACATGCAAGGAAATGGCCTATTCTTGATGTTGCTGTTTTGACCAAAATAATAACATGCAAGGACCTAACGTATTCTTGAGTTTTCATCCAGGCAGACACATGTTTAAACATTAAATCAACTAGTAATCCATAAGGACATTGAGAAAGTGTAAATATACCTAAGTATGACAAATGCAATCATTATAGAAAGTGGAAAACCATATTATCACAGAAGCATTCATCTCAAATTAGATATCATAAATTTAGCCAAAATAAACATGATGATCCAAAATAGGTGATAACTGCTACATTAATGTCTTCTGATGTAACATCACTGCAGATGCTCAACATATTCCTTCCTCCAATCGATGGGCAAAGTGAAGAAAAGATCAATTCGATATTGTTCTTTGGTTATAATCTCACCAGCCATCATCCTTTGCATGTTTGTAAATCCATCAACTTGTTTCAGTTCATCAATCACCCTCATCCTTCGTTCAGCTCCTTCTTTTTCATGCTTGAAACACGATGCAAGTTCCATCATAGTATTCTTTATAGCCTCATAAATACTTCCTAGCTGAGCTATGGTATTAGTCATTTGATTAATAGCATCATTAAAGTTTCTAGCTCTTTTCTTTGATTTATTTGCATTACTTTGTCCACTAAATGGCTTTTGAGTATTTGGGAATGTTGGAGTTAGAGGTTAGGATCCATAAACACTTTCCCAGAACTCATGAAGATCCTCAGGTTGCATGTTAGATTGGCCCTCTTGCTGTCTATCTACATTCTGTTGTATTTCTTGTTCCATTGCTTGCACTGCACCATAAGAATCTTCAGCATCTTCACCATTCGCTCTATCATTACCATATACTTGTTGCAATTCATTGAAAAATGGGAAAGACTTGTTATATAATCTAGCAGCATTAGGATGAGATTGCCACACAACATGAAATGTAAAGCAAAAATTAATAAATAAACACCGTTTGAAGCTAAATATTGTTAAAAAATAATAGGATATATTTACCTTTACCCATTCATTAAAGATCTCTTTCTCAACCACAATCTTCTTTTCTTGGTCATCCCATCCAAATCCACTTGTCCTTGGACCTAACATCTCTGTGATGGCTCCATATTGTTTTTTCAAAAGCTTGACTCTTGATTCAATGTGTGAGGAAGCTCTTAGACTACACCCTAGCATTTTCTCCCGAAGCATTCTCTCTAATTCTTTTAGATATCCAGATTTGAATTGCTCACAACCTTCAGCTTTCCAATGTCTTCGAGTTGAAAGTTCCACCAAGGCCTTTACTAGCTTAGAGTCTTCATTATATGTCCATTGGTATTTACAGCCTTTTGATTTTGATTGGGTGCTTTCACCCATCTCCATTAGTGAGCTAAGTCATATACAATGCAAAGTAATATAGCCTAACAAATTATACATTTGAAAAAAATATAGTCAAGTTTCCCATATGCAAACAAATTGTATTAGAATGTTCAAATTGAACTATAAAACAAATGAAGTTAATTACATAATAGCTCATATAATTTAAACCATATAAAAACTTAGAAGACAACAAATATAAAAGTTTCCTAAATACGACTTCCTCTCCAAGTGTTCCATATTTCCTCTGCAAGATTGTCTCTCCATGTAATCCACTCCTCACTTGACTGCACATGTGTAATCAAATCATGTGTGCAATCATCACTCTCCTCATTGAATTGCAAGGTTGCCTCCAAAGGATCTACAGTCATCATTTGTTTGATATGATTATGCAATAGGCAATATGCAAATACAATTCTACCTTGGGTCTTTACTGGATAAAATGACTTATTTCTTAGGATTGTCCAACGCCCTTTTAATAATCCAAAAGTTCTTTCTATAACATTCCTAGCAGATGAATGCTTCATATTAAAAAACTCTTAGGGTGTGGTTGGTTATGCTCCATCTTTCCATTCGATTAAATGAAACCTTTGCCCTCTATAAGATGTAAGGAATCCAATACCATTCATATATCTAGCATCACATAAGTAATAATAGCCTATAATCAATTATATAACTTAGCAAAGGTATAAAATGAAATAAAATAAAATCTCAACAATTGATTTCTTGCACATTGAGTGCCTTGTGGAACTTTTACACCATTAGGACAAGTAATTGTATTCCTTAAGACTCTAGAATCAGCTGCTGAACCCTCCCATCCAGCCAAGACATAAATAAATTGCAAGTCTTGTGAGCATACTCCTAGCACATTAGTAGTTACCTCACCCTTTCTATTTTGAAATCTAGGCTTATCAACCTTTGCAACATTCACCTTGATATGAGTTCCATCTAATGCTCCTAAACAATTCTACAAATTGAAACAATTAAAACCCATTTCTTTCTTAAAATGTAGATACCATTCTATAACTAATTTTTGTAAATTTAAAAATATCTTAAACCATTTCTATTTAGGATCACTAGAATTTTCAGGAACCGATTTAGGTTGTTTGAGTAATTCTTTGTAGCACCTTAGCATAGCAACCAATACATTGTTAAATTGTTTGATAATAGTCTCTCCGTATCTCATAAATTGTCTCTTTATAACTCTACTCTTAACATCATGGGCTGAGATGTACAAAAAAATTGCCACCATTTCCTCAATACCCATATTCCTAGTAGGCTCTAGCCTACCAACCACCCTTAGCATGTCACGTAATTTGTGGAAAGAAAACCTATCCATTCTAATATTTTCAATAGATGCCAAGTCATTTATAAAAACTATCCTATCGAAGTTTACATTTCGGACCAATATCCTATTATGGTAATCAAATCTTATTCTTTTCTTTTTCCTCAACTCCTTCAGTAAAATAGTAGAAATCACCATGATCAAAATTAAAGTGAAATCATTCAAAAGTTCTAATAATATAATCAATATAACAATGATTCTCTTCTTCCTTGCTTGAATTGAGGGATCCATTCTACAACAGTAACACACACAGCACAATATAGGATGTATAAAGCAAAACAACAATTAACTAATACAATTTAAATTTATAAAATAAAAATAAGTGATCCAAATGAGATAAAAACCTAAAATATAGAAATAAAGAGGTAAAATAATGTTCAAAATATTAGTAATTTGCGATCAATGTTTTCAAGTTATAGGAAACCCAATACTGTATTATGGAAAACATGGGCAACAGGGAAAACTACTAGTTGGTTATTTTGGGTTGAGAATAATTTCATATATGCAATTCACGTGTGTGCTAAAGCAACATGAACCGTTGTATGTTATTGTGCTGTTTTCGTTGCTGGGTTTCGTAATCCCTGTGTCGTTCCCTGTGCCGTATATGTATGAATATTCATTATTATTTGTTCTAGATAAAAATATATTGCAAGATTTAGGGACCTACCTCAAACGTAACAGAAGTAAAAGTGAAAGCCAAGAGAACGATCGAGAGAGAAGAAGCAATGAGCACAGTAAAACTTAAAGTTAGGATGATTGTGTTTTGAGTCAAAAAAGGGTATATTTGTCCTGAACTTTTAATATTGATATTATCATGAGATGGGAATCTCAAATTCCCACCTTCCCTATGGAAATATTTTGGAGGAAAATTTGGGATAAAAATATTCCCGATAATAATACATTCCCAAGCATATTTTTTAAACTTTTGAACCAAACATAGGATTTTAATATCTCTGCAAAATATTCTCAAGCAAGTCAATGATATGACGTGAACCAAACGTACCCTAAAGAATTGAGAAGACTGCAAATCACTGGTGTTAGAAAATGATCAATGATGGTAACTCAGTGAATGAACAATAATGAAGCTTTACGAATTGGTGCACTAACTCTTTCATAAATTTCAGTTCATTTAGAATGTTCTTAAGTTCACTTGATATATATTTCATCAAAATGTGTAAAACTTGTTACCATATTTTAATAATATCATTTAAGTTTTCGAACTGATATAAAAGATCACAATTCATGCATAAATTTTATGTATGATTTTTTAGTTGAGTCATTAAAATTCACATAACCTTTCATTTAAATTCAGTTGCAAATAAATTGAATTCTAATTTTTATAATTCCAAATGGAGTGCCTCCCCTAATATATTTAAGATATTTCCAAGAATTCGATCAGAAAAGGGTTTTGTTACAAAGAGGACCAACCCAAATAATTTCAACTGACAGGCTATCAATTAGAGCCCAAATCTGATTCGCTTATTTCTGTAAGGTACGATTCCTCAGACCTCACCACCATATTTTACAGCTTCACTGGAAGAGGGTTATGTAGGAAAAGCATCAATGAAAATTACTTCCTATGAAGAATATCAACATGCTTGCATAAAAACCATCAGCAAGCACAGTTAAAAACTGAATTGCCAAAGCACTTTGCTTTTGCTGCAATCTTCCTCACACCGGTTTCATTATAAGAAAATCCTCCATTAGCAGGAGATATGAGGATTCTGTCCATGATGTTCATTTTCGGAGCCTCCAGAATTGCCTTGGGCATAGTTAAAGCATATTGCATTCCCCAAATTGCAAGTGGCCTCATATATATGAGAGACCGGTAGTGCCCGTCAATCGTCCATGCCTCTGGAGTCTGGAACCAATATCTGTTGAGAGCAAGCAAGATAAAATTACTTTCCAAAAAGTGATTAAGTGCAATTTCATTGATGAATAACGGCAGCTACACTTGTACTGATTAAAAAGAAAAATGCTAATTGCACGTATCTATCCCCTTAAGCAGAAGAATTCTATCCGATTCTTAGAACAAGAGTTTTATATGGAAAAAAGTAGACAGAAAGGTAGAAAATATTCAAGTCCCACAAATGTGGTAGCCCCATGTCTTATGTCTGTCTTCCTCCTCTTGATATAAGAAAAATCCTCACGTCAAAAGGAAGATAGAATCTCTCCTACTCAAACAGTTCCCCAGCTGTAGTTGTGGTCCAGTCCAAATCAGACTGGCTCTATTTAAAACGTCAAAGAGGTGAGATCATAGTGAATTGATCTGGGGTATGTTTCCAAGTAAGAGATAATATAAGGAATAGTGCAGGACATTGCTCCATTCAATTGAATAGCAAGCATGAAGCAGAAACAACATGAACACCAAGGAAAGACAAGGATTGTATATAATTACAACTTACCCATATCCCTCTTCTGACCAGCCTGCTGTGAATATACCCTCGGCAGTTGTGAAAGCCTCCTCTTTCATTCCAGCAAGAATCATTGTAGCAGCAACACCATAAGTCACACCTGCCCATATTTCCCGTGACTGCATGCAGGTCTCATCCACCTTACCGTTAGGATGCATACCATTTACTGCACCCATCCTACCTCCTCTAACTTTCATTACATTGAAGTCAAATATTTTTTGGAGAGTACTTTTAATCTTAGTTTCATCGAAAAGCGAATGCAACCCAGAGGATGCTGTATACCATTGACCAGCCAGTTGATCTGCCTGAATGGATTTACTGTTGCTGCTTGAACCACTGTCATAGTTAAAGTAAGAACCATTCCAGAGTTTTTCTTCAAATGGTGGTTTAGCGTTCAAAAATCTTCTTTTGCAGGCTTCAGCAAAGTCTCTGTCACCCAATTGATGGGCCATGGCTGCTGCAGCTTGAAGAGCAGCAAGCCAAAGGCAACCACAATAAGCACTGACACCATGAACTGTCCAGGTATCATATGTTTGATCAGGGAACCCATCATTCTCGACAAGACCATCACCATCCTTATCAAATTGGTCCATGTACTCCATTGCAGCACGAACAGAAGGCCATACATCAACTCCAAATGACATATCCCCTGTTGCAGCAAAATCTCTATACACTTGAAGTACAAATTTTGGGTTCAGGTCCTTCCACTTACTTGTATCATGAATGTTATAAGCATTCATCTCACTCCATGGATCATGTGTCCCCAGATCATGAGGCACAGCTCCTCTAACTTTACGAATTCCATAATTTCCTTCTGCGAGAAACTTCACTCTCCTTCCATCTTCACACAATACAGCTTTAGCAAAGTCACGCTGAATATTTAGCTCAATCTTAGGAAAGAGCTCAAGAAGGGCAAATGAAGCATAGAAGTGCACATCATATGTGCACCACATAATATATTCTACACCTTCCAAGTACAAAAACCTTCCTACATCATCATTATATTGTTGGTTCATCATTATTGTGGGCTGCAAAGTCCCAGTCAAATTTTCATTTCTGAGAGAATGCAGAGATTCATCTTCATTTGAGACATGCCTAAGATTTTCTTCATCCGTGTCTATTTGTCTGGCAGTAGCTTTTGTGTGGTCAGCATCATCACCTTGTCTGTAATCTACCCTAGCTTCAGTTACTTCAACATCTAAATTTTCCATCTCTGTTACCTGATATTGGTAATTTTTCTTAGGTGGAGATAGCAGAGAATCTGCACATATATCAAAGCAGTCAAAACACTTCAATGAAGACAGACAAAATTTATGATAACTTGAAACACTATCATCAATAACAACGTCAAACTATAATTTAACAAGCACATGTTGATACATACCAATCCAAACTGTTCCACCAGCAACCAGAAAGTAGAGTTCATTAAATAATGTAAACTTGTACCTGAAAAAAAATACAAATCAAATGCATCATCTATTTGCCACAAGGGAGTAGATAAACTAGAGATAGGCATTTATGTCCAAATCAAAATACCATAGTATATTTTGTTGAACTAAACAAGAGGCCAGTTGGAGATTAGAAGGTAATGAGACTAAAGTCAAGTTTCTTCAGACCTATGGGTACCATACATGAACCTTCTGCCAAGATATGAGCATAAAGAGAGTACTTTGTGATAGAAATGATATGACATCCATAACCTGAGAGAGTTGACAGTAAATATATATATAGGCAGTCCAGAATAGAGATTACCACAGAAGTCTCTTAACATGTTTTTCAAACCAATACACTTGTTTTCTGTGGGAAAAGAAGAATTTCTAAAGGGAGGAAGGAAATAAGTCATGGCATGTACCGTACAGCTAAACCTAAGGTTTAGACATCCAATCCTTGGACAATAAATGGCCCAACAAGGAGCCGTAACAGGTAGGTCATTCTACCATCTGATACAGCTATTGCTTGGAAAAGTTGAATGCAAAATTACTATTCAGGCATCCCTTTCTATAAAGAAAATTACCATTCTGGTAGTGTTTCATCATTAAGAACAGGGCTTTGCCATCTCTCAATCTCTTCTTCCCACCGTGTGTAATCTGTACAGAATTCAAAACATAAGGTTTTTAAACACAGTACAACATAATCTCAAATCACTTTAGAGACATTCCTTCCTTTTACTCCCTTTCAAAATGTTAGTAAAATACAAATTGAAGCATATAAAATGCATAAGAATGCACATCAGTAATGCCAGTAAACCCCAGTCATGAAGAAGAAGGATTTATTTAAATAAGAGTGCATACTTGTTAATGCATCATGTGCCAGGTCCACAGCAGCTCTCTCAGAAGTGCCATAGAATTTTGTGTATCTCCTGCAGTAATAGGGGAGACCTTGTTAAAGACATATGATGCAATAAAAGGAAAAATGGGCTAAAAGCACAGCTGCATTTGTTTCAGCTTGCTTCCTAAAAGGAAAATATTGTCTTCTACAATTATTTAACATATTCAAGATCTATAAGAAATTACTGAGCCCCTTCATGAATCAACAAGAGCGAGCAATAAAAACTTTGCAAACCCAGGATTTCCTTGATATAAACTTGGAACACAAGGTAAGAAAGGATGCCATTCACAAAATTTCTGGTAGCTTCATTTAGGGAATTGACATTTTGCTACGATATCAAATCAAGAAGTAAAGTCCAAGAAGATGAGGTGATTTCATACAAGGATAATCCAATAGTGTGAACAGAAGAATATTACAAGATGAGATATAATCGACATTTACGCTACATGCCCCAGACAACATCCACAAATATATGAAGCCAGATGATTTGTAACAGAATCAACTGAATCTCTGCATTCTTACACGATCTCCAGATTAGAAGTCAGAAGGGTACTATTGGATTCAGAAAGAGATTGTATACTGTTAGTGAATTAAGGATTAGATTTATTAGTTTCTTGTTTGATAAAATACATGGGCCATGGGCATATCTCTTGTAATTCTATATCTTTATTATAAATAGATGTGCCAATCTCCAATTGGAGCATCGCTTCAAGAATTATTTTCTCTTAACATAGTATTAGAATCTCTATGTATCTTTCTCATACTCCCCCCCCCAAAAAAAAAAGAGAGAGAGAGAGAGGAGGGGGAGAGAGAGAACAGAGAGAGAAACCTAGCTTCTTCTTCCCCACCCTTTTTCTCTCATTTTTTTTAACGAATGACTAAGTCATGGAGGAGCAGCAGAGCTACTGTCTGGAGCAATTGACAGTGACTTAGTGCATTTTTCGGAGAGCTGGCTTGACAGCAGAGTAGGTCAGCAACCAGCAATCTCACCTGACCGGCACCTACAGCGCGCACACAGCTTTCTTGGAGGTGCATGAGCACCACAGGCAGAGCATATTTCTGGCACTTGGCAGTGCGTGGGCCACCACCAGTAGCGGGCTTTTGACTGGTGACATCTTGACTTTTGCATTCACCCCTGTGGTTATTCTTGCAATCCAACGACTCTGGTGTGATTTTTTCTAATTTTTGGCTCTTTTTTGGATATTTTTTGTTGATTCTTTCTGCAAGTCTATTCTCATGGCTAGAGAGGTTTCTCATTCTGATGCACACAGCACACTTAAAAATAGTACTAGTGAAAGAAAATCAGAGCTAAAGTCAGGTTTCTCTAATTTGCTTCAGGTTGGTGGTTGAATAATGAATCAGAAGTTGAATATAGAAGGTTCAGAATATATAGAATGGAAAAGGGTTATTTTGTGTTATCTGTATGAGATTCATATGACTAATCACCTCATCAAAGAACTACCCACAAACAATATGAAGGAAAAGTGGGTTGTAAAAGATTGACGATTGCTCAGAGTAATATGCAATGCCTTGACTACTGAAGAACAATAACAACAATAACAAAATCTTATCCCACTAAGTGAGGTCCGCTATGCGAATCGCACAATACCATTAGGCTCTATCCGAGACCAAATTTTCAGAAATATTATTCACCAATAGATCCTTGTTTATAATTCCCTCAGTATCCTTTTTAACCTCCCTCTATACTTTTTCACAAGACTAAAGATCATCTGATTGACTATTTTCACTGGTGCCTCCAATGGCCTTCTTTTGCATATGTCCAAACTACTTTAACAAATTTTCTATCATTTTCTCCTCAATAGATACCACGTCAATATTCCCTCGTATGTATTCATTTCATATCTTGTCCTTTCTTGTGTAAACACACATCCATCATAACACTCACATTGCTGCTACTCCCATTTTTTGCTTTTGTTATTCACCAATAGATCTTTGTTTATAATTTCTCTTGATATCCTTTTTAGCCTCTTTACACTTTCACAAGGTTAAAGATCATGTAATTGACTATTTTCACTGGTGCCTCCAATAGCCTTCTTTGCACATTTCCAAACTACCTTAACCGATTTTTTTTCATTTTCTTCTCAATAGATGCCACGCCAATATTCCCTCATATGTATTCATTTCATATCTTATCCTTTCTTGTGTGACCACACATCCATCTTAACACTCGCATTACATTTCTGCTACCCCCATTTTTTGCTTTTGTCGTCCTTTCAAAGTCTAACATTCACTACCATAAAACATAACTAGTCAAATATCAATTTGATAGAACTTTCTTTTAAGCTTGATAGGTACCTTGCAGTCACAAATAACCCCTAATGTCTTATTCCATTTTAACCATTCAACTTCTATTTTGTATATGACATCATCAATTTCCCCTTCACTTTGTAATATTGACCCTAAATACTTAAATTTAAACACTTGTGAGATTATATGCTCTCCAATTCTTATCTCCAAATCATTTTTATCTTGCTTCTTGTTAAATTTGCAATGCATATACTCTATCTTGCTCCTATTCAAGCAAAAACCTTTTGATTCAAATGCCTGTCTCCAGAGTTAAAGTTTATGATTAATCTCTTCCTTTGATTCCTTAATCAAAACTATATCATCCACAAAAAGCATACATTTAGGGATAGTCTCTTGTATGTCCCTAATAAGAACATCCAGTACTAGATTAAACAACTAAGGATTTAAAGTTGAACCCCAATGTAAACCTATCCCTATAGGGAAGTCATTTGTCTCACCTCCAACAATTCTTAAATTTGTAGTTACGCCATCATATATGTCCTATATAGCTTAGATATATGCTTATGAGCTCCTCTAGACACTTTTCTTAGTACTCGATCATAGACTTTTTTTAAGTTAATAAAAACTACATGTAAATCTCTTTCTTTACTCCAATACCTTTCCATCAACCCCCATAAAAAATAAACAACCTTTATTATAGACTTTCCTATCATAAATCCAAATTAATTTCCTGTAATCCTAGTCTTGTCTTTTAATCTATGCTCAATCACTTTTTCCTATAATTTCATAATGTGGCTCATAAGTTTTATCTTTCAATAGTTTGCACAGTTCTAGATATCTCCTTTGTTATTATATATAGGCACCAAAATGCTCCTCCTTCGCTCATTTGGCATTTTCTTAAACCTCAAAATCCCATTAAATAGCTTAGTAAGCCAAAAGATACCCTGCTCTTATAAACATTTCCAAACTTCAATAAGAATACTATTAGGACCATCAACTTTACCATTATCCATCCTCTTAAGAACTTCTTTTACCTTCTCAACTCGAATCCTATGATAGTAAGCCAAATTTTGTTTGTCCTCTTGAATTTCTAATCCTTCCATATCCCTAATCGATCCTTACCCATCATTGAAAAGCTTATAAAAATACTTCTTCCATCTTCCTTATCTTTATCTATAGGTAAAATTTATTTTTTTTCATCCTTAATACACCTTACTTGGTCAATTGTGCACTGTAAAACAATCAAAGAATTACTTTGGATCACTTTATTTTACAAAAGACAACATGCACCAAATCTATGATTTGACTTGATCCTCAATTCATCCTAATGTAAATGGTAAAACCCCATCTCAAATTTATACTGATCTTAACCAAGCCTTTCAACAATAGTGTTCTTTTTTACCTATTACAATTAACGTTGATGCAATGCACTCTCAACAAGAACAATTTGGAGTCGTGTTATCTCATGGCATTGCCCCATGAACTTAATACTACTCGTCAGCAAATTTTGTCTAATTCTGATTCTCTCACTATGAAGTTTGCTGTTCATCGTAATCAGTGAGCATATGGTGACTCCTCTTCTTCTATACATATAAATGAGTCATTTATCTTGGTTGATTCTAATACTCATGGTGGTTGTGATGGTACTAGAGGTGGTAGGGAGAGAGGAACTAAAGGACAAGGTGAGTCTGGTGGGGATGGAGATTTTAGTAAAGGTGATATTGTTTCTTGCTATTATTGCCGAGAACCGAGACATAGCAGGACATTTTGCCTTAAGTTACATGAAAAAAAAAAAACATCTTGATTTGCACATATCATCACAACTAATCAGGCACAAGATATTAATGATAGTAGTACTATAAGTTTGTCAAAAAGTAAGTAAGCTCCAAGCATCTTGACAACAACCATCCACTCAATTGGCTGCTACATTAACACATAAGTAATCCCACTACATACCTTTCCCACACTAACTCTAGATGGATTATTAATTCCAATGCTATTTATATTTATCACATGATGAGACAAACAAGTATTATATTTTTTTTTAATACCCTTTTTTTTCATGTTACTTCAACCAATGGGCCTAAAGCATTTGTTATTGCTTATTGTGTAATGGACGTTACACCTAATATATGTTTATTTGATGTGTAATGTCTTACAAACTATTCATTTAGTTTGCTTTCGACTAGTCAAATAACACGTGCTTATAATTGTGATGTCTTCTTTTTCCCTTAACTATTATATCTTTCAAGATCTTTTGACAAAGAAAATTTTTGGTAAGGAGTATGAATTTGGTGGTCTTTATGTTCTTGAAGAGAAAACTCCTCAGCCAATTGCAGCTGCTACTACTATTCCTATCATTCCACATTAGCTTCATTGTCACTTACATCATCCGTCCTCATCAACTTTACAAAAATTATTTCTAATTTCAATTTTTTGTCTAATTTGGATTGTAAGTCATGTCAATTTGTAAACAGTATCATCGATCTTATGTTCCTAGAGTCAATAAGCAAGTTGCATCCCCATTCAAGTTGGTACATTCAAAAGTTTAGAATCATTACCCAACAATCTCCAAGTCTAGTTTTAGCTATTTTGTTGCTTTTGTGAACGACTATTGAAAGTTACTTGGCTTTATTTAATGAAGAATGATTACAATTATTTGAGATTTTCACACTTTTCATACTAAGATTGTGAATCAATTTAACACATCTATTCCTCATTTTCATATTGATAACTTGAAAGAATATTTTTCTGCTCCATTTACATCCTATTTGTCCTAACATGGAACAATTTATCAATTTTTTTGTGCAATCTCCCTAGGGGTTGTGTTAGGCCTTTGACAGTCAACGTAAAAACTTTGTCGAAATTTCTTATATGGATTACACACAATGATTTATTAGTGCTAATGCTAGGTCATTACCCGGAAGTAACGCGCTATATGGCTCGAGTGCAATGTCAAATGAGCTAGAGCCACTGCATCGGCACCCGGATGTAGTGTTAAATGAGCAAGGGTCCTCACATTTTTCTGGACGGATGTGGGTAAAAAAGCTAATCCACGAGAACTTAAGTTTGGTACTTGGAATATCAGTACGCTAACAGTTAAATCTTTGAAAGTTGTGGACATCATGATTCGGAGAAGGATTAACATCATGTGTTTTCAAGAAACTAAATGGGTTGGAGAAAGAGCTAAGGAGTTAGACACTACAAGTTATAAACTATGGTATACAGGAAATTTTAAAGAAAAGAATGAAGTTGATATTATTGTAGATAAGAATTGGAAGAAGAATGTGGTGGATGCAAAAAGGATGAGGAATAGGATCTTACCTTCAAGACTAATAATTGCACAGGAGACTATCAATATTATTAGTGCCTATGCACCACAAATAGGATCGGAGACACATTTGAAGGAAAAGTTTTGGGAAGACTTAGAAAGATTGGTTCAAGGATTTTCACAAGAAAAGATTTTCATCGAAAGGAATTTAAATGGACATATTGGTAGTGAGGTAAGGCATTTTTCAGGAGTGCATGAAAGCTTTGGTTATGAAGCACTAAATGAGGGGGCAATCTATTCTTGATTTTTCGATTGCATATGATTTTAATATTGCGAACACTTGTTTTAAAAAGCAAGAGGAGCATTTAATCACGTACAAAAGTGGAACCTCAAGGTCACAAATTGATTTCTTTTTGGTAAGGAGCTCAAATAGAAAAATCTGTAAAGATTGCAAAGTGGTTCCGGGGGAAAGCCTTACTACACAGCATAGGGTCTTAGTCCTCGATGTTCTTTTTAAAACTAGAAACAAGAAGAGACAACAAGTTATAAATCCAAGAATTAAGTGGTAGGAGCTCAAGAATGAGAAACAAATGACTTTTAAGAGAATATTATTGAAGGAAGATAATTGGGAAGCACAAGGAAGTACGAATGATATTTGAGATGCGATGGCTAGAAGGATTAGGATGGTTGCTAAGACAATTTTGGGTGAATCAAAAAGTTTTGGACTGAAAGATAAAGAATCTTGGTGATGGAATGAAAGTGTGCAGGAAAAGGTAAAAACCAAAAGGGAATGTTTTAAGCCTTTGCATTTGTGTGACAATGCTGAGAATTGGGAAAGGTATTGAATGGTTAGGAAGGAGACTAAAAAGGCAATGAGCGAGGCACAATCTAAAGCTTTTGAAGAATTCTACCGAGATCTAAGAACAAAAAATGGAGAACAAAAGATTTACAAACTTGCCAAAAATAGGGAAAAAAAATCAAGAGACTTGGATCCAGTAAGGTATATTAAGGATGAAGAAAGACAAGTTCTATTCACAGATAAAGATATCAAAGAGAGATGAGAGAAGTACTTTTATAAGCTTTACAATGATGAGGAAAGAGTGACTAGGGATATGGAAGGATCAGAAAGTCAAGAGAACGAATAAAATTTAGCTTATTACCGCAAGATTCGAGTTGGGGAGGTAAAAGAAACTCTTAAGAGGATGGATAATGATAAAGTCGTCGATCCGGATGGTATTCCTATTGAAATTTGAAAATATTTGGGAGAGTAAGGTATTTTTTAGCTCACCAAGTTATTTAATGAGATCTTGAGATCTAAGAAAATGCCAAATGAGTGGAGGAGTATTTTGATGCCTATATACAAGAACAAAGGAGATATCCAGAATTGTACAAACTATTGAGGGATAAAACTTATAAGCTATACTATGAAGTTATGAGAAAAAGTGATTAAACACAGATTAAGAGATGAGACTAAGATTGCAGAGAATCAATTTGAATTTATGTCAAAAAGGTCTATAACAAAAACTATTTATCTCCTACGAAGATTGATGAAAAGGTATCAAAGTAAAAAAAGAGATTTACATATGATTGTCATTGATCTAAAAAACGCCTATGATCGGGTACCAAAAGAAGTGTTGTGGAAGCCTCTAGAGAAAAAAGGAGTTCATGTCGCATATTTTCAAACTATACAGAACATATACGATAGAGTAACTACAAGTATAAGAACGCTTAGAAGAGAGACAAAGGACTTTACTATAAAGACAGATCTACATCAGGGTTCAGCCTTGAGTCCTTACTTATTTAATCTAATCTTAGATATTCTTACTAGGGACATACAGGAGAATATCCCTAATTGTATGCTATTTACGGATGATATAATCTTAGTTGAAGAGTCGCGGGAGGAGGTTAACTATAAATTGGAGCTTTGGAGATAGGCTTTTGAATCAAAGAGTTTTCGCTTGAGTAGAAGTAAGACGGAGTATATGTATTGCAACTTTAGCAAGATGCAAGATAGAAATGATTTGGAGATAAGAATTGTTAAGCATATCATACTGCAAATATCTAAATTTAAGTACTTGGGATCTTTTCTATTAAGCGATGACAAAATTAACGGAGATATCACACACAAAATACAAGCTAGATGGTTAAAATGGAAAAAGACATCTGGAGTGATTTGTGATCGTAAAATACCTACTAAGCTTAAAAAGAAATTTTATCGAACTGCTATACAACCATACTCTATGGCAGTAAATGTTGGATTTTAAAGGGACAAGAGCAAAAAATAGGAGTAGCAGAGATGAAAATATTAATATGGATGTGTGATCATACAAGAAAGGACGATACGAAATGATTACATACGAGGACATATTGGCGTGGCACCTATTGAGGAGAAGATGACATAAAATCGGTTAAGATAGTTTGGTCATATGCAAAGAAGGCCATTGGAGACACTAATGAGAAGAGTTGATCACATGATTTTTAACCCTATGAAAAAGTGCAGAGGAAAGCCAAAAAGGACTTTAGAGGAAGTTATAAAAAGGGATCTCTTGGTAAATAATATCACCGAAAACTTGATTTTTGATAAAACCCAATGGCGTCGTACAATCCATGTAGCCAATCTCACTTAGTGGGATAAGGCTTTATCGTTGTTGTTGTTGATGAAAGTCTAACATGACCTATTATTTCAAATGAAAGTACTTAAGATTTTTTGGGAAGATACAATTTCTACAATTTATTTCTTGATTAATCAAATGCCTTCTTCAATTTTTTATCGTCAGATACCTTATTCCATTTTATTTCCTTCTCAGTCTTTGTTTCATCTCTCTTCATGTATTTTTGGGTGTACTTATTTGTCCAAAGTCATTTTCCTCATGTATCTAAACTTGATCCACATTCTTTAAAGTACATTTTTTTTATGTTATTCTCATACACAAAAAAAGTATTGATGTTATTCTCCTAATTTGCATGGTCATATTGTCTAGTTTGATGTTACATTTTCGAGTCCATTCCTTTTTTTTTACTCTTCTAACTTTTCTTCCTCCATATTTGAGTTTAATTCTCTTGATGAATATTTCCTTGTATATTCTCCTCCTCAAAAACCTCAAGACCCTCCAAAAAATAATTGGATTTATCCTCTTATTAAATATATTTACTCTAATAGGAAGCAAGTACTAGCAGTATCATCTCACCCATCTAACAATGCCAAGAAACATGACATTGCACCAATCTTTGACATACCACTAGCTTCATCTCCTCTACCGACTTCTTCCTCATTAGATCCTTCTCCCTTGCCATCTGATCTTCACATCCCTATTACCTACCAGGAAAGTACAAGTAGTTACACCTACCGAAGTAACACTAATCACCCTTCCTCCATTTCTAAATATATATCCTACACATCCCCACCTACGTCTTCTCGATCATTTATTGTCTCACTTGATCCTATTACTATTCCAAGTCTGATATAGAAGCACTATCACTCAAGGTGGCATGTCCTCTCAATCATTTATTACCTCACTTGATTTCATTATTGTTCCAAGTCTAATATAAAAGCACTCTCACTCAACATGATGTGCTGCTATAGGGAAAGAAATACATACTCTTCCCACAAATCAAACATGGGATATTATCTCATTACCAGAAGGAAAATAATCCATTAGGTGTAAGTGGGTGTATACTATAAGAGTTAATCTCAATAGTATTATTGCTCAACTAAAAGCCCATCTTGTGCCTCCTATTGCCAAAATTAACTTTGTTCGATTATTTTCTTGCTGCCTCTCATAACTAGCCTCTCTATCAACTTGATGTCAAAAATACCTTTTCGCATGGTGATCTAATTGAAAACGAATATATGAAGCAACCACTTGAGTTTGTGGCTTAAGGGGAATGTGACAAGATTTGTCTACTAAAGAAATCTTTATATAATTTGAAATAATCTGCTTGAACTTGGTTTGAGAGATTTAATAATGTAATGATAGAATTTGAGATAAAGAAAAATGATTATATTAAGAGAGAATAATTCTTGAAACCATACTCTCACAAGAGGTTAGCATATCTATTTATAATAAAATATAGGATTACAAGAGACAGGCCCACGACCCATATATATCTTAGTAAATAAGGAACTAATAACCTAATCCTTAAATCACTAACACTCCCCCCAAATTGCGACATAAATATCAAACATGCTCAACTTATTACAAATATCATCAACCCGCTTTCCTGAAAGAGCTTTAATAAATAAGTCAGCCAATTGATTCCCAATTTTAATGTGTCTCAAATCAATAATCCTTTCTTGAAGTTTCTCTCTAACAAAATGACAATCAACTTCTATATATTTTGTACGTTCATAAAAAATCGGATTCATAGTAATATGAGTAGTTGCTCGATTATCACACCATAGTTGCATAGTTTTATAAGGCTCAATTCCAAGTTGATGAAGAAGATAGAAAATCCATATAAGCTCTGATGTGGCATGGGCCATAATCCGATATTCAGACTCTGCACTTGAACGTGATACTACTGCTTGTTTCTTACTTTTTCAAGATACAAGATTTCCACCAATAAAGACAATAACTAGAGGTGCACCTTTTGTCTATAGGACATCCAGCCTAATCTGCATTGAAGAAGCCTTCTATTCTACAATGGTCACGATTTTTATACAAAATTCCACAACCACGGGCCTTCTTGAGATATTTCAAAATATGCATGATTGCATCCCAATGAGAAGTTCTTGGAAAATTCATAAATTGACTTACTATACTTACCGGAAAGGCAATATCAGGTCTAGTTATTGTAAGATAGTTCAATTTATCCACTAGTCGTCTATACTATTTTGGATCTTCTAACAATGATCCATCTTCCAAATTAAGTTTAACATTCGGAATCATAGAAGTATCACATAGCTTAACCCCAAGCATCCCTGTTTCTTTCAAGAGATCAAGAACATATTTCCTTCGAAATAAAAAGATTCCTTTCCTCCCCCGAGCAATTTCAATCCCCAAAAAATACCAGAGTGTTTTCAAGTTTTTAGTCTGAAACTTGGTTTGAAGAAAAAAATTTAATTTTGAAATACCCAATTTATCACTACTAGTGATCACAATGTCATCCACATAAACAGTCAAAAGAATACAACCGGAATCTGATTGTTTATAAAAAACTGAATGATCATGATCACTTTTTTCCGTCTCAAATTCTGTCACCACATCACTAAATCTTCCAAACTAAGCTCGAGGAGATTATTTCAAGCCATACAAGGATTTTTTTAGTCGACAAACTTTGCCATACTCCCCCCTGAGCAACAAACCCGAGCGGCTGCTTCATATATACCTCTTCATATAAATCACCATGCAAAAAAGTATTTTTAACATCAAGTTGGTAAAGGGGCCAACTATAGGATGCAGCAAGAAAGATAATCAATCGAATAGATGTAATTTTAGCAACAGGGAAGAAAGTTTCTAAATAATCAACGCCATAAGTTTGCGCATATCCTTTAGCCACTAGCTAAGCTTTTAATCGAGCAACAATACCAGCAAGATTAACTCACAGTATACACCAATTTACACCCAATAAATTGTTTACCTTTTGGTAAAGAGACAATATCTCATGTTTGATTTGTAGCAAGAGCCTGCATTTCTTATTTCATAACAGCACACCACCCAGAGTGAGATAATGCTTCCAAATCAGACTTAGGAACAGTAATAAAATCAAGCGAAACAATAAAGGATTGAGAGGATAAGGGCAAAGAAGTGTAGGACACATAATTAGAAATAAAGTAAGGGTGATGAGTGTTACCTCGTTGAGTGTAAGTACGTGTACCTTTTCAATGGGCAATGAGGATATCAAGTTCAAATGCTAATGAAGGAGAATTCAATGAGGAAGAAGCCGGTAGAGGGGACAAAGCCAGTTATTCATCAATAATTGGTGCAGCTCCAGTATTGTTGGTAGTGTCAAGTGGGGAAGGTGCTGCTGCTGGTATCTACTTCCTGTGGGAGTAAACATTTTTAATAAGAGGGCGAACCAAATCGTTATCTAAAGGAATCGGAGATGTCTGAGGAACAGAATACACAAGAAAATGGTCATCAAGGGAATCAGTCTCAATTAGGGAGGATGAAGCCTCAGGAGAGCCAAAAAAGGGAATAGACTCAAAAAATGTAACATCAGATGAAATAATATAACGATGTAGATTAGGAGAGTAACATCGATACCCTTTTTGTATACGAGAATAACCAAGGAAAATATACTTCAAAGACCGGGGATCAAGTTTAAATACTTGAAAACGAAGATCTTGAACAAAACAAGTACACCCAAAAATACGTGGAGATAAAGGAAACAAAGATCTGAAAGGAAATAAAATGGAGTGAGGTACCTGACCATCAAGAATTAAAAAAGGCATTCGATTAATAAAAAAACAAGCTATAGAAACTGCATCTGCCTAAAAAATCTTAGGCACTTTCATTTGAAGCAATAAAACACGTGAGACTTCCATTAAGTGTCGATTTTTTCGTTCAGCTACCCCATTTTGCTATGGAGTAACTGCACAAGAAGATTGATGAATAATTCCATGCTGGGACAAATAAGAGACAAATGGAGTTGGAAAGTATTCTTTAACATTGTCACTACAAAAATGACGAATAAATGTATTAAATTAATTCAAAATTTCAGCATGAAAAGTACGAAAAATCTTAAATAACTGTAAATGATTCTTCATTAAATATAACCAAGTAACTCTTTAATAGTCATCTACAAAGGTAACAAAATACCGAAAATCAAACTTAAAAACTACAGGGCAAGGACCCCAAACATCTAGATGTACTAACTTAAATGCGGATGTAACCCGCTTATTGACTCGAGAAACATATGACCGACGATGTTGTTTAGCAAACTGACATGACTCACAATCCAAACTAGGCAAAGAAGTAAAACTAGGAAATAATTTTTGTAAAGTGAACAAGGATAGATGACCCAAGCAACAATGAAGTTAGTGTAGAGTGATAGTAGCAACAGCAATAGCAGTAGCAGTAGCAGTGGCAACCGGCCGAGAAACTTTCTCTTCAAGAACATATAGGCCACCAGATTCGTACCCCTACCAAAAATCTTCGTCGTCATAAGATCCTGAAAAACACAATAGCCAGGGAAAAAAAAGACACCACAATTATATGTATATGTTATTTGACTAACTAAAAGCAGATTAAATGGAAAGTTTGAAAGGCATAATACATCAAACAAGGATATATCAGGGATAACATCCACCATACCACAACCAATAACAGAAGCTTTAGATCCATTGGCTAAAGTAACGTAAGAAGAAGTGGGTCGAAAAGAAGATATAATACCTGTTTGACTTGTCATATGATCAGTAGCATCGGAATCAATGATCCATCTAGAATTAGTATGGGAAAGGCACGCAGTGGGATTACCTACTTGTGCTAACGTAGCAGCGGATTGAGTGGTTAGTTGCTATCGGGATGCTTGGAACTGTAAATACTCAACATACTCACTCTTCGACAAACTAATAGCACCATTATCATCATTATCTTGTGCTTGATTATTTGTAGTAACATGCACAAATCGAGTATTTTTCTCAAGTAACTTGGGACAGAACTCCTTGATATGTCCAGGCTCCTTGCAGTAGCAGCAAGAAACAATTCCACCTCCATTAAAATCACCTCGTCCACTAGAATTTTGTCCACCAGAATCACCTCGTCCTCTACCTCCTCTCCCCCTGCTACCTCGAGTACCACTACGACCATTACGATTACCAGAACCAACTAAAGTAGAAGACTCATTTATATGTGCAGAAGAAGGAGACGAATCACTATATGCTCGTTGAATACGATAAAGGACAGACTTCATAGTGAGAGAATCAAAACTGGACAAAATTTGTTAACGGGCAGTACTCAATTCTGAGGGCAATGCCATAAGAAAACATATCGCTCCAAATTGTTCTCGTTGAGAACGCATTATATCAACATCAGTAGTAATAGATAAAAAAGAATTCCACTATTGAAAAGTGCGGTAAAGATTAGTATAAATTTCTGATGGGATTTTACTACTTACATCAAGATGAATCAATGACCGGGTCAAATCATAAATTTGATGTATATTGTCCTTTCCAGAATAAAGTGAGCCAAGAATGTCCCATAATTCTTTGACTATTTCACAATGCACAATATTATCATCAACCTCAGGAGTCAAAGTATTACAAATTAACCGAAGCAATCACCGATCTTCCACAATCCATCTTTCTTTTGTATTGTCTGTAGGTGGATTTTTGGTAAGGTAATCAGTCATACGAACTTCATCAAGGTAATATTGAATAGCCCTTTTCCACCCTATATATTGTCGACCTTCCAAATCCAATTTCCGTTCAATTATTCAACCACCAACCGGATGCAAATCAGAAACTATTTTTTCACCATTATTATTTCTAAGTGGACTGCGTGTATCAGAATCAAAAATTTCACCGGCCATGAGAGTAAACTTGCAAAAAGAATCAAAAAGAAATATCCAGAAAATCAGAAAAAACACACCCGAATTGATGGATTGCTTGAAGAACCACACAGATGAATGCAAAATAAGTCAGGGAGTCATCGGTCAAAATTCGATCGTCGGAAAACTCCTCAAGCGCCTGCACGCACCAGGAAACTCCTCTGCACGTGGTGCTCATGCACCCTCCAAAAAGCCGCGCATGTTGCTCGCGCCAATTTGTGGTGGTCGCCGGTTGCCGATCTGTCAAGCCGTCAACCCAGATCTTCCAGAAATGCCTCGACGCGCCTCCAAACTCACCAAACAGCAGCTCCGCTGTTCTGCAACACTGCACTGTGCGCAGCTTGATCTGGGTTTTTTTATGGTTTTGGATCCTCTGTGACTAAACCCCATGACTTAAGGTTCAATCACGGATAAAAAAAAAACTGGAGGAAAAGAAGAAAAAAAAGGAGGAGGAGGAAGAATGTAGGATTCTCTGGCTTGTTTTCTCTCTTTTTTTTTTATGTGAAAAAGATATCTAAAGAGTGGCTCTAGATAACATGTTAAGAGAGAATAATTCTTGAAGCCATACTCTCACAAGAGGCTGATATATCTATTTATAATAAAATATAGGATTACAAGAGACAGGCGCACGGCCCATACATATCTTAGTAAATAAGAAATTAATAACCTAACCCTTAAATCACTAACAGATTATAACCACGAGACGTTTTACAAACAAATAGATTCTATTTGCATTCGTCTAGCCATAGATATGGATCATATTGTGATGCAAACCAAATTTCAAATCGAAGACCTCAAAACACCACAATATTTCTTGGGGATTGATATTGCTTGAGAAAGAAAGGGAATTTTCTTATCTCAAGGAAAATATGTTCCTAGTCTTTTAAGTAAAACAAGAATACTTGGATCTAAATCTTATAATACTCTTACAATTCCAAATGTTGAACTTGGCTTAAAAGATGAGGAGTTGCTAGATGATTCAAAGCAATATAGATGACTAGTGGAAAAATTGAACTATCTTACCATAACTAGACCAGATATTTATTTTTCGATAAGTTTATAAGTCAATTTATGAATTCTCCTAAAACACATTGGGGTGCAATTATGCACATTCTAAAATATCTCAAGAAAGCTCTTGAACATGGGGTCCTTTATAAAAAATCATAGCCATTGCAAATCAAAGGTATTTCTGATGTAAATTGGATAGAATATCCTATAAATAGAAGACCCACTTCTGAGTACTATACATTTGTTGATGGAAATCTTATATCTTAGAAAAATAAGAAACAAGTGATGGTACTACGTTCAAGCATAAAGTCTAAATATCAAACCATGGCTCATGCTATATCTAAACTTGTGTGAATTTCTTATCATTTTTGTCAACTTGGAGTTAAGACTTCTTAAACCATAACCATATAGCTATGGTGGGATAATCAAGCTGCTAATCATATTACTACAAATCCAATTTTTCATAAACATACAAAACATGTAAAAGGTGATTGTGATTTTGTTGGAGAAAAACTTCAGAAAGAAATTATTGATCTTACACATATTAGAACTAGGAAACAATTAGTTGACTTATTTACTAAAGTCCTCCCAAGAAAACGGGTTTGATAACATTTAAAACAAGTTGGACATGTTTGATGTCTATGCTCAATCTTTGAGGGGAAATATTAATAAATTAAGTTTAAAGATTGGGTTTATTAGTTTCTTGTTTGATAAAATACATAGGCCATGGATCTCTCTCTTATAACTCTATATTTTCATTATAAATAAATGTGTCAGCTTCTAGTTAGAAAATGACTTAAAAAATTATTCTCTCTTAACATATATGAATGCATAACTATTTTTTTAATTATGAAAATTTGACATAGTGGTCTAAAGTATAAATATCATCTGCCTAAATTATTCCAACCATAGATTACCTGTGGAATGTGCTGCCCTTTGAAAACTTCACTTTTGGAGATGACCATGCGAGAGCAAATGCAACTGTGCACCTTCCATGAGGTTCCACCCACGTGGAAGCTGATACAGCTGCACATAGTGTCTCCCCAGGTGATGAAGGCATGCTAGGTCCAGAATTGAAATTATCTCGATCAAATTGTCCATCCTTAATACAAAACTTCTGTTAGAAACTTCAAATCACTCCACATACAGCTATACTAGGCAAATTTAGGGAAAAGCCAATGCAGAAAGAAGACTACAGCATTTTGAAACCCAAAAATTGCACGTAACAAATACCTGAACTATTTTATCCCACATTTCCTTTGCTGTCTTGTTGCTTCCTTCAGATAGCCCAAAAGATGGCAGGACAGAAACATTTACATTCTGAGTTTCACATGCCGCTATTGCAAAAGAAACAGGAGGGTTCCCCTTTGCTTCTCTGCAATATTGTATTTATCCTTAGGAAATTTTCCTTCAAGAACAGTAACTATAATAAATCACAATTTTGGATAACCAATATACAAATCATATACACACATGCACATAGATATGTCAAACCTAAATAAATTGAAGTGCAAAAACTGAGTGCCAAAGTGTAACTAAAATTATCACTCTAAAACTAAAATAGCTCTAAAGAAACTAGAATTAATTAATAATGCTGCCCACCAATACTGCAAGTTCCTTTAATAAAAGGCAAGGTGCTACAATACCAACAGCTAAAAGAGACCCACTCCAGTATTTTATTCTGGTATGAACCAACCTAACTCTGCCTCAAAAGCTAGCTTGTAAGGGGAGGTTTGCCAACCCATAAAGCACTCAAGAACACCCTCGCTAACCGATGTGGGGTACATCATGCCCAACCCCTTTAAACTGCACATCCTCATGCAGAGAACCAGAACATGGCCACAATCCATCAACCAAACGAGGTCCCTCGCTAGTCGATGTGGGATACATCATTCTTGATCCCTTTAGACTACACACGCTCATGCAGAGAACCAAAACATGGCCACAATCCATTGACCAGACGAGGTTCGGCTCTGATACCATATGATATGAACTAACTTAACCCGCCCTAGCTTGTAAGGGGAGATTTGCCAACCCATATATAAAGCACTCAAGAATACCCTCGCTAACCGATGTGGGACACATCATATTCATATACTCAAATCTAGTCATTTTGGCAATGGAGACGCAATCACTCATTTCCTCAACATATAATTCTTGCTGACATGGAAGAGAAGATAACTAAAGATGCCAAGAATCCTTGATCACTTAACAAGCATTACAAGGCCACACGCAATGCCGAAGCCCTTGGCATCCATAGCTCTTCCCATTCTCCAACAAATGCCACCCCCCAAAAATAATAATAATAATAAACCTTTTATGGTAAAGTCCTTTCTTTGAGGGCGTCAATGGATGGTCCTTTTAAGTGAGTTTCTCTTGCAGATATAGAGGGGTTGGAAAGCTCCTCTGAGAAAATCTTCATAACATAAGACTTTCAATTGTTTTTTAAGATAGATTTCTTATCCTCTACCATCATACTACATTTTCTGCTTTAATAATGTCTTCTTTTTCTATTAAAGAGTGCTGTTAGATCTAGATTATATTATGGACTTAGGTTATGTTATAAACTTGCCTATTGTGCATCCAAAGTTGAAGGCATTAAAGTCTTTATGTTTCTTAATAGCTCTATAGAAATAGAGCATTTTGGTTACATTAGATTTATATTCAGCTTTCTTATTTTCATTCCATAATAAATATAAGTTTTCTCTCAACTCTTTCAAACCTCTTCCTACTTCTTCACCCCAAACCCTAATCATGTTTTTCATCATGGTATCATAACGGTATTATCTGCACTAAACCTGTTCATTGTCACACTTCTAGCAACCCAAAAAAAGGTTATGTTGCTACTGTAAATAACTTTTGGCTTTTTTTTTTATTTCTATTTTTTTTATTGTTCAGCATTTGGGTTTAACAAAAAAGGAAGTTGCTGTTCAAATGTTTTTAGATTTATTTTTCTCAGTTACCATTCATTGAGTTTTTAAGTTTTGGTTTAAAAAAAGAGGAAGAAAAGTTAAGGGAAAAAAAACAAGTTGAGATTTGTGGAGTGAAGGACAAAAAAGTATAATGAATTTTAATGTTGAAAATGGCTATGACGTTGTTGCTTTACAGTAACCCATAGTGCTGTTGCAACTAGGGCATGTCAGCAACTCCAAATTTGGTGGAATCCAATAAGGTCAACACTCAATGGTGGTTGGCAATCGTAGTTTCCAAATCTCTGGGTTGCTTCAGATTCTGGTGCAATGGAGAGTTTTCAGATCTGATCTTATGCATTGAGTAAGGTCTAGCCAGTAGTCAATTTTCCAGCAAATTTTGCAGTCAGCAGTGGTAGTTTTCTCATAGTGGTGGTGGCAGGAGGGACTGAAGGTGCTAGCCCTTGAGGATCCTTCCAGCAGCAACAGTTGCAAATAGCACTTGGGCCAATTTCTGGGTGATTGATGGCTGGTTTCTGGGTGAAAAGGAAAGGTTATTGGCAAAGTTTGTGGCCATAGGCAGCGGTTTTGGGACTGAAAAGTTGTTTTGTATGCTATCTTGGCTGTTTGGTGACAATAATGCTCAGTTTGAGGCATTGAAGCATGATTTTGTACAATTCACTTTTGACTGTGAATTTGTTCCATTTTAGTTGAATATTGTTCCATTTTGGTTCGATCTAGTTGATTTGATATTAGTTGGACTTTATTTCATCTGAATCTACTGTATTCAAGGATGCATTTTGATGTATGCTGTGTTACCGTCAATGGGTTTTGTGTGCAATTTGTCACAGGTCTGGGCATAGTTCAGAAGAACTGGTTTTAGGTATTTGAAATTAATTGAGACCTTTGGTTTATCATTTGGTTGATTTGGTGATGTTGAGACTCAATTTGGTGGACTTTCACATTTTTTGAGGTATTCTGCATACTTTTATGTGATATTTGGCAGAAATTGGGGCTATTTTGATGCAATTGGCTGTGCATTTTGAAGTCTTACTGTATTGGCTGATTTTGAAGTGTTGTGGTCAGTTTGGCAAGATTTTGGATTGTTGGGTAATGGATTTGTACAGTTTTGTATATATTTGGCTTAAAGTGCTGTAGTTTTTTTCCTTTTTTTTTTTCTTTTGTGTGTGTGTGTGTACGTGCGTGTGTGCGTGTGTTTTCCAGTGATTTGGTGAGAGCTGGAAGGAGTAGCTTTTCCAGCAACAGTCCAACAGAGACAGTTTCAATGACAGAAAAATGTTCAGCGTGGCTTCAGTTCTTGCAATTTTGCTGTGAACAAAATTGTGTTGTGTGGTACTATGCACATTTAGTGTCAGTGTCTTTGGGAAACTATTTACTTTTTGTTTGCACAAGTCTGATTTGGTGAAATTACCCTCTGTTTAAGGTAGTTTAGATTACTAGTTTTATCTGCCTAGCATTGGATTGGTTCGTGCCTAGTTGGTGCTAATCAGATACAGTTGAGGGACTATTTGAGGGGCCAGAGTTGTGCAAGGTGTTAGTGGTTTTTGGCTTGGAAATTGAGGAAACTTCCAGAAGTTGTGTCCAACCAAAAGTGTTGGTGTTTTGGGCTTGAAAGTTGATGGAACTTCTGGCGTTCTGTTTTTGGCTTGGAAGTTAAAGGAACTTCTGGTGTTGGTGATTTTGGCTTGGAAATTGAAGGAACTTCTGGGGTGATTTTTGCTTGGAAGTTAGAGAGCAGCTCAAGAGAAGCTAGCAGAGAACTTCTGGATGCTGTTGGTATTTCTACCAAAGTTTTGGGGTTTGAGAATGTTTCCATTTAGAGGAAATGTTCGCAAGACATTCATGAAGTTTGAAGTTTATTAAGTTCTCTTTCTGGTTATGTTTTACTGCATTTTGATTTTGGGAGTTCAAGTTTATGTAACAATCTTAAACTGTATAAGCTTTAGCTTGAAGCGGAATGTTAGAGAGTAATATTAATAATTTGGCCTAGATTGTATTAAATGCTTAAATTATATTATGAGCTTGCTTATCTTGCACCAAAAGTTAAAGGTATTAGAGTCCATATAATTCCTAGTAGCTCTATATAAATAGAACATTGGAGTTATATTTGATGTGCCATTCAACTGTCTTATTTTCATTCAATAATAAACATAAGTTTTCTCTCAACTCTTTCTAACCTCTCTCTACGCCCCCTCTAAATTCTAACCATGTTTCTCAACAAGTGCAACAACACTAGAAAAATAAAGATGAAGTCTTAGTGAACATTCTTTTCCTCCAATAAACTAAGACATCCTGGTGGATGAACTCCTAAAGAAAACATAAACGCAAAACCCTTTCAGGTTTGTTAAGGCTCAGCCTGTTAGTAAGGAGACAAACCAAGCGTAAACATGCCTAAATGGCATTAACACCTTACTTCCACCTGTAAAGCATTTGAGTATAAGGAGAAATATGCAAACCAACCGTCATATAAAGATATAGGGTTTGGTGACTTGCTTGTGATGTAGAAGTACACCAGAGACTCCATCTTCAGCTCTATAAACAAGAAAAAAAAAATATGCATTAAAATATTGTTTAAAACATGCATTGTTGACATGCACATATGCACCATACACTAAATGTCATATACCCACATGAATGGCTCATTCACATGATCTCCCGACAAGTGTGAGATACCTCCAATAGAATTCTGTGGAAAACAATTAACGATGACTAATTATCCAAGGCCCAGTCAATAAATCTTTTGTGGTAAGTGATGTAGCAACATGTTAGACCCAACAGAATCTTACCGCCCATGTAAATAGGAGACTGACTTTAGCCCTCTCCTTACCAGTGTTTACCAACTACAAAAGAAACAAATAGTGTGACTTAATAGGGAATAGAAGTTTGATACAATCTCAAGGGTGACACATGAAATGCTAACAAAATAGCAGGTTAAAGAAAGAATATATAACAATATGAACACTTCACCAGTTATCTACATATTCCTTTGGGCATTTATAGTCATTTATCTAAAGGCATAGCCATCTAACCATCAAGAATAAGCCATGTGTCCAAGGTATACAATACCTTGAGTTCCACTCAAGAAACTTTGTCTTGGACTATGCTCAGAACAAAGAAAGAGAATATAAGCATTAGTGTTTTTAATTGGCAAATAGAACAATTTCCCTCAAAAAAAAAAAAGAAAGTCTGAAACACAATGTATGCAGCAAATAGACAATAAGAGTTCAGTTTGAAGAAACCTATCCTAAACCCAATTAGATAATAAGAGTTCAGTTTTACAGTTAGAAGGACGGGTCTAAAGCGACAACTTGGGCCAGAGGGTTTCATTTAATGTTTGTAAGCTTTCCCGGTTAAGGAAAAACAAAATTACAACAAAAAAGTGACAAACAATGAACTTGTCTAAGATATTCCTTTACTTTTCACATCTAACAGAACTTCTTTTATTTCTATATGACTATTGTACATGCTAATTTCACGAACACTAAAATAAACATCTAATTAACATTTTCAACTCCAGATCCAACATATAGCCACTAGTCTGTATACTAAACTAATATAAGAAGAAAAATATAAATCTTAAATCATAGACAAGGAAATCAGCAACTCCATTTCTGTTAGGTGAACAACTTTGTCATAGAAGAAAATTACACACCGTATAAACAAAAACTGCAACAGGAAGACTGCTTTCTCTATAATTATGAGGTATGAATGGCGAAACCTGCCGACAAGACACCTTCAGATCTGGATCTGGTTCACCTGATATTTAAATGAACATTTATTAGGATCATCTCCTCTGTAAATAAAAGGAACAGGCAGATAATTTTTCATCTTCACTCTGTCCCAAAGGTTCCAAATCATTCTTATCTTATCCAATTCAAGTGATGTTAAATACAAGTAAAGTTTCGAGTTTATAAAAGTAAGAGAAAACAAATATAAATAAAAACATACTTCAAAGAATAAATTACACCCTTGGTCATTAAAGTTCTCATGATCTTCAGTTAAGTACCAAGAACTTATAGCAAATGGGTCTGTAAAGATTTCAGTCCTTTCAGTTGGATCTAAATCATGACAGAATCATTGAATGTGAGACTACAAGTGCTGCCATGTTCAATATATGCAGACATGCTAGGACGTGACTTTGCAGCATGTGATTATGGGTTACTGTATGTCCCCAACTGCCGTCACACATTTGACAGTGCCATCTCAAATTGGATCTAGTCGAGAAGGCTGAATTTGAAACCATTATGGACCACATTTTAGAAACAAGTAAATGACCAACATTACAATTTAGCCTGCATCAAATAACTAAATTTCCCTTTCCTCTCTCCCCTTGATTTTATTCTCCACCCACGTCTTGGCTAAACACATTTTTAAGTGCCCACTTTAGGATATATTAGGAGAATAAAGAGCCATTAGCAGAAAAAAAGAGTGAAACGAAAGAGTAAACAAGTAATTATACCATCATATATTGTCCAAGCTCTTGGAAATAGAGCATGGTATGTGGAGTGCTGACCGCTTAGATTCCAACCCCATGATGATATACCCTGATCACCTGCTTTCTTACGGGATCTGAAAGGACATTCAAATGTGAAAAATCAGCTGTTTATGTCAACATATCTAAAGATATTATAAAGCACACAACGGTACCAAATAATTTTGACTAACAACATATACCTTACTTAACACATTTCTAGGGTGGGGCTGAAGTCATTAGATTATGGCTCCATATCACCCACACACCAGATTGTCATACAAAGGAGTTAGTTGGGTTCAGCTCTACAAATGAGATTTTCCCATTTGACAGTGTTTACTTTTTACAAGAATTATGATGATAGGCATACTATTAATGAGATAATGCAATCAATCGAAGTTGCCACTTAAAAACTTCTTGTTGCTAATATAGGAATCCAAAATTGAAAGCCAAGTATTTCCTCCTATTGTGAAACCCAAAATGATGGATTTCCAAAATAAAAAATTGACAAACAATTACAAGACACACTGCTGAAGCAATAGAAACAATACGGCCTAATAAATTAGACTAGATGTTGCATTTCTCGATTATAATCAACCATAAAATTTTGGAGAAGTAGAGCATCAGTATTGTCACCTTTTACACTTGATAATAAACTCTAGAATTCTCAACCCAAATACCCTATATATTCCCAAGAAATAACAAGGAAGGGGGGGGAGGAAGGAATAAAAAAAAAAAATCTAAAATTCACTCTATCAGAGTCATTATCTCTGACACTTACCATTGTCTGACAGAAAACAAGGTAATTTCTTGTAGTGCATCACTAAAGACCAAAATTAAGCATATTTGTATGCCATTTAAATTACCAAGGTCCTAGCTGAAGGAGAGTCTTATGTAACGCCTTTGAGCAACAGTAATTCAAAAAGAACTACACAATTGTGAACCCAAACTTCAACCACTATGTACTAATATACATCTATTTAGGAATAAAAGGTTAGAATCTTATAAAAGATTGATAAACAAACTTCAGTTGTTTCCTCCTTACCTTAATCCTTCATGCTGGCCAGGTGCCAAAACTGATGCATAACTTTTGTTTCCTCCATCTCTACTTATAAAAATCTGCAAATGAAGTTGATAAATCAGATCATCTGAATAAACCACTGTTCAGAATGGTTTTTTCTTTTCTCTCCCTCTCTTTCTTTTGGTAAATGAAGAACAAATTGAGAGCTGGGGGATCAAGTATCCACCCAAAAAGGAGGAGAAAAAAAAAAAAGGAAACAGAAAATAGAATCACCAACTTAAGAGGGCTCTCTACCCCCTGTGCATGTCTGAGAAACAGTTTTAGATTGGTCATTTACCCACTTTAAATTTGACAAATTGCTTAGGGCAAGAGAAATCTGCTACGCACACGGTATTTGTATACACATGCATGATTATGACCTATGACATCATGCACAAGAAAGCACATGCATAATTAATATTTTAAGTTTCATTGAATTAAGAAGTTGCATTACAAACATGCCAACGAAATTACATTTGGACACATGAAGATAAATCAACAGACTTCCAAAGATCAAATCCTAGCAGAATAGAGGGCATGTTTACTGTTATAATGAAAGAATATAGCAGGAATATGGTAACTTGAGGGAAAGAGCAATACAGAAAACTGGTTGGCCATAACAGGGGAAGCTTCACATAAACCAGGTATGATTTGCCATTGTCGGAATTCACCTCTAAATCCTCTTGATATGCTGCCACTTCTGTGTAAAGTACACAGGTATATTTAAATTAAATCAATCACAGTAAAAAAAGGATTGTTGGGAAAGGGGTAAATAAACTCTCTAGCAAACCAAGTCATACCCCATCCCTCCAAGGGGAACACCTTGAGACGCAGATGGCTTGCAGCTTTCTCGACTGAAAGGATCAATAGGTGCTTTCTGCAAAAGTCAGGTATAGCATCCTAAGTTTCTATTTTTCAATCTATAATAGATTTTTGAACTCCATCTCAGACTAAATGAAAATAAGATGTTAGATAGAGATGAAAGGACAAAAAATGAAGAACAAGAGAATTTTACCCTTCCATGAGAAGCCTCTTCCCTAACATATGACCAAATGCGTATGCCTAGTCGAACCTAGAATTTTAAATTTAATTGATATCAGGTATATAGAGACAGGAATTGAAAAAACAGAGCTAAATTATAAACATCAGGATTGAAAGTTTCCATCTTTTCAACCAGTCAATCCATGTTAATTAGAGGATTAAAAACAACTTGCCATCTTTATTGCTTCCTTAAAGGTCACGCTAAATTCTTTAAGAATATTGGCATGGCTGTTTAATCTCCTTCTCCAAGCTTGTTCAGGTGGAGCAGCACTATCAAAATCAAGCTGCATAAAGGGTGAAAGAAACGTAGATAAGTTCAAGTATAAGCGTATTTGACTACCAAGTACACAGACATATTTAAAACATTTTCCAAATGAAACAGTCCTTGGACCTGTCTACAGTATATGTAGTTATCTGCGCTTTAATGTAATACATTAAACCGTTCTGTTTTCTACCTGTAATACCAATCAAAAAAAGGGAAAATTATTGCAGGGAAATGTTCACATATCCACGAGCGCATTATTAACATAGAACCTCTCATAATGGGGCTACAGATCTATTCTTCAGATTTTGTATTCCATTCATTCAATACTATAAAAACATTCATTGTATAGGTCCTATACCATGAACATAATTAGAACAATCGACACCTATAGTTTATGTTTTTGCAAGAAAACTTGATATCCAGAGCTTGCCAGAGCTTCACATGCAAATTTTCCTAGCAGAATAAGCTTGGGAAGCAGCAAAAGAGAGGAGCCAAGAAGACGGAATTTTATACTACGTCAGGGATTAAAATCAGCAAAATTGTTCCTCGACAAATATCTCGATTAGAATAGGCAACATGGTAAACCTATAAAAGACAAAGTTAACTTCATATCACATAATTCCCCTCTCACGAAGTAAAAACTAGACAGTTGAACCCATTAGTCATATCAAGAAACACTAAAGCAATAAATTAATAATATCAACAAACACTAAAGAAATAAAAACTAAGATGTAAATGCTGAAAAATAGTACAGTCAAGCGAGAATCCCATCAAGCTTAACTACAGAAATTTTCACTGTGACAGTGGATTTCAATTTGAATCAAATTATAACAAGTCAATTTGAACCATGTCCCCGTTGCACTTTCCTCATCCCCTGCCTGCCAGCAACCCAATATAACCCAGAAAAATAGAAAGCCCTAAAAACGAATGCCACTAAGCTTACCAGTTGTAAAGTAGCTTTATTAATATACTCTTCAGGCGGCCAAGAGTTCTTTCTACAGTGGAAGATATTCCCGCTAACCATGACTGACAAATTTGTATGTGCAACAACCGCAAGAAACTGATCAAAATTATCACTTGGAAGAAAGCATCTTGGAATTCACCCCCTTTTATATAGGCCAATGGAACAAGCTTCCTTCAGCTCGCTTTGAAATATGATCACAGCTTGATATGAAAGCCAAGCAACCTTCACATCAACAAAACTTACTTCTCTCAAAATCTCATCTTTCAACCATAAACCTTAAGCAGCCTCAAAATTTCTTCCAGAAAATGCAAAACCCAGAATTTAGTCACATCCAAACCAGATCAAATCCGCAGGAAGAAACACCTTCAGAGTCACTTTTCTTCGAAAATACTCAAAAATCTAGAATTTCTTCGCCACGAAAACAATCAAATCCCTACCGAAAACCTCCGGAATGACGGGTTTCAGCTTCGAACTTTTAAGCAACAAAAACAACAGGAGACAGCAAAAGTGAGTGTTAAACTGCACCAAAATAAACGCGAGCAAAAAGGGATCGGAAATCTCGGCCTTTAGATTGATTGCTATAGAAAAATGCAGATTCGATTGGTTAGAATTTTACGGAAGTCTGTGCCGTTGATGCGTGGCGAACAGAGAAAAAGCCGCCTGTGCTTCCGAGTCCCTGAATCCTCAAACCCGGATTGCCAGGTGGTGAGAGTTCAATTATACTCTCTCTCCTCGCTTTCTCTCTCTTGCTTCTCTCTGAACTCGCCTTTTCAACTTTATTCTCTCCCTAAAATATTTGGCGGTGTTTGCATATGGCCGGAGGCATGCGTTGGTTTGGATTGAGGCGTGGATCAGTTGGCGATGGTCGTCCCCGCTTTTCAATCAATGATGGAGGCCTGTCGGCGTCTCTTGCATGTCGTAGGTGGTTGTAAGTTTTTCATTTTTTTAATTTCTTTCTTTAATTTTACTTTTTATTATTAAATTGAAATCCCTTTTACAGTGCGAGTGATTATGACGAATTTACCGGACACATGCGCAAGAATATGAGATAGAACTCGGAATATAAGTATGTAATAAAAAATATAAAATCTTAAAAAAATTATTAAATATTAGTCAAAGTCACTCATATAAAATGGTTGTTCAATCCATTAACTTTAAAATTTTAAAAATCAAAATTTTCAGAGCTTTTAACATGCAAAATTTGAAACTACCTTTATAATATTATTAATAAATTGAGAGTGTGATTAGATTTTATATTTAGTAATAATGGATTTTCTTTTTAGAAAGAATTAAATATTGAAAGTTCTTAGTATAGAAAATTAAATAATAAGTTATTTCTTACAATCAATTTTTCTTCTACAAAAAAGCTTTAATATTAATTATTAGTTAAAAATAATGATTATTAAAATAAAAATATATTAAATGAGATGATTATTTTTATATGAAAGATAAAAAAATAAATTTTGACTATTAAATCTTGTATTAATGATCAAGACTAAAATATAATTAAAAGTTATATGACTATTTAAAATGATCGCATTATCATTTAAAAAAATCACATAAGTTAATATTTTAATTCTTATCTTTTAATACAAAATCTACTAGTCATGGATTACTCCTTTCACTCTATTATAAAAATAATTATCTCACTTGATTCGGTCCCTATTAAAAGTTATATTAAATATAAAATAAATTTACATACCCAATCAATTATTTTATTGATATACCCAATCAGTGAATAAATTTATTATATGTTAATTTATCATATTATTTTTATTGCATTTACACATACATATATACATGTATAATTAACATTTATTATTTAAGATAGAACAAAAAATAGTAAGCCAACCAATTATTGTTTATTTAAATTGTCACACACTAAACTTAACATATCGGTAGTATATAACGACATTACACACATGATAGCTTCACCTTCCCATGTGCTATATTACAAGTCAATTTCAATAATATAAAACAAGTATCAAACAATTTTATAATTGAATAAGAGAAAAAATGTAAACTATTTCCCTTCTTATAGTAAACAATGATATTCCTAATAATAATAAAATAAAAATCCAGCCATACGATCCTTAGGTTTCATAACTTTTGTTTATAGTAAACGGGCATTTTTTATTTTTTGAGATGCAATTGAACCTAAAGATCACCCTAATACTCCTTATCAATAAAAAATATCACTTAAAATCCGGAGAAAGAAAAATAGCACTTAAAATCAGGAGAAGGGGAGAGCTCAGCATCTCCATAAGTAATTTTGCTTCTATATTTCTTTATTTGTTAAAGGTTAATTTTTTACATGATTTTGTAATTTACCTTTTAAGTATTCAATTAATTTATATATCTAATTTAATTGCTATTGCTATTATTTATGTTGAAATTATGTCAAAAAATAATGTGACAAATTAATATATAATAATGTTATGATTATTGTTTAATAAGTTCAAAATAATTGTATAATTCGATAATATTGATGATTAAGTAAATAATAGATATTCCTTCTAAATTTCATATAATTTAATATTTTTATTTTTTAAGTTTTTAAAACTGACAAAGAACAAATTCTTTTTATTCTAGAAAATGACAAAATTCAATTACCTCACGGCGCAGAGGAAGGGGTTTTGTATTTTTCCTTAAAAATATGGAATTTAGGTTACATCTTTTAGTGGATGACGGTGTTAGTTTATTGGGAATTTGGGAGTGCTCTGCTCGTGGCTGTGAGCCAATCCCCGTGGAAGATGCTTACGTAATGAATGGGCAAATTGCTGAGCCAATGGCCAATATTTTCTAACGTGAACAGTTTTTAAAGGTAAGGATTTCAAAATAATTTGGTTAATATTATTTTTTATAACGATGGGAATAACAATCTATTTTTATATATATGTAAAATCTTGAATTCAAAACTTAAATATGACTTAAAAGTAAAGTTCTTTGATATTTCAAAACTTAAATATGACTTAAAAGTAAAGTTCTTTAAATAATATCAGATATGATTGCATCACTAAAATACACTAGTAGTTAACATCTTTCTTTGAAATAATTGAATAAAACTCATAGGCTGATAATGATGTAAAATTCATTTATACTAATAATAAATAAAATTTACATTCAAATTCATATAAATGTAGGTGAATTCTATAGTAATCTTAGGGTTTTGAAATCTTGAGTGATATGGCAATATCAAAAACAATTAAATTGAAATTATTTAATTACATTCGTTAAAAAATTGATAGTTATACTTGAATAATTTTAATCTAATGATTTTAGAGTTAATCACCTTACTTTAGGTTTTGAAACTTACGATATATTGTATCAAACACCATAAATGTATTTATATTGAATAAAATATTTAAAATACAAAAGAAATTTATCATGAGTAATTATATAATAATATGAATCTTGTCTTGACAAGGGTTTAAGAAAGACATATAATCAATAGTAAAGAAGTTTTGGAGTCATAATCAAGAAGTTAAACTTATTTTTTGAGCTACTTTTGATGTGTAATAGTTTCAAAGAACTTAGATTGATTTTATTTGATTATATCTATTAAAAAAATTGATAATTATGATTAAATAGTTTTAATCTAACATTTTTGTGCTTACTACGTCATCCCAAATTTTGAAACCCTAAGAGTACTATAGCGAAAACTCTTAGTTAATGGAAAAATTTTATATAAATTTTAAGAATAAACCATTAAATTGATCTTGAAAAATTATGAGGCATCAAATCAAATTAGTACTAGAAGATATTTCAATAATAGTTTAGTATCAATTTTGCAAATTTTATATTAATTTAGTATTGTCATCATCCCATTTATTAAAATTATTATGTATATAACATGTATTTGAAAAATTTTAGCTGATAGATAGATTAAAATCAATTATAGACTTATTATATAAAAAGTTATGTTTAGCAATTTATTTAAAATATCATGAACTCTAACTTTTTTCTTATCTAAATTCATAAATTATAAGTTTTTAATTCTTCACACTTCTCATGAACTCTTAAGTTAACTTATGTTGTCATTGCAAATAATGAGCACATTAGAATCAAATAAAGCCCAAATTTCAAGTGAAAATTGGTTCTTCATGCAAAATTTAGTGGTAGTAATATCAAATTGATACTAGATGTTAAAACATCTTCTAGGACTAATTTGATTGTTTAATAATCTTTTAGGCATCCATTTGATAATTTACTTTAAATTACATTATCCTTTATTTAAATACACAAGGTAAGAATTAATATTTACAATTAGTAGTTACTATTTTATTTGCTGAAAAAAATAAATTTTCTTGGACTTACTATTTTTTATTAATGTGATCAACATTATTTATAAAATTAAATGTGTATTAAAACTTTTTCTTCATTTTTTTATGATGATAACCCCTAATTTGCCAAGGATAAATCCCAATTTTCAAGAGGACTTGCAAGACATGAAAATACCATTGAAGGATTACAATGAAGGCTTAACATAGATCCTTTAATGGTTAAGTTAGTAACCATAAGAGAGAACAATGTAAAATGAGAATGGGAATGAGGTCCACTTTATAAGGTGCATAGTTATTTTTATATAACATAATGGTACCTAGGTTGAGGTAACTTAGTAATCAATTATTGTAGTGGATGTATGGATCCATATAGTTCAATCAATTATATGACTAGACTAAATGGCCACTAAGTTGTCATGGTAAGAAGAGTCAATTATAGACTAGTCCATTTTAGGTTAATCACGTATTCAAAACTAGGTAAAACAAATTTGATTTGGATTTGTTGAAAATTTCGGATATTATCATGTGCCCTCCTTCACATTGAATGGGTTATGAGAGCAATTACATGGTAATGTCATTCAAGCCTAAGTATTTATGCAATGAGAGAATGTTGAACACTTGGATTTGTAGGCTGGTTAATGATGTTGACGACGTTCTTCACTAGCTAAGTGATTTTAAAGTTATGGGTTGGTGATCAAAATGCTAATAAATGTTTGGTATTTGTAACTATACCTAGTAGCAAATGGCATTTAGTTGAATGAAGTTCTTATTCTTCCATCCTTTTTGCTATTGAAAGGAATCAATAAAAGCATTTGTCAAGTAACTATCAAATTAAGCCATATGCTAATAGCTAATGCTTCATTAAATATAGCTATTTCTCTTGTCTTGTGCCAAATAATACTTAGTTTTATGGAGTTCTTGTCCTTTCCTTCCTTTCCACCATCGAAAGGGATTGATGAATGCGTGATAAAGTATTAGTGAGCTATTTGGGTTTGACTTAATATTAAAAGAGTCATTCACGCTAAAATTAAATGTTAAAGAAGCCATACGAGCAAAGATTGAGTGCAAAGAAGTTATTTGGGTTAAGAATAAATGCTGAAAGAGCTAGTTAGGCTTGTTTTAAGCTCATAACTTATTCTTCTAATTTTTTTGTTAATCATTTCTATTCATTTTCCTTTTTTATCAACTGAGAACATATAGTCTATTATCTTGAATCTTTATTGTTTTTTTCAGCTTTAATATAAAAAGATAAAAAAGATTGTTTAGTTTTTACATGTTAAAGGTTGCTTGGACTTTTAGATAGTATTAAGGGTTGCACAAGCATTTAAAATACCAAGGGTTGCTTAGCTTTTAAGATTATGTCAAGGGTTGCTTAGGCTTAGATAGTGCTAAAAATTGCATAAGTTTTAATGGTATCAAAGGTTGCTTGAGCTTTAATATGCTAAAGGAATTGCATGCTCCAAAGCTTAAGTTAGTAATTATCCATGAGGAATATAAATTTGAATATATTTTAAAATGAAGAATGTATTACTTGCTATATGGATTCCTTAAAGATGTTTATAAGTTGAAAGGTCAATTTTTGAACTTTTAATTAGATTAACTTATAAAGTATGTTGATATTTTTTAAGGTTTTGTCATTGTGTATCACGAATGTCTTAATGTTTGAAAGTAACAATTCTTTTTCTTTACTGCTTGCCACATTTTCTTGTAGAATATGCTTCCATGATGAACAATGGTCTTTGTATTTATTTATTTTTTGCCTCACATAAAAAGAATGATAAAGCATTAGCATAGGAATGTGTAATCATGTCTTCATATATCAACTTTTAAGGGTGGTAAAATAAGCTATTTATGAAAGTATTTCTCAAGCATGTTCAATCATGTAAATATGATATTGTAAAGATTTTAAGAGTAAGAATAGAGTAAGGCAAGAACAAATTAATCTTCTATTGTCTCATGCCTTATTGTTAGGGAAAAAATATTGACTTATCTCATTCCCCATGATCATAGGCAAAAATTTTCCCATCTCCATGCCTTATGAGCAATAAAGCTCTAAAAGGACTTGTAAAGAATGATAAAAACATGAAGAAAATTATGAAAAAAAATTAAATATTGAAATTAAGTGTTATAAATTTACATAAAATTACTAAGTAATCTTAAACATAGGTAAAGCCTAAAATTCATGTATAATTAACAATCATTTTAAATTCTTTATCTCAAATTGATATACTCATCATCGTGTAATTATTTATAATATTTAATATGTATAAAAAATAATATATTCATTAGCAACTTAATAAGAATTATTATTTAAAATTGTATTACATATTACAAAAAAATAAAAGACTATTTATTAAATTTTGGAAGGAAATGCATGACACTATGGGGATTATGAATCATACATAATCAAAATAATGTATAATAATAGGTTTAAAGTCATATATAATTCATTTAAACAACCTCAAACTTAAAAAAATTATAAGCTAATACATAATCAACAAAGCACTATTCTTTTCTATATTCTTCATCTCTAATGAAATCTTAATGTATTTTATGTTTATTTTTAAATGATTGAATTACTAAAATGACAAATATTATACATATGTATATACACATACTTATGTATGTGTATAGGGATAAATTTATATTTTCACAAGTAGGGTTATATATGGCAATGTAAGGTATTACTGACTTATCCCCAATATTTTACTTGAGATGAAAACTGACTCCATGCCTTGTTTATTGAGTAAAAAAATCATAACATGTCCAACCTCATTAGGATAAACTTACATGGCCCATTTTCATCTTATCTAATAATAGTTGGATAAATTATTATGCAAGATTATTCTAACTATACCAATGCTTACTTTAGTGCCAAAGTTTTCATGTGTCCCACTTTCATCCTATTTAAAAATATTTGGACACCTAAAGGGGAAGATTCTTAAGAAAGACAAATAGAAAAAGGATTAAAGTGAGTTTTTTTAAAACTCAATGAGTAAACATTAATTAACAATAAATTATTTAAATTTAAATATTAGTACCAAAGTGGATTCTAAAATAAAACTTTAGATTTATATTTAGGATAAATGATCATATTCCCAAACATTTGAAAAAGGAGGGAAGGAAATTTGCAATCATCTAACTTGCTTATTAAAAGACACAATACATGTACACATATTCTTGAATCCCAACTATGATCTTTCTAAACATTTACAAATGGTTAATCTTACTTTTATCATAATTCATTAACAATTACACATAAAAAATTATAGGCAATTTATCATTCATAACATATTCATTAAACATACATTTGCACTTATTAATATCATCATTCAAACAAACACAATTGTCTAAATTAACTTATCATATCGTACATATACTAATAAGATGAAGAAAGCAAGTAAACTTCTTTGTGACTTTCAAGTCAACCTTATCTTTTTACGAACCCATCCTTATCTCTCTAAGCTAGTCTTATTGCTTTGCAAATTATTTTCAAATTTAGTGTTCACATATCACATTATTAAATACAAGGCCTATAAAGTCCCAAGGATCATAGATATATATCACATATCATATTACCCCCTCATCATCAGATACATGGTTATAAATCCTAAGGACCATAGATATGCATCATATATCACTAATCATTATCACAATAATTCATTTCTAAGCATAATAAGAATATTAGTAAATAAAACTACCATGCCTCCATTTGCAAGGCCTCAAATGTTAACTCAACAATAATTATTTGATTTATATAAACATTGCCACCATGCATAAAAAATGAATAACAATATAGTCATGCCTCAATTGCATGGTTAGAAGGCTTTACTTAATAATAAGTTACAAGGTATATACATACACATACACATTATACATATATACATACATACATACATACATACATATATATATCTAACATGTATAACATGCTAATTAAACCACTATATCAAATATGATACTAACAAATGAATATAAAAAAAGTTTCATATTTTTGTTTGGCTTATCATCTAAGATTTTTTTAAAAATTTTTAAGTTTAGGACCCTTATATAGGGAGCTATATCGAATACATATAATTTGGAAAGGAAAAACCTTGGTCCTAGTTATTTTGACATAGATGAATCGAATCATATTTTTAATGAATTTTTAAAAGCCCTTAAATGGCCTTTTAAGGAGATAAACGATATCAAAATTCAAAAAATTCATCATTTTAAACTTGGACCCAAAATCTAGATATTTATTATTTGGAGTTCTCATTTTTTATATTTTATTTGAATTCAAGTTAGAGAAATTCCTCATTCATATTTATATCTTAAATAATTAGAAATTAAGATATAAATTAAAGGCAAATAAAGGAATCTAATTAAATGACATAAATAGAAATAAAGGAATAATACAAGTTATCTAGCCTTTATGACCTTAGAGAGCAATTTTGCCATACAGTGAAAAATAGTCAAATTTTATGAGCCTAATGGTTAACTATTTGCTAATAAAAGAAACCTCATCAAGTTTCTAAACTAATGGTTGACTATTATCTTAGGATTTTATTAAGTTTTTAGCTTGAAAAATACTATTCATAATGCTATTCATACCAAACAGTCTCACATATTACTTAACTAATTCTTACTAAATCATTAATATACCTTAATTGAACCTTATTTGAGTCATTTCTAACATTTAAATGCAAACTAATCATCACAAGTTATCATATCATCATATTCATAATAAAACCCAAGAAGCCATGCAAATGAACAAATTCATTCAAATTGTTAAATTAGGGTTATAATGTCTATTCACCAAGTATGGAGGAGGATTTAGAAGGTTAGATTTGTTGTCCTTCAACTCTAATTAATGAAAATACCAAGGATCCCAAGTTAAGTTTCATCTTTTTTCCTATTTAGGTTTCATACCTAAATCCCTTTAAATTTAGAAAAAAACATTGAAAATCTAGTTGTTTAAGAGAAATTACCTTGATAATGTGAAGAATTTGGTGAAGAATTACTCCTTAATTGCTTGATTGAAGAAAAATCTTAATAGAGGAGGAAAAGAAAAAGGAAAGAGTTAAAAGAAAAGTTTAGGGCTTTGAGAAAATAAGAAATAGTGATAATGAAGGTTAAAGTTTAAGTTAAATATGGGCAAGGGAATTTTTGGAATTTTTACCTTAAATATCTTCTATACTTATATTTAATCACTTATAACCTTTAACCTTTTTATACTAAACCCGATCCTTTCAAGTTTTTCATTTTAAGGGTAATCATTAAGGTGGTTGATCAAGTGGTACTAGGTCATTACTTCATTTTAAAAGTAATAAGTTTGGCATAAAAGGACATTAATTTGTGACCAATGAAAGAATGAAGGACTTAAGTGACTACTTGCACTTTGGTATAGCTGTGATGATAGGCTTGCCCTTTTAGTAGTAGCTATGTTTCAAATTAAACATTTTGTAGTAAAAAAGTACTCCTATAGTAATATCTAAGGAAAGTAATCAATATTAGTTATCCCTACTTTCTCTTTCTTTTGAGTTAAGAAAATGTTTTCCTTTTTAAACTTAATTCAAATAATTTATTTTTATTTACTAGAAGGTTTTATTCAAAACTTATTTAATTATCTACTTCTCTTTCCTTAGTATATCATCCATATCTTCCCTATCTGAATTTATTTATTCCATTATAATAATGAGCTAATTGATCACTTTCCTCAAAGCATAGTGTTAGAATTCTAAAGAACACATAATTGAATAATTAAAATTTCACTCCAGAGGTGTAACAGATCATGAGTATTTCTTTATAGAAAGTAAATTATATCTTAAAATTGAGTATGAAGCATTTATGTAATAATAAGTTTTCTCAATATCATAAGTAAGATGATGACATTTTTTAAGCATTTTCAAAGTATCTTATTCTCCTTTGAAGAAAAATAATATATGAATGTGCTATACTAATTGTATATGGTTATTAGCAAGGAAATTTTACACTAAGGTAAGAATATCCATCCATGTCATTCATGGCCAATCTATCAACTAATCACAATTTTTAACCATATATAATGCCAAACTACTTGACTTTCCAATAACTATTAACATGTTCAAATGAATTGATATCTAAATGATTGGTATATTGATTTTATAAAAGGCCATTCTTATAAGAATCAGTTATTCAAAACTAGTCACTATTAACCTAAGTGCTTAAAAAACCATTTGGTAAAAAAAAATGCCATGATAACAAATCTAGTGATTCTTGACTATTTTTTTTCCTTTCAAGACTTTATAACTAATGGGATCCAATACATTCAAATCCATACATACTTAAAACATTTTGATGAAATGAAACTAAATTGCATTTTTCATATATTATACTTGAAATTAAAAAGTTTGCACCTTTGATAGGATTAGAAGACACCATTGGTGGTTTCTTTCCTAATCATCTTAAAGTATCTTTTCAAGGTTAAGCTTTATAGGTCACTACATTTTTTTTTCTAATTATATTGCATTTATCACAAAGAAATTGGAGAAAATGGTAATTCCCTATAAAAAATCATTCCAATGATTTCCTAATTAAAAATTATGTCTAGATAAGCTAATGATGACACCAAGTGATAACTCAATTTGCTTGAGATATATCATTGTCTTTAGGAGGATCTATAAAACATGAGAACATGATCAGAGAGTGGCAATCAGAGGTTTGCCCAATGGTTAAACCAATAATAATAGGAAAAAAATAATGTATAAATAAAAGTGAGAAGGAAATCTCCTTTGCAAAGTGCATACCTGAGTTTATATAAAGAAGTTGTACCTAAGGTAAAGTGGCATAGGTTAACTTACTAATTTATTATTAATGAGAAAAATATTTACTATTTTATTTTTTTTCCTATTTTATGTCTCTTAGGTATTACATTTACTTAATTTCAATGATTAAGCTTTGTTTTATAAATTGTGGTCAATTTTACAATATTGTGAATTTATTCTATAAATACTGGATTTTGATATTATTTTTATTTTTTAGCCATATTTTGGGTTATAGATGTCAAATTAAGGCAAATTTTATATTGATGGAAAAATAAAAGAGAGAACTATAATTTTTATGTTTTGGTTCAAGCCCAATTCAGGCATTTGGAAGGTCATATGTGGTTGAGCAGTTAAAGTTGTGTCTCTATCTTAGTTGAGCCCACCTTGGTTTTTAGGCCATAACTAGAGTTAAAAATATCAAATTAACCTAAAACTAGGGCTCAAATTCTTAGAAGACACAAGGTTATAACTTTACTATTTATGATTTATCCAAATTGCATTAATTTCGTGGTCTTATTGTCCTTGGAAGTTAGGCTTGTGGGAATTCACTGATTTATTTGTTAGAGTGAATTGACTTGTAAAAATTAGGTCTGGACCTTTAAAAATTAAGGAAGCCTTGTTATTGTAATCCTAAGAGTCATATAATCCTAGTCCAATAGGATTTTAGCTTAATTATGTTAAATAAATAGATAAGAGACTCATTAGACTTTAGACTTTACACACAAACTTAACAGCATAGCTTTTCTTTCTTTTCTTTCTTTTCTTGTTTTCTTGTTTTCAAGCCATAGAAAGTAAAAGACTCTTGGTTGATTTAAGGATTGTGAAGTTCTTCTCTTCAAGAATTATGAGATCTTGATTAGTAATGTTAATTTCCTCCTATTGATTTTTCTCTTTCTCCAATTATTTATGTTGAATTATTAAAATTGCTTTTGTTAAGTGTTGATTTGGTATAATTGGCATTCAATCTCATAATTTCTATTCTTTTACTATTTGAATGTGAAATTATGGTTAGTTAACTATGGTTTTACATGTTAGGATAGAAGGTCAGGAGATTACTTCAATGGTATCTAATTTAATTTCCTAAATCAATTGAATTTTATTTTTTAAGTCAATTTCGATTTTGTTTAGGAGTTATAGTGATCGCTTAATTCAACTAATCTTAATTGACCAAACTCTGTAGTAGTCTAACGTAGGATTCATGGATTATTACAGGAGTTCTGGGTAATCCAAAGTTGAAAAATTAATTGAAACAATTAAATGTTTTGTAATCTAGGATGAATCCACATTAAAAGTTATCATATCCTTGAATCAGTTGCTTTTGTATATTGAATTCTTTCTGTTTACTTACTATTTTGCTTCTATTCTATGCTTGTTTATTTTATTGTTATTATTTTAATTTTGTGCAACCAAACCCCCCTCAATTCTACATTGTGTTTTGCATAGTCTCTCATATAGCATATAATATATTGTTTCTATTTTTGTTACAACATTCTATTTTGTTCTATTTGCATTAGTTTCCTTCATTCTCTTTGCATCAATAAGTCACAATTGTGTAGATATTGTTAGGAACTCATTTAGAAAAGATAAAATCAAAGGATCACTAGGAGTATGACCTGGTTGTACCATTATACAGCATTATATTTTCAATACACCATTTTTAATCTAATTTTGATGTATTATGACGTGCATATCAATTATCATACTGGACGGTTAAACCTGTATAGGCCAATTGATCATATAACAAGACCCAATGGCCATTGAATTGTCAACATAAGATGGGTCGATTAGGAATTAGTTTGAATGGATATTAATAAGCTAAGTTAAGTCAAACTAAAATTAGGCTAGTTAGAAATATAGGGTATCATCACATAATTATATTTTTTATTGTTAACATAACATGAATTATTTTAGCATGATATTTTCAAAACAAACTAATCTTCCTCAAAGTTAGATATTTTGTTTTAGACTCCCTATTGGCAACAAATGGCAAAATATAAAATAATGTCAATGATACAATAGCTTTTACATAGTTCAACAAAATAGGTAAAAAATTCTAAATTCTAGTAATAAATTATTTTATTTTTTTACTTTTTTATGAATTTTTTTCAATCATATATTTATGGATGACTATAACTATAATTTTCAATATGCATGATCTTATTTTAGTAAACATATATTTGTAAATGGGGTATACAAAAAAGTTATAATTCTATTATAAAACAATTTGTATAAGCTCTATATTTTTGGCAAATATTTAAAAGTTTATAGATAGAGCATATGGATACATAGACCACCTCTTTAAAGATAGCATTTAAATTTGATTGATAGTGTAAACCAGTTTTATACTATCAAACATTCTTGTTCTTTTGTTGTAATGTCAATAAAAAATTATTAAAATTCTTTTACTTTTACTAAAAAGCTATAATTAGTATTACTTTTTTATTACATGTTATTTTTTTTATTAATAGTATAAAATATTTTACATTGATAATATATCAAATTTAAACTTTTAAAGATACATCAAGATTTAATAAACTTGAACTTTATATAAATAAATCTTATACACATTTAAAATTTAATCTAGGTGTTTTGCCAATTGCTATTTGATTACCATATTGAGTTATTTTAGATGTTATTTACAATATTTATGATTCTCCAAAAAGTTTATTATTTTATCAAATTTGAAAAATAATTTTTTGTCAAAACTTTTCCTTGGTTTATATTAGTTTGTGGGTTCGCTTCAATCTATGAAGTTTTATTTTTTTTATTCCTTATTAATTAGTATTTTTCTTTTAATTAACTTAGTTTAAATCTTTTTGTTGTTATAGGTTCGTTCTTACCTTGTAATTGTTATATATGTACAAAAAATGTTTTTTTGGCATTAGAAAAGTATTATATTAAATGTTATAAAATTTTTAATTAACATAATTTTAATTAATTAATATCATTTTCAAAATAAAGTATTATATTAAATGCCATAAAATAATTTTAAACACATTTATTCTTTAGACAACAAATAAATAAAGTTTATTATTTATGAATTATGATTCTTAACTTATTTAATTAAAAGATAATTTATTTTATTGAAATTTTTATCATATCCTTAACAATGATGATATTGGAACATTGCAAGCTATTTTATTGTTAAATTATTACAAGTCAAATTTTTGCCAAAATTATCATTGGAATTCAATGACTCAATACAAAATTTTATCCCTCTTTTTTTATTTGTTGCTAGTTTTAGGAATGTTCTTAAATTCTCAATCATAATACTAAACACATAAATTATTTTAATAATAAATTTTGATTTATACATGTATAATACAATACAATTATTATAACCTTTCTAAAATTTAAAATATTTTCTAAATCATTTTTGGTTAAAGATAGTAAACTAATGAAAGGAAGTGTGAAACAAAATTTTAAGTAAATAATAATGAATTATTTAAGTGGGTTTGAAACAAGAAAATGCAATATGATTGAGTTGGGAAAAGATAAGGAAAAAAATGAGTAAAGCCCATTTTTCTCATTTTCATCTTTGTGAAATATTTTATATCAATATTGTCCTTATGAAATATTAATTGTCTAATTTTGTCATTTTTCTAGTGTTTTATAAAGATTAATCTTCTCAATTTTGTCCCTTTAAAGATAGAATTAAACAATTTAATGTTTCACAAAGGTAAAATTGATAAAATATTTTATAAGAGTGAAGGTAAGAAAAAGTGATTTTTAATGGGATGAAAAAGGGAGTTTACTCAAAAATAATAATAAGATGTTTAATGGTTATGAGTGTTTATAAGTGAATATATAAGCATTAAGGAGATTTATGGCATAATTTCAAAAATGCCTCTTCCCTTATTCCCTTAAACTTCAATCTCTTTTTCCTTATTACTCATCATTTTCCAAATTTCCTAACCTTTTCCCCATACACACTTTCTTCACCTCTACCTTTCTTCTTCCACATCTTCTTTGATCAAGCAATTTGGAAGTTAATTTTCATTAAATTTGCATACATTTAATGTAAGGATACTCATATTACCATTAATCTTAAGCATTCTTTCAATTTTCCATTAGAATTTGGATAAAATTCAAATATTGAGCATAAAGGAGAAGAATGAAACCTTAACTCTTAATTTGCTAATTTTGAATGTTTAAGAACTACCAAACCTTGCTTCTAGCCTTTAAAATGCTCCTCATAAACATCCTAACTTTAATTTAATGATTTGGTTGGAAATCGATAGGTTGAATAAAGTTTAGGTTTTTCTTGTGGAATATACTTGAAATATGTTAATAAATGATGTTTGATTTGATTTTAATGTTGAAATTGACTTTAATGCTATAACATGAATGCCTATTGATGACCAAGTGAAAGTTAGTGATAAAATAAACAAGTTTACTAAAAAAACCTTACCATATGAATTGTATTCTTTAAGCTAAGATCTATAGGAAATTATGTAATAACTGATTATATAGTCAACTATGGCATAAAAGTTGTTCTTGAGGTAACCATAGTCGATAACATAGGTGATTATCTATAGAAAAGTCAGCCTTTAAAAGGTATAGTGACCATATAATTGACTATGGCTAGAAATGGCCTCTAGCTATCGTTAAGTATATAATCGATTATTTAAATTGGAATTCACCTTTGGATATCTATAGTTAAGTATATAATTAACTATAACTTGCTCCTTTCGGACCTATAGTCAATGATGACTAGTTTCCAGGAGGCTAATAGTTAAGTATACAATCAACTATACCTTGAGAAAATGCTTTTTGAGTAGCCAATAGTCAATTATATAAATATAGCTCTCATAATATTAATAATGAGTCCTTATGCAATTGTTATGATGTAAGATGAGTATTGGACATTATGTTATACATGTTTAAGCATTTAAATGTTAATGATTAGGTAACATAACCATGCTTCATGACTGGCATATGCATTATGAATGAAATTATAATGATTGAGCTTGATATGTGTGAACGAATGAGGAAATGTGAATTGGATGTATTGATGAGAATTATTAATCAAATCAAATTTAATAATTATTTATGAAGAGATAAGGTAGACCTTGGTGGAATAAGGTGGGGTTTATGAATGGATAAGGATGATTGAGAGTTATAAGGATATTTAATTACTTTTATATAATGTTTACTTTTAAATATTGTTAAAATGTGATAAATTAATGATATTTTGATCATTGTGATGCTAGTTAGAGTTACATAGGCCTACATGCCTTATTTTCATTAACATTGATCAATAATGTCTAATACTTGAATTTGACATTATCTAACTTAATAGTTAAGAATAAAGGAGGTTAAAATCTAGTTGGTAAGGATTATATCAATTCTTACCCTTTTAAATTCCATTTTTATTAAGATGTTTTACTTACTAAGTCATAGACTTACTCCTCCATATTTTATTTGCAAATATTTAGGTTAAGCCTCATTTACTAGCACCTTAGAGTTAAACCTTTTGGAAGCTTTTCAATTTAGGTATATTGATAAAATTAGTTATCTAGGTCTTTATTCTACATAGTTCAAAGGTAAAGGAACAAGAACTATATTCTTTTAGGCTAGTTACATTAGCTTATTCGCAACTTGGAAAGATTATAATCAAGTTTTACTTCTCCTTTATTGTAAATTCATTTTAATGAATGAAATGTCTTTCCATTATCTATGTGACATGTTCTTGTTCAGTTATTATTTTAAACAAATATTTAGCAATAATAATAAAGATATGAATTAGGCTGGTAAAATTTGGATAGTAGGATCCATGCTGATCATGACTAGGATTAGATTGTGACAAATATGATATCAAAGCATGGTATAGGTTTTTAATGGAATGAAGCCTTTAGGTTGCATTTTTATAATGCTTAAATAGGTATTGATAGAAACTATACTAGTGATTATTGTTTCAATAGACCCTATAATGCTTAATGGTGTTAGTGGTTGAGTATATTTGTTATAGAATGTTTAATGTTATTTTGATCATTGTTTGACTATTTTAGAAACTCTTTGAACTGGCTAGGTGATGGTTAATACTAGAAATCAAATATGAGTTAGTGACTCTAAGCGTGGAAGGTTATTTAAGGACTCACAAGCTTAAAGTAGTAGACAAGCAAAGAAGGAAAGTAACAAGTAAGAATTTCCTTCTTGGGATACAAATTTTATACATCTTAGATTAAGTCAATAGGGACCTTGGTCAAAATAAAAAGTGTAACTACCACAAAGACTAGGATGGTCATAATAAGGATCATGATCATGATAGAGAATGTGAACGTGAGTGTACTCCTCCTAAAAGAGGTGCAAAAAAAAAAAATCAAAATACTATGTGAATTCCTTAATCTAAAGCCACTAAGCATTGTGGCATTGATTTAAAAGTAGATCTTTACTAATTTCTTGACCAAATTAAACAATTTTTGTATAATGCCATAAAGTCCAATTTCATTATTAATTGAGCTTGTAAGTTATTAACTAGATGATTGTCATGACTTGAACTAGATCATGACCGATGTGGATTCCACTATCTAGTTTTCACTAGGCTTAATATCATTTATACTAATTTTGCCTACGAAAAATCTCTCTATTTTCATGGGGATCCAAGTTTCATTTTTAATTTTTATAGAAAAATGGATAGTGTTTCCTTTGTTCTTGGACACCTCTTAAGGCTCCATGCCCTAAATCATGAAACCTGTAACTTTTATAGATACGACAATAACATAATTACACATACTATTGCACAATTTTAACATGCATAATATTTATACAAACACAAATTAATTTCATTCTTAATCCTAATATTAATCCAACTGTCAAAATCTATTAACAAAGTAGTCTTTATTTTCCATAAAACTCAAAAATATTCAATTCATCCTAAAAAATATTGAAAATAAAATGCAATAGTTACAAGAACTTAGTGAGTACATATCTATCATAACCATACTTCAAATCAATTATATATATAAAACAATCATATGTTGATTAAGTATTAAATTAAATAACAATAGTAAACCCACTTCCTGGATTTTTGAAGCATGCGGGACTAATCTTAAGTTGACATGTTTACTTGTGCACAATTCAAATTTTGTATTTTACACCATAACTCATAATAGTCTGAGCCATTTGAATTGCATACAATATCATTGTTGCATCACATGCATAACCTATTTCGAGTGGTCATTTGATTACTAAATAGCCAATAGGGCACAATCACAATCACATTACACAAAAGTATTCATATCATAATGCATTGTAATCTATAATAAATATACAGGTACCCACTTTTTGATTCTTGAGTTGACTTTATACCCTTCACAAGCTTTCCATCCTTGTTTTTCCAGGGTCTGCTTCATACCTTCCACAAGATTTTTATTAAGAATTTCTTACTCGATATTTACATTATCACCCCTATCACATTTTGCAATTCCAATGCCACTTGTGGCATAATTTATAGCATAATATACATACTATGACTCAAGCTCTACATATCATGATTTTAATGAATTTCATCACAAGCAACTATTTTATCATTACGGACAAATGTCAAGCACACAATAATATTTATATAGCAACACCACTATGCCTTCTTGGATGGCCACAGTATTTATTCACATTCTAATCCAACTTGTATTACATTTTCCAACATACAAGTAACAATATGAACTTACTCACAATCAATCAATAATTAGGAATAGCACTACCATGCTTCCTAAGCATATTTAACCAATATTCACTCAATAAATGCACATTTATAATTTATTATTCTATCAAACATGAATAACACCAAGCCACATTAAGTATTAATGGTGCCTTGCCTTTGTCTCAAAGTCTTCAAATGGAAATAACAACATCTTATGGAATGACCCTATATATATACATATTAATGAATCAATCATTTTAATGGCTTATTAATCACCAACATGGAGATTAAAGCTTTCTAATCATAAATAAGCTTAATTCAATATGTGAACTTATTTATAATTTATGTAGATGAAAAGGAATTTATAAACATAACAATTAACCAATATAAGTAATATACCAATTTTGAAGTAAGTTATATACTCACCTGAAGATGCTTATCCGCTCTTGGAAGTTCTAGAGCATCTGTACTCATCTTTTCACTTTTTTTTTCTACTTCACAATTTACAAGGATAAATTATAAATACAATGTATTCACTCATTTTCTTCCTAATTTACTACTCCAAGATTTAATCGTAATATTTTAACACCCCCACATTGTCACTTTATTATATTTTCTTAGGTTAATCACATGAAATAAAAAATACCCTATAATATGGAGATGTCACATCAAAACCATGCCAATAAAAATATTAAAACTTAATGCTATAATAAGTGCATGTTCATACCATTTTATTATCATGGAAAAATAAGAGATTCTTGTAAATAAAGGGTTTTTCAAATTAAAGTAGAAATGGTCAAAATATTAGAACCTTATGCTATAAGAATATTGTATTCATATCATTTTATAAAACTAGACATTTAATCACTAATATCTTCAGCTTTATTTCAATACCATCATTAAATCATATTTCATCTATTTAGGAATTTTTTGAATCATGCATGAATCATCCATAATGTCAAGATATAATGCTTTAGAGAGGCTTTAATCATATTATTCTACCATTTTACAACATAAAAATCATATTTTTCATATGTATCATTCTATATTCCAAAATATGCATAAATGGGTTTTAGGGAACATGTCCTTGCTACTAGAATATTAAAACATTAAGCTCTACGATGGCTCACTACAACTTATAGGGGTTATTGGCGCTTTGCTAGTACTGGAAAATAGGAAAACTCACTAAAGTTTAGGAAGAAATAAGCATTCCGATTAACCAAAGCATAGTTGCAAATTGTAACTTTATTTGTTACTAGAAGTTATGATTACCAAACTATGATGTCATGTAGAGGAAAATAGGAGATAGCGACACCCGAAGAGTGAGTGGAAAAGAAGGAAGCAACTAGAAATCATAAAGGTTCCAACATCCTTTTGTTTCTATGATCTACTGTGATTTGTGATTCCCTTGGTAGAGCCGGTGAGCAAGCACACGCGATGGAGGCACCCTATAATAGCGATATTATGGTTGGAAGGAAAAGGAAATAACAATAGAGGAAGGCAAAAAGAAAGAGAGAAACTAAGTTGAGGTAGGGAGAGAGGAGTGAGAAATCCAAGTTAAAAAGGAGCTATGGGTTATTATTTAGTGCTTCTCAGTGCAAGGTAAGCCCATCTCCTTTAAATCCTATCCTTTCATTTTTATTCAATTTAATCCTAGTCATTTGCCTTCATTTTAAAGTTTCCTATCTTATGAATTCTTTCCTTCCTTCTAATTAAATTGAAAATATTAAATATTTTATTTCTCTTTAATTTTTAAAAGAATAATTTATTTAATTAAGGTATACATATATTTGTTTATGTTTATATCATAATTCATCACATTCTGGATTTTGATCATAGTTTGTTAAATTTGCAAATTTATGCATAAAATTCATTTACCAAAGTCAATACATATATTTCATAAATATTTCATGAATTATGTATTCTCAACTTCTATATCATCCAATAAAAATATTTTGATTATGCTCTCATCAAATGGAATCATAATAGTATTAATTTGGTCAAAAATTTAAAATATTTGTATCTCATATTGGTTGCATAATTATAATTTAAGTATCCTTGCTAATTTTAAAATAAATATCTTAAGGAACTTTATTACGAGAAAATTTTAAAGAGCTGTTTGGTTGAGAGTAATCGAGAAAGGGAAAGGGAATAATAAGGTTTTATTCCATTTATTTTTGTTTAGTTTAAAAAAACTCATTCTCTTTTTCTATTTTTCCTTAATGAGATTATTCTAAATGTGGAAATAATGATTCTCCCCAATTCCTTAAGAAATTTGATTCTCTCATTTTTAAGTTTTGAATTTATCATTTTCAATATAATAATAATAATCACTTATTATTATAAAATAATAATATAAATAAAAATAAAAATAATTATTCAATAATAATTAATAATAGAAATAATAAAATATAATAAATTTAATTAAATAATCATATAGTAATTATAATAAATATAATAAAGTATTTAATAATATAAAAATAATAATATTAGTAAAATATTAATAACTTAATCATAATAATAAAATAATAATAAATATTCATAATAAAATAATAAGTATCATAGTTATAAAAATAATAAATAAGTAATATAATAATAATAAAAAATAAAATATTAAAAATTAAAATTAAATAATTATGAAAATAATAATATTAGTAAATATAAAATATTTAATAAAATAAAAATAATTAATAGTATCAGTAAAATAATAACAAATATTAATAATAAAATAACAAATATAATAACTATAAAAATAATAATTAAATAAATTATAATAATTAATATTATTAAAAAATATTAATTATTATTAATATATTAATAATAGTTAAAATAATAAAAGTAATAATTGAAATAATATTAATAAGATATTAATGATTAATATTAAATAATTAAAAAATTATAATATTAGTAAATAAAATAATATAATAATTATTTTATAGATAATTATAAGTAAATCAAATTTTAATATAATAATTATTAATAAAGTAAATTAAAAATATTTAATTCCTTTTTTTATTTGGTTACCCTTTTTTATTTGTACTAAACAAAATAGGTAATCATGATGTTTTCATTTCCTTTTTACCTATTTTTCTTTGTTGATTTCTAAACCTTTCTTTAGTTAAACTAAGTGGCCGTTAAATATTACTTAGGGTGTAATAATGATGTGACCCACTGTTAATTTAGGATGCCATGGAAAATTGAGATTATCAACCAGCACCTTAAGTTGGGCCATTTTTCAAGAAATCTTTATTAATTATTTTCTGCCCCTAAGCATACATCAACTTAAATTCTAGGTGTTTAAATATTTGAAGTAGGAAAGTTTTTTGGTTGTTGAGTATAATGCTTAGTTTATCAGATTATCTAGATATGCTACTTATTCGATCTATACTAAAAAGCTCAAAGTTGAGAGTTTATGTAGGAGTTATGACATTTCTACTTTGAATGAATCCACACTGATAATACCACTACTTATTAGCAAGCTCTAGATCAAGCACTAAGGCTTAAGCTTAGGTTAGAGGAAAAGAAAGAGAGGAAAGCATAAAGCTGATTATAAAGGCCAAGTTTTATGCCCAATGTTAGGGGATGCCTCATTCCTTTGAATGAAAGGAATAAATCATTTGTAGGACCAAGCTATCCTAAAAGTAGATGTAGCAATTTTTGACATAGTATGATAATCTAAGATGCTTACATAAGTTTGAATTAACATGCTAACTAGTTTAAGAATTTATATTAAATTTTTAAAAATATTATTTAAAGAATAATTAATAATTAAATTATAAATAGGTATTCATAATAAAATATAAATTTCTTATTTTAATAAAATAATAATAAAAATTTAAAATAGTATTTTATTAATAGTTAAAAATATTTTTAATGAAAAATAGTAAATAATTAAATTTGATAAATAACTTTATAATATAAATTTTAAAATTATTAAATGGTTTAGACAACTGACTTATTTTGACATGTTTAATAAACAAGTTAACCTAAACAACACAAATTGCCATCCCTACCTATATGTCAAGCGAATTACTTATAGGAAGAAAACAAGGGAGCCATCATTTCTGCATGAATACTTCAATAGGTTTTGACAAGAGCAATTTCCAAGGAAAATCATCAAGATGTATTATGTATGGCGATAAGCATAGGAGGCCTTGTAATCAAAATCTTATTATGCAATTTAGATGTTATTAGATCAAGCATAGGGAATATCCTAGCAATCCCCTTAGCTAAGGAGCTAGCTACTCAGTAATGTTTTTGTCCTTCTATCAATCAATCTCATAAGTAATCAACCTTTACCAATAAGAAATGCAAGTGCAAGCAACCAAAAAAGAGTTTATGCATTAATATACTAGAAAGCCTAAGCCTCTAATATTGTAATAACAAGTACCCTTAAAATTGATAATCTCCTTACTAGAGTTTTATTTGACCTAAGTGCCACCTATTCACTTATTTTAGAAAAAATACTACTTTTATTAAAAAAAAAACCTTATAAACCCATAAGAACCTCTTTAATTGTGATGACTCCATTAGATAAATCCTTATTAGCCACTTATATGTTAGAAGCTTGTCCTATATGTCTTCATGAACATATGTTATCTATTAATTTAGTTTTACTAGGAATAAATGACTATGATGTGATTTTGTGAATGGATTGGTTATCTTAATACCATGACTATATAGATTATTTTGATAAATTTGTTATTTTTCCCATAAAGGGTGTTACACCTATTAAATTTTAGGGAGATAGGTTTTCTGAGACCATTGATTTGATCTCAAGTATTAAAGTTCAAAGTTTTGTAAGGAAGGGGTGTACTATATATTTAACTATGGTTCAGGATTTAAATCAACTAGTTCCTAATATGAATAATGTTAATGGTGCAAAAATTTCTTGATATGTTTCTAGAAAACTTGCCTGGCTTACCACTTAACTAAGAAATAGAATTTTATATTGATCTGATGCCCAACACTGAACTTATTTCTATACCTTTTTAAGATATGGATTTAATGGAATTGCAAAATTTGAAAGAGCAACTACAAGACTTGATAGATAAGGGTTTTATTTGCCAAGCTTTTTACCTTGGTGAGCTTTGGTTTTATTTATAAAAAAAATGATGGATTGATGCACTTATGTACAGATTATCACTAGTTAAATAAGGTTAGCATTAAGAATAAGAATTCCATCCTTTATATAAATGACCTATTTGATAAACTACAAGAAGTTAAGTACTTCTAAAAAGTAAACTTGTGCATGGGCTACCATTAGTTGAAGATTTTCAAGAATGATATCCTTAAGATAACTTTTTAAACTAAATATAGTTATTTTAAATCCTTGGTTTTGCTTTTTAGATTAACTAATGCTTCGACCACCTTTATAAATATGATAAATTGAGTATTTAAGCCCTTTTGGATAAATTCATGATTATTTTTATAAATAACATCTTAATATACTTAAGAAGTGAAAAAAACCATGTGAGGTATCTTAAGATCATGTTATAAGGCTTATAGAAACACTAATTATACATTAAATTCTCCAAGTGTAAGTTTTAAATAACTAGAATGAAGTTTTTAGGGTACATGGTGTCACAAGAAGGAGTTCAAGTCAATTTTCAAAAGGTAGAAGCTATAGAGAATTAACTAGAATCAGCATCAATTTTAAAGCTTTCTGGAATTAAATAGATATTATTGCAGATTCGTTAAAGATTTTTCCAACATATTTGTGTTGTTGACTAAATTAACAAAGAAAAAAGTGAAATTTGAATGGTCAAATGCATGTCAAAACAATTTTCAACATCAATGTTAGCATTACCTTTAGGTACCAGAGGATATATAATTATTGTGATGCTTTTAAAGTTAGCCTCAAATGTGTCTTTATGCAACATAGCAAAGTAATAGCTTATGTTTCTTAGTAATTGAAGAGACATGAACAATGTTGCCTAACTCACAATTTGGAAATAACAATAGTGATCTTTGTTTTAAAGATTTGGAAATGCTACCTGTACTATGAAACTTATGACATCTACATGGATCATAAAAGTTTAAAGTATATCTTCGAGTAAAAAGACTTAAATTTAAGACAAAAAAGATGGATGAAGCTGGTTAAGGACTATGATTATTCAATCCTTTACCACCCTAGTAAAGTTAATGTACTAATGGATGCCTTGAGCTGAAAATCCATAAGTAAAGTGATTAAAATACCTTTTAAAGGTCAAAGGGTAATATTAACTTAGATGGCAATTCAATTAGTCATCATTGAAAGGATTAAAAATGCTTAAAATAATGATGAAAATTATGGAATAATGGTGAAAGATGCTACAAAAAACCTTGAATCAAGAATAGTTGTTGATAAGAAAGCAATGGTTCAATATCAAGGACAAATTTAGATTCCATTAAGCAAACAGAAGTTGTTGCATTAAGCCCATAATTCTTTGTATAACATGCATACAGGAGTAACTAAAGTGTACCATGATCTGAAAGACATTTTATGATAGAGAGGAATGAAAAAAGATATATTGGATTATATGGTAAAGCATTTAATTTGCCAATAAGTGAAGGTAAAAAACTAATGCCTAGCTAGAATGCACTGGTCATTTCCAATTGTGGAATAAAAATAAAAAAGTGTAATAATAGATTTTCTGATAAGATTGCCAAGAACTCAAAAATAGTGTAACTTTATATAGGTCATTGTTAATCAATTGACTAAGTTTGCGCTCTTTCTACTAGTTAGGATGACCTTTTTAATGATACAATATGCTTTGGTTTACATTGACAAGATAATGCCATTGCATGGCATCCCAGTCACTATTATATCAAATTGAGGTATACAATTTACATCCTTACTTTTAACAATCTTTCCAATAAGCATTAAAGACTCTATTACGTCTCAATACTACTTTCCACCTATAAATAGATAGACAATTGAAGTGAACAATTTAAATGTTAGTGGATATGCTTAGAGCATATACTTTATAGTTCAAAAAAAGTTAGGAAAAGTACCTGTCATTGATCAAATTCATATATAACAATTACCAGTTAAATATTTAAATGGCCCTTTATGGCCTAATGTGAAAATCCTCAATAGGATGGTTTGACCTAGGAAAAACAAAACTCTTAAGGCCAGAATTAGTGATAAATACTTAGGAGAAAGTTTGAGTAGTTTAAAAACACTTAAAAGTATTTTAAATTGGTAGAAATCTTATGCAAAAAAGGGAAAAAGAGAATTAGAGTTTTAAAAAGGAGATATCTTGTTCCTTAAAGTCCCACTAATTAAAAGAGTTATGTGATTTGGGAAGAAAGACAAATTAACACCTCATTTTATTGGAACCTTTCCAATTACTAAACAAATAGGAGTAATTACTCATCACTTAAATTTACTAAATATTTTACGAATTATACATCAAGTGTTCTATATTTCCATGCTTTGAAAATACATATTGGATGAATCTTATGTGATTCGAGATGAGCCATTATAATTGGATTCTATATTATTTTTCGAAGAATAGCTAGTTGAGATTATGGACCATTAAGTCTAAAAGTTATGATCTAAAAACATACTATTTGTAAAGTTCATTACGAATGAGATGGAATTGAATAAGCTACTTACGAGTTGGAATTAGAGATATAGTAGAAATATTTGCACTTATTTAATAAGCACTAGGTTTTACTGGTTGGTTTATATAACGTTCATTTAAATAGTGATAATCCAATAATTTGATGATAATTTTTTAAAAAAAGGGAAGTATTATTATAACCTTCCTAAAATTTAAAATATTTTCTAAATTATTTTTAGGTGAAGATAGTAAACTTATAAAAAGAATTATGAAATAAAATTATGGGTAGATAATAATGAATTGTTTAAGTGGGTTTAAAATAAAGAAATTGTATGATTGAGTTAAGAAAACATAGAAAAATAATAATAAGATGTTTCATTGTTATGATTATTTGTACGTAAATATAAGAGTATAAAGGAAATTTAGGGCATAATTTTCAAAATATCCGTACCTCTATTCCCATAAACTTTAACCTTTTTTTCCCTTTTACTCCTTATTTTCCAAATTTCCTAGTAGTTCTTTTACACACACTTTCTTCAACTCTTCCTTTCTTTTTCCATGTTTTCCTCAATCAAGCAATTTAAAGGTTGATTTTCATTAAATTCATATATATTCAAGGTAAGGATACTTATATCACCATTAATCTCAAGTATTCCTATAATTTTTCATTTGGATTTGGGTAAAATTCAAATATTACGCTTAAAGAGGGAAAATGAAACCTTAACTCTTAATTTGTTCATTTTGAATGATTAGGAACTAACAAACCTTGCTTTTAACCCTCAAAAACCTCATCCATACTAAGTGAATGAACATTTTAACTCTAATTTAATAATTTGGTTAGAAATTGAATAGTTGAATAAATTTAGTTTTTCTTGTGGAATATATTTGAAATTTATTAATGAAGGATGTTTAGTTTGATTTTGATTTTTAAATTAACTTTAATGCTATAACATAGATATCTATTGTCGATTGAGTGAAAGTCAATGATGAAACAAATGAGATCTGTAGGGAATTTTACCATATAGACAATGTTCTTCAAGCTCTGATTTGTATAAAATCACCCAGTAGTTAACTATGGCTTGAGAGTTACTCTTGGGATAACCATATTTGATTGTATAGTCAACTATCCATAAAAAATTTAATTTCTAGAAGGTTATAGTTGACTACATTGTTGATTATAGCCTAAGAATTTGCTTTCTAGATGATCTTAGCTGAGTATATAGTTAATTACTTAAATTGGACTTCACCCTAAAATGTCTATAATTGACTATATAGTTGACTATGACCTGCTTCGTACAAGCCTAAGACTTTGCTTTTTAGATGACCTAAACTAAGTATATCGTTGATTATTTATATTGGACTTTACCCCAAGGTGTCCATAACTGACTATATAATCAACTATAACTTACTATTTACAAGCCCATGTTAACTACGATAGATTTCTAGAAGGCTATTGGTCAAGTATATAGTCAATTATGGCCTCCACATCTTGAATAATGAATTCTTATGCAATAGTTATGATGTAAGATGATTACATGATATTGTACTATACTTGTTTAAGCATTTAAATGATAAAGATTGAGTAATGTGACTATGAAATGAGGCATGGTGTGATTGACATATGAATTATGAATCAAATTGTAATGAATAAGCTTGATATGTTTACATGAATAAGGAAATATAAATGTTTACATATTATCAAGAATTGTAAATCAAATAGAATTTAACAGCTATTTGTGAAGGGATAAGGTAGATTTTGGAAGAAAAATTTTGGGTTTACAAAGGAATAAAAATAATTAAAAGTCATAGTGAGGTTTAATTGCTTTTATACAATGTTTACTTGTAAATGCTATTCGAATATGATAAATTAATGATGTTTTGATCATTGTGATTCCAGTTAGAGTTAAGTTGGCCTATAGGCCTTATTTTTCATTAACTTTGATCAATGATTTCTAATACTTAAATTTGACATTGTCTAACTTGATAGTTAAGAATGGAGAAAGGTAAATCTTATTGGTGAGAATTACATCAATACTTAACTTTTTAAATTCCATTTATATAAAGATATTTTATCATTTTAAATTATAATAGAAAAAGTTGTAAAAGTGTTGAATTTGTTACATTGCACAAAAGTTATGATGGATGCAGAATTTTTTTCATTATGTAATGAAAATGTTCATGGTATAAAAAAAGAAATTAAGAATGAAGCATATTGATGAATGCTTAATGCACTTGAAAAGAGTAGAAAACTATGACAAATTACATGATCTTAGCAAACATGATTGTCTATGTTCATAAACTAAATAAATTGTTATAAGATGATAATCTAAAATTCACATTGTAAAAAAAATATAAAGAGGATTTAATAATACATGTAACGAATTTGTAATGACACAATATAGTAAAAAATATATATATGTAATATAGGAAAATAAGGTCCAATCATTTCACAAGGAACGATCATCAAGCTAAATATGGCTAAAACTTTTCAAATAAAAAATTCTAGTAAAGTTTAAAAATGCCAATAATAAGCAATTAACAAAAATTGAAGCTTGCCAAATGAATTGAATAAAGAACGAATAGGGATAGAGGAATGGAAAGAAAGAACAAATAGGGATGAAATATTTGACTACAAAGTTTGTTTAAAAGGAAAATAGGATATCAGTAACACAAGAAAAGATTACTCCTAAATGGAAATGAAATCAATGAAATTTCTTCCAAAATATAAATTGCAAGGTGTAATCGTCTATTTATCTAAAAGGAAATAGTGAAATCATAAGTTTGTGAACAAATTTTCCCAAAATGAAAATGAAATAAGCGAAAATTTTCTCCAAAATGTATAATTGCAAGACTTCATCTTCTATTTGTCTAAAATGAAAAGGGAAATTGTCAACACTAGAAGAAATTTTTTCAAAATGCAAATAAAATCAACTAAATTTCCTCCAAAATAGAGAAATTGTAGGACATCATCTCTATATTGGAGAGTAGATTGAAACTTTGAAAGAGAGAGTAAATTGCAAAGAATTATCTTTAATTAAGATTTTAAAAAAATTAGTGATTATAAATTGTAATTTAGTAATTTTAAAAAGTAAAATGCAGTAGAGTGAAAAAATAACTTTGAAAGGAAATGAAAAATTAACATATGGTGAGCAATATGGAAGAGGCACTTGTAATAAAAAGAGGCACAAAATAACATAGTTAATATATTATATAGAAGATATAAGATAATAATATTGATTGAATTATAAATTAAAATATGAACTAAATTTAAAGTAAAAATTAATTGAAATTCTCAATTTTCAAAATATAAAATGATATACTAATTTTTCACTTTTAAAATACAATTTAAAATAATCATAATATTTAAATAATAAATAATATTATTTATAATGAAACATAGGCATTTACAAAAAATATAAAACTTGCATTTTATAATTCATATTTAGTTTTAATAAAAAATAAATAGATTATTATTTAATGTTAAAAAAATTCATATTTGTAACATAAAATATATTTTAATTAACAGCTTTAATAATATTTAATTGATTTTTATTATTCATTAAATATTATGATTAGTGGATTAGTCAGAAAGAGCTAAATAATTAGGAAAATCTCTATTAATTTAAAGATTGGACTAAATTTGATAAATATTAATGTAAAATTAATTAAATATTATGAGTGGCAAATTAAACTTTATCATTAATTGAAATAATTTGTATGTTATAAGAATTTAACTTTTCTCAAATTGTTTTATCTATAAATAATTCCATCTTAATTTATATAAAATTTAAAAGTGCTTTTAAATTTATCAAATTGTTAATTTTTATTGATTGGATATTAACTTCAAATATTTCAATATCAAATACACAATAGAATATAGATTAGGAATGGACATTATTGTTAATTATAATTTATTGTCTATTAGATTAATTTCAATTTATTTGAATTGTTAATTTTATAATAATTAACAACTGCAATTTTCTTATTAATTGGTTGTTATGAAATAAAACTCAATCATAGTATTAATGCAAAGAAACTATTTAACTCTAAATACATTACCAATTGGAAAAGACGGTACTTTTGTGATTATTAATGAAATATATTATCAATATAATATTTTTAATTATTCATTTCCTTTTAAAATATATTTTATTGCTAATAATAGATTTTATCAAATATTTGATATAATTGAATTGGTATTTTTTTATTCCTTTAAAATATTTTCTTATAGTTATTTTCGTTGTAAGAATATAAATAGTCGATAAAATGACCGAACATATTATGATCAATAATCTCTTATTCAATATTATTCATTTATAAAGAAAGTTTAACTCTAGTCTCATACAAAACAATCACGAGATTAAAGATATAATGTATAGCAATAACGTGCTAATAATCAAGATTCACATCATTTGATAGTGGTACATTTCATGTTATTACAAATGAAATAAACCTACTTCTATGCTCTTTGACAGTGAGGTATTGTTCTCAATTATTTTTTCTAGCAAATTTGAATTATACTTGAAATTTATCTTTTTTTTGTAATATAATATTTTCATAAACTATACTTAATTATGTCATATATGTTTGTTTTATTTAAACTTCATCCATTCAAATGACTATACTAAAAAATTTGCTTTAAAATTTAAGAATATGCTTGATGAGAATCTAAGAAGGCTCATGGAAGATAAAGGCTTGAAGGCATTGGAAGAGCTTCAAGGACCAATGACAAAAGTAAAGGCAAAGAGGATTAATGAAGATCTAGAGAAGATGGTTGCTGCCATATTTGAAAGAAGACCCAATTTGGAATTAGAAGAGTTCAAGATGCTCAATTGCATGAATTTGGAAGACTTGGGCTCCAATGAATCCATTAGTATTTAGTTAGTTTAGCATTTTTGTAATAAATGGGCCTTGTAGGCCGAGACTTATTTTTAAATTTATTTTGACATGAAGACTTGTTATTTTATTTGGGTCACTTAGAATTGGGCTTGTTAGTGTATAAGGCCCATTAGGGTTTGCTTATGAGGGCTGGTCATATATAAGCTCTTGTAAATATATTTTTATTCAGTTTTTGAATACAATTTGAGATTGAGAGCTTATGACTCTTAGATTCTTGAGTGAGCCAATTATCTTTGATCTGATCAAGAGGCCTCCTCTTGTGGCGATCTTCCCTTCGGCTTATCAATTTGTGATTGTGGCGCCCATCCTCCATCTTTTCCGTTTTAGTTGTTTGAAATCCAATTCAAGATCCGTATTTTTTTCATCAATTAGTATCATGAGCTTTGATTGGAATTGCATTTGAGGGGGGTACTGTTCATCAATGTTGTTCATCCGTTACTATATTGCGCACTGTTCATCATTTCTGTTTTCTGCAATTCGATACTGTTCACGCGTCCATACTGTTCACGCAGTTAGGGTTTCATAATTTTTTAGTGCAATCTTTCCTAAATCTTGTTGCAATAATTATTTTATTGCTGGATTCTTGTTTCTTGGTAATTAGAATTGCTAAATTCATAAACAATTATTAGTTTTTTGCACTTGTGTTCTTCGTGTTCATCACATGTTCTTGATTTGAATATGTCCAATCTTTTAAAATTCTGTCAGTTTGGTGTTTAGTGTTAAATAATAGTTTGATTTGAAGGGAATTGAGAATACAATCAATTCTAATTCCTTGTTTACTGCTTCTTTCCAAATTTCTAGTTCAATTGGATTGAATTTTTGCTGTCTCAAAAATGAACATTCCATATTTTTGCTTGTTCTTGCAAGTTCATCAATAGTGGCTAATTGAAAATTGTGTGATTCAATTTGAAAAGGGGGTACAACTATTGTGCAAAAGAAAAAGAAAAAGAAGAAGAAGAAGAAGAAGAAGAAGAAGAATCTGCAACAAAAAAAAATAAAAAAAATTTGTAGCACACAAGAGTGCTTCTTAAATGCCACTTTCTTGCAACTTTCAGGTTGCTTTTGCTTAGTTTTTGATTTATTCCATACCATAAATTTTTTAGAATAACTTAACTATTATTTAACATTACATAATCTTCTTTAATTTCTCCATTCTTGTCTTGTTTGCATTCTGTTTTCCTTAGTGTGCTTATTTCTTGTTTAGTTTTTCTTAATTGTCTTTGTTGGCTTCCTTAGTTTTTGTCTTAGAGTTTTCTTTTGTTAGCTTTACTTGTGTCTTGCTGATTGATTGTTACTTGGTTGTGGTTGATTGTGTGGATTGGAGGTTGACTTCCTTAAGAACTTTTGAGAGCACTTAAGGGGAAAAAGGTAAGAGAGAAATCCTTATACAAAAGCCAAATTTGAGTAAAACACGAGTGAACATCTTTTGAGTGAAACACTTAACGAGTGGAGAGGACCTTTTATTATATTAATATTTCTATTTTGTAGACATGTCTCATGAAGGTGGATCAAGTGGTGAAAGCACTCCTCCCTCACCTAAGTCCTTGGCTGTTAGAAGATAAATTAAAAGACTTGCACAAAGATTTGAAAGAATATTTAAGAGGTGGAATGAAAGCATAAGAAATATTGAAGAAACCATGGCAAATAATGCAAGAAGGCAAGCACGTGACCATTTTCCACATGCCCATGAAGATTCTAGTAGTTCTCCTAGAGATGATGAAGATAGGAGATATGATAGGAGGAGAGATAGGAGATATGATAGGAAGGATGATAAAGAAATGAGGTATGATAGAAGAAGAGATAGGAGAGATGACAGAGAGAGGAGGAATGATAGGAGGAAGAGAGAAGGAGATGGAAGAGTGAGAGAAAATGAGAGGATTGGTGGAGTTAAAATAAAGATTCCTAGTTTTCATGGAAGGAATGATGTTGAAGCATACTTAGAGTGGGAGTTGAAGATAGAGCAAGTATTCTCATGCCATGACTATAGTGAGGAAAAGAAAGTGAAGGTAGCTTCCCTAGAGTTTCATGACTATGCCTTGGTGTGGTGGGATCAAATTCAAAGGGAGCGAAGAAGATATGATGAGGAACCCGTAGTCACGTGGAATGAAATGAAGAACCTAATGTGCAAGAGATTTGTTCCTACATACTACAATAGGGAGCTTCATACAAAGCTTCAAGGTTTGAGGCAAGGTGGGAGAAGTGTTGATGACTATTACAAGGAAATGGAAGTTGCAATGATAAGAGACAATGTAGTTGAAGAAAGAGGAGCAACAATGGCCCGTTTCTTGAATGGATTGAACCATGATATTCGTGACATAATGAAACTTCATCACTATGTAGAACTTGAAGATTTGGTTCACCAAGCTATCAAAGTAGAAGCACAACTCAAAAGAAAGGGAATTTTGAAGAAAAACACCTCTTCTTACAACTCAAAAGGATGGAAGGAAGGAGTGAAGAAGGAGGAAACTTCAACTAAGGATGTGGCTGTCCAAGGTGGTAAATCCTCATCCAAAACTTCTTTTAATTCTACTAATGTTTCTGCTTCTTCTACTTCTCGGCATAGGGAAATCAAATGTTTTAAATGCCTTGGAAAAGGTCACATTGCATCCCAATGTCCGAGCAAGAAGACCATGATTTTGAGAGAGAATGGTAAGATCTTAAGTGGGAGTTCATCTCCATCATCACATGCTACAAGTGAAGAAGATAATGAGTGTGAGGCTTTTTGTCATGAGGGAGATTTACTTATGGTGAGGCATCTCTTGGGTAGTTTGGCCAAGGAGGATGATACTACACAAAGAGAAAATATCTTTCATTCAAGATGCTTGGTACTTGGAAAGGTTTGTTCTCTTATTGTTGATGGTGGTAGTTGTACCAATGTGGCTAGTTTTAGGCTTGTTGAGAAATTGTGTCTTACTACCACTCCTCATCCCAAGCCCTATAAGCTACAATGGTTGAATGATGAAGGGGGGTTAGTTGTTGATAGGTAAGTTTTGATTACTTTTTCTATTGGCAAGTATAAGGATGAAGTCTTATGTGATGTAGTGCCAATGGAAGCAAGTCATATCCTCTTGGGAAGACCATGGCAGTTTGACAAGAAAGCTATTCATGATAGTCATTCCAACAAGTTCACATTTGTACATAAAGGATGCAAAATCACTTTAGTACCCATGACTCCTAGGCAAGTTTGTGAGGATTAAACAATTATGAGGTTGAAAAAAGAGCAAGAAAGAAAAGATGAGAGAAAAATTTAAAAGAAAAAAAGTGAGTTTGAGGGCAAACTTAAAAAGAAAGGGAAAAAAGTGAGGACACTTGCAAGTGAAAAAAAAGAGAGTGAAAAGAAAAGTGAAGAGAAAAGTGAGTGTGAAAGGAGAGAAATTTTGTTTATGAGAGAAAAAGAAGTGAGGAAAGCTTTGTTAGCCTCTCGGCTTATGTATCTACTTTTGTGTAAAGAAAGTTCTCATGATGAATTGATTAATCATTTTGCTAACAATGCTTTGCCTAGTAGTGTTTCTTCTCTTTTGCAGGAATTTGGAGATGTTTATTTGAAAGAATCTCAAGAAGTGCTTCCAAGAGAATCTTCAAAAGAGTTACCATGTTTAAGAAGGAAAATGCTCCAATTGGAACAAGGTAATATTATTGTGATGGTTGATATGTTATCTTGGAGGTATACCCTTATCTCTCCTTTGCATAAAAATTTATTAGTTGTTGAAAGCATTGGAATTTTGCATGCAAATGATTATAGTTTTCCTAGTTCTTCACTTGATGTTGTTATTCCTTTAGTTGATTTTGCTACTCTTCTATCTAGTGAAGGTGTTTCAAATGTTGATGCTCGTGAGAAAATGGTTTTTGGAGACAATTTTATTCATGATAGATTTTTGTGTGGGAAGAACAACATGTGTGTGCTCAAGAGTTCATATTAAGGGTACTCTTGATATTATGCTTTATGTGTTGTTGGATCCTTATGTGTTTTCCAAGTATGGTTTGATGGGAGGATTTTATCCACTTTGCTTTGGAATAAGGAATGCATGGAAAAACATCTTCAAAACAAAGCATGGTTTATATGAATGGTTGGCTATGATGCTTGGTTTGTCTAATGCACTAAGTACTTCTTTAAGTTTAATGAATCATGTTATAAATGTTTTCATTGATAAATTTTTTTGTGTTTATTTCCAATTTTTTCATGAGTTTAAAGGTGTGATCTTGTTGTTGTTTGAGGAATTAATGAATTCAAAAGATTGGTTACTACATCTTGATGACATTCTTGTGGATAGTAAAAGAATAGTTGAGCATGATGAACCTTTGAAATGTGTCTTGCAAATTTTGAAGAATAAGAAGTTGTATGCTAATTTTGAGAAAGACTCATGTTGTATGAGAAGTATTATAATTATGGATGATATTGTGTGTGGCAAAGCAATACAGATGAATGAAAGAAAGAAAATTGAAGAATGTTCTCCACATTACTTTATTGTTGAATTTGAGAGCTTTCATGATTTGATTACCTTTTGTGGGAAGTTTATAAGGAATCATGTTCTATGTGCTTTCTTTGACAAATTTGTTACTATTGGTAATTTTATATGCTTGCATGAGATTGATGACTCTTACTTTGTATTTAAACCCGGAGATTGGGTTTGGGTATATATGCGCAAGGAAAGGTTTTCCATGAAAAGAAAGTCAAAGCTTCAACCAAGAGGAGATGGACCATTCCAAGTCTTAGAGAGAATTGGGGATAATGCATACAAAGTGGACTTACCAGGTGAGTATGGTATAAGTGCTACTTTTAATGTTTCTGATTTGTCTCTCTTTGATGTAGGTGATGAAGAGTCAAATTCGAGGGCGAATTCTCTTAAAGAAGGAGGGGTTGATGAGAATCTAAGAAGGCCCATGGAAGACAAAGGCTTCAAGGCATTGGAAGAGCTTCAAGGACTAATGACAAAAGCAAAGGCAAAGAGGATTAATGAAGATCTAGAGAAGATGGTTGCTGCCATATTTGAAAGAAGGCCCAATTTGGAGTTAGAAGAGTCCAAGATGCTCAATTGCGTGTATTTGGAAAACTTGGGCTCCAATGAATCCATTAGCATTTAGTTAGTTTAGCATTTTTGTAATAAATAAGCCTAATGGGCTAAGACTTGTTTTTAGATTTATTTTGGTATGAAGACTTGTTATTTTATTTAGGTCCCTTAGAATTGGGCTTGTTAGTATACAAGGCCCATTAGGGTTTGCTTATGGGGGCCGGTCATATATAAGCTCTTGTAAACATATTTTTATTCAGTTTTGGAATACAATTTGAGATTGAGAGCCTGTGATTCTTAGGTTCTTGAGCGAGCTAATTATCCTTGATCTTATCAAGAGGCCTCCTCTTGTGGCGATCTTTCCTTCGGCTTATCAATCCGTGATTGTGGCGCCCATCCTCCATCTTTTTCCATTTTTATTGTTTCAAATCCAATTCAAGATCCGTTATTTTTCATCAATGCTAGCCAAGAGTAGGATGTGTATGACATCACACTTTGTAGTTAGCACGTTGACAAAGGGGAAAAGTATATGGCAAGTCAACATCAATACCTTTTAAATTTCAAACTAAATAATTTGACTACTAAATTTGAAGACATTAATATTTCTTTCCGCAAATTCAAACTTATACCTTACAAGCATATCATGTATGCAAGCAAGAATGACATATATCTTCTTTGTATGCCATAATAATGATTTTATGTTTTTTATATGATTTATTATTATTATTATGTTATAAATGTAATTAGTTATATTCATTCTTTTGGATATGTTGAAGGTAAGATTGATAATGGCACTCCTAAGAAAAAGAATTGATATCACCATTGTATATATAGAGTAAAAATATGATACTTAGCTTAATCAAGTAAATCAATAAAGAATATATTAAAATTAATTTTGAACTCTAATACTTTTGATTTTGAAATTGTAAAAATGTTTTTGCTAGCTTAAGTGATTTATCAAGAATGTTGATACTAGAGGTGGAAATAGGTTAGGCTTTACTTTAAATACATCAAGTCTACTTTGTAAATTATTATTCTAACCCTGTCATATTAGCTTTTAAGTCTAAATTGGCTTACTTAAAAAGTATGGCCTAGCCTATAAGTCTATTTAAAAATATACTTATATAAATAGATCTTCAAATAAGCTAATAAGCAAGGCTTTAAAAGATAAAAATTAAATGAATAATTAAATTAACTCTATATTTATAATTATATGTATTAAAATTATGTTAATATCATGTATAAGTTTTTTTTTTATAAATGTTTGTATTATATAGGACATTTTATTATATATCATATAAACATGTTAATTATTAAATAAGCTAGCCTAATATGTTTATAGACCAAGCTTACAAAAAATAAATTTAGTTTATTTATCTAAATAGACTTATTTATTAACCTCGACCTGACATATTTAGATAAAGATAGAAATGACAAAATACCTGAAATTTATAATGCCCTATAGGGATTGCCTTAATGAGGCTTAAGGATGATATGATTTTCGCTCCATAAAACAAGGCATAGAGCAAGTTTTAATCTAAAAAAAATAGTGGGGATAGGGTAATGATACCTTACCTTACTCTACAAAGCCTTGCTATTATAAAATTATTTTTTTTACCTTATATACTAATATATATATATATATATATATATATATATATATATATATATATATATATATATATATACATACATTGACATGTATAATTTTTTAGCTATTTTAATAACTTAATTGTTTAAAAAATTGAAAATACATTAACACTTCACATGAGATGATGAGGGTAGAAGGTAAATTGGTTATGCATCAATGCTTTTTTTTAATTTCAAATTATTTAAATTAATTATATATGACTTTATACTTATATTATATCGTTTTATTGATTATGTATAACTTACAATATTTGAATCTAGATTTTTATTCTTTCTTCTTTATTTTTTAATGTTTAAGATTAGAATAAATTTGTAACCCTTAATTTTAAGATTTTTGTTTTTTTAATTTTTTTCATTTCCCATAGGCCTCCATGAAGCTCTATTTTCCTATGGGGTATAAGGATGGGCTAAATTTTGTCCCTAATCATAAGACATGGGGCAATGCAATATTTTATCCCTGACAATGAAGCATGGGACAAGAGAAGGCTAACTTGTTCTTGCCCCACCCCATTGTCATCCCTAGATAAACAGATTGGATTAAAAATAGGTTAGGTTATAAGTTCTTAATAGGCGATCTAATCTATTTTCACCTTATGTTGATATGCATTAGATAGATCTAGAAACAATTATGGTAACATTTTGTGATTTAGTCATGCATTTTGTTTAGATAAACATGTAAAAATATTTTGTGATTTAGTAATGTATTTCGTTATTAGTGATTTTATATTTTTATTTGATTTACTTTATTTATTAACCGATAATAGCATCATATTATGATGTATACATTATTGGGACTTTCTTATCATTTCACACTTAAGAATATGTTAATATGATAGTTTATGACTTTTTCATGAATGGTTAATAATCTATATTAATGTATAAAAAGGATTGAAAGATTTAGTGTTTGCTTTTTTGTTCATATAAAAGCTCATGATAACTTATTTTATAAGAAAAAAGGTGGATAACTATGTAATTCTACAATTAATTTATTTAGGAATTAAATGTTAATTTCTTTAGTCGTTATAAAAAATTTAGTTGTAATTAAAATTATATCTTTCATTTTTATCTTTATTTATTGGTTACCATCTCTCCTTTTACCAACTTTATTAGTTTTCATTTATGTTATCAACTTACTTCTCTCATTTTCTTTGCACTAATGTGTTTCAAGGAATCATTCTAAAGTTTTCTTTTCAAAAGGAGCTTCTTTACAAGTGTATAAATTTGTTTTCAAAAATTGGAATCTTAGGAGGTGGTATATTTTAGATTTGAATTTTCTTTTTCAATCTCCCTCTTTCTTTTTATGTGAAAAATTTATCTATTATTGATATCGAAAAGATAAGAATTTTATTGTTGGCATTATTTTTTGTTTAAAAATTTACATAATTTAACTTGAAGAATTAAATTAGTTTTATTTTTTCATTTTTCCTGTTGTTTATGATCCTAATGTTTCATCCAAAATGTTCATAAATATTATTTTATAGTGTTTTCCAAATGAATAAATTTGTATAAATTTCAAAAAATTTATAAAATTATTTAAATTAAAGATTTATATTATTTTGTATAAAATATAAATATTCAATTCTATAATCAGATCCATTCTTTCTCATTAAATATCACAATGATAAATAAAAAGTAAAATATAAGTATTTCTAATAATTATTTCTTAAAGATTAAATTTGATAAATATTAATTATTAACTTCTTAAATAGTAATTTGTAATTTGAAAAGTTAATGAACATTATCGAAGGCTTATATTTTTATTTATTTTATGTATTTTCAATTTTCAATTGAATAAATTTCTATAAATTTTAAAAAATTTACAGAATTATTTAAATTAGAGATTTATATTATTTTGCATGAAATATAAATATTCAATTCTTTAAACAAATCAATATTCTTAAAAGTTCATTTTACTTTATAAGATATATCATTATAACAAAAAAAATTAAACATATTACTTAATAATTAAATTTGATTATTATTTATGAATTAAATTTGGTAATAATTACCTATCATCTACTATTGTTTCTCACTGAATATCACAATGATAAATAAAAAGTCAAATATAATTATTTTTAAATATTGAATTTGAAAATCATTAACTTTAACTTCTTAAAGAATAATTAATAATTTAAAAAATTTATGAACATCATCATCATCATCATCATCAAAGGTATTTAATGCACATCATCTCCCAAATATAAATTGAGTAGTTCACATTTGAGTTGTAGTAGTATTAGGTTTCAAAAAAAATCTAATGTTAATATTTTGATTTTATGTTTATTTTTTAATTTCATTTTTTAATTCATTACATTAGTGCCTTTCTAAATAGGAAGATTAACTTATAGAAGTTATTTTTATAATTTAATATGAATTTAAATATTTTAAAAGTTATTTATTTTGAATAAATTTTTGCTAAGATAACTTCAATTTTAAAAATTGAGTAAAATAAATTAAATCATCTTTGTTTAAAGTATATCGATATTAAAATATTTATTGAACTACATTTGGTATTAAAATAATTTTAAGAAATATATTATTGGAAAATAATTATTTATACTTTTAAGGATAAATAAAATTAAGATTTCAAAAAGAAAGTAAAAATATAACTTAAAAACTTAATTGTGTAAATTTATTTTAAAATGATGGCAATAAATACAACATAATGATAAAAAAATAATATTAATAAAAATAATAAAATATAAAATATAAATAATTTGATGGATAAGGACATATTAGGTTTACTGTTAACTATATATATTAAGATTCATGAATCATCCATTTTTGTCACAATCTAAATTTATTATAATCTATTCATTTGTCACTCCTAATTTAGGCATCAAAATTGTAATTAAATCTAAAGAAATATGAAATATGAACTACTTCATTACTATATAGTTTTCATGTGAAATTAATCTAATGATGTGATTAGATAAGGAAAAGACTTAATATTTAAGGAATGAGTGTTGTGTCATATAAGAAAAATGAATTCATTGATTTAGATGTCTTATTTTTTAAGAAATTAAAAATGCTAAACATTATTAATAAATATTAATTATAAATATGGTTTGTATAAGAATGAATGATATTATAATTAATAATATTTAAAAATTTTACTTTCTTTAGAAACAAAGGCCTCTAAGCACACATGTGCATGTGAAAAGGCTAGTTAATAATAAATTACTTTTAAATAAGTATTTTTTAATATATGATGAAGGCCAATATACTAAAAATTATCTACCACAGTGTATGTGCATGTACTTGCGAATATATGTGAGTATACAAACATATATACATACATATATATTAAGTAATAGAGTTTTCTTTTGATTTTAATAAAAAATATATGTTAATAACCTAAATATATAAATTAGTAATTAGTAATAAGAATATAATGTGAGTGAAGATATATAATTTGATATTTAATAGTTTTAAAATATTTTTCAAATAAGTTAGTAAAGATTTTTCACAATTCCAATTGCATTTTAAACATGTCAATCATTTTCTTATCTAATCAATATATTTTTAATAAAATTTTATTGCTAATTTATTTATTATGTCAAAATTTTATTACTAAATAATTACAATCAATCAAACTTTTGATATAATTAATATGTAATAATTATTAGAATAGGTGCAGTATTAAATAAAATTTCAAATTTTTAGAGTTGAAATTTTAATTAATTATACATTAATTTAAATCAAATTGGCCCAAATTTTAAATTCATACAAAATTTTCACAATCCAAATTACGTTTTAAATGTGTTAATGATATCCTTAAATAATCTATATATTTTTTTAAAAATTTTATTGCTAATTAATTTATTTTGAGAAAATTTTATTACCAAATCAAAATATAAACATTCTTTAATATTATTAATTTAAGAATTAACAAATTTAAGTGCAATATTAAATCAAAATTTAAATTTTTACAATTGAACATTTAATCAATTACATGTTAATTTAAATTTAAATTAGATTTGGTTCTGACTTTAAATCTCAAAAACAAAGATTCAATAAATTAATGAGTAAAAATGTATGGCATAATCAAGAGAGTTATTTTTTGACCTACTCATGTCATTGTAGATGCAGTTAATAATTACATCCTATCTTTACTTCTTAAGGAATCAAGAAGCTATCTGAGTCTTTAAAATTCGTTAAAAAACGATTATGATATCACAATTATGAATAGACTGAAAAGACAAAAATGGGTCTTGGATAGGCTAAAGTGTTCAAGAATTTCTACTGATGAGCTAAAATTGTAAGTTAGTATTCCAATAATGCTTTTAAAGAGTATTGGTCAATTTTTAAGTTCACATAATAGTACAAGACTAATAATTCTTGAATTGGATAATCATTTATAAACTTATAATTCTTGAATTGGATAATCAATTTTCATTGTCAATTTGCCTTGTCATAACAATAAACAAGCGTAAAGGATAATCACTTTTTTATTATGGTGATCTGCATCTTCGAAGACAAGTCTTTAACCAGGATCAACTATATGATGCGTTATGTAGAGTTAAAAACAGGATTGGGTTTAAATTATTTATGTGTGATGATAACAGTCAATGAACAAACACAATAATTATTATGGTGTTTAAAGAGATGATAAAAAATTTGTTATAATGACAATCATATAATAATTTTCACATTTTGAATTTTAATAAGTAGCATATATCTTACATTATAAAGCACAACGCTATCTTTTTTTTACTGAAGGAAACTAAGCAATGAGTTCATTTATATTAATTTTATTTTTAAATTTTATATGATGTTATTATGAATTAGTACTTGATATAGAATTTGATAGAATTTTTTATTTTTTGTTATTTTTACATATAGTTCTAAATGTCAATATTATATTTATTGTAACACGTTCCCAACGAATTTCTTTTTCAGAACAATATTGATAATATTTGTATTATCAAAATTTTATATTATGTCAAATTATGTATTATTAAAAATTTTAATCAAATCATTATATCATATTGTTCATGCTGGGCACAGGCCATTTATTAGTATTAATAAAATATAAGTCCAAACCTCAAAATCAATTAAAGATCATCACGGACCACCAACCAATAATTAATTAAATACACTCACAATGGTTGCTGCATCAAAGTTTTAATCCCAAAAGATTTATAATAAATGATTTGGTTGGCCATTAATTATCAAAATAGAGGAAGTAAAATATGCAAAATTGCTTTCCCACACACTCTCTTAATAAGAAAAACCTCTTACATCATTCATGATAAAAATATAAAATTATTCCTTTTTAATTTAATTAATGACGATCCGACCCTTTTATTCTCACCATGGATATATATATACATATATATATATGTATATATATTTCATATAAGTTAATTTAAATTTTTATAATAAATTTAAAATTATGGAATTAAAAGTTAAAAAATACTATGAAAGAGAGAATAGGGACATGATTTCAAAAAAAAAAAAGAAAGAACTTATATTTCTAATTTATTATGCTACAGTTCTAATTTCAATTTTTATTTATAATAAATTAAAAATAAGAAATTACAAGTTTTAAGAAGTTATCTTAATTGAAGTTCACTAATATTTTTAATTTGTTGTATTACAACTTTGAAGAATATAATAATAATTTTGATAATATTTAAGAATTTTAAAATTGAACTAAACCAAAAAAAAATAATTCTCAAGAGATGTAAATTACTTACTATTAATTAAATAATTTTGAACACTTTTCATTAAGTTCATAGGAGAATTTACTTCTTAAAAAATTTAATTTCCTTGCAGAAACATATGTGTGAACCAAGTAACTTGTTAAACATCAAATCAAAAGATTCACTACAACTATAGTAGATTTGTATTAAATTATCAAATTAATTAAAAATTCAAGATATTTTTGTCCTAAATTTTTTAATCCCAATGTAAAAGTCCATCAATATTATTCAAAATTAATAAGGCAATAAATAATAAAATTATAATTATTTGATTTGATTCATCTTTAACCTACTCGAATAATCTATCCAAAGTTAAAAAGAGAATATAAAGTATTTAATCACTCTCAAACTCATATCACAAAATGTACTCAAAATGCTTTCTCACAATCTTCCTTCAATTGGTGTTACATTTTTTTAATAATGGTGCATAAATTATTCACTCCAAATACAAATAATTTAATTAAGAGAGTAAGAATTAATTGTATGTTACAAAACAAATTCTGTCTCACCTGCCCAGATAAACCTTACATACCAACACAAGATTGTAATCCAAAATTGTTGTCAAAGGATAAGTCTTGACCATAATATTGAATAATATAATAGATTTTAACTTAAATAAAATACTTATTTAAATCAAAATTTAAATTTAAATAAGATAAAGATAAAAATAAAAAATTATCCTACTTTAAAAAAATATAGAATTTGGATCAAAATTTCTACTATTTTTAGTTGAGTGCATTTAAATTTTGTATAATAAAAAAATTACAGAAGAAATATATCATTAAATAAAAAATGTATTAATGTCAAATAAAATATAATATATCGCACTCCAACTGATCTACATGCAAATAGTTAAGTGTATTTAATGTTGCTAAAAATCTTTCATAATTCACAAGTCATCATCTACTTGTATCAGTCCCGCAAATAATTATATCAATACTGTGATCATGATTTTAAAACAAAACTGAGCCATACAACCACTAAAGAAAATCGGCTTCGTTCAGCATAAATTTATCTAACCTTAACCTGCTCATACCTATGGTAGAAAATTAAGGAAACTAATAAAAAATAATATAATATTAATAAATCAGTATTGAAATTTCTCTTATATAAATCGTGGCTCAAATTAATTATTTTTGTAAATAGGTTCTATTTCATACAATAAATAAGTTAATTTATAACTAATTGTCTTAGTTAATAAGTTATAAACTAACTTTTAAAGATGTTTTGCAAGTTAAAAAGTTATGTCCTAATTTAATAAATCAAATTGAGTAGTTTATAGTTTATAATTTATTAGTTTTTTTTTTCAAATTTATCCTTCTTTTTTTAATTAATTGATAGCCTATACCCTTAATAATGAAAACCTAAATATTTTTTAATCTCACACTTTTCTCCAAATTTGCATAAATAATAAAATAAAAATGAACAAGCAAATAAATATGTGATTTCATAAATTATAATTAAATAAATTTTAACTAATTATATTCTTGCCTTAAACCATAGATAAATAAAAATAAGTAAGTAAATATTAAATATATGATATCATAAAATATAATTAATTTAATTTTACTTAATTATATCCTTATTTTAAATTATAAAATTATAAAAATATGTATATAAATAAATATGTAATATTATAAAATTAATTAATTGTACTTTAAATATTTATATTTCTATTATAAATAGTAACTAAATAAAAATTATAAAAGTAAATAGACAATAAGGTCACAAAATATTATTAATTAAATTATATATATATTTATTTTAAATATATTAGTTGCATTAATAATTTAAATAAATATGAATTAATTTAATTTATATATTTACTTATATTAGCATGTCTTTTTTTTACATTTTCAGCTAATTTAATTATTAATTTTCTGAAATACTTATTATACAATCATTTATTAGTTATTAGTTAATTTATGAGTTACTAGTTAACTTATTAACTATCAATTAACTTATCAGTTATTTGCATAAAATATAATCATAATCATAAACTAAAAAAGATTGGAAGTAACCATTTATTCCTAGGTGTTCAACAATTTTTAAATATTAATATTATTATTAACAACTTTGATTTTAATTGATCGATCTAATATGGGTCGATTAGTTCGAATTTCATTTACATAAAGAACAAACAGTTAGGTATAAATGGTAGAAGGTGGTTCATTAAGCATATGCTAATGCTTAAGTTAGTAAGAGTATTAGCAAAATAATATATAAAATTGTGCTCTAGTTTGTGATTAAAGGTGTACATGGGCCGGGCTGGGCGGGTTTCGAGTCGGGCTATCCGGGCCAAATCATATAAAATTGAAGGCTCGAACCGGGCTCGACCCATTTATGTTTTAAAAAAATTTACCCCGACCCGAATTTTAAATTAAAAAGTTCAAAAATATAAATTTTTTTATTTTTAATAAAAAATAAATTTTTAAAATAAAATATATATATTTAAAAAGATAATATAATATTTAAATATATAAAATATTTAATTATATTAAATTAATATTTTTTATATTAAAAATAATTAGATATAATTATATTTTCTAATATATAATTATATTATTAAAAATAAATTATTATAATCAGGCCGAGCCTATCAGGCTTTTTTGCCTTGGCCCGAGCTCGGTCCAATTATTAATCGGGTCATAAAAAAAGTCCCATCGGGCCTCTCGGAAAAAAAAAAGAGCCCAAATATTCTATTTTTTCAGGTTGGGCTCATCAGATCGGGCGACATGTACACCTTTATTTGTGATAGCATACTTGAAACTTTCTAATAGAACTAAGGGCATTTATAAGCATGTTAAAGGTCTAATGGATTTAGGGTCTTTCATATTAGAGTTGATCTTCAAACATGATGGAATACTTTTGGCTTATATTTATGTTGATAGCCATTATTCAAGTAAGATCTTTATTGAATAGATCAAGCTATGAGTTTATGCTGACTAGATTGACTAGAGTCTAAGACTAAATAAGGTTCCCCTATTATAGTACGATACATGTGTACATATAGATGAGGTCATGATGTCCCTTACCCAATTGGACATTCTAAACATTATCAGCTACATTCCCTTAATCTAAGGGGTTATGACAAGATTGATTGAAGCGGCTCGAGATAAAACTGAGTTTTTAATTAATTTATAGTAAAGGTATTGTTTGAGGGCTCAATCTCAAGCCCATGGTTCTATTTCAATCTTACTGGTAAGAGTACTTAAAAGATGTTAGGGATAACTATTTAAGCTTAATTCCATTATGAACCTATTTGAGTTTATGTTTAAGGAATATGTAAAGTGAAAACCACCATTCAATTGAACAGTGTCTAATTTGGTGCTCTGATCCATTTAAAGATGCTATCTTTTATTATTTTCTCTCCTTCTCTTTTTAGTTTTTCTTGTTCCAATCAAATTAGGGGCTTATAAAAGGTCCTTTAGGTTATGAATGCTTGCATATCTTTGTCATTTATGGATGCTTATCCTTAGGTTTGATATTGAAGTGTTTGTCTATAGGAATTCTCATCTTTACCCTTGCTTCCTTTCTTTCTTGATCGCTAGATATGAATATTTTTCTACCTTCTCCACTTTTTCCTTTTCCCTATTTGTTAGATCATTGACAATTTTCCTTTGCAAACCATTTTGACCGTTTGATCAATATATAGATATATACATACACATATATCTTTCTATCTATGTTTTGCTTTTTATTTCATCATTTTCATCCTTCATTCTTTGCAATTGAAGTTTTCAGAGCCTTAAAGATTATGCTATAACTTCACTTTCTAATTCACTAAATACATTTTATTTTCCACTCCTTTCCCTTTTATCTCATTGTAATGTTTTTATTTTTTATACATTTTTCTTTTGAATCAGTGCTCATTCATGATCTTGTTCATATATTTATCTATAATTCTTGCTTGAAAAATTCTTCATCTTCAGTTTTGATCTTCATAATAGTTATAATTCTCTCTAGTTGGTGTTTTATATTTTTATATTGATGCTTGATCGACTTTATCTTCTTAAGGTCACCTTTTGTTCTTTGCTTTTTAGGTTTTTTTATTGGCTTACCCTAACTAAATTTCTTATTTCTTTTATTTTAAAGAATTTATTCGAATGTTAATGTCTAATATCCTTTACATCGTTGTGATCACTTTATCTTCCTTGGAATCATTAAGTTCTTTATCAACCTTTTTAAAACAAGTGAGATTTTTAAGTGTTATCTTTACCCTTATTATTATTGTTATGATGGTCAATTGATCTAAAAATACAGATGATGAGGAATTAGCTTTTATTGCTACAAAGAGTCTTGATGATTTAGGTTAGGTGGATATGGATGTTTGTACTACTATTACATCTATTCAGTGGATAGATCTTGAAGTAATCACGAATCTCTAGCAATGTTATTTAATTATTGAATATATGGGTATGGAGTTTATTTTTACTGAAAAGGATGAGCGAGCCTACAATTATGATATATCATCTTTATAAATATTTTATACGGATATCATTTAGTGGGTCAAAGTTTCTTTTTTTTTTTTTCATCTTCTAGTGGTGTATCATGAAGCATTTAAACATTTGTCCAACTTAGCTTACTTGGAATATGTGATATTTATTGGCTTGTTTCGAGAATCTATGACAAAGTAAGATCTAAGTTTCATAAATTTTAAGTGTTTTCTTAATTTTACATTTATTTACACTAAAAGAATGGAGTTTGGACATATATTATGCAAGGTTTTGATTAGACCTTATTTGATAAACTATTTTCCAATGTAAAAGGCTAGAAGAGTAGCTACTTTAAAGTTTAGATAGTGAATGACATTGAGACATGTTGCCTAATAGGTGATTAACAATTATACTCCATGAAATAGGTTAAAAGAATTGCAAATTTTCCTCCTTCCAAACTTAAGAAATTTTCAAAAATGATTAAGATAACACTGTTTACCTCTTTGCTTGTGTCTAAGAAAAGCTTTCAAATATCAAAGTTGTGAACAATATATTTTGGAATTTGATTGGATTTTTCATTTATCTTATCCAATTTGATTTGTTCCTAACTTATTATTATATTTCGATCATTTCTCTTCATGTTCCAATGTAATTGATATTTTTTTATGTAAAGTGCTATTAAGTATTGGAGTTTTTAAAATTTTCCCCTTTATGATAGATCCAACTCAGCTCATTCTTATTCAAAAAGCCTATTTTAAGAAAAAGAAGGAGAATGGAGTGAAGAAAAAAGTGGAAAGTTTTGCTTTTGCTAAAAAAGCTTCTCTTTAAAAAGTTTCAATCAAGGAGGGATTTATTAAGGTGACCATAGGAACTCTAATTATACAAGCTATTAAGGTCCTTAACCTTACTAAGTCTAAAGTTGTGTTAAAAGGATAAGGAAAAAGAAAAATGAGGTCTCGAGATATCAATAAGGAGCACGAGTGCCAATGAAGAAGGTGATATAAAGGATTTTGAAATGGCTCCGATTGATACCACCCTATAAGTTAGGATTCTTTAAAGTTTATAGTATTAGAATATGGATTTTACTTCTTAAATGAGGAGCTAGTTAGTGCCAAACGTTAACCAAAAGAAAAATCACAATTACTTTGTTAAGAATGGTGAGAGCCAAGCTATCTATTTTGCTACAGTTGAGATCGGTTGAGCTTTAAGGACTATCCTTTATGCTATCCTTGAAGTAGAGAAAAATAATGGCCAAAACAACCTAAAGGGTACAAAAAGGGAATTAACCACTACTTACAAGTCTTTAGATGTTAAGACTTTGGAGGTTTTGGATTATAAGAAAAAAGAACTAGATTTAGAAGAAAAATTAAAAGAGGAAAGCAAGGGTTAGTCAGATGTAGAATCATTAGTGAATACTTATTGTAAAAGGAGTAGGAGTTAACTAAAAAGGATAAAGAGATTTGATTGCTTAGAAAATAAATTGAGGAGGTTGAAGAAAAGGTTTTGAATGCCCAGACAAACTACTACCCTCTATTCTATATAAGATTTAATAAATTTGTTTAATAGATCTAGTTATTCAATCCTTTAATCAACGTGTTAAAGAGTGATAAGGATTCTATGCTTGAAGATTTATTGAAAGAGAGGGATGCCTCTTGATCTTTGTAGTTCCTCAATGAATATTTAAGTTCTTTTTAATTTTACCTAGATATTTTTGTTATTCTATTTAGATAATTTTTTTAAAAAATTAATAACTTTAGTATAACTATTTTTGTGGGCTCCGACTGATTTCTTACTCTTTATTTTTTGTTTCACTTTTTTTTTGTACTTTTGGTCTTATTATTAATTGAGTGCACTTAATTCATCATACGTTTAATCCACTTCTAGTATATCAATTAAGTCTTTTAACTCATTTAGTTAACATATATTGCCATTCTTCCTTTTTAACTTTGGTTTAATTAACTTTTTGATAAGTCTTATTCCTTTTTAAGTCGCTCGGATGAACTTTACATTCCAAAGCATGTAGCTTGGATTTTGAATATTTACTATTTCTTGAACGTCACAAGATTCCACTTGGATGAATTTTATTTGTTTATACATATAGGTTTTGTTAAGATAACCTACATTTTTATTTGGATTGGTTTATTCATAACCTTTTGTGAGGGTTTACTTGGGTTTTGGAAGTACTAAGAGGGTTGTTTAAGTTTTAGTCCTAAGAAAGTTGAATTTTTCTCCTCGAGGGAGTTTACTTAGGTTTTAGTGCTAAGAAAGTGTTATTTTGCTCCTTAAGGGGGTTTACCTAGGTTTTTTTTTAGTATTGGGGGGTTTACTCAGGTTCTAATATTGAGAAAGTTGAATTTTGCTCCTTAAGGGAGTTTACTTGATTTTTTTAGTATCGATAGGTTCTATTCAAGCTTTTCTAGCAAGTAATATTTACTTCCAAGTGTTGATGTTTCTTTTATTGATTTAAATATCTACATAATATTGTTTCAAATATGTTGCATTCTATATGTGAGGAATAGGTTTGCCTTCTAGCATTTCTAGTTTATAGGTTTCATTTCCTAAATCCTTTTTAATTTTGTATGCTCCATCCTAATTTGGTGCTAGCTTTCCTTCATTTGTATGTTTTTGTGGTTCTTTTGCTAGCTTGAGAATGAGAGATTTTTTAGTAAATTTTTTTTCTTAACTCACTTATTAAAGTAGGCTATAGATTTTCTTCTGTATTGTTTAGCCTTGATTTGAGCTTTCTCTTTATCTTTTAGGATGAAGATTAGGTCTTCTTTTCTTTATTATCCATTTGCTTGTAGTATTCTTGTTATTCATTAGTTTTTTCTAATTTGACTAGAAATATAGCTTTAGATTATAAGTTAACTAGAAAGGAGTTTATCACATAATAGATTTTGTTGTCATTTTATATAACCATAAGATCCATAGTAATTCATTTACCTATCTTCCTTTGACTTTTTTAAGCTTATTTTTAGCCTATCTAATATGATTTTGTTACCTAGTTCTACTTGATCATTTGATTAGGGATGCTCATTGGATGTGAATTTTTGTTTAATTTATAATTTTTAAGAATTAAAAAGATATGTAAGATAAATATTTAAGAAGTAGTAAAAATATCATTTAATAGAGGTAGGTAAGATTACCTTTGATAAAATTTAGTAAAGCTTTTAGCTATAAACTGTGTTTTGTTATTGAACACTAGTATTTCTAGTAAGCTAAACTTGCTTATAGAAAGGTTAGTATGATGAGATAAATGTTTGATTGAATTTATGTTTATGATCTTACCTACACACTATATATTTCTAGAAGAATTTCTGTATATTCCTTACTGTAATACTTTTAAGTGGCTCAACCTTTATTTATTTTATGAAGTAGTCAATTGCTATTACTAAATATTTGACTTATCCTATGATTACTAGGAATAGTCTGAGAAGATGATTCCCTATTCTGCAAAAGGCTAATAAGATGAAATGGTTTCTAATGAAACTGATAGTTGTCTTTTAGCTTAAGCAAACCTTTAACTCTTGTCATAACTTTAAATGAGTTCTTTTGCCTCTTTTTTCATCCTTGGCTAAAAGTAACCTAACCTTATAGCTTTTAAGGCTTGTGTGGTTTTAGCTAAATGGCTTTAGCATATACCCTCATATAGCTCTTGAAGCATATGGTTAGCTTTCTCAAAACAAGGACACTTAAGAATTGGTAACTCCAAATGTCATTTGTATAACTAATTATTATCTAAAAAGAAGTAAGCCCCTTGTCTTTGAATACTCCGTGCCTCTATCTTATTAACTAGAAGCTTTCTATCTTTTAGGTATACTTAAATAAGAGTGATTTAAGAGTTTGAAAAATTAATCTTTAAAACTTCATTTTTGTTAACACTTGGAATGCTAATTGACTTTTGCATGGTTAATTAGTTGTTCATTATTGCTTTTATGTTGCTAGTTTACCTAATACATGAACCTTTTCATTTTTCAATTAAGAATTTTAGTTAGTTTATACAATAACTTTCCTAGAAGTGATTTTGTCTTTTTTACATATTGAATCAATATTAGTTCTTTTACTTCATGCTCCTCCTATAGTTGGATGATTAGCAAATATGAATCATTGTAGACTTGTATTCACTCTGCCTCAATTTCTATTGCCAATTTCAAACTAATAATGAAAGCTTTATATTTTACCTAATTGTTGTGGCCAAGAACTTAAATTTAACTAAGTATTCCAATTAGCTTTCCTTCTAAGATTATGCATACTTTACTTTTATTTTTATTTGAAGATCTATCCATGTACGTTAACCACTTGGATGATGGTTGATATTGCATTTTTTCTTCTCAATTTATTTATGCGATGAAATTGGCTAATACTTATAACTTAATTATTCTCTTCAATTCATATATAATGCTATAATCTGAGAGTTTGATCGACTAAGCAACTAGTAACCTTGTAAGATTAAGTTTGTGTAAGATTTTTTTAAATTACTGCATTTGTTCAAACTATTATTTGATGGTTCCAAAAATATAGCTTTAGTTATTTAGATGCGCATAATAGAGTAAACTCCACCTTTTCAGTCTTTTAGTATTTTAACTTCACCTTATGTAAAACTTTACTGGTGAAATATATGGGTTTTTGTGTATCACCTTTTTCTTTAACTAATATCGAGTTAACAATAAATTTAATTATGAGTAAATATAAGTAATCACACTAAGAATTCCATTTTAACTTATGAGTTTGTTTAATTAAAGAGTAGAATGAAAAACATTTATCTCTTGACCTAGATAAGAACTTGGATAGGGTTGTTAACCTACCATTTAGCATTTATATTTCTTTGACATTTGTTGGACTTTTCATTTCAATGATTGCTTGGCATTTTGAAGGGTTTGCCTTAATTTCGTGCTTTATGAGCATGAACCTTAGAAATTACTTAGCTTCTACTCTGAATGCACATTTCTTTGGGTTAAGTTATGTCTTATATCTTTTAAAAACTTTAAACATTTTTGTTATTTCCTTCTAATGTTGCTCTTCACTAGTTGATTTAATCATATTATTGATATATGCTTCCATACATTTATTTATCTGATTGGCAAAAGCTTTATTCATCATTCACTAGTACAAAGCTCTCATATTATTTAATTCAAACAACATTACCTTGTAACAAAATACTCCCTAGTAATTTTGAAAGATGTTTTATCTTCATCCTTTGAATACATATTCATTTAATTATAACTTAAAAAGGAGTCATTAAAGCTCAAAATTTTGAATCTTTACATGTTGTCCAATAGGTGGTCAATATTTGGAAAATGATAGGAATCTTTTAGGTAGGCTTTATTTTAGTTCATATTGTCTACACATATCCTGAATGTGCCATTTAACTTTTTGACTAGAACCATGTTTACTAGCCAAATGGTACGGGAAACTTCTTTGATAAATCCTACCTTTAGTAATTTAGCAACGTCTTCTTTTATAATAGCTTATCCCTAAGAATTGAAGTTCCTCTTCTTTTTTTAAACTAATTTTATGTTAGGATTAAGAGATAGCCTATGGAAGGCTACTTTATTATCAATGCCTAGCATATCAACTAAAGATTAAGTAAAGATTGCATTGTTATCTTTCAATATCTATATCAAGGTTTGCTTATCATTAGTTTTTAGGTTTGCCTTAATTTTCATAACCCGTTTAGTTTTGCCTTTAAATAATTGAACCTCTTTTAACTCAAACTCAGGTTCAGGATGTCTCATGTTGTTTGACTAGACCTTTAATAATGTGAAATCCAATGCTTGGCAATCCTTTGTGAGATTCATTGACACTAATGCATTGTGTTGAATTTTTTTCCTTTTAAATTATATGTAACATTATCATGCCATTTTTTTATCCCTTTTTACTTGAATTATTTTGGCTAAAATATTAAATTTTATCAACATATGCCATATGGGTATGATGGTACCTGCCCAATTTTATAAGTGTTTTCTATGCATCACATTGTAAATGGTATTCGATGCTAATATTATTAAAAAGTCCACATCGATCCATTTTACATTATTTCTAGAGTGATTATTACTATTAAGATTATGGTTCCTTTAACTTGCTCCTAGTTTCCTATGAAACTAATAACTATGTCATCATATTGTTTGTATATTTTTTTAAAGGCTTACATTTTTTATTATTTTTTAGTTGAGAACATTTATTGAACCACCTTGATCAATTAGGATGCATTTGATAAAAAAATTATGATACTAATGTAACAATCACCATTGGGTAATCATGGTCCAAGTTGATTTCAACAAAATCATCCTCTATAAAGCTTATAAATTTGAGCTCCTTTTTTTGTTGCTTTTGTTCAATTATAAGGATTTTTCTCGATTTTCTTACACTTGTTAATTAGACTTGTTAACTTTTTCATATTCATCTATTTCATATTTTTTATACTTGGAAAGGTACCCACAATGAATCGAATGTTCTATCTCATCCTATAGAGTGATGCAATCATTAATGTCATGGCTGTAATCTATGTAAAATTTACAAAATTTTGTCTAGTTAGTATCAAATGCTTCTTCTTCTTTAGCATTGCAAATTTCATCAAAATTGTCACTCTAATGTTGTGTAAAATTTTATTGAATAGGGCATTTAAAAGCTTATAAATGTTGAAATGACTTCATAGTAATACTTTAACTTGGTCACCATTTCATTTTTTTCCTTAGTCTAACCAAGTATTCCACCTGAATTCCATTTACCCTCGATTGTGTTGCTATCTATTTATATCTTGCTTTTCAACATTTATGAACTTCTTAGCCCAAGTTAGCAATTCTTTCGAAGTGTATGTTAGTCATTTCACTAAAGATAAATTGAGCTGCCTTAACTAGTGCCTAGCCATTAATTAGTGAATGGCTACTTCCATATTGAGATCTTTTATGTTAAAGGCTAGAGCATTAAACTAAGTCAAATATTCCTGAAGAGTTTCTCATTAGCCTTGTTGAAAATTGACCAGTGCCATAGATCTTTTAAAAGGTCTACTAGTTGTAAAATGAGCTCGAAAGGTCTCAACCAATTGTTTGGAGTTTGAGATAGATCAATTAGGTAAGGAGGTGAACCATTGAAGAGTAACTTTCCTTAAAGTTATTAAAAATATATGGAATATAATTAAGTTAGGGTATCTTGAAAGGAGCATTGATGCTTCGAAGGCTTCCAAATGTTTTATAGGATCTAAGGTGTCATTATATGCTTCTAAGTATGTAAGGAGTACTTTGATTATAGTAATTTTCACCATTTAGGAAGGCAATATTCTGATAAGGTCAATTTTAGGAAATCTTTTGGCTAATAGACAAGAATAAAGGGTTATATTCCTTGTTATGGATGCTGTTCCTATGGAACTCTATTAAAATGTTGATTACCAAAATATGATGGCAATGGGGGAAAATATCGATGGTGGTGGTAGTAGAGGTATTGGTGGTAATAGTGGTCCTATTAATTTTGATGGTTGAATGATGTCAACATTTAGGATAAAGATATATGAAACCTTAGCAATTATAGCGGTAGGGATGTGACTGGCTCAATTAATATTAGTTATGTGACTATCAGTGGAATTTGTAGTTGATTAGATAGGGGTATTAGGGGAACAACAATATGAAGCCTAAAATGGTTTATGGTTTGAGTTATAAGTCAATTATTGGTGGCAAAGACATTAGATGTTGTTGCTAAGGTTATTAAAGGTCTATGATTTCCATTTTGAGGTGGTGGACTTACTTAACTAGGATGTCTTTTTCTTTTTCCATGGCTTGTTGCCAATCTCTTTCAACTAAGGAAATTGTCATTAGTGACCAGTTCCTGATGGAGAGGTTAGGAAATAAATTCTTGAATATGCGATCAAATGAATCCTTTATAAATTTAGGAATAGAAATATATAGAGTATACACTATGAGACATAATGGCTAGGAAAGCTATGGATAATGTCAAATGACAACTCCAATTTTGGTCAATTAATCTACTATGGGTTGGTTGGTTTAGATTTTGCTTGCATAAAGAATAAAGGGTTAGGTATATATGATGGATAATGGTTCACCAAGCATGCTTTGATGTTTTAGTTAATAAAAGTATAGATAAAATAGTGTATAGAATTGTCTTCTAGTTTGTAAAGGAATACTTAAGACCTTTTTATAGAACTAGAAGCATTCATGATTATGCTAGAAGTTTGATGGATTTGGGGTCTTTCATATTATAATTGATCTTTAGACATGATAGAGGGATTTTGGCCTATGTTTATGTTAATAGCTATTATTTAGGCAAGATGTTTGTTGAATGGATCAAGTTGTGGGTCTATATTGACTAGATTGACTCAAGTTTAGGACTAAATGTTGTTCCTTTATTATAGTATGACACATGTCTACACATAACTGGGGTCATGATGTGCTCATTTGACCAAGTTTAATCTGGTTAGATATTTTAAACATTATTACTTATAAACTCCAAAGAGACATATAACATGCTAAAACATTTGTGAGAATCCAAACAGGATTCTATAATTTCTCTTGGTTAACTGTTCAAATCCTTCTACATATTAAATATTTTGTTTGGTGGTCAATAATTCCCAATGAGATCTTCTAACTAACTTAAACATTTTTTCTTAAGCCTAATTGAGCTTTTGGTAATTTTTAAGTAGGCTCTTGTTGGCAACTCTAATATACCATTATGGCTCTCATTGGTAAGTTATAATTAAAGTGAGTATGTTTCTTTCTCTCTTCTCTTAGCAATAAAGGATATTGGGTTGTTTAGGCGAAAAGAAAAGGAAAGAGGAGAATTGAAAGAAAATGTTATACACTATTTGTTTCTCTATTTGAAAGTTTTGTTTAAGAAAAAGAAGGTAATTAGAGTTTGTGGTTAATCCTCCAAAATTTTCTACTTTTCAATATTTTGTATTCTTCTAAATTGGGGGATTTTTTAAAATTATCTACTTAATTTACAATTTTGACTATTTTATTCTTTAATTTATATTTACATTTTCAACATTTCATTATTATTTACTTGTAAATTAAAAAATATTATTTACATTTCTTTGAAAGGTACCTAACATATGGAAAATATATATTATAATTGTAGAATTTTATTAATAAAAATATAAAATTACCTTCTTATTCTTATTGATAATAATTAAACATAGCAATTATGATTTATATTTATTTATCGATATATATTCCTTCTTATTTTGATTCATCCATATTAGCATTACGGTGAATGCAAGTTAGGTCATTATTAATTTCGTCAAATAAAAATTATATTAGGTTAACTCTTGATATTTTTTTATCAACACTTTAAAAAATAATTATAATATTATTATATATCAATTGTTGTAAATAGGCTAGTAGTTTAAAAGGCTTAGTCCCACATCAACTAAGTCAAGGTTTTTTTGAAGATTTAAATATAAGGCTCATCATATAATTAAATTGATAAACAAAGCAAGTGACGGGCTCACACATATAAAATGAGTTAAAATAACTGAAATTGCTAGATTTGCCTTTTATGCACAAGTATTACGAAGGCTCAACCCAAGTTTATTTTTTAAAAATTAAGGGTTAGTTTGTTTATTATTTTTAAAAGTAGTTTTTTTGTTTTTAAAAATAAAAGTTTCTATTTGGAAAATTATTTTCAAAATTTATTTTTAAAAACTATTTTTGAAATTCTTATTTTTTAAAAAAGAATAAATTTTAGATATTTACTAAACTTATTTTTTTATTTTGATATAGTTTTATAATTAAATTAAACTTTGCTTATTTACTTCATTGAACATCATTTATTCATTATTTTTTTAATTCAAAAATAGTTTTTGAAAATAAAAAAAATTTAAAAGTAATTTTCAAGAATAGTTTTTAAAAAATAAAGATGAAAATAAAGCCAAACACACCTTAATTTTTCTAGATATCTTATTATAAATTAATTTTATTTAAAAATTAAAATTTTTGGCTTGTTAAAATTAAAAATGTGTTCCTAAATTATTAACATTATCCTCCAAATATTTCCAACATCACCAACCTTACCATCCATGTTATCTTCCCAATTTATCCTAATGATTATTCACTAGATGTTATTTATTTTAACTATAAATACCATGACCTATCTCTTGTTTTGATACAATAAAAAGTTATAGAGCTTTCATCTACACTATACTTCCTTTTAAGCACTTTCTTCTTTGTTATTGCTAGATTATACACTTTCTTACCGCTTGTAACCTATTCTATCCATGCATTAAAGTTTATTATATCTTGGGGGAGTATCTAGAAAAACCTCAGCATGAAAAGGCGGATAATTCCTTGAGAGCACTAAGACCTTTTATGTCTCATATTATCTTTTAGAACAATAATATCAAGGAATTATATCTTATGCAAATTAGTTTCATATTATAAATTGACTTTTATTTCTAGTTTCATGATTATTTCTATGATTGCCTAATTTTCACATTTTTTAAATTAATTTTGTTATGTTAGTAGTAACCTAATCTCAAATGCTAGAGAAAAGGAAATTAGAAAATAAATTGGTCCATGTATGAGTTTATGAGATAACCTTTAAAAGTTTCAACTTTAATAGAAAAATCACAATTGGCAATACTTTATGACGTGAAAATATGGACCAATGCATCAACTAAAACCAAATGTGGTACTATATAATACCTATTGCATTCAAAATGAGCAAAGCTGCTTTGAATGTTATTTAATGGTTAGAGACCCAACATGAAGTAAAGTATATAATTTCCTTTACTTATGGATTAACTTTTATAAAAAATGTAAATTTTTATTAAGTAGGGCTAATAATTGATTTGATCATATAAAATACAATGAGGACAATTTTGTCTAAGCTAATTGTACCATCCTAATTTACATTTATCTCGAGTAGGTGGATTACAAAGAATAATCTATTAGCTCAAGAAATTATGCATCATTTCATAAGAAAATAAGGTGCGAATGGTCTTATTGGATTAAAACTTAATATGTAAAAAAGCATATGAGAATGTGGAATGTGCTTTTCTCATTCATGTGTTGAAACTATTTAGTTTTGGTTTAGTGTTTGTCAATTGGATTAAATAGTGCTTGTCAACGATGTCTTTTGAAGTACTCTTAAATGGTAGTCCTCCTTGTAGTTTTTTGCTAGAGATAGGGTTAAGATAAGGTGATCCCCTATCTCCCTATTTGTTTGTTCTATACATTAAAGTATTATTAAGAATGTTGTTCAAAGTAGAGTAAAGTTATCATGTTCAATAGGTTAAGTTGCCTTCTAATAGGCCAGTTATAAGTCATTTAATGTTCATTGATGATTTAATAATTTTCATGAATGCCAATATGGTTGATATTGAGTGATTATAAGGTTTTATTCGCACCTATGAATAGTGGACTAAATAGAGAGTTAATATGAGTAAATCGAGGTTTTTTTCCTTAAGGAATGTCTGGCATGTTGCATAAGAAGGATTATTGCATTTTATGGTCTATAGTAGCTGAGGTAGGAGGCAAAGTATTTAGGGATCCTTTTATTTTTATCTCATGCTAAGATAAAAGATTTCGATGATTTGATTTCAAGAATGTAGGCAAGGCTTTTTGGATGGCATAAGAATGCTTTATCATGGATGGGAAGGAGGGTAATGGGGTCTACAGTGCTTTATCAAGTTATGGTGTACTCTATATCAATGTTGAAAATTCTAAAAAAGGTTTGTACAAGGATTGTTATAGTTTGTAAAAGGTTTTAGTGGCAAGTAGTGGAGAAGAAAACTCATTATTTTTGTCCTAAAGCATGGGTGTCGATTTTTTTGCTAAAAAAATCAGGGAGGCTTGGGGTTTAAGTTATTTCAATACATAAATGATTCTTTATTGGAAAAATTGTATTCAAAACTTGTAACCAATCTAAATGAGTAGTGGATAAGATGTTTTAGAGCTAAGTATTAGAAACACACTCATATTTTGGATAAACCATCTAATTCTGATTTGTGGGAATGGAAAGGAATTATATAGTCTAAGTAGATAATGTTACATAATTGTTGTTATTTGGTGGGGGATAGGAATTCAATTTGTGCTTTGAAAGATCCTTGGCTTATTAGTGCACCTAGATAAATTCTTAGAATTAAAGAAGGCATTAAGTGTGAGGAGAATAGAAGGGTAGCATATTTTTTTTAACTACTTACCAAAGAAGGGAATTTGGGATGTTAAGGCATTTATTTCACACTATAATTGGGAATCCAATTTTAGAATTGTCCATTATACTTGTTTTAAGTAACAAATTAGTTTAGAAATTATCTTTAATAAGTATGTTTTTTTGTGAAGTCAATATATAAGTTTATTATTCCATATAGTAGAGCATTACAGAATAGAATATAGAACTAATGATAGAATTTACATATTAAACCAATGTTAAAGATAATCTATTAGTGATATAGTAGTGTAGTCTTACTAGATTAAGCAAGTTGATGAATGTAAGTTGCATTCTTTGCCAATTGTGTTTAATGGAAGTGGATATGATGGAATCATATGAGCTGACTAGGTTGGTTTAGTTCTCATTGAAAGGGATAAATATTTTTGCACTACAATCGATGTTTATGGCAGAATCCATGAACACATTTGTTATTGGCTCCTATTGTCTTTATGTTACTGTATTTGATGTGAATTAAACTAATGAATCATCATAAAATTCAAAAAAATCAAATAAAAAAAGAATGACATTTATGCAACATTATAGACCAGCGTGTAAAGGAAATGATAAATGATGAAGAATCATGCCACAAAGGTAAAATCTCCTTTTGATAAGTTTGAAGTTCTTGCAATAGTCAAAAGTCATAAAGGATCCTAAATTTTAAATTCATTAAAAGTTATGACAATGAGGAATAACTTTTCTTATATAAGTTAAAAAATTAAAAGTCAACTAAAATTTAATTAGGCTTTATTGGATTTAATCAAGCCTAAACTTGAAAGCTAATTAAACCATTAATATTATTCAAAATAAAAAGATAAAAATGATAGGCTAAAGACACATGAATTAAATATAAGGCCCCAAATGACATAAAGTTCAGGAAACAAAATTAGTAAAGGCTAACATGGCTAACATGCTCATTAGGCCTGCTATTATTTGAATGTGCTATTTGAATATTGTGCGAAAATCTTTTTAGTATTTGAAGACTAGCAGGTAGAGATGAACTCCAAGCCTAATAATTGAATACAATATTCAACTATTCATTTATAATCTTGCCTACTCGAATCACATATCATCTAAGCTCTTCCAAACTCCTTGAAACTTGCTTCTCCTTATATCTAAGCTCCTTGAATCAATCCTAGAAGAGCTTCTTCAATCCTTTTAGTTTTATTCCTTATGATTGGATCGCTAGTAGGCGTAATTGTTCCTTTTTACTCTTTAAGATCACATTATTCCCTTTTCTTTGAATAGACTTGTCCTCAAATCTTCAACATCTATATAAAAAAGAGAAAGATCCACAACATTTAAAGTAACATTATCACTAGACTTACTCAATAAATTCAATTTGTAAGTATTATCATTAATCTTTTCAAGCACTTGAAAAGGACCATATCATCTTCCTTTGAATTAGAGATCTTTCCTTCCTTACGTGAATTAACATCTAATCACCTAACTTAAACATAACTTTTTTTTGCCTTTTTTTAGTTTGTTAGGCATATTGCTTTATCTTCTTCTCAATATTTTTTTTACTTACTCATGTAGCTTTTGTATCACATTTTCTTTCCATTTTCCATCTAAACTCAAATGCTCATTAATAAGCAATGTCAATAAATCTAAAGAGGTTATGGATTAAAGTCATAAATAATTTTTAAATGAAGAAAAGTTAGTAGCAAAATGCACACTTTCATTATAAATGAATTCAATATAAGGTAAACATTCTTCCTAATTCTTTAAGTTTTTTTAAATAATGAAGTATAACAAAGTATCCAAAGTTCTTTTTATGACCTTGATTTATCTATTGGGCTGAAGATGACAAGTTGTTGAAATAGCAACTTATTCTTCATTTTAGCCTACAAGACCTTCCAAAAGTAACTTTAGAATTTTGTATCTCTATTGGACGCAATGCTCCTAGGCACTCTAAGTAATCTCACAATTTCTTTGAAGAAAATATTAGCTATTTTTTTTGCATCATCTATCTTATGACATGGAATGAAATGAGCCATCTTTGAAAACCTATCAACATAATAAACATAAAATCCTTTCCATTCTTGGTCTTTAGTAAACTTAGCATAAAATCTATAGAAATAGTACTCGAAGGTTCACTAGGAATGGGAAGTGGAGTATAAACTGCATATGACAAAACTTTAAATTTAGCATCTTTATAAGTAATATAATTAGCATAATATTTTTCTATATCATATTTCATGCGAAGCTAAAAGAAATGCTCTTTTAAAATGTCTAGAGCTTTCCTAATGCTAAAATGTCTCATCAAACCTTCCCTATAGGTTTCTTTCACAAATAATCCTTAATAGAACTCATAGGCACACACAATTAATTTCCTTAAATAAGAAGACATCATGCTTATAGAATTTCTCAAAGGCTATTTTGTTATAAGTTTCAAAAATAGTGGAAAATCATGATGACTCCTATATAATTCCTTAATATTCTTAAAAACTAATAATTTAGATTGTAAAGATAAGAAAATACCTTCGAGATAATGCATCGGCTACTACATTATATTTACCTTGCTTATATTGAATCATATATAGGAATGTTTTAATAAACTCCATCCGCTTTGCATGCCTTCTATTCAATTTCCTTTAGCTCTTCAAATGATTTAAAGACTTATGGTTAGTGTGGTTGACAAACTCCTTAGCCATTAGTAGTGTTGTCATGCTTCTAATGCTTGAACCAAAGCATAAAGCTCTTTGTCATATATAGGGCAATTAAGAATTGTTCCACTTAACTTTTCACCAAAATATGTAACTAGCCTTTTTCTTACATTAAGACAGTTCCAATGCCTTCACTTGAGGAATCATACTCAATTTCAAAAGTTTTAATAAAATTGAGAAAAATAAGCAAAGGTGCCAAACTTAACCTATACTTCAACAAATTAATCTTTTGCTCTATTCCCTAATGAAATTTCACATTCTTCTTGACTAATTCATTCAAGGGTGTAGCTAGGGTACTAAAATTCTTCATAGATTTATTATAGAAATTAGCTAATCTATGAAAACTTCTAACTTCACTAGAATTTTTAGGGGTAGGCCATTCTGCAATTGCTTTTACTTTCTCTTTATTCATTTTAATTCCTTTGTTACTTACAATATAGCCTAAGAATACAATTTTATTTGAGCAAATGGAACTTTTCTCCGCATTGGTATTCAATTTCTCCTTTGTGAAAAATTGTAACACACATATCAAATGCACAACATGTTCATTAACAATTTTTCTATAGATAAGAATATCTTTAAAATAAACCATGATAAATTTTCTAATGAAAATGTGTAAAATATAGTTCATCAATCTCATAAAAGGGTTTAGAATAGAAAGCCCTAGAATGAAGTCAATTTGATGTTTAATCCTTTTTTTAAGTGGCAATTCCCTTAGAGCATCTTTTAGAAACACCTCTTTATATTCTTGCAAAACAGATTATATAGCTTTCGACAAAATAAGGCTCTCTTAGTTAGTGTTTATATAGGCTTCTTTGTACAAAAGTACAAACATCGACTTAAATGCATAATGAGCACTTTTTATATCAATCACTTTTTCAAAAATACTCAATTTTTCTCCATCTTATTTTGAGCACTCACTTTTCTCATTTTTCCTTTCTTTCTTTCACACTCAGTCTTTTTATTTTGTCACTCTCATTCCTCTTCACACTCTTTTTTTCTTCCTTTATGTTTTATATTTTTATTTTATCTTTAAACACTTATTTTATGGTTAAAGGATTAAGAGTCACCTCTCTCCCATTTATTACAAAGCTATACTTATTGAGAACTCCATTATGAGCAATCACTTTTACAAAAATACTCAATTTTTCTCTATCTTATTTTGAGCACTCATTTTTCCTGTCTTTCTTTCACACTCAATCTTTTTGTTTTGTCACTTTCATTCCTCTTTACACTCTTTTTTTCTTCCTTTATGTTTTATATTTTTATTTTATCTTTAAACACTTATTTTATGGTTAAAGGATTAAGAGTCGCCTCTCTCCCATTTATTACAAAGCTATACTTATTGAGAACTCCATTATGAATGACATTCCTATCAAATTATCATAGCCTAGTAAGTAATAAATGGCAAGCATGGATGAGAATAACATTATAAAGTATCTAATCTTGGTATCTTCCATTGGAAAAGGAAGCCATAACTTGCTTTGTCACCCTTACTTCATCATTCTCATTTAACTATCATAACTTGTAAAGAGTAAGGTGTTACAAAGTAAGTAAACTCAATTTCTTAACCAAGATGGAACTAGCCACATTTGCACAACTACCACTATTAATGATAACATTGCATACCTCTGTCTTGATATGACATCTCGTGTGAAAGATGTTCATTCTTTGCTTATCATTTCCTTTTTTCACCTACGCATTTAAAGTTTTTCTAGTGATTAAGGCATCACCATCCATGACATTTTGATTTCCTCTACTTCTTTCTTTCAATGAAGATATGGGGTTTTCATAATCAAAGTTATTTATGGAATCTACTTCACCATTTCATTTAGTATCATGACTCTTTTATTCAGGCAATCACTAGCAATGTGACCATGACCCAAGGATCTAAAGCACTTGACATTAGAATTCTTTTGTTAATCTTCCATCTTACCTTTCCCTTTATGATCTTCTTTTTTAGATTTTGTAGGGGACTTATGTTTGTACTTATTTTTTTATAGCTTTCTTTTTTTTAACCTTTTATTCCCAAGGTTTTTAGGAGGAACTTAAATTAAAACCATATTTCAAAGAGCCTTTCCTCTTTTTTCACTTTTATAGCCATGTGTACCATCTTTTCTAGCTTCATATAATGTTACAACTCCACCACATTAGCAATCTCCTTATTTAACATATAAAGAAATCTTGCCATTGTAGCTTTACAATATTCTATTACATTGGCCTTGATTATAGCAATCTTTGTCTCCTTATAATAATCTTTAACACTCTTTGAACCTTGAGAAAGGTTTTGCAACCTTTGGTATAATTTTCTATAGTAGTGGTTAGAGATATATCTTTTTTCTTGTAATAGCCTTCATCTCTTCTTAAGTAGTAACTAGCCTTTATCCATTCATTTTCTTAGATAGCATAAGTTGATTCCACTAAATGATAGCATAATTAACAAATTCAAAGATGGTAAGTTTCATTTCTTTATCTTTGAATTAATGATAACAATCAAAGATTAACTCTATCTTTCTTTCCCATTCTAAGTATGCATTCAGATTATTTATCCCTTGGAGGAAAGGGATTTTCATTTTAATGTTGTCAAGATTAAAGTTCATTCTTTCTTTTTTTTGCCTAGCTCTTCCTCTTATTTCATCCATCCTCTCATTTCTTTTTATTCCATGCCTATTTTCATCTCCTCTTTTTTCATTTTTTTTAAATCCATAAGATCTTTCACTTTTCTCATCATTATTATCTCCTTATTCTTTTTCATAATTTCTATCATCTTTTTTCCTCTTTCTCCTTTCCCTTATTTCACCATAATTATTTTTATAGGGTTATTCACCCTCAACTCTTCTAAGCTTATCTTCTATGGCACCAAAACTTATATGCATCACCTTAAGTTGTTACTGTGTGGTCCTTAATGTTGACCTAAGTTCATTACTTGCACCATCTCCTAATATCTTAAAAGATAAACTTATAAGAAAAAGTTAGATAAAGAAAAGAACATCACAAAAGTGGATTTCCCACTTGAGATGAAGGTACTCACACTTATATTTATACTATAATTAAGGCTTTTATCCTCAAATGATCTCACACACTCTTACATTTTTCCACTCTTATCTTTCCTTTCTATGGTTCTTTAGGAATTAAGGTGATATATGTCACCAATCATAGACTAATCGACAAGATGGAACAATGTATGAACACTAGGAATTGAAGAAGAAAAACATGGAAAGACACAAACTCAACTAGAAATAAGGAAACAAAACTTGGAATTAAAGGACTAATCGAAATGGAAGTTTTAAAGGTATGAAAAAAGTAATGAAAAAGCTAATTCAAAATGATAAGTTCACAAGAAGAAATAGATCATACAATGAACAAGTGACTTTTCCTTTATCAAGCAATTTCTTCTTTATTTCTTTCCTTTTTCTCTTCTTTTTACTTTTTAATTTTGCCTTTTTTTTTGAATTTTTCTTTGAATTAGACCTTAAAAAGATTGTGTAATACTTTAATATTGTTGCAATAAGGGTAATAGGTTGTTATAATTAATTACCTCAAATTACAAAAGGAGGTATTCAAATATAAGAATCGAGTATAACAAAATGAGTCACCTTTACCTCCTAATTATTAGCTATAGTAGTCAAATACTAGCTAACTTGTAAAGGATACTAGACTACAATATTTGATTACTACCAAAACTAATGCTAATTGTCTTTGAATAATCAATTGCAATAATCAAATACTATGTTATTTTGTGTAACATTCGAACATAGTACTCAATTACCTAAAGTTGAACTTCACAATTTTGTACCTTAACGAAACAAATTCAAATTAAACTTTCACATTAAGCAATTTTAATGAAATTTTAATGAATTTAAACATGAAAACAACATATATTTGCAATAAACATCCATAAATTGATGAACTAAAATAATACATAACATAAATTAATAAGGAAAACAAGAATTGAAGATATAAGATAGCAAATCAACATAAAATTATGTAGAAACAAAATAAAGATACAAGAATTAATGAATGATAATGAATAAAAATTGAATTTAAGCATATAATTAATAAGAAATATTAAGAGCAACAAAAGAATAACAAAATGGAGATAGAATCATAATAACAAAAACTATATTAAAAAACCCAAAAAATGAAGAATAATGAATAAAATGGCAAGGAAATGAAGAACATAACTTGAAAATTAAGGAACCTTAACTCTAAATACCAAATTATATGAATAAAATTGATGGACCATCCTAAGATTCAGAAAAATCAAATAAAAAAAGAAGGATATTCACACCATGCTTTAGATTAAAGAAGAAAAGAAATGATAAGTAATGAAGAATCGCACTATAAAAAATGTAGATCTTATAATAAATAAGGAAAGATGCCACAAAGATTGAATCTCTTTTGATAAATTTGAAGTTCTTACAAAAACCTAGAGAGAAAGCTTATAAAGAGTCTCAACTCAAATTCATCAAAAGTTATGACAATGAGGAATAACCTTTCTCAAATAGGTTTTAAAATTAAAAGTCAACTAAAAGTTAATGGGACTTTAATGAACTTAATTAGGCCTAAACTAGAAAGTTAATTAAACTATTGATATTGTTCAAAATAAAAAGACAAAAGTAATAGGAGAAAGATACCTTAATCAAATATAAGGTCTAAAATGACTTAAATTTTAAGAAAAAAAATTAGTAAAGGCTAACATGGCCAAAATGTGCTCAAGCCTACTGGTATTTGAATGTGCTATTTGAATGCTATGGGAAAAATCCTTTAATATTCAAATATAGTATTTGAATATTAGTAGGAAGAGACAAGCTCCGAGCTTAATAGTCAAATATAGTATTTAGTTATTCATGTGCAATCCTACTTAGCCAAAACACATATCATCCAAGTTCTTACAAACTTTTCTAAACTTGCTTCTCCTTGCATCCAAGCTCCTTGATCGATCCTTGAAAAACTTCTTTGAACTTTTTGGTTTTAGTTTTATTCCTTATTATTGGACCTTTCAATATATGTAGTTGCTCTTTTTAACTCTTTGAAACCATATATGCATCTTATGAGCAACGTCATTTAATTGTTACATTTGTTGCAATAGGACGAGAGAAACCATGTTATCCATTAGGATGTTGCCATTAATCTAGAGTGTGTGTTTAGTTTGGTTCAGTACAAATATAGGAATTGGGGAAAAGAAAGAAGGCTTGATGGTTTTGGAGCTTAATAAGTAAACAGATTCTTTTAATAGAGCTAGTAAAACCCATGCTTGCTAGAGTCCTTCTATGTACAATCATATTAAAATTAATGTAAATGGAACCTAATTTAGGAGAAAATCATCTATGGTAGTGATAGCTCGGAATAGTGAAAGGATGATTTTAGGCTTGTGCTATAAGAATTTTGATTATCATATCATGCTAAATTATTAACGATTCACAAAAGAATCTTGGTTGTAAATAATTTTCACTATAGGGAGGTTCAAGTGAAGAGTGACTTAAAAGTAATTATTGAATCAATTTTAGATATTTCTGAATGCTTATAGAGAGGTCAAACAATGTTAGATTTTATAAAATCCTTGCTTTCTTCTATGGATGGGGTTTCCCTTAGTTGGATGTCCTCGTCAATGTAATAAGGTGGCTTATAATGCTACACATTAGGTGCCTTAATGTAATAAGGGGTGGGTGAGGTAGTTTAACTTAAGTTCCCCTATTATTAAGGATGTTATCTTGTTTAATGTTACCCATATTCCAAATTAAACGAAGTTAATGCTTATTAGAATAAAAAATAAAATAATTTGAATTAAGTGATTTTAGTTGTCTTTTATTTGGGAATTAATTTATAATGAAGTCTAATCTTAATATTTATAAGTTAGAGATAATAATTATATTCTTTCTTTCTATATATGTATATATATACACACACTTTTGATGTATGGTGTCTGGTTTGATGTTGGGATGTTGATTATAGTATTTAACATTTGATGAGATGTTGTTTTTATTCTTATATGAAGCTTTTAAAATGGGGAAAGAATAATATAAATATATTAATTATTTTATGATGAAAATTTGCATATTTGTGAGATTTTTCTACACATGATATTATGTTATTAATATGTGATTTTGCTATTATTGGTTTCATGTTTTTTAAAAAAATTTAGGAACCTTTTTTATGGAATTTTTTGTGAGAATCCTAATAATTTGGAATATTTTTCATATTCATAGAAATGTAAATTTTTAGTGTGCATATATATAAATTGGGGTTAGAAAAATATATATTCATTTATTTTCAAATTTTTAGAAGAGATGGTGTTTTTATGATTTATCTATAATATCTAGCATTTTATATCTTGTTTGTAATGCTTGTTATTTATTACTTAGCAATTAATTCAGGATTATTATTACTTGAAAGGTTTTTATATTTAAAATTAAATATTCTATTTGAATATCTTATGGCTACCACACATTTTATTGTATGAATACAATTATTTTATTTTGTATAGTTTATGCTTAATAAGTTTATTGGTAAAATTTAAAAAAATCTAGTGATTTGTTGGCATGAATTGTTATAGGATAAGAATTTGTGTTAATCTTTAGTATATTATCCCTAAAAAGTGATTTATAAATGTGTATGAATGAATGACTTAAATATCAAACCTGAAGCATGTTTATGTGTCCAAGTATGATATTATTGGTGTCTATGATTATTTAAGTCCTTTTATTCCTTTTAAGGAAAGACTATGAATTAAAATTACTATCTTTTGGGTATTTGTGAAATACATGGATAATGAGTACTATGTGCACATGTTTTGACTTTCAAATTTGATGGACCTTTTAATTGAATTTTAATTGACTTGCTCCTTTTTTATGTATGTTTTTTTCTAAAAGATCATTAGCTTGATAAAATCTTAATTGCCAATCAAAATGACAAATAGTCAAAATGTGAATGTTTTTATATATATTTATTTTTATAAAACATTTATTAGTAGAAACTTTGTAGAAAGTCATCATTTTGTTTGAATTATAAAAGAGGTATATTCATCCAATGAGATATTAAGTACTTATTATTTTAAGAATAATAGGTAGAATATTAATTATCTACTTTATTTGTATCACAAAATTTATAAGAAATATTTCCAAATTTGTGTGAATTTCTCAAATATGAAATTGTGTTATTATTATGTTATTTTGGTTTTAAGCCTTAAAATTTATTCTGTGAGAATCCTATTTCTTTATAGAGTTTTTTTATGAGAATCCTAAATATTTTGGAGAACTTTTATATTTATTAAGATGTGATATTTATTAGAATATATGCAAAAAAAGTATATATTTGTTTTCTAATTTTAGGATTTGAAAGGAAAATACCTTAAGTTATATATTTAAAATTGTTGAATTGTTTATCCAAAGTTATTTAAATAAGTAATTTAAATATAAGTAAAGGAGAAAATCTAACAAACTTCTTATTTATATTTATAAAATAGTTATAAAAGACCTCTTTAGTTTTACAATATTCTTATATTATTTTTAGTATATATATTATAAAGGAATGAAGTTATTCATTTTAGATAAAGGATAGATAAATGCAAAACAATACACCAAAATTGATTTTAACCGGTTTGTTAAAAATTATGCAATATGGAATGACAAACTAGGTTGTACCTCTAATGATCCCTTAATATGTACTATCTTAATTACTTATTAACAATTATTATCGTATTGTTAAGCTTTTTATGCACTAAAAAAGAAGGAATAAATGCAAATAGAATTGAAATAGAAATTTGGATAGAATGTATAGAGAATAAGATAGAATGCAAAGTGCAGAATATGGAATACAAAATGCATAATGCAAAATGCAAACTTAGACATAATACAAAACTAAATTAGGGGGTTTTAATTTGAAATTAAAATAAATGCACTAAATGAAGCAAAATACAAAAGTAAAATAGAAAGAAAGAAAATCAATATAACAAAGTAGTCAACCTAATTATTTAAGAGCTAATAGTGTAAATTAATCATAGATCACAAAATATTTGACTATTCCAACTGATTTTTCAACCTTGAATTATATAAAACCTTTGTAATAATTCATGAATCTTACACTAAATAACTATTTAGAATTTGATTAATTAATATCATTAGGATTAAGCAATCGCTATAATTTGTAAAGTTAGATTGAAATTGATTTAAAAATAGAATTTAACTAAATTTAGAAATTAAACCAAAAAAAAGTTAATTGCTTATCCATTTCATTTTCTTCGGTGAATACATAGCTATAACTCATTTTTTTATCTTGATTTTTATGTTGTCTTACTATCCCTATCTCACTTTTTCCTTTTCTCATGGTATAATATACCATCACCTTTCTCCTCATTTTACTATTCGAATGATAGCTTCTCTTTTAAAGATATTTTGCTCTCTCTTTTCTCTTACTAGTTGCTCTCTCTTTCTTCTACCTTTCCTCCTTCTCTCTCTAGTTTTGGACACCAACTTTTGCTTGTCTGGCCACCTAACTCCGCGATTGGCTTTTACTTTGTGCTAGATCATCTTTAGTAAATGGTCACTTCCGATCACAATGAAGGAATTGTGGATTATAGTGGTAGAAATATGAGATCCCTCTTTTGCAACTTGCTCATCTTCGCTTATGGCATTGATAAACTCATTTAGCCATTAGGAGCTAAAGTATAGCTGAGGGTTGTTGACTTGTAACTTGGAAGCTTCATGACTGGAAATGGAGCTACTGATTAAAGCCGAATAAGAATAGCTCTTCAGTATTTTTCTAGCAATGGTTCACCATCGGCGAAGGCAAGTTTCAACAACACACCTCAGTTGTAGGTGAATATGTTTATAGTATAAGAGTTTAATTTTTATATTGATTTGAGAGTTAATTAGATAAAACCCACTTGCATATATCTTAAGTAATATGGTGTTAGTATAAAAAAATGAATGAATGATTTTTAAAATGAAACCTTTCTATTTTAATGTGGTAAAGTTGATTGGAAGCAAAACCCATTTTTATATATTGTTAAGAAATATGTTTTAGAATGATAGATTAACACTGATAAAGTTATTCTAGAGCATTAAACTTGAATAGTTCTAATTATGAGGATATAATTAAGAAAATTCTTTTTTATGGGTAATTTTAAATATATGATTATGGCTTTGCAAAATAAAAGTTTTAAGATATAAATTACTATTAGAATATTTTGATTATATTTTGAAATATTCCATCTTAGTTCAAGGAAGCCCCAGTCATGTGAAATGTGATTTTAGTTATCGTGAAACAATGGTGTCATGGTTAAAGTGATGTAAATGGGGTCTTCCAAGATTATTAAATAATAATAATTCTACTTGTGTAAGTGTGACTTGAAAATGTTTATAAAATGACATATTTAATACTACTAGTTGGTATCATAAATTATAAGAAGTAATGATATAGGAAAATAGAACAAAGTCAATAGATGACTTTTATGACATTAAGATTTACTATTTTGTCTATATGATTTATTTGAGAGTTTTCATGTTATAACATCATATTTTTATTTTCTTGAAGTTAGCTTAAACAAAGACAACAAGATGCATTAGATCTCAAGATAGTAAGTTAAGAAGAAAATAAGTGGATCTAATATATTTATGAATTATTCCTGTAAACTACGAATAGTAAGATAAAGAATGTTGAACTTAGAAGCTTTTGATTTCTTTATGGCAAATCTCGAATTATCAAGAAGTGATGATTTTAGGTGATAAAGTAATGTGAATATAATAATATTTTATTATCTTAAATTGACAATAGAAGGAGATGGAAGGTAAAGACTAAAAAGTTGAGAATTTTAAAGTAGTGGAATGATTCCAAGTAAGTGTATATCTCACTATCAAACTTTTATTTTACAAAATATGATTTAAACATTATGAATTATATATTTCTTATTGATAATGCTGATTCTACATTTCTGTCTATATATGTCTATACTCATTTAATTCATTGACAGAATATTATAAATTAAAGTGCACAATGGTAGCATGATGATGCTATTAATGATTATCAAATGTTTGTAATTGAATTGTTTATCACTTATATGCTAGAAATGATGGTGTGAAATGTGGTTTGAGAGTTAAACTCTTATATATAAAAATACTATCTATGTACTCTACCATGGATGGCCTTGAAAATTTTGAACTGTGTTTGAGTGGTGATATTGGGAACTATAAGTTGTATTAGAATGATACGCTGAAAGTTAAATAAAAAATTTCCAACTAACAATTTCAAAGGATATAAGATTGAACTAAGAAACGGATAGGAAATTCCTAGTGAATGGTTGAAAAAAAGTGTAAATTTGATCTTGAAATAAAAAGGTAGTTACATCTATATTAGCTATACCTGAATTTGTAATTCAATGTGATATTAAAATTTTACTTGTACTTGGATGTCACTATTTAATGTGATTGCAAAGATATAATATGACTATGATGATTATTTATATTTAAGCATTAATGGCTAATTGTAAAAAATGATGATCACTTAGGATGGGTGATGAGTGATTGATTGAGTTTACAATAATATTGCGAAATATGGAATCTAAGTTGTTTGTAGGTGAAATTCCAATATAAGGTCAATTGTGCATATTATAGAGATCCAAGAAAAATGGGTTTGCTAATATGATTAATTTATGATTATTATAAATAATTGATCACCTATAAAGTATGGTAGATATATGCTCATTGAGTTCTCATAACTCACTTTATTTTATTCCCACTATTTTCAGGTTAAGATAGCTACTTAAGTTGCACCACATCCATAAAGAATCAAGACTGCCTAAATTTGGAAGATTTGATAGTTGGGAATAGAAATTTGTTGATTTATGTGCCAAATCATTAATTATGTATAAGTGAGTTTGTATAGTATTATGGAAAGGTTGATTGTTGTCGTAATTGAAAATATAAATAGGTCTTGAATTATAAGGGCATGTAACCCTCAAGAAGTGTTCAAAAATAGGGAAGATTTTGTCTTTTTTTTTATAAAAATTTAAAGTGAAATTTTAAATCCCCTTGAAATTTGAAAATTCTCATTGGATAGAAAGAGTAAAAATAGTTAATACTTGTGAAAACTAGTAATGGGATCCATGTCAATCACAATCAAGATGGATTGTGATAACTCCCATGGGCCATTTTCATCCATAAGTAGCGAATGATAATTTAAGTGAATGCTTCTTTATCCCTGGGTTTATTCTTCTTTTTCAATAGTTAATGGTGTAGACTAATACTTTATTTCCACCTAGCAATGAAGTACCCATGTTTTGTAATTAGCTTGATTTATGGTAGGAATTTGGGTTGTCATATAGATAAAATTTGAGAGGTCAAGTTCATTAAGATTAGGATATTTGAAAAAAAATTAGTCTCATATGGTTAATTACCTTGTAGAGAACATGGTTTTCCTAGAAGGTCAAACTTTTAACTAGCTTAAGGGTATTAAAAGTTTAGGGTATATAGGATTAGGATAAACTATGTTTTCCCTAAGCAAAATTTTGTATGGATTCCACGTAAAGGGATCATTAGCCTAAATTATAAGCTAGAAATGTGAGATGGTGATATGAGAATTTCAATGTCTTTATAGAGGAATTGAATTGCCTTGGTTCATTTATAAAATTAGTGAGAAGTTAGTAAGAGTGCAACATAAATATGTTTTGTGAAGCCTTACTTCATGAGTTGCTAATGATGACATATCTTTCTATCCTTGCTATGTTCAAATTGTTCAATTGCACTTTGACAACTAGTGGCAAAAAATGTTGAAATCAGAGGCTATGAAAAGCAAAAAAATAATAAAGAGTATAAGGAGAGTGTTAGAAATGATAACCCAAGTATAAATTACTTTGTTTTGCAAATTCATGAAAAGAAAATGTTAAGCAACTTAGTGTACCAAGTTATCATATTAACTTATACAAGATAGAATGGTAGTCAATTGCTCAATCATATAGAAATGTGTGGCATTGTTTCCTAGTATCATAAGGTATCCTAATGGATTATTAGAATTAATAAGTAGTGAGTTTACATTTCAAGTGATAGACATTAAGAAGTTAAAGGATGTAAGAATGTAAAATCTCAATTAAAAAGTTAGAAGTTGGGCATGATCCTTTAACTCTATGACAGAGATAGCCATTCTTTTAGAACTTAATTGGTTTAGTGATAGATAATATCATAGAAAGGAGTAGAGAAAAACTTTTACAAGAAAAGCAATATATGCATCACTTTATGCACTCATATTATATGTTATATGGGTTGCAATGAATGGACTATATGTTTTTCCTCTAATAAATGTGCTCAAGCATGAAACTAAGTGAAGTAGGGTGAAATAGTGGTATAGTGAGTACAATAATCACTTAAATTACAAAAGTCATATTAATAAGACACCTAATTGTAACAAAACTTAGGTTAACCTCCTAACTTATGATAGCTTAACATTAGGTTAATACCAATATAGTAGGTAAATCTAAGTAGCTTGATATGTTGTGGAATTTTAAAAATCTTAGATTTTTAAATGCCCTTTGAATAAGTTGACGTAATATAATTTATGTGAGAATGTTTACGTACTTTATTGTATAAGAAGAAGAAAATAAAATGTGAAATGACATAAATGTGATATAAGGTCTAGTATAAATTAATTCCATTATGTTTGTGCAAGCATTTGTATTTAGTTTCAAAAATTTGAAGTATTTAATTAAAATATTATTGCTATTATAATCCACTTGCTTAGTCCAAAAGGTGACATAAAACATTAGAGATTAATTTTATGTGATACAAGAAAATTTAATAATTTAATTTAAGTAGGTAATTTAGCTAGGAAACAATTCTAAACAATAACCAAGACTTTATATTATAAGCTAATTTGAGAATTGATAGGTTTTATGTTGAAAGTATATGTGGAATTGGTGAAAAGAATAAGCATAATGAGATAAGAAATTTCTTAGCTATAAAGATATTAGGGTAATTGGAGTAAAGGTAATCTACCTATTTGGTTTAAGATAAATAAGTAAGGTGATGAAAATTTTGCTGAGTAAAGATGCAATAATTATTCCAATAGCTAGTCTATTTATAATTATAAAAAAATCAACAAGGTATAATGAGGATAATGGATGGTAAAATTCAATCAAAGTTTGTAAAGGACATGAAGGTGTGTTCAAGACTAAATAAATCAAACATAGTCTTGCCATAAGTTTAAACAAGATGGTAGAGTTAAAAGGTTTAACCTTTGAAGCCCTAACTGAAAAGAAAGCATAAACAATTTGCAAGTATTTTCTAGCTTGAGACTTTAATAAATTTAAGTGAGTCAAGATTATTCAATTGAAGTAACCTGTAATGATAAAGTTGATTATGCAAAGGTTATAGTTTAGGCAAAGTGATCCATATTAACCTCAAGGATCAATAGTATACTACTAATAATTTAGTGATAAAAGCTAGAAATCTTATCTTACACCTATAATTACTATGAGTATATATTGCTCACCTAACCATTATTTATAATAAAGAGTCTTAAAAGTGGAATCCATGTTCATATGAAGTCGCTATGGTAATATTATGGTTTCATTAATTGAAATGCTAATTATCTTATGAATGTTTAGAGCAATCTCCTAAGAATTTGATTGGGTTTCGAAGGCTTCCTAATTCTTTGTAATAGTCTAATGTGTGAAACACTGTAATAATAGTACAAAATGAGGGACAATTATACATACATATGTGATTCCATGAACCATTAATCCTTCCCTCCAATGCATACAACTTTTTCCCCTTCTTCCATTAAGATTGAAAATAAGAAGAATAAGGCAAGCTAATCATTTAAGATTAATAATTAGTAGTTAAGTATAACTAGCAACAGGATTGCAAGTTAATTAGCATAACCTGGTAGAATGGCCAAGTGTTAAAGTATTTAATATAAAATAAACTCTATAATTAGTAGAGTGTGAGTAATGCCATAGTAAGAAGATGCTATCTGCTTATATAAGTAGTAACATGATAAACTTAAGAAGAATTAAAGTCATATGGAACCTACTAAATCAATATGTCCTTAGAATTCAAAGGTAAATTCTTCTAAAAAAGGGAAGTATTGTTATACCTTTTTTAAAATATAAGAATTTAAAATCTTATCATGTAAACCTTTACTTAAAATAAAATTTTGTGTGAATAATATAAACATTTTGATAAATAATTATGAATAAGATATTAGATAAAAGAGTTAAAGGTTAAAAGTGATTAGAAGTGAGTATCAGAGTAGGGAGGAGTTTTATAGCAAATGACAAAAATGTCGTCCCTTTATAAAATATAAACTTCAACTTTAGAAAGGAACTATTCATCATTTCCTCTAACCAAACTCCTACCTTTCCTACTATTTTCACTTCTTCTCCTTTCTCCTTTAGGATTTACCTTTGTTAAGCATGTTAGGAATGATTTCATGCCAAGATCTTTGTATAAACATAATAAGATCATTTATAACAACTAAATTTTTCATGAATTTCTTTGAATATAGGGGAGACTTGAGTATAGAACTCAAATGGGATAGAAACTAAACCTTAATATGGAACCTTTTTAATTTTGGTTGATTAAGGTTAGAGGATAATAAATTAGTCCTTCCTAAATCTTTTCCACAATAGGTGCATGATCAATCTATGTTGAGCATTTGATAGGTTTTTCTTAGTTAAGGTTATGCTTTAGGTCTAATGATAATATATATATGCATTGTGCTTGTTAGTGTTGCTTGATTTGATTAGATGATGAGAAATGATTTAAATAAAGTGTTATAAATGTGATTTAATGATTTAGTGTGGATTTGTTAAGAGATGAATGAGTTTGGAAGAAATCAATAGAGGATGAACAATGAATCACTCTGAGGAGTCTATAGATTCTTAGAAGAATGATTAACCATTTTGCCCAAACAATTGATTGTTGTTTTGGAAATTTGGATAAGGGAAGGTCCAACATTGTATGGTCAACCATTTAGCCACTAGAAAGGTCCTTACCTAATAATGAATGGTTAATTATTGAGCCTCTTATAGGCCTTAGCAACCCACGCCTAAGAGGGGGTGAATTGGATATTTTTAAAACTTATAACATTTTTGAAATTTTCCTTAAAAAGCTTTTGATTTTGGGAAGCTATTAGGATAAGTTTAATTCAAACAATTTCAAGAGAGCTTTATGAAAATATTTGTACTCAAGGTATAACAATTCAAAGGATTACTGCAAATTAACTTATTTAACTATGCATTAACAAACTATTAGGAAACAAATCTAATATAATTCAATAGAGAGTTTGCATATAACATTCAATGAACTTATGTAAAGCAACTCCTTCAACTATGCTTAGAAAAGAATAAAAAAAGCATATACATAGATAGATTTCTCTTTCATCTATTTAGTCATCCAAGCATAAAAATTAACATTGAAGTACGATATATTTAACACTTTCATCAATTATGCATAAACAAGTCATTAAGAAGCATATGCATAGATATATTCCTCTTTTAAGTATTTAATCATCAAAGCATCAACATAAGTATTCAAACACAATATATTCAACAAATAACAATAAAATAGAGCATGTAACAAGAAAAACAGAGCCAAGTATGGAGAAATAAAAGGATAAACACAAGAATTTATAATAGTTCCTCTCTTAGATATCCTTTCCAAGGTGTATATCTACTCTTCAAACTTTTTAAACTTGTGTTTCAAACCACTATTCCTTCAAGTTTAAACTAGGCATTTGAAGAAGCCTCTTTACAATGTTTTTGCTCTTCCTTAAGCAAATTCACTCTTTACAAGGGATTTCTCACCCTCTCAAATATTCTTTAAGGAATACCTCACCCTTTACAATTTAAAAAAAAAAATACAAGATGAATATTAACTAAAATAAACTCTCTTAATAAGTGGATGAAATAAATAAAATTTCTAGAATTGAAAATTTTCACAAATTAGAGCCTAAATCATGATTGGATGAAAAAAGAAGTAAAATGATGTTAAAGATTAAAGTTTAGGCTCTTTCTTAATTGTATTTAATATTTCTTAACTTATATAAGAAGCCTATGGAGTATTATGATTGTTTGGTATAGTTAAAAATAAAAACTAATCATTATTATCTATTATACTTGAACCAAAATAGTCAAAATTGATTAGTTAATCGATTCTGATGAAAAGTTTTATCTTTACCTATCTAGAATCGACTGGTCAGTGGATTCCTAAAGACAAAACTATAGACTCAATTTTAAATGGTCATAAATTCTCCATTTTAAGTTTACTTTGAGTAAATGACCGATCATAAGAAAATTATTTGAGTCTACTTTCAAATAGAACTAGTTTCATGCTCATATCTGATGTAATTTTTGAGATATGATTGAAATAATGAGCAAAGGTAAAAAATAATGAATTTGTAAAAATATGATTTTAAGGCCTAAATTGTAAAATTTATAACTCTTTCATATCTTAGTTATTTTAAGCAAATGATCTATCTAAGGAAAGCTCTTTGAGTTTATTTTTATGTAAAAATAATTTTATGCTATATTACTTGTGGTTTTTGAGATATGATCAAAATAATGAGCACATGTTAGAAAAGATTGAAATGCAAATAATTGATTACTAGACTTATATTGAAAAAATAATAGCTCTTCAATATATTAATCATTTTAAGAAAATGTTATGCCGATGGAAAGCTCTTTGAGTCTATTTTTATATAAAAAAACTTTGGCAATCAAATCATAAGTATTTTATGAGATATGATCAAAAGAATGACCAAAGGTCAAAATTGAAAACATAAAAAAAACTCATATTTATTTTTGAAATGTTCCTATAGGCTATCTTGTAAAAACATGATTGTGAGCTACCTTTTTTAAAACATTTTGGTTAATCTAAGATTATGAAAACATATTTGAGCTCTATATCATGAAATACTCTATTTTACAAGAAAGTGTAAGCATAAAATGAAAAATTATACCAATCAAGTTCTTGGGCTTTTTTTTTATCCTTACAAGCTTTCAAACACTTTAATCTTCTCATCCTTCAATACTTAGATCACATTTTCTTTCTTGCATTTCTTCCTTGTAAGCATACTATGATCTTCCATTCCTTTAGTTTAGTGCTCACTCTTTTTTATCTTAGACTTTCCTATATAATAGACATAAACTTTGCAAACCATATATATAGTTAGTCCAATCTATTATATCAAGATATTGATATGTATGATTTATATATATATAATAAATTAGTACAAGAACATACATAATCATCCTATCATATATTTTGACCAATCATATACTTAGTAATGCTTGTATTAAATATAATTCTTTTAGTATATAATCAAGTATTGCTATTACAATCATAATCTAACATGTCTATTGAAGGTTTTATAACATTTTAATATAACAATATGCAATGTTATTACAAACACTTATTTATCATCATCAAAACTCATCACATGAAACTTTAGGGCTAACACCTCTAATAGTTAACTGTTAGCTTTCCTATTTCACATAATTGTTAGTTCTTAACATAATGAAATAAGTCCAATTTAGAAGGGATATACTATTGTAATTCACATGTTTAAGTAATTATTGACAATATTTGAGTGAAATGAGATTGCTTAATTCCTTTGGAACATATGTTCTTTATGTATATGTTTGTATATCCTTACATATACACTTGATGAAAAGGTGATATTTGTTTTGTATTTAAGATGTGATCGATAATAAGCTTGTATTAGGACCATGCAAGAAAGGCATGGTATTGTTGAAAATGTAAATGACAATTGATGTTCAAGATATGTGCTATGAGAAGGAATCAAATGGAATATATGTTATAATGAATTGTGAATTATAATGTACCTAAGAAAGTTAGTATCGAAAGAACGCAGGAGATTGTGATGAGTTTGAAAAGTACTATATACATGAGATCAAGTATTAAAAGGATGTGCATTTGGCTGATAGATTATGATAGGAGAGAGATATAATATATAAAAACCAAATTTGGTAAATTACTAATTAAAGTTATTAAGTTGACCCTAGAAGGACAAGAATGGACTTGTGAAGGGTATAAGTTAGTTATAAGTCATAAAGAGTTCTATATATATATATATATATATATATATATATATATAGAACTCTTTATGACTTATAATATATATATATATTGTTATTCTGTGTATGGTATGGATAGCTTTAAGTGTTGTTACTAATAAAATTTATGTTGTGAATGGTGAAAACTACTAGTGATTATATGTATGGATATTAATGGCTTATGATGAGAATAAAATTAACTTTTTTATATGCCTTTGAGTTAGTAATGGTTTACAAAGATCTTAGTCTAGATCCAAGAATGTGTATGCATGTGTTATCCTCTGATAGATAGGTTAAACTGTGGCAAATTTCTTTCTTTTCCAAGGTAAAGGTATAAGAAGGTGATTATTCATTTGTGTGTAAATCTAAAGTTTCTCCTTGAGTCCAACTTTGATTTTTTGTATCATGGTTTTGTCATGCTAATTTAATAATCCCTTGTTGTCTTTCTTGGAAATCTTTCTTTTTAAGTGTCTAGCTACCATCAGATAAGATGAAAGTGAGCTTACTCAAGAACTTTAGCATCAAGGTAAACATCGAGATAGTTAGAATACATTTTCACAATAACTTATCAAGATATTTTGTATTTGAATTTTGAAACTGTATACTTCTTAAAAGTAAAGCATACTTGCACATGAAATATTACATTAGATATGTTGTAAGGAGGGCTGGTATATTGTTACTCATAACGAATTCCTATATCGATCATATACCTTAGGATAGGTCATGACAAACAAGCATTTAAATCATTGTTAGAAGCTCATAACTTGTGTTTGGTTGCATATGCAGTTTGCTCTAAAGATGATGCCCACCTTACGTGCATCTTGTTTAGGTGCTTTAAGCTCTTGAACCATTTCAATATTTCATATTTTGAGTAAGTGACAAATTTTTTAGGAATTAAATGATACTCCTAATAGTTTACTACAAAAAGGTTTTTCAAAATTAGGTAATGCTAATTCAGCTATAAAAAGCAATTAGCTTATTGCAAAAGGCTTTTTAAGGTAATGATAATAGGGTTGAGATAAATAAGCTTCTCTTTTATCATGATGAAACTTTTCTCAACTTCTTCAATCTATTTAAACCTTCATTTCTTTAAACATTCAATGAATAAAGCCATAATACTACTAAAGTTTCAAATGACTCTTCAATGGAATGTTGCTAGACTATGGAAGATTTTAATCTTGTTAATTTTCTTTAGTGTTAGCCATTTTGGAAGATTTTAATCTTGTTAATTTTCTTTACTGTTAGCCATTTTATAAATATGCTCACCTTTTCTTCATCAACATATATTTCTTTAGTGCTAATGATATATCTTAAGAAGATTAAGCGATTGACCATAAGTTGCATTTCTTTAAGTTGATATATAACTTATTATCATAAATAACATCCATAAGTACTTACAAATGATTATCATGCCTATTTAGCCTCTTGCTATATATTAGGATGCCATCAAAGTAGATAATAACAAATTTTCAAATGAAAGGCTTAAATATTGGATTCATAAGAATACTTAATGCATTACATAGTTTAAATGACATCTCTAACCATTCATATAAACCATCTATTCTTTTAAAAGCTATCTTTCATTTGTTTTCTAGACCTATAGAAATTTGATGATTTCTACTTATTAAATCAATTTTGGAAAACACTATCAAGCCTTAGAGTTAATCTAACTTGTCTTCTAATCGAGGTGTTAGAAAATTGTATCTAATAGTTATCTTGTTAATGACTAGAATGTTAACACACATACACTAACTTTTATCTTTTTTAGGAGTTATCAGGGCATGAAATGCATATCGAGTCATACTTTCTTAGATTTTCCTTGTGTAAATTAATTCCCTTACCCCTTTTTTTAAGACTTTATTCTCTATAGGCTCATGCAATAATGAAAAAGTTTGGTAGACTTGTTCTTAAAATCAAATCAATGTGTTGTTGAATATCATTTATTGGTGGAAGTCCATTAAGTATATCATTTGCATTGTTATCTTAGAATTCAACCCAATATAAGACTTTGTAAAAGTAAAAGAATAATAATAATAAATAACAACTAATAGAACAACTATTGTGAGATTTCTTGTTTTAATTTGATTAATCTCCTTTATAAATTTCAATGATTTAGCATCCACATCACAAAAAGAAAGATATGAAAGGACATTCCTTTCTTTCTCCTTCCCTTCTATTCTTCCCTATCTAAACATAGAATTATGGTGTAGGACAAGAAAGGAAAGAAAGACAACAAATGAGGACGAAAGGAAAAGGAAAGGGAGAAAAATAAATGGTTAATTCATAACTTTTTCTTCTTATTTAGATGTTAAGAAAATCCATCAAAAGCCTCTAAATTAAAAAAGCATAAAAATTGTAAAATTGAAGGATGTTAGAGAATTTTGGAAGATTAATCATAATCCATTATTCTTTTTCCCCTCCTTCATTAAAACTCTTAAATAAGGAAAAAGCTATTCAATAAGCTTCCTTTTGCTTTGATTCTCCTTCATCCAAACAAAGAATTAGTGACTTAAATGAGATATAAGTGTTTTCTCTAGCGTGTTTAAACTTTGTTTATGTCAAACATAAATTAAGTGAAATTTCATAAAATTAACTTAACTAATAACACCTAATTAAGAAAACTATATTGTGTAAAGAGGAGAAAATTTTATTTGAATCTTGTGTATGATTGGTTCATAATTTCATTCAATTTTATTATTTATTTATTTATTTTCTTTTTAAAAATTCTTTGTAATCATATTTTTTAGTACACTGACGCAAGGAAATTTAAATTTAAAACTTTATGTAAACTATTCATATTTCTTACAATTATACCTTTTTTAATTAGGGGTGACAACCATGTGGTTTAATTGAATGGATTTGAATTAGGTTATTAATAGAGGGATCATCGTTGGCTTATTCATTTGTTTCTAATCCAAATAAATTTTAATGGGCCATAGATTAATCCATGACCCATGCATAAAATGTAAGACTCAATCTACCAACAATCTCTTTAATATTCACTATTTTTATATTATATCATTATATTATTTTTAGTACTTTGACCTCCATCATTGTTGCTAGTTTATTACTAATAGTAGAGAAAAAATTTATTATCAAAATTTTAAACATAATGATACATTTTTTTAAAAATTTTCTTAAAAGAAGGAATGGATTTAGTTCTAAAGTTAAACTTTGCTTAAAAAAGAGTAGATTGATATAAAAATATTTAGCATGGACTATCTTATAAGCCTATTGTGGACTTGTGATATGTTTGAGAATTAGAATGAGAAGGAAAGGAAAGACAATAAGAAAGAATGGAGGAAAAAAGGGAAGGAAAATGAACAGTTAAGTTATTGTTTTCTCTCCCATTATCTGAATATTTTTAAAAACTCTCCAAATTACACATAATAGTTATAGTAATGAAAGGTAGGGATAGAAATAAATCATATTATTTGTGAAAAGCTTATAGTTTGGCATATTAAAGGCCTAGCCTAGCTTATTTATTTAATTAATCAAATCAAGTCTAAGCTAATATATTGGTCTATTCATTAAATAGATTTAGCCTATTTAACTTTAGGCTTTGTTTGTTGGACTATTAAGCTGATTTATTTAACTAATATATTATCTTAATCTAATACTCTCAAATTAATTAACTAGTTACTTTATAGTTATAGCTCTTTTATTATTAAGTCTTCTTTTCCTTTTTCATTTCAACTATTAATTTTCTTAAAATTTTATAGTTTGTGAATAATGAATTTATATTATTGTATCATTTAATGTTTTGAAATTTAAATAAATATGATTATAGTTTATTATGTTGAATTATTAAATTCTATGACAGTAAAGATAAAAAAATTTTAATACCTTATTTATTTAATAAAATTATTACTTTTTGTTACTAAGGAACCTATTTATGGCATATATTCTTAGGTTTATAAGTTTATTAATGACTTATTTAGATTTTAATAGTTAGGACTAAAAAAATTAACAAAGTAGGCTAAGTTTTGTAAATTTTGTAAATAGCCCAAGCCAAGTCAAGTCAAGTCAAGCCAAGCCAAAAATTTGACTTATGAAAAAGTCACAAGCCAAACTCAAGCTTATAAGTTTTGAAATCGACCTAACTCATTTATATTAAGGCCTAGCTTGCTTAGCTTGTTTCCATCCCTAGTGAAGGGTTTTTGGAGGACGTTAGAGGATTAGTCATAAATTTGCAATATTTTCCCTCCCTTAATCCAAGCTCCTAAATAAGGAGAATGTTATGACATAAGCTTCTCTTCCTTCTCATTTCCTCCATTCTTTCTTATCCAAACATAGAATATTGGCATGACTTAGTTTGTACATAAAATATTCAAGGTTTAGCCCAACATATTTGCCTTTATAGGCTTATCAACAATAATATAATCTAACCTATTTTATAAAATGGATTAAAATTTAGGCTCATTCTTGAATAATTTTGCAAACAAGTAAGGCCAAAAATAGTTTAAGCTACTACGTACTTATCAACTAAGTGGACTAAGTTGGATAGGATCCATTTTGAAGTAATGTTTCATATTTGATGTCCTAAAACTTATTCTATTATCTTAAAAAAGATAAATTAATTAAAATATATTATTTTACTATCAAAATGATAACTCTTAATTCTATATTACAACACAAGATCAATTATAATGGAAAAAATAAAAAAAATAAGAAGGCACCTAATATACAATACAAAATATCATTAAATTTGTCGAGAGTTTTTAACTTAAGTGTTATTTGATGTCCTTTGAAAGTTTTGTATCTTTAATTGCATCCAAAATTTAATCCTAAGTCCTTATGTGCATGTGTCTAGTGACTTAACTGTTCTTGTCATTGCAATACATATATATATATATATATATATATATATATATATATGTATGTATGTATGTATGAATCTTTGATAAGTATTTTTTTAAATATTTATTTTAATTTTTAATAAAAAATATTAAGATAGATTAATAATAGATAATTATGAATGAGATTGCTAATAATCCTTATTATTAAGAGATAAAAATTTTATCCATCCATTTAACTCATAAAACATTACAAATGAGGATTTAAATAAATCCAAAGAGGTATAGATTGGATGAATTCATGGATATCCATTTGTTTTGTTGCTTCTATCTTTTACTACTATAATACATACTAAGTGCTAACTATTTTCAAGGAAAAGCGAAAGAGATCCCATTTATTAGTGCATGGTAAATCATAATAAAAGTGGCTTTGCAAAAGGTATTGCATTTATTATAGGGTTCTCTTGCCATGGAAAAAGAATATCATGAAAATTTAATGAGCAAAAAAAGTTTTTGCATGCTAAATGGTTCCCACTTAAGCAAATGAAGTTAAGAAACCTTTCTAAATAACATATAAGATCTTCATTAATTCCTTAATTCATTTTAGGTTGAAAAGATTTTAGTTTCGAAACAATGCATTCCTACACTTAATGTTTAGCTTGTTACTAAGTTCTTTAAAAAAAGTAATAGATTTTTATGTGGTAAAAGTTATAAATTTTGTAATTTTTTTTATAAAAATATATAAATTTTACATGTAAAAATTATAATTTTATTATTTATGCTTATAATCTTTTTGGAATTTTTAAGTTCTTGTGAAAAAATTAAAACATTTAATAAATATAAATTGTAAATTAATGAAGAAATTGCAAAAATACATAATAATTTGATATGAATCGTATATCGATGTGTGGCAAGTATTATTTTTAATTTCCCTCGACATCACTAAAGAGAATGAAAATATAAGGATTTGGTTGGCCTTCCCTAGATTTCTAGATAGTTCAAGTCTTTAAAGTATTGTAGTATTAATTGAATAATGAAAAGATGAAAAATTATCTTTATAAAATCCTTTCATTCAAGTTACTTTTCAATATTTAGACTTTATTTGTTCTAGTGAAAAATATTACCTGTAAATATGGTTATAAAATATTAAAATAAAAAATATATATTTTATTCATTTAATGTTAAATATAAAAAGATTTAGAGGAAATAAATTTCATTTTTCAAAGAAAAATTTGTTTTCTTTTATTACATGATTTATTTATAATTTTTTAAACTATAAATACGAATGTCATATCTTTCTTTTATTAATATATAAGTAAATAATATTTTCTTATAAAAAACTATTTTTTGACTAAGCAAATAGGGCCTTGGATTTCCCACTCCATTTTCTTTCACTCCAAAATGGATAAGTTGTATCAATGCAGTGCAATCATCCAATATCTTATATGTGTATTAAATAACTTGTTATTCTTACTATTAATAAGAAAAATAGGACAAATTCCTAAATTTTAAGGAAAAAATTTATATTAATCAATTTAATATATGATTAATGTGAAATTCACAATAAGATTATATAAATGTTTAGAGTAAGAGCAACAAATTGATGTACTACTACAGATTTGCCCTTTAATATTAGTTAATTAGGGTCTTAACATTTGTTTCTACCCATTGTTTACATAAGCAACATTATATATCTAGTATATTCAATGTTGATTTCAAACTAATGTGAAATATAGGTAACAATGATGGTTGTCCTATGTAAAAATCGATGTTTTTAGTTCTGAAATGTTGTATAGCCATTCACATTAGACATCAATGTATAACTGATATAATAAATTATAATAAATAGATATGGAATACATACTATTATGTCGATTTAAGAATTACTGTTGAAATTTGAGATTTATGTATAACATAAATTTCACATATAACATTAGTATTTGTTAAATAATTGACGTAATATAGCAACAAAGACAATGGTAATTTATCATGATTAACATTATTTTTTATTTTTTTCCAATTGTATTAACTTATACCCCACTCACCTAAAGTTGTAACTAAACTTATTTATAAAATCCAACCACCACATTATTATTCAAGAAATATTATTACAAAATGCTATTTATTATACAAAAATGCTACCTATTATAAAGATGTATAAAAAACTATTTAATAATTTAAAAATGCTACCTATTACATATATGAAATAAGCATGAGAAATGATGAGCACAATTATCTTTAATCTTTCCTACCATGTCTAGGAGGATCTTTAACCCATATTTCCTCATTATGATCATCTTACATGTAAAAATCCTCTACATCAACTTCATTATCCACTAGAGGTATTCTTATAGAGAAAAAAGTAATCTCTTTAATATTATCCCTCAAGTCTTATTTATTCCCATCACTAATAATTTGTTTTTTACTTGGTAAAGCTATACACCACTTATGATTGGATGGGTCTATAACATAAAACACTTATTTTGCTTTGGATGTTATTATGAAAGGCTCTCCCCTATGACTTTTCTTATTAAGATCCACCAGCATGAATCATAATTTATTGAACCGAATGCTATTTTTATTCTTATCCTAATTACATAACATAGTCAAGTTCCCAAATATCTTTAATAACCTTGAAATATGATGTATTGGCATAAACAGAGTTCCTATCTTTCAAACTACTCACATGCATAGCCTAAGCCAACAAAGTAACCCTATTATTTTGTATAATGTTCTTATTATCCTAACCCTTTGTATAGAAAAGATACCCATTGATATTATATCCATAATAAGAAATGACTTCCATGTGTAGCCCTTTATGTTAGCCATTTGATGGTCTAAAAAATAGCATCTAGGGGTCCTTGCACTATTTGATAACAAACTCAACTCTTAAACTAACTAAGGAATGATAAATTATGTTTAGCTTGGATCCATCAATCATTTCTTGTGTGATATTGTCCCTTTAGAAAGGTCATATGCTTATTCACATAAGGCTAAACTTTATTAATATTATGTAAAATGTAAAAGTGGGTCTATATGTATATTTCAAGGCTTATGCTCAGCATCTAAGAACCAAATGTGCCTTTGCCTATAATTTTATCTTTATAACAAGATTTTAGAAGTTTGATAGTATCTATAGATGATAAGTAGTCATTATAGAACTCATTACCTCCTCTATAATATAACTTTCAATAATGTATCCTTTGTGTTAATGCTTATTCTTTATATATCCTTTTAGAATTTTCATATATCACTCAAAGAGGTATATTCACTTCAACTAAATTAATAAGTATAGTTTTATCTCCCTCACTAAATTGATAACTTGATGCACCATGTTATCAAAAGATAAAGGCAGGAAGTACATCTCTAGTTGACATAGTATAACTATAACTCATCCTTGTAACTCATCTAACTTCTTAGGGTTAACAATCTTACTACATATTGCATTGGAGAAGAAATAAAGTCTAATGATAATGTGTTTAACAAGTTTAGGCAAGATTGATTAAATAGCCATATGTAATAGTTATTGCATCGAAGCATGGCAATCATAGGACTTCAAATTAGCTAGCTTTAAGTTTTTTCATTAAGACGAAGCTCTTGATGTTTGAAGAATATTCTTGTGGCACCTTAACACCAAATAAAGACTTGTAGAAACTTTTTGATGAGAATTTATGATGGATCATCTCAAAATTTAATGAACTAAAACAAAAATAGAAGAATATTCATGCCATACTCCAAAAAAAGGGAAAAGAGGAGTGATAAGTGATAAAAAATCATGCTACAAAGGATGAAATCTTTTGATAAGTGATAGTAGATGCCACAAAGGTTAAATCCTTTTAATAAGTCACAAAGTTCTTTAAAGAACCATAAAGAGAAAACTCATAATAGAAACTTAATTTTAATTGTTAAAACTTAAATATGTATTGTCTATAAGGAACAAACCTTCTTAAATAGCTTTAGAGAAAACCTAGAATAATTAGGGCTTAAGTAAACTTTACTTAAATCCAAAGTAGATACAAATAAACTTACTTAAGCTTAAAGTAAACATACTAACAAACCTAACTTAAAGTAAGAAAATAGTTAACCTATGGTAAAATGGTAAGCTAATAGGCTGTAAAATACTAACTTATAAAAAGGCCTAAATGTCCATAAATATAATAAAAATAAGAATAAAATGTAAGCCAAGGCCTATAATGGCCAAACTAGCACCAACTAGCCCAAGGGGTCCAAATTATCTCTAAAGTAGCATTTATAAGCTCCAAGTTTGCTTTTTGAGTTACATCATTAATTTTCTTAGATTTTTTATTTTAGATTGCATCTCCTAGGATCACATCATTCTTGTTTTCTTCAAAAGATTTATCCTTAAATTTGTAAAACTTATATAAAAAAAAGAGAAAGATTAGAAATATCAAAAGAAGCATTCATAATAAACTCAATATGAGGCACTAACTTGGAAGCAACATCATTAATCATCAAGCACTTGGATTGGCTATCCTATTTAGATACAATTTAATCCTCCTTGGAAATCTTTCATTCCTTGTATGGAACTAAACTTAACCACTAAGGTCAAACACAAAACGTTAATCAACAATTTCATAAAAGCATATAAAATTATCAATAATAACAAGTTTGTGAATGAAACTACATTGAAGATTATTCCATAAAGTTTCTTATAAAAGATAATCAAATCATGAAAGCTCTTAATCTTACTAACAAATTTAGGTGCAGAACATTCTTTAATGGCTTTAACATTTTCTTCATTCACCTCTATTATTTTACCACATATAATATGTCTTAAAAGTGTAATTCTTTTCATACAAAAAAAGCTTTCTTTAAAATTATTTCTTAAAAATTGCAAGACATATTTTAAGTGCTCAACATGTTCATATTCACTTTTACTATATATAGAATTATAATTAAGATATGACAAAAAATCTTTCTAATTCTTTGAATTCTCTAACAATAATAAGATTCATTCTTTAAGCTCATGAAAGCAATAAAAATAAAAAAAACTAACAAATTTATCAATGAAAACATACAAAACATGATTCATTGAGTTCCTGGAAGTACTTGATGCATTTTACAAATCAAATATCAAAGCTAACCACATAATCCATGCTTTGTTTTGAAAACATTTTTTCCATGCATTCCTTTTTGTTATACCAAAAGGATGATATTCACATTTCAATTTAACTTTTGAAGATATACAAAGATCATGCAATTTACTAAGCATATTTTCTAAAGTTTTCTTAACCCCAAAATATTTTATGAAATTATTTTTTCTATCAAACTCTCTAAAGAACCTATAAAAAATACATATAAACCATGCAACTTATTATGCAAATCCTTTAGATCTTTTTTATCTTAAAAATATTGTATTAATTCACTATCATAAGTTTCTCCAACAAGCAAGTTGCTTAGAGAACTTTTATGCATAGACAATTCATATTCCCTATACAAAAATTTATCATACCTAAAAATGTCTGAAAGATCATTTCTTCACAAATATTAATATTTGAAACAAAATTAATATATAAAGGAATATCAAGATCATGTAAAAAGGTAGCAAGACTATAGTTATTCATAAACAAATCCTTAATGCACTTAAAATATGCCAATTTTATATGTAAAATATCTTTATTATGTTTAAAACCTATCTTCATTATGCTTAAAGCCTAATAATTCATCATTCAAAGTAAGGATAAGAATAAATCTTTGATCTAACACATCAATCATCACAATATTTTTATCTTACTCTCTTTAATGTTCTTTGCCTTTAAAAAATGGTAATTCTCTTGAAGGCACATTTTTGAAATTTCCATAAAATAAAATCATAATCATTTGGTAAAATAAATTTAACTTTTTTAGTATTTTTATAGGCTTTTATACAAGATAATTAGCATAAAAACATATAAAGTACTCCTCACATAACTTGTTTTTACCATCACACTCAGTTTTTCTATTCCTTGTTTTAAGCCATCATATTCAGTTTTTTTATTCCTTGTTTTGACTTTTCTCTTAACTCTATTTCTTTCTCTTTTTCTTCACAAATACTTTCTTTCTTTTCATTACTCTCTTTTACCTTCTTTTCATCTCTATTTTTCTCTTCCTTTCTTTTTTCCTTATTCTATTCTTTTTTTTTATTTTTTCCTCTTTTTCTCTTTAAGATCTTAAAGAGACTTTAGATTTCTATTAAACTTCTTGGTCTTCTTTCTTCTAAACCTTTCTCTCCTAAAGTTTTCATGAAAAACTAGAATTATAGCCATATCTAGAAGAACTAAGAATTGATTTTTTCCTCATAACAACCTTTATCTCTTCCAAAATGGCAATAGGTCTTTCATAAATTTTTCTTTAAGATAAATTAAGTTGATCCTACAAAATGTTAGCATAATTAATGATTTAGAGAGTAGGAAGCATCACTTTCTTTTTTTTGAAATAGCGATGACGTTGAAAGATCACTTTCATCATTTTTCCTACTCTAAGTAAGCTTCTAATCATTTCTCCCTTCTTTTTGACACTATCAATATTGAAATCCACATAATCTTTTCTTTGTCTTTCATCTTCTCTTCTCTCATTCCTCTTTTCAATTATTCTATCACTTCTTTTAGTTTCTTCCATTTTTATTTTTGACTCTTTCTTTTTCAATATATTTAGCACTTTGCCTTCTATCTTTTTTCTTTCCTTTCTTTCACCATAGTGGTTTTTATGAGGTTATTCTTTCTTAACTTTCCTAAATCTAATTTTTACTTCACCAAATTTCATGGTCATCCTATCAAGTTGTCATTATATAGGACACTATATCATTGTTTATTCTACCTTTTAACATCTTTGAGAGAAATACTTGTAAGAAAAGGTTAAATAAAAAGAAAATACCTTAACCAATAACACACCTTTACTTGATTTAAAGGCACTAACACTCATATTTACATTTTAATTAAGGCTTTTATCTTCAAATGTTCTCACAATCTTTTACTTTTAACTATTCCTCACTATTTCACTATTGTAGTTCTTTGAGAAGTTAGAAGGCACAACTAATAAGATCCGATAATTGTGAAAATCAATTTCACCAATTCAAGGTCCAAACAACTTAAAGGATTAAACAAGATAATTAGAGAATCAAATGAAAATTCAAAAAAGGAAACTAAAACTTGATAAGGAAAACTTCAAAGAAAGAGTATTAGCTAGGACTCAAAGATTTAAGATTGAATTGATAGGAAAGAAAACAAATACAAGACTTAATTGAATTTAGATAAAGGAAAGAAAACAATGAACAATTGGCTAAAAAAATGAAAATTCCAATGGTAGCATAAAGTATTCAATAAGTAACAATAACTATCTTTTACTTTTCAAACATCAAACTTCTTCTTTTTGAACTTTTCTTTATATTTTATGAATTTTTACTTAAGAGTCACACTTTTTTTCACTTATTATTTTTTTTATTTACTCCCTTTTTTCAATTACTTTTCTTCAATTTTGAATCATTTAGATTTTTTTCTTTTCTTTTTTTTTCACATCTCCAATTTATTCTTTTTTCTCTTTTGCTACACTGTTGTTCTTCTCACAAAACTAACTTTTTACTTTAACTTTTCTTTTATTCAGTATTTCTTAAAACAAATGATGAAACTTAAAATGGATTTGAGCAACTAAACAAAATGCAAAAATGGATAATATATGAAATGACGTAAGCATAGTAATTGGAAAAGATGTAAATGGTGTTAATACCAATAGACCAAGTTAAATTAGACAACAACTAAATTGGATGCAAGCAGACCCAATTTAAAAGGTAAATCATAATATGATGGACATAAAACAAGATGGACTTACACAAATTGATGAAACTAGCTTTGATAATAAGATGCAATTAGATAAGCACTTAAAGCCAAAACATAATTTTAACAAAAATAAATAAATTACAATTTAACACACAATTAATGATAAAAATAAAAAAGAAAACACAATTTAATGGACTCAATAATGAAATAGAAAAGATACTAATAATAAATGAAATTAAAAAAGTAAAATTCAAATAGAATAATATGAATTCAAACAAAAACATGAAGAAATTAAACCTAGAGATTAGGAAACTATCTTTGATAACTAAATGATGAGAATTTATGATGAATCATCCTAAAATTAAATAAACTAAAATAAAAATAGAAGGACGTTAATGCCACACTCTAAAAAAGGGAAGAAGGGGATTGATAAGTGATGAAAAGTTATACCACAAAGGATGAAATCCTTTGATAAGTGATAGTAGATGTCAAAAGATTGAATCTCTTTGATAAATCATAAGGTTCTTTCAAGAATCATAGAGAAAAAGCTTACAAAAAAAAAACTCTATTTTAATTGTCAAAACTTAAATTTGTATTGTCTATAAGGAAACAAGCGTCCTTAAATAGCCTTAAAGAAAACTTGGAATAATTGGACCTATAGTAAACTTTACTTAAGTCTAAAGTAAACACAAATAGTCTTTCTTAAACCTAAAGCAAGCATATTAATAAACCTAACTTAAAAGTATGAAATAATTAACTTATGGTAAAATGGTGAACCAATGGACCATAAAACACCAGCTTATAAAAAGGCCTAAATTCCTTTAAACATAACAAAAACACAAATAAAATGCAAGCTAAAGCCTACAATGGCTAAAATAGCATCAATTAGCCTAAAAGGTCCAAATTATCTTTAAAGTAGCATCCATAAGCTCTAATTTTGCTCTTTGAATCATATCATTGATCTTCTTAGATTTGCTATTTGAGATTGCCCCTCCTAGGATCATGATTTGCACATCACAATGCATCAAAATTAGTTTATTATTAATTTCTTTAAAATAATGCAGTAAAGTGAAGCAGACTTTAGCAATCTCTTGAATTATATTTTCTAATTGATTTTCTAATAACATTTACATAATTATTTTATTATTTATGCACTAAAAAAACTAAGAAACTAATGTAAATAGAACTAAAAATAGAAATTGGATAGAATGTAGAATTCAGTAACATAATGCAATATGTAGTATGCAAACTAACCCAGAATCAAAATTAGGGGATTTTATGAATTGAAATTGAAATAAGCGTATCAAACAAAGTAAAACATAAAGTAAATAGCAAGGTGGAAAACCAATGTAGTGAAATAGCTAATTCAAAGAATTGAAAACTCTAGTTTGGATTAATTATAGATCAATTGAGATTTGACTTTTCTAATTAATCTTTTAACCTTGAGTTACTCAAAACCTTTGCAATAATTCATGAATCTTATGCTAGATAACTATCTAGAATTTGATCAATTAAGATTAGCTGAATTAAGCAACAACCATAATCCCTAAACTAGAGTGAAATTAAGTTAAAGACATAATTTAATTGATTTGAGAAATTAAATTAGAAACCTTTAAATTAATCCATTAACCTTATACTCCTATGTGCAAAACCACGATTTACTAATAGCAATTCAACATCAAAATAATAAAATATCAAAAATCACAAGGATGAATACAAATTATACCAAATTAACATCCAATATAAGTAATTTCAAAAAATTAACACAAGTAATTAGGAAAAAAGGAAAAATTAATCAAAGAAAATCTAAAAGAAAAGAACCTTAAACTCCTTGAATTAACTTTGAATTTAGCCTTCCATATCTAGAGAACACAAGAGCTAGAAGAAGAAAAGAAAAATTATCTGTTGAATGCTATCTAATCAGTTGTGTCTAATGTGTTCTCTCTTTTTCTCTGATCCAATTAACCTTAAATCCTATTGGATTTGAATTCTATGTCCCTTAGGATTACAAGAATGAGGCATTCCTAATTTTTAGAAGCCTAAAACCTATTTTTACAATCAATCAACTCTAAAAGTTACAACAGTGAATTTCCACAAGTCTAACTTCCAACTAGTATAAGACCACTAAAATAATATAAAGTGGGTAATTTATAAACATAAAAGTTATAAAGCTAAGTCTTATTTGGCACTGATTTCACATTAATTAGGCTTCTGTGACTCCAAATATGGCCTAGAAACTAAAGTTGGTTCAACTAGGATAAAAATAGGGTTTTAGCTTCTCAACTAAATAAAGCCTTCAAGGAGTCTAAATTGAGCTTTAATTAAAATAATAAAGTTATAAGTCTTTCTTTAAACTTTCTAATGGTATAAAAATCACCCTGATCCAACATCCATAACTAAAATACAACTAAAAAATAGAAACAATGTCAAAATCTAACATTAACAAAATAAATTCAAAATATTGTAATACCAATCCTAAATTATAAAATAAGGTCAATTTTGTAAAATTAAGCATGTGTAACTTATTAAGAGATATGAAATAGGAAAAATAATATAATAAATATTTTTTTGATCAGACCATATCATTTTTCTTCTCCTTTCTAGATAAAGTGTGGCAAGCTAGCAGAAGAAACATTCATTAACCCTTTTTTTTTTCTAATATTAGTTCTCTCCAAATGGACATTTCAACCAAGTCTAACCTAACTTTAACTCTATCTTTAGTCTTCTTTAATATATTTAATAAATTTTCAATTAGACTATTATAAACATTTTTCTCCACATGTATAACATCAGTATTATGTCTCATTAATAACTTTTTCCAATTTAGAAGATCAAAGAATTTGGACTTTTTCTTTCATAAGGTATCCCTACCTATGGGCTTATAAAGCTCACCAAGAATGAAATTAACATTTTTAATCCTTTCATAAACCTAAAATGCAAAATCACACATTAATAATAAATTAAATACATTATTTAGTTACTAGTAATAAAATGAGTAATACATTTAAAAATTCAATTAATCCATCCATCCATACTTAATCTCCAGTTAAGGAAGTTGGAGTTATTACTTCTTTTGGTGACCCATTAAAAGCCTTCCTTAACTTATAATATTGGTGGCCACTGTGTAAAAATCTTCGTTAACTAAGATACATTGTGTTCTTTTCATGTTTAAGTTGAAAAAAATAAGTACCATTTTTACAAAGAAGGCATGTTTTTTGCCCTTTGATGCTGGAGCGAAAAAAATCGTCATAAGTTACAAAATTATTGATTATGCAAAAAAGTATGGCATACAAAATGAAATACTTCTGACAATATGCATTAAAGATTAAAACACCTTTTTCTTACATTATCTTTGAGTCTTTAATAAGTGGTGCTAGAAAGATATCTATATCATCTCTTGAATATTTTGGACCCAAAATCAATAAAGATAACATAATTTACTTGTACTTTAAGCATAACCAAGAAAGTAGATTGTAAATCACTAATATAACAAGTCATACACTATGTTTACTACTCTTGTTATCATAATAGTTTATTCTCTTAATGCAAAGTGCAAGCTTAAGATTTCTTGGCTCACAACCAACCTCAGGGAACAATGTATCAATTGTTTGCGATTAAGAAAAATCAACTAGATGCCAAAACTTGTCATTAGATGGTGTTTAGTCCACATGCTATATTAAATTCTTGGCATCCTTTGTATTGCTAAATATTCATTGAAACCTTGGTATTATTGGAAGATACCATAACACCTTAACTAGAGCATTTTCATTGTTGATGTCATCATTTTTCCTTAATTTGTAATGTGGTGTGCTACATTTTCAATACTTTTTAAAGTATTGTTCTCATTTTAGTACACTATGCAATCATTAAGGCAAGCATATATTTTATTGTACTTCATGTCCATTAGGCATATTACTTTCTTAGCCTCATAAGTACGATTCAGTAGCTTATTACTTTCAAGAAGTATTTCTTTTAGCAATTATAGTAATGCCATCAAACTCTTATCACTCCAACCATTTCCTAGCTTCAAGTTAAATAATCTTAACATAGTAGATAACTATGTAATTGTCATAACTCATTAAGTCATGATTAGTATGGAACCTACTTCTTAGTTTCCACTAACTTAATCTACTCCTAGAAAATTTGCATCATAACATAGTTGCAAATTAATAAAGTAAACATACTCTATAAACATAAATGTAATATTTACACTCCAATTCTCGTATAATTTCATATAGTGATACCTTATAAGGCCTAACACTATTCTAGTTATAAGCTATCAATGACTATAATTGTACAATGTAAGATTATAAGGAAACATTTTCCTTAAGTTGTTGGTGGAGGCCAAGGAGTTTTAGCAGCCAAATTTAAAAAAAAAGGAAATGTTAAAATAATAAGTTATTAACTAAGTAAGTAAATAATCTGTTTAACAAGATATAAACATAGTAATTTATTGTTCCTTGTTAAGCATTTTAATACTCATTTTCTACCATGTTTCCTCATATGTCAAACAATATTCATAATCTTAATACCAGTAAGAGATATTAGATAATACACAAGGATATATGAAGAAGGTAACTAAACCATCTTATGCCTTCCTACATCTTGAATTGTTCATAAACACAACCTTATTCCTTTAAGCACCTTAGCCATTCACGAATAATTTTCTTAAAATTCAATACTAAACCATATCTTCTATACATCATTCACCTCTTTCTTACTTCCATTCACAACATATTTTAATCATAATAGATTCTCTATTAGGAATTCAACATCAAAATCATAAACATAGATATTAACATGCTCAACATATATATACAAAAACTATATAGGGATAGACTAGCTTAAACTATTATAAAATAACTTGAACTAAGTAAATAGGGGTCATCTCAAGTATGGAGGTACAAAAGTAAATTTTGCCTTCATACTCAAGTATATTTATAAACATCTAAGGATAACTTTGGCTACCATACTCAAGTATATACTTGCTTATGGATATTCAAAGAATAACTCTGGATGTCATATTCAAGCATATACTCACTTATGGCCATCCAGAGGTTTTAGTTTTGGTCATACTTGAGTATAGGCATCCAAAAAGGAAATTTAGACCCATACTCACTTATATACTTAAGTATCATACCTAGACTTGTAGTTTTTTTTTGTGAAAATACTATTAATCTAGCCAACTTTTCCCAAATCCAACACATACACATCAATAAAGCTAAAAACCCACACAAACTTATCATTTACACTCATTCTTACACTACTAATATCAAAAAAATTTCCACAATCCATTCTTTCATAAAAAAAAACCCCTTAATTTGTCAATATGACAACATAACCTTTCAAATAAACAAAATTAAGCAAAAGTCATTTTTTGAAGTAAATTATCTATATGCAATGGTATAAAGGAGATGAAACAATGTTAAAAGAAGGCTTGGCATGCTTTATTCATTGCCAATTTAATTGAAATCAATAGAATACTTTCAAATCCCTATTTTCCCTTCCTTAAGCAAAATCTAAGGATTTTGTAAAAACTTACCTTGTTTGCCTAAGAGTTGTGAGAAATTAATGATAGTTAGAGCTCAATCTTACCAATTTGAAAGAGATGAAGATGAAAAAGAATACGAAGGAAAGGAAGCTAATGGAATTTTCTAGTGAAAAATGAGAAGAGAGAGATGTAAGGAAGGTTTTAATAATTTAAAGGCAATTTTATAACTCTAGGGTGGTTTAAGGGTAAATAAAAAAGGTGGTTCCTGGATCTCTTCCATACATACTTGCTTAAATCTAATTTCACTTTTACCTTAATTTAATTTAATGGAAGTCTCTGGTGAAAAATGAGGAGAGAGAGGTATGGAGAGGGTTTTAATGATTTGAGGCCAATGTTATAACTCTGGGGTAGCTTTAGGGTAAAATTGAAAAGGCAATTCCTAAATCTCTTCCATACATACTTACTTAAATCTAATTTCACTCTTACCTTAATTTAATCTAATTCTTCTCATATTTGTCTTAAAACTATATTTTATTCTCAATTCAATTCTTACCTAAACATATCCACAATAATTTAGAGTGTATTTAGATATGTTTTTATTTTTATATTTTAAAAAATTATTTTCTTATTTTTAAGAATTATTTTTTGATTAAAAAAATAAAAAGCAAAAAGTGGTTGGTGTTGCAAATAAAAAAATTTTCATTCAATTATAAAATTAATATTAAGAATAAGAGAAAAAGTTTAAAAATAAATAAAAGTTTGTTTCCTTTTTTTTATTTTTTAAGTTATGCATTTGGAGTTATAATTTTTAAAAATAAATTTTGATTTCTACTTTTTTAAAAAAATAGAAAATTATTTTTAAAAATAATAAACGAATAGACCCCTAGTCATTTACATATGCACATAAATATAAATAAAAATAATCATTCCTAATTTTTTGGAAGGTGTAATAGTTCTTCCCTTTTCAAAGAATTCATCCTTGAATTTTTAAGAAAAATTAACTATGCAATTAAGGATTTGATTAACTCTAAAGGCTCACCCTACTGAATAGTTGTACATAATTTAGATATAAATTATTTACTTTCACTAAAAAATTCATAAAATTCAATTAGAAGTACAATAGCTATCATAATCATAACAACATACACATAGATATTACTAATATCCTCATAACAAAGTTATGCATTAACCATTCATGTTTAGGATCTTTAACTAACTCTAAATCTATTAAAATTCATGGACTTTAGCAACCAATGTTTCAGACCTTACCACTAAAACAACCCACATACCTTTTCGATCAATTTGTAAATTATACTAAATCATGTCAACTTAATTGAAACATCTATACAACTTATCATCCATAAGTTAATAAACTTAATTTTACGTTCTCGTTTAATATTACATTATATGAATTACACTTAAGGATCTATACCTAAAATAACCTTCACCTCATAAAATTTACCATGTTTCAAATTTTCTCACAAGATAATCAAACATACCATTCTTACTTCATATTAGATTTCCAAACCTTAAGTCAAATAACCTTGTTATTCCTACATATTCAAATGTTATATTCATAATTTCATATATTGACCTTATTGTAAAAATCAAATTCCCAACCTTGTTAACTATTATCACTCAAGTCTTACAAGAACTTAGAATTAACCTTATTCCCTATTATATTATATGTTTACTTATTTCCTTTAACTCTTCACCCATATTGTGCCTATCATCTTCTTTAATCCAATAAAATGTGATTTACTAAAACCCTATCCACTTAAAATATGTTCTTCTATTCTCTATATAATATTTACCAATAACATAACAATTTAAATTCTTTTAACACTCAATCATCATGCCTATTCAATTCTTTCTTTATTTTCAAAACTTATCACCTCTTAATCTGTAAAAGTTGTCTTTATTTGTACTTATTATTCTTAAGATCCTTGACCTAAAGGAGAGTTTTTTTTTCTTGAGGTTTACAAGTCTTCAACTACTTAACTAAAATTTTCAACCTCACAACTATACTATTACTATCCCCTTCAATCTAATTATTTGACAACTTACAATAGTTAATAAATTCAAATTATTAAAACTAAGATTGTATAAATAGCTAGAATTGTGCAAATTCTCACAAATTTAAACAAAGGGACCTTTTTCTCTATTTAAGCTCCAAACTTTTATAATCCATTCAATCTATGTCTTTTTACATAACTAAATCATTTACATCATGCTTTTAACACCCAAACTTATATTTTGCTAACTTACAAACGTTATATTCAATATAAATTACTAGCTTTCCTAACTTTTCATAAATTATGCCAATTAGGTGATTTATGTTTATATTGAAACTTATACATCTTACTTAACATCTATTTGTAAACTTATACTTCTTACATCTATTAAGGCCTATCAGTCAAAACCTCAATACCTTATTTTTAAAAATATTTTAAAATTAATTATCCTAAAATATAATTACTCTATTTCCTTTCTTGTAAGTGTTACATTTGACATAATGGACTAATAACTAATCTATGAAATAGATCTACCATTGCAACTTTAAAATGTCTAGGTTTGCTAAAATGATATTGGCAATATGTGCTCTCGATTCATATATACCATTGATAAAATTTTGACCAGTGCCTAATTAAATAGCCATACTTACATCTTAATCAACCTATCTTGGGGCTTTCTTTTCTTACTAAAACCCTAAACCAAACTTTGATATCAACTTTATCACAACTCCACAAGCCATGACTAGCCTGAAACCTATTTCTTAGTTTCTACTAGCCTAATCTACTCCTAGAAAATTTGCATCATAACACAGTTGCAAATAAAACAAACATATTTTTTAAATATAAATAGAGTATTTACACTCTAATGTTTATACTATTTCAAATAGTGGTACTTTATAAGGCTTAACACTAACCTAGTTATAAGCTATCACTTATTAAGGCTACATAACACAAAACTATAATGAAACATTTTTACCAAGTTGTTAGTGGATGTAAAGGAGCTTTAGCAGCTAAATCTAACAAAAAAAGAAAATAATAAAATAATGAGTTATTAACTCAGTAAGTAAATAATCAACTTAACAAGACACAAATATAGTCATTCATCATTCCCTCTTAAATATTCTAATACTCATTTTCTACCATGTTTCCTTATACATCAAACAATATTCATAATCTCAATACTAGTAAGAAATAATGGATAATATCAAGGATATATAAAGAAAACAACAACAACACCTTGTGCTTCCTACATCTTGAACCATTTACAAATGTAGCCTTATTCCTCTGAGCACTCTAGCTATTCACAAATAGTTTTCTCAAAATCTAGTAGTAAATTATATCTCATATACATCACTGACACATTCTTTACTTCTATTCACAACATATTTTAATCACAAACACATTCTTCATTAGGAATTTAGCATCAAAATCATAAACATAGATATTTACATGCTCAACACATATATACAAAAATTATATAAGGATATACTACATTAAATTACTACAAAAAAACTAAAACTATGCATATAAGAGTTATACTCAACTATAAAGCATATAAGTGAATTTTGCCTTCATGCTCAAGTATATACTCATTCATAAGCATCTTAAGATAACTTTGGACACTATGCTCAAGTATATAATCACTTATGGATGTCTAGAAAGAAACACTGGATGCTATACTTGAGTATGTATTTGCTTATAACCATCTAAAGGCTTTAATTTTAGGCATACTTAAGCATATGCTAGAGTATAGGCATTTAGAAAGTAATTTTGAGGCTATAATCACCTATATACTCAAGTATCATACCTAAACTTGTAGTTTTTTTTTATGAAAATACTATTAATATAGCTAACTTTCCCTAAATCCAACATATACACATCAATAAGGCTAAAAAACCATATAAATTCATCATTTACACTCATTTTTGCACTACTAATATCAATAATTTTTTTCTATAACTTATTTTTTCATCATAAAACCTTCAATTTGTCAATATAACAACATAAGTTTTCAAATTAACAAAATTAAGCAAAGATCATTTATTTTAAGTAGACTATCTACTTATAATGATATAAAGGATATGAAAAAAGGCTAAATAATGGCTTGGCTTGCACTCTTCATCACTAATTTAACTAAAATTAGTAGAAAACTTTTAAATCCCTATTTTTCCCTTCTTCAAGCAAAATCTAAGGATTTTCAAATGTAATACCATAGTTTAGCAAGAACTTACCTTGTTTGCCTAACAACTATGAGAAATTCATGATGTTTAGAACTCAATCTTACCAATTTGAGGGAAATGAAGATGAAAATAAAGAAGAATATGGTAAAGAGGAAGTCAATGGAAGTTTCTTAAGGTGTATGGAAAGTTTTAATAGTTTGAGGGCAATTTTATAAATTTACGGTGGTTTAAAGGTCAAATTAAAAAGACAATTCCTAGATCCCTTTTATACATATTTATTCAAATTTGATTCCACTTTAACCTTAATTTGATTCCATTCTTCTCATATTTGTCCTAAAACTTTATTTTCTTAATTTAATTCTTGCATTAAATGCATTCACCATAATTTAGTCATTTACACATATATATAAATATTAACAAAAAGAAATAAAATAATTTCTAGTTTTCTAAAGGGTGTAACAATAAATTTTGTATAAATATTAAATTATGAAAGACATGTGAGTGCTTAGTAAAATTATCTTCAATATCATAAACCATATCCTTTAACTAATTATCTACTTTCATATCTATGTCATTATTTTTGTTGGCTCTCTTGCCTTCATAAGTATAAGATGAACTAGACAACTTGCCTTTCTCATGCCATATCTATCACTTATACCCTACTCAATGCCATTTAAAAATAGATGTGCTTTTATTTCTTCTAGATTGTGCATCATAATATAGACATATTCCTCACAAGAACACAATATGAGCTTATTACCATTTTGTTCTGCTTTCTCTTTGCCTATAGCAATCCTAATAAACTTGTCAACCCCTTATCATATTCAAAGGTTAGATGATTAGCAAGCATTTATCCATAGTCCATGACTATCTAATTTGAAGCAAAAATGCAACAAATATACAAGAAATCCACACATCAAAGAATGCACATATAAACATGTGAAAAAATGAGAGTTTTAATGAAGTTGCTAAACATATATCAACATCTAATCCACCTAAAATCTTAAAAAAATAAATTAGACATAAAGAATCTAATTCAATATAAAAACTATACAATCATAACATTTATGATTCTTCCTTGTGATTGAAATTAAAATGAGTATGCATTGCAAATGCACTATAACATAGTGAAGAAGACTTCAATAAGTTAGAGGACAAATGAGAAGTTAAACGTGAATTTCTGAACTTTGGTGTGAGTATCCCTTTATGACAAAATCAATCTCGAGAAGATAACCAAAGAACTCTACATTTTATTCTCTAGCATTGAGTTAGAGATTACCCTCTATTTCCACTCATACCCTTATTTTCTTAAATTAGTTGAAAAATAAAATGACACCATTGGATATTCCACATTAGTTATATACTAAAATCAATATTTAATATTTAAATTTTGAAGTAAAATTTTAACAGTTGAATAGAGCACGTTAGTTAACAAGCATCCACCATCTTAAATACAAACTGTCCTTGTCAATTTAATACAAATACCAGACATGGTTTTATAATCTTTTATTATAGAACATTTCTTGAAAATGTAAAATATAATTTAGCACATTGATTATTATAAAAAACTGACGTAATAACATAAAGATGTTAATTGTCATCAATTCTTATAAAGAAATTGAGGTCGTTGATTTATTTTTTTACATGTTGAAATACTCTATTCTTAGCAAAATGTTCTACTCTTCACATGCTTTTACATAGAAAAAAAATGAAATCTTTAAAAATTATATCAAATAGTTATTTTTAAATGTTTTAAAGAGAAAAAGTAACATTATTAACTCATTATGTATTGAAATGATTATCTATTTAAAATAGAAAGCTTTGAAACTTATATTGCATGGTTATTTTTAAATATTTAAAAGAGAAAGAGTAACATTTTTAACTTATTATGCATTGAAATCAATTTATATTCAAAAACAAAAAGCCATCGAAATGTATAAAATTTTGAACATAAGAAAAGAAATATATAAAAAAGAAAACAATGATGAATTATGAAATTGCAATTTTATTTATCTTTATAAACTTCTTAACATCATTGCATCAATAAAATACAATAAACATTTGATTTTTCATTACATCCACATCATTATATCATCAACTAATAGTCTAATATAGTAAAAAAAAAAAACAATTTTGTATGTAAAATATATAATAGGCATGATGGTTTGATAACTTAAATCATCATGCCTATTATACATTATATATACAACTTAAGGGTTTCTAAGTGGAAGGCCTATTATATATACTAATTTTCAATATATCCCTCATTGTCAATTTTATTTTTGTTAAATTCTTCATGCTTGAGTTAGAGGATCGAATTTATGATATATATAAAATTTAGTAATTGACAATGCTAAGAAGGGAGTCTTCCACCACCCCTATGGAGAAATTAGGGTGGAAGGAGACTCCCATCTTAACAATAATAAATATAAATGTGCAATATCTTAATAACACATTTACCTTTATTATTAATACTAAAAAAATTAAGGATAGCATTCATTTCCATCTCAAGAAGCCTAATTAGAGAAGGCTACATGTCTTATCATAGGGCTTATCTTGTCTTTGTGATCTCAAGACACATATTGTGAGGCTTGAGTTGTTAGAGGTGAAGCAAGTCCTTCAACAAGATCTACAACCTCCTCCAATTGGGCTTTATAAGATGGAGGAATGGCTATCTTTAAATTAGAATTAAACTTTAAAATTAGATAATGAAGGGTAAGGCATAATAAAGATATTTCAAACGGAGATTGACCTATAATTTGTAGGTAATATAGGAAATTCTATGTTAATTATTGATTGATAATAATGTCATATAAATGAATTTTTTCACATTAAGTCTATTAATTTACCTTTTAGATATCAATTATTTTAAACATTGATGTTATAAATGTTCACCTTGTGAATGTTATAGTGTATTTTAAATGAGTAAACTATTAAAATATTAATAATCTTTATAATTTCCATTAACACTATAAATACAAATATTAATTAGTTGAAGATAATCTTCAAATGAAAGTTTTCAAGTATAGTTAATGTCTAAAACACCAATATTCTTTATAATTTCTAATAAAATCATAAATATGAATATAAATTGACTGTTGACAATTCTTTAGATGTCAATTTCATATAAAACTAATGTTTAAAATATAAATATAATTTATAATTTTCAATAATATCATAAATATAAACATTCATTAGATATTAACACTCTTTTAAACATTAGCTTAATTTACAATTAACTTGGTATTCATATTTAATGTATTATTGCCATCTTAAGTTTTTTTATGTCAAACCCTTCATGAATAAGGTTTTATAATATTAGCTTTTTATTTAAACTAACATAATAAGTTACATTTATTTTGAAAATACTATCATACCATTATATATATTAGTTATCATGTTAAAATGTTAATGGACAAATCTGTAATAATGATGGGTCAAATGGATTTGGATTGGATTGATAATGGATGGATTAATGGTGACCAAGTTAAACCTACTTGTAACTCAAGTTAAACCTAATTCATTTATTTATCTATTTAACTATTATTATTTTTATAGTATTCTATTTTATAATTATTGCAATTTTTTTACTAGTACAATCCTTGGTACGTTTTAATGCTACCATAAAACAAATATTTTTTTTACTATTAAAATTTCAAATTATATTTAAACTCCATTATTTACTAAAAGGTATTTTTACTATTAAGATTTTAAATCGTACTTTAACTATCGTATTAAACTTTAATTTATCTTTATTATTTAATCATGCAAATAGTTATTTTTTTTATCTATACCATAAAATTGAGAGTACTAATAAACTAAAACTAAAATATTCTTATTGTCACACTTTCCCCTTTCTCTCAAAATTTCTTTATACATTGCACATACAATCTGTATAAGGATGAAATCTAAATAATTATATCTTAAAAAAATTAAATAAATATTATTCAAAATTGGCTATTATTTTAAATTTAAAAATTTCATTTTCTAATTGATTATTTTACTATTTACTGTTACAATATTTGCTCTCTTTTATTGAAGTTATGCTTTACTGTAATTAAACATTAATTTTAAGTATTTCATGGACAATAAATAAATAAATGTTATTATTATCTTTAACTACATTGCACATACTGTTTCTAAATATTTATCCAATAAATGGTTACTTACAATTCTTTTAAAAAAACTGTCTTTAATTTTTTTATTTAAAATCATGTTTTGTATTACATAGCCAACAACATCACATATCCATTGCCGCTTGCCCGCAAAGCAGCAACATTCCCACTTCAAATTTTTAACTTTATGATTTGAAATTTGTTTAAAATTAATTATATTAGGAAATATTTTTATAACATTATTTTAAAAATAAATTAATTAATATATTATTTTTCAAAATTGATAAAAATGAAAAAAGAAGAATTAATAAAATATTTATAATATATGGTTGGATTTTTAATAATTATTTTGTTAATATTTTTTAATTATTAAATAAAAAATATTAAAATAGTTGTATAATGGATATATATAAATAGATCTTCGATGATTATTTTGTTAATGAATAAGTATTCGATCCATTCATTTCAATTGTTAAATATGACTGACGAATTTGAATTAACCTAAAGATACGAAGGATTGGATGTTTTAAAAGTCAAGTGAAGATAATTTGTGATCACAAAATTTTGACAAAGATTTACATTGCACGTAATTAACCATTAATTTAATTTTTTTTTCGAGTGAGGATTTTATAAATTTGAGTATGTTAATCAACACCAATCTTATGCATGCCAACTTTCAAGTATTAGGCTTCAAATTAAAGTTTTGATAGGTGAATTTTTTCTTAAATACTAATATCAAATGTAATTGTAATTATACCAATTTTTTATGATATTCTGGAATTCCCAAGTGTGAAATAAGAAAAATTTTAAAAATTAATATGCATATAATCTATGCTTATTAATACAAATTTGAGTTCATAGTATCATCATTTTTTTCTAATAGTATATCAAAATTAATTAAAAATATTATTTCACAATTAAATAGAGAACTTTCAATTCTATATAACAATACAATGTCGGTGAAAATGGAGGAAATCAGAAAATATAACAAGATATTTATCATGCACTACAAAATATGGCAGGTCAAAATTCTCCATACTTTTAAGGAAGGGAAGATTAGCTTTTTTTTTTTTTAAGTTTGCAATTCGATTTGGGACTAACTATTCTAGACAATCCCCTATTAAGTTTGTATTATTTGTTACTTGGTGATATAATTGGAATCTTTATACCATAAGTAGACAAAATCTATTTTTTCTTTTGGAATTTCGCTTTGTTTATTTATTAAAAAAACATGGGTAGATCTTCAATAACTATTTTATTAAATATTTGTTTTATTTTCTGCATAAAAATATTAAATTTGGTATATAACAAGTAATTATGGATGGTGGCGTTAATGACCTTTATGGTTATTGAATAAACATTCTATCTATCTATTCATTATGAAGGGCTTTTGATAAATTTAGAAGATGATTGAATTTAAATTCATGAATATCAATTCATTTTGTGACTTCTTTTTTTTTTTTTTTAACTACTACAATATATGCCGAGTGCCAACTATATATTTAAGGATAGAAAGGAAAAAGATCCCAATTATTAGTGCATGGTAAGTCACAATAAAAGTGGCTTAGGAGCACTATATATGGCTTCTGACTTAGGCGAATAAAGTTAAGAAAGCCATCCAAATAACATATTGGCCCTTTATTCCTCAATTCCATTTTGGGTTAAAATGATTTTGCTTTTGAAGCAGGAGATGCATTTTTACTATATATATATATATATATATATATATATATATATATATATATATATATATATATATATATATATATATATATATATATATACATATACATGTACATGTATATATGTATATACATATACATATATATATATATATACATATATATATATATATATATTTGGATTTTTGCTATACTACCCTCTTGAAAAAAAATTGTTTTTTTAAAGAATTTAATATAAAATTTATAAAAAATCATAAATCTATACAAATTTTGGATATAATAAATATATAAGAAATTATAATTTTATATTTATCAAAGTTGTAAAAGAAATTGAAAAATCTTTGAATTTTTGGGAAAAATTTGCAACATTCAATGAAAGAAGTTGCAATTCTTGGTGAAAAAAAAGATGCTGCATGATTACGTGTTGATATAATTTTTTGAATGAACTCTAATACACAATGCAACGGGTTTGGGCGGCACGTCCTCGTGTGGAAGTAGATCCCGCCCTTCCCATGGGCCTGGATTAGTAGCAACAACTCAACATCTGTCCCCCCCCCCCCCCCCCCCCCCCGGTAGATGTCATGGTGCCAAGAGGTAGGGAGTTTCGAACTCTTCCCATCATCGTTCTCCTCTTCTTTCCCTTCCACACCGCTTCATTTGTAATAACCCAAAAACAATAAAAATAAAAATAAAAATGATATGCACAAACAACATAGGATGCAATTAAAAATAATTTTTAAAATCTTAAATTATTTTTTAATTTTAATTTAATATAGTAATTATAATTATAATTGGTATATGTAATCATTTAAATGAGTAGAATTTTTATATTTTTAATGAGTCTTACATTAATTAAAGATCAAATAAGAGTTCATAATATATTAAAATCAATATATGATTATAAAAATGGAGGTTCACTCATTTGGACGGATAAATGTATCATTTACAATAATAATTATTATACTAAATTAAAATTCATAAAAAAATTAATAGTTAAGAAAGTATTTTAAATCACATTATATAGTACATACAATGTAATTAAGAATTTTGGGGGACTTCATCCAAGCTTGTTCTGGTGGCTATGAATGTAGTAATTTTCTTTTTGCCTTTTTTAACAATGTATCAAAGTATGACTTTAGTTTTTTTTTATTTTATGAGGATGAAATTTTGGTATGCCACTGAATACAAAATTTTCACACGCTATATTATAAGACTTAATGGTACACCTACTAGTATTATATCATAAATTTCTTCATTTTACACTCTTAGAGATACATTCATGAAAACTCATTTATTATTAAAAATTATATAATATATCAATTATATTGATATATTATTAAAATAAAAAATTGAAATTTATTAATCTATATAATATTATATAAATCAATAAATCAACACTTTTGAATTTAATAATATAACTGCATAACTGGTGCGTCATATTCCCTCCATTCATTATAGCGGCTTCTTTTGCGAGATAAGTCCCGCTTGGACGTGCAGCAAGTTTTATTCAATTTTCGAATGAAAATTTGAGGATTTGGTTGGTCCCTTCTACGCTTCTAGATTGCTCAAATTTTCAAAAAGTTGTACTAGTCATTCAATATTCAAAAGATGCGAGAATAATCCTTACCAAATCCTTTCAGCTCCATTAAATTTTCAATATTTAGATTTCCTCCTCCATTTTAAAGTTGCTCTAAAGTTTTGAAGAAAAAAATTAATTATTTATCAATCAGTTTAATTAATGATTAATCTAAAATTCACAATAACATTTTAAATATGTTTAAGGTGAATTGCCCCTCATATGAAATAAAAAAATAAATTTAATTTATTTAAATTTATGTGCAAAATTATTGATGAGTTTAATTTTAAATAAATTAAGTTTTTTTTATTAAAAATTGTAAATATGAATCAATAGTCTTTTGATTAAATGACATTCAATATTGTTTGAAAGTTTTGTATTTATTATTGTATTCAAAATTTGATCACTATATATGCATTTGGTAATTTAACTATTCCTACTACTGTTATTATTATTATTTTTATTTCAAATGTGGGCTTATGGATAAAATGTGATCACAAAAATTTTCTTTTACTTCATATATAACTCAGTGCTGACCTAAAATTGTGTTGAGTGATGATTTTGAAGATTTCGTGGTGGGAATTAGCACCTCGTGCACAGTGTTAGTCTTCAATGTGAAGTCTTGACAGTTGATTTTTTCCCCCTCTCTTGATAATAATACCTATTTTAATTGTAATAGTGCCAATCTTTTTATGGCATTCTGAAATTCCAAGTGATAAGTACGAAAAACCTAAAAAAAAAATGATATGTGTATGATCTATGCTAATTAACAGAGATTCAAGTTCACAGTATCCTGGCTCTTTTTTTTTTTTAACACTAATAATAATATTATCAAAATTAAAGGTCATGCTTCGGGACAAACCCTTGCAACTATTGTAAGAAACTTTTTTTTTTAATTTTTTATTAAAATGGTAACCTTTTTATACCTGAATTTAAATTTAATTTATTATCAATATAAAATATTTTTTATTATTAATGAATAAGAATAAGATATATTATTAAAAAAGTAATCATAATTAAGAAATTTTAGTAATTATAAAATGAATTTAAATAACTTTTTATTTACATAATAATACATAAATAAGTAATAGTGTAAAATTGATTTATAATGATGATAAATTAATTTAAATCCTTTATATAATAAATTCAAATTTAATTTATTATCAGCATAAAATTTTTAAATTTTGACAATAAACAATATAAATTGTAATTCATTAGGGCCCGTTTGGTTTCATTGGGAAAAGAAAAATGAATGAAAGGAAAATATAGGAAATAGAGATCAATATTCTATAATTACCCATTTTATTTAATTCAAATAAGAAAAATAATTGAGTTTCTTTAGTTCACTTTGTTAACAATTGGTTTATGAGAAAAATTAGTTTATCTTTTATTATTATTAAAATGATTATTATATTCATGATTATAATTATTATTTTATTATTTATTATTTAACTAATTATTACTATTATTAAAATTTATTTTATTATTTGTAAATTATTATTTGGCATTGTTATTTTATTAATGTTATTAATTATTTTATTATCTTTATCGTTAAAATTGTTATTTTATTAATAATTACTATTTTCTTATTAATATTGGCATTGCTATTATTAATATTTTATTTTTATTATTTATCAGTATTATTTTTATCATTAAAAATTTTTATTTTTATTTTTATTCTCAATAATTTATTATTATTATTATTAGATTTGATAAATTCAAAATTTAGAATATGAGAATTGATAAATTTAGGGGATGATCATTACTTCATTTGAGGTGATTACATAGAAGAAAAATGAAGAAAGAAAATAATATTTTTCTAAATTTAACACATAAAAAGAGAATAAAAACCTTTAATTCTCTGTTTCTTTTTTTTTGTCTCGAATAAAATAATCCCCACTGATATAAATAATAAGAATATTTTAATAATTTTTATTACATAAGTAAATAATAATATAAAACTAATTTATATTAATAATAAATTAAATTTAAATTCTTATTTCATATGATGAAAACTTCTTGAAAGGTATCTGAATGAAAAATTAAAATACAAATTTGGTTCTGTCACGCAAGGATACTGCCAGGAAGGGGGGCAGGGGACAACTTCGGGCGTAAGGAAGTGACTTCCTTTCATTCGGATTGCAACCTCGGGATCTTGACGTTTAAGATGGAAAAGATAACGGAAAATGAGGACCATTCCATACGCAAAATTAATGCCCTTTGAAAGTTACTCATTCATCATATAACCATTTTGAAAAGTTCGTGCAAACAATATAGTTGTCAAATATTTATAGTATTATTATACTAGCATCGAAATCTTAATACCATTTTTTTTTTTTTGCAGGTAAATTCTCCAATGCTATTCTTCAAGTTTTAAAATTTAAAGTGACGTAATAAATTTATATTTATATTAAAATTAATTAATTACATTTATTTTTTAAGGATATTTATAATTTAATAATTCATAAATTTATTGTATTATTTTATATTTTGAAATTCAAATGACAGCATAATATTCACTCTCTTTATATTATATAATAAGTTAAATATCATGAAATCATAATTAGATAAATGCTAAAATAAGTAGGTTATTTTCTAACTCATTAAAATATAGAAAAAGAAAACATTAAAATTTTCAATGTTACTGATTGAAAATTTTTGTTATAACTTTCAGTAAATTTGTTCCAACAAAAGTTGCAGCAGAATTGTTATTTTATTTTATTTTCCTTTTTGTAAGTAAACAAAGCATACTCTTCGTAAAAATGTCAACCATTTGTCTAATTTTTCATAAATATTGTAATAATGTGCATCCATGCATGTATTTGGAAGCATTTCATGTAATCTAACTTCAGCATATTCAATTTGAAGTTCGGAAGTTACAGCATAAATAAATTTTTGTAAAAGAAGTGGATACGTTAATTTTGCCTGTGCTTAATGAGCATCCACATTTTTTTTTATTCATTTGGTATGGGAATGGGCTTAAAAAATGGATATGAATATGAGTAAATGGATTACAGTACCCAACCCTCTCTATAAATGTACTTATATATATAATTATATAATAACAAGAAAAATTAAAAATATATATGTCATCATTTGATTAAATATAAAAATCATTTTATTAAACTTCAACAAAAAATTTATATTTTTTATTGCCATAGTGTTATTAATATTTGTGGATAATTATTATTTTATTATTAAATTTTAAATTTAGTTTTTATTAAAAATTTATAATAAACTATAAGTAAATATGTATTATTTAAATAAAATGAGGAAATGAGAATTAACGGGTGAGTATTAAAAAGTATAATTGTACAAATATATAGATAAAAAGAGTAGACCATGTTTAAATAAACAAATTTGGAAATCTTAGAGTATGCTTGCTTTTAAAAATATTTTTTATTTTTTATTTTTAAAAATAGAAAAATCCATTTAAGAGTCTATTTTTAAAATTTATTTTAAAATTATAATTTTAAATATATAATTTAAAAAGAAAAGATAAAATAATTTTTAAATATTTTTAATTTTTAATATTAATTTTGTAATCAAATGAAATGTTTTATTATCTATAATACCAACTATCATCTATTTTTATTTTTTAATATAAAAAGAATTATCAAAAATAAAAATAATTTTTAAAGATATAAAAATAAAAATATATTCAAACTCATTCTTAATTCCGTACATGTAATTTCCCATCATCATCATCCACGCAGGCCAAATTGGAAAATTTTAGTCAAACCTTGCGCAGAAAGTCAAACTAGTCGACCTCAAGTTGAATACTAATCTTAGAAAAATACATTAAAGTCATGCTCCCATTTTGAATTCAAAGAAAGTGCTTGAAGATTTGTAGTTCTGATTTGATCCAACTGAATACATTACCGTGTTGACTAATTTAAAGTATATCTTCCATCAAAATAGGAGTTATGTTTTGCTACGAGTTCAAGAAAATGATACGCGCTCTTGTAAGTTTAGTTAAAATAAAACTATAATTTTTATTTAAAAATGATAAATTATTTTTGTGTAATCTTAAAGGATGAAATTGCAATATTTTGTACGCTTTTTACCCATAATTTGTATGAATTTATAAATTTTTAAAAAATATTATTAGATTTTACATGAAATAATATTTTTATATTACTCTTTAGTTTTTAATGTATCAAATATTTTTCCCAATTACATCGAAGTAGGTGGTGGAGCAGTTGGCTAGCGTGTACGTCTCATAGCCACAGAGTAACCCTGTGGTGGGGAGTTGGAGCCTCTCTCACCCCAGCACTTTTATTCTCGGGCCACTGTTTTGTACTTTGTTGGGCCTTAGCCCATTCTAATTGGGCCATCATCGAAGGTTAGATTAGGGATTTCAAAAATATTACCAGTAAACCACGTAGACATCATCAGTTTAATTGAATAAATAAATTGGAAGGCCCCAGAAAGAAAAAAAAATGACATAAATTCTTGGCTTGTAAACTTTGGATGATTTCCCAGTTCAATCTCAAAAGTAATTTGCTTAAATTTGTCATTTGTCTCGCATTTTATAATTAATCAGTTTGAGGAGAGAAAAGTGCAGATAGTATTTGCTATTTACCAAGTGAAACCATTCCTTGGGAAATTGGGCAACATAGCCTCAAATGGTTCAAGAGTATATCCGTGACAATGTTATAAGAAATATTGTTGAGTTTTCTTACTGGAACAGGAATTTAGGAAAAGTTGTTGAGGTATTTATCGTAAAAATTTTCCATTCAAATTATATTATGTGTATTAATTGATTTACTATAATTATAACATTGATAATTATTAACAAATTGAAGTTATTAATAATTAATAATACAATTAATACATAATGGAGAACCTTGCTCCAAATATTCAAGAATTTCTACCGAAAATTTTCCCTTCTTATAATATGCCCTTAAAAAGGGTTGAAAGTTCTTAAGAAGGTTAAACGCAAAAGTCTTAAAACTTGCAACTTGGGGAAAAAAATTGTAAATATGTATAGATTTTGGATGCAACAAATACATAACAAATTACAATTATATTATTTGAAGTTACAACAAATTTTTTCAATTTGCATTTGGTTGGGCCTTGGCCCATTTAAATTGGTCCATCACTTGTCTTCAACTTTATAATTAAATAGTTAAGTGCAGAGAGGATTTTTTTATTGGGCTTTGTTACAGTATTCCCTTGGACAAAAGTGTAATTTTGTTTTTTATGAAACACCAAAGCAAAAGTTACAATGTTTGTCATTTTTTATATAATTTTTTTTAATTTTTTATAAAAAGTTAAAGGTGTCACGAATTTTGTATGCAATAAATACATAAAAATTTATAATTTCATTATTTAAAATTATAATAAAAAAATTCTTAAAATTTTTGGCATTTTTTAAATATTATTATGAAAATAAAAATTAAATAGCAAAAAATTAGAAAAATAAAATAGAATAAAAGGTGAAGTTTCTCTTATTTTTGTATGTGTAAAACTCTTTCACAATTTTCAATATTTATGGACACTCTATGCACTAAGTGATGACTATCACAATTGATAATGGTAATTATTTTTAATTAATAATTATCACTTGTTAATAATTATCTATTATTAGTTATAAATTATAATCAAAGGTAAGATGAAAATTTAATATTACAAAAACTAATAGATAAATTAAAGACTTTGATAGATATCCATATAAATATATATATATATATATATATATATATATATATATATATATATATATCTATATATTTACAACACTCCTCCTTAAATATCCATATTGTAAAGAATATGTATTGTTAAAACTTCTACTAAAAAACTTAATGGAAAAAAATCTAAGTAAAGGAAAAATAATACATTATTCTTTTAGCGAATGATCTGCTTAATTAAAAATCTTGTCAAAAAAACTTAATGAGAAAAAAAACCATGATTAAAGAAAAAGAATGCATCACAAAATAATATTATAGAATACTTTTGAGTTAGTGCTTTTATAAGCATAAGAAAGAACTATCTCCTTTGATGTGTTATCCTTTTAGTTGAATTTTTGCACATAGCATTATTTTTATATGAATTTTGTTAGAATTTCTTTCTTAAAATTTATAGCATATATTAAGAAGCATGATATAAATATATCATTATATCTGAATGAATAGTAATATAAAATCAAATTTTTTATAGATCAAACATCCTATATCCACATAACTAAATAATTATGATTCAAAATTTATACAAATAATATAATCTCATATCAATTGTTTTACAAATATATTAAAAATATATTTTTAGTTTTATTCCAATAGCTTCTAATCGAAAATGAACTATATTTTGTTAATAAACTTTCCAAAAAATTGAATCATGACATATATAACTAACAAGATGTATTAGTGCATCAATTGTATTGAGACATGGTACTTTAATACTATGAAATATTTCATTATTCTTTGGAGTTCGAAGTGAATTCATATTAATACCAAGTGATTTAACAACTATTTGGATACTCAATAGTTGTGATTTACCCATGTAAAAAGATCTTTCCATTTTGATGAATAAATATTCTATTATTTAAATGCTTAATTTGCAGAATAATATTAGATACAATTTTTCAAAATCTTTCATTTCAAACTCCCATTTTCAAATGCTTTGGTTTCATTTCATGCAATAAATACTAACTTATAACTTATTGACTTGATCAATAAGTTATAAGCTAACTTTTAGAAATATTTCTTGTGCTGACTTATAAGCTATTTCAGGTAACTTATAACTTATAAGCTACTATTTTTTAAAATTTTTTCTAAATCTATCTTTATTCTTTTTATTAATTTACAATCTACATCTTTTATAATATAAATTTAAGTAATTTTTAAAAAATATATTTAATTATATTTTAAGTAATTATACTTTTATAATAAATAATAAAATAAAAATTATATAAGTAAATAAATATATAAATTTATAAAATATAATTAATTAAATATTAAACATTATACTTTTATTTTAAACTTTTTAATTACATTAATATAATTTAATTTTTAGATAAATATAAATTATTTTAATTATATATATATTTCTATTAATATATCCTTTTATATCATTTTACAATTTTAGTTAGTTTAATCGCTAATGTTATGAAAGATTTTAGTTAGTTTATTAGTTATCAGCTAACTTATCAGCTAATTGCATGAAATAGAACCTTTGCCACATTTGAAAGCTCTTCATAAGTTTTAGTAAGTTTCAAACTATCAATATGTGCAACAATTCACATTTAAATAACAACACAAGGGATTATATAGATCTATATGTTCAATAAATATTTACTAAGATAATTGTAACATATTTGTCCTAAATTTATATAAAGATCTTTGTAATTAAATTGAATATATTTATCAAATATTCAAATTACATGCTTCAAACACCTGAAATCCTTTAGGGATTATAATATTATTTTCAATTGTCACATGTGGGATAGAGTATTATTAAACTCATTAGACTTATATCAAGTTTTGATATATTGCCAAAAAAATTGTATCCATCATATGAAAATAAATATTTTTCATAACTAATGACAATATTTATACACATAAACAAAAAAATCTTGTGTTACAAATCATACTTTCTCTTTGCAATTAAAATTTTCTTATTATCTTGGTATAATTATACATTTATACCTTATTAGCTTTACAACTTTAGGATATTTCATTGGTTTTACACTTTTTGAATGTTTATTTACTTTGCAAGTAAATTTAAACTTTACATTTCTATTTTTAGACAATTAATATTATCATTTTGCAAGCTCAAGATCCTCATTAATCACTATTTTTTATAATTTTTTAGTACTACATTGTATATAAAAGTAAACATTTATTACAATTATTTTCCTTTTAATTAAAATATCTTTATTTTCATAAATTTCAAGTATCTAAACTTCTTCTAGAAGTTTTTTGTTATCTCTGAAATCTCTTAAAAAATATTTGATTTCTCAATAAGATTATTTTATTCATTTGCTCATTCCTTATTTTGAAGATATCTATATTTGAAACCAATAGGTTTATCATACTTTAGGCATGTTAAAAAATTAATTTAAAAAATAGAATGTCATACTTGAACATCAATCTAAATAAATTGAAGAGCATGTGTAAGTGCTGCTTAAAAGCTTGAACTCTATTCAAACAATAAAGCTTAACTTAAGACTAAATAATTGGTCTATTATGATTAATTTATTTGCAATATACCAAATATATGTCTTTTTTAATGTCAAACTTCAAACATATCATGAATTATCAAAGACTTAAAAGCCTATAGATTGATTCTGATGGGACTTATTTTTAAGTTCCATGTAAACATATGCCTTGTTTTCATTGTGAACTCAATCCAAGTTCTAACTAAAAGTTTAAAATGAAAAAAAAAGGCAAAACAACCATAAGACAAGGATTATGAATTAAGATAAATAGTTCAAAATGACTAACAAAGTTAGAGTTTTTTAAATAACTTAAAGGAGTTTAATTTTCTTCCTTTTTTTTATGAAATGAAACTCTATACTTTAGAACTTAGAAGCCTAAGATTATTTCAAATTATAAATAAACAAAAACTAAAGTATTACCAGGCTTGCCATTTTTGTGTAATTCCACATTTAAATGTGGCAATACTTTTTGGTAATGACATTGGCAATCATATTTGACTATATAACTTCAAATTGTAACTTCTAATTTTTATATTTATGTTTAATTAGAACAAATACTAATAACATGGAAAATTTAAAGATAAGATATGTTGTAGAATGCTGTTATACATTTCATACTCATATGTAGATCAAATTTTGAATTTTGATGAGACTTATCAATTGAATGGGTAACCATAACAATCAATGTCACAAACACAAATCCAATTTAAAGTTGTATAAAAAGTATATGAACTATAATAACAATAGATCCTTTTCTTATGACAAATAAAAAGAATTGTGAACATTCAAGAAAAAAAATTGAAGAATTCAAATTTTATTGGAACAAAACTCCAATATAATTAACAAAAATAAAAAAGCAAAAAAAACTAGACTTGGTGATTTATTTCATAATCAATTCGAATACCTACCAAGAATAGGGAATTAAATAAAAAAGCTAAAAAAAATAAACACAAATCTAAGGAAAATATAAAAATAAAATAATAGGTACCAATATAATGATCCTAAAAACCAAACCCAAATGTAAATTGATCTTACAAGTAAAGATCAATGAACAATGGGTATTAATAGAATGACCTTGTAAATTGATCTTAGCTTTCTTTTTTATAACAATGAAAATCTTTCAAACACAAGAACGATGGGTATTTAATAATTTTTCAGAAAAATATGATAGGTAAGGAGGTAAAAGCACAAAAGATGCAATGACATCAAATTTGTCTTAGAAAATAAATGGATAGGGTTGTATATAAATTAAAAGGTTAAATGTTTTGTTCAAAAAATAATTTACATCCCAAAAGAAATGAAATCGTAGCAAATCTTAAGTAATTTGATGAGATTTTAGAATGACAATAATGTGAATAAAATAATATTTGGAAATGAAATGAAATTTATAAATCCAAACATGTTATTTTTAGTGGAATTCATTTGAGAATGACATGAATTCTAGTTTTTAAGTGTACCAAACAAGGGTTAAGGCTTTGTTGAATTTTCAATATTTAAATCCTTTATTTTCTTTCACTTCAAATTAGATAAGCTCTCCAAAGTTTTAAAGAGAAAAAAATCAATATTATATTAATCAATTTAATGCATGATTAATGTAAAATTCACAATAACATTATAACAATATTTAGAATACATGTGATGACAAAATTTTGGCAAACTTTTACACCATATACAATTCACAACTAATGACTAGCTTAAAATTGTTTAAGAGATGATCCTATAAATTTAAGTTCTAGTAAACTAACATGAATCTTATACATATCAACTTTTAATGAAATAGGCTTTTAATATGTGAGGTTTTAATAGTTGTTTTTTTTTTCTCTTAGAAATAACAACTATTTTATTGTAATAATAACAAATTTTTATGTCATTTAGTGTTAATTAAAAGGCAATATAAAGTGTGAAAATGTTATGTCCTTTATAATTTTATTTTGAAGTGAGAAATAGGCAAAGAAAAATTACAAAGTAAAACAAAAATTTGTGTTCTATTAAATTTAGAAAAGGAGATTTTAGAAGGGTTAAGTGAGAAAAGGTGAATAAAATAAGAAAAATTAAGATTTGAAGTTATTATTAGCAAATATATGAGTATGGAAAATATTTGAGGAACATTTTTTATATTACCCTTACTATAATTCCTCATTTTTAGGTATCACTCAACCACCAATCCCTATTTCTCACTCAAAACACTTTCTAGCTCCTAAGTTTCTTTACACTCTCCTTGCCATTCCAACCCTTTTTTTACTTTTCTTCAAATCATACAAAGGAAAGGGCTAATCTTCCTTAAAATCTTCATTCAATTAAGTCAAGGATTTCATCTTTCATAGAATTCCTTCTTCTTGATTAAAGTAGGAATGAGTTGCTTTGATTTAAATGGGGAAAATAAGTCTTGACTTAAGAACTTTTTAATCTTTATGTGATTAGGGATAAAAGAAGTTAAATTTACCTTTTAGTCTTTTTTTCCATTCTAAGTGAGTAAATATCTCTAGCTAAATTGCATTGAGTTTAAGGTTATCAAGTGTTAGGATTTTTATGTGATTTGAATGATTTAAAAGTTTATATGGTTATTTGATGATGTTTGATTGAAATAATGAATTATTTAATGAGTAATAAGAACCTATTTACAAGGAAATTGAGTTCAATGGAACCATTAATGCTTTAAAGAAACAGTAATAGTAGTATGAATAGTATTTCACATAAGGTGATCTACAAATTTCTAAAAAAATGGCTAACCATTCATGAACAAATTGTTAATCATTCTTTCCTTAGACAAACCTTACTATTAACCAAATAGGCAATTGTTTAGTCCACAACGATAAACCATTTGGCCTCCATTTTATGCCATCCTTGTTGGTTAATGATGATGATGATGATATCATGAATGCTTATTGAGCTTTTTAATTAATGCATTATGCTATATAATATATCATAGGGATATAATTGTTGTATTACTTATGAAAAGAAATTAGCCTTAAACATATTGTAACACATAATATGTGATATGATTGAGCTTGTTTATTTATTTATGAGGTGAAATGAAAATTGTGGTTATGCATTGAGGCATGGTATTGCCATGGAAATATGATGATTTTATTTTGAGATATGATATGAGAAAGAATGAGATATGTAATGTGATATGGGTAACATGATTAGGATAATATAACTATCAAACACTAGCTAATGTGAAAATGCTTGCCACGCCTTATATTTTCCTAATCCTTTTATTCTTTTAGTTATAACCTTTTTCTTAGATTTTTTTTCTAAATCACAACCACAAAAGCTCTATCTTCTACTATGTTTATTCATCATTGATAGTAGTAGTCACCCTTATTTGCTTATTAGCACCAATAACTTTGGTGACACCAACCTTTCCTTAAGTTTAGATTTTTTACTTCTTTTACTAAAATATCAAGGTTTAGCTTTATTCAACTTTGCCTTTTAAATTGGATTTGAGCATAGCTATATTATTTCATTATTTTATGAACTAATAAATTCTAGGAAAATAGTAATGTGTTTGTAAATTTTATTAGCTATAACTATTAGAGTTGTATTATTAAATTAATGTCTAGTTGAGTTAACGATTAATATGTGAAAATTTGTTTTGTCTAATGCTATAGATGAAGTAGGTTGTGAGACTTGGCTATTATTGGGAAACTCAAATTTATAGGTAAAAGTTGAATTCATATTGAAGTGAGTGCATATTTTACTTTACTTGTAATTTTAATGTCTTTATATATACATATTTGAATATGAAGTTGTCTTTATAATTATATTTTAGTGATAAACTTATTTAAAAATTGTTTATTATGAGTATCTATACTTTAGATTTTTTATACTCATGATTATTTTGTTTATAAGCATGATGGAAAATAAGTTAATCAAAGTATTATGAATTTGAATTTAAAACTTCAGTGCAATTGTTCTTTTATGAGTACAAATGAGTTTGACATTAAAATTTTTGTATGAATATTAGTTTTGAGATTGAAATGCTTATTGGGTATGATTTTGAAAAGTAACATTTGAGATTTTTAAAGAAAGTGATATAGTATGATTATTTTATAATGCTTAAGGATGTGATTAAGGATTATCTTGATTTGTAAGCTAAATTGAAAATTTTATAGACCCTTAGGAGTTTTCCTTAGAAAACCCCAAGTGCACTTAGATTCTCTATATTTCCATGGCTATTATGGGAAGCAAATAGGAGGAATTTTGTAAAAAGCAATAAAAGGGAGTTTGGATACATATTGAGACTTTTGATTAGGGTTTGGGATTTAATCCTAATTCTAGAATGGGATTTAACCCTTCATATTTTTGAATTTTAGCTAAGGTCTTGGATTTCACCTTGATCTTAGAAATAGAATCAATCTTTTTTATTTTTTATTTTTGTATAGTAATCTATGTGAAAATCCTATAAGATATTACTTGTTTAAATTTATTAAATTACTTTAAATTTTCATTAACTTAATTGTATATTTTAATGTTGACTTTATTATTCCTTATATATTTTATATTTCATAAAAAATAATTAATTAAAATTATTACATAATGCAATTTGTTAAATTGAAATGTTGTGGTTAAGATGATTGATTTACTTTATTATTTAATATGTTCCAAAATAAATAAGAATTTTCTTAATTTCTAAATTTTTGTTTTAATTTGTAAGTTGGAGTAGTGATAGGCTCATTGAGTATTCATACTCACCTTTTCTATTCTTCTACATTTTTCAAAGCTTAAGGTTACCCATAATATCTTTCATCACATTAAATAATTTAAGCCTATCTTGTGATTAGGTAGGCTACTTGTTAGAGATTAAAAATCCGCCTTGGAAACTTATTTTGGTAGTTGGAATATAATATAGCATTGCCTATGTACATAAATATTATCTTTATTGTATATATGTTGTTAGACAATTTTTATATGTGTCATGGATAATTATGTATTAGCTTAACTATTATAGATGATTATGTAGGCATGTAACCTTATGTCTGTTACAATTTGCCCTTAAATGTGTTCAAAAATAAAGAAGACTCTATCCATTTATTTGTAAAATTTATAATTGATTTTAGGCATATACCATATTGTTGATCTTTTTAGTGTTATATGGTAGTATGGTAATTTTCAAAAAAGTAATGGTTAGGCTTGTAGAAGGTTATCCAAACATGATTTCCTACAATAATTATATACCTAAAGTTAAGGCTTGACAAAGTTAGTATTAGAGTATGATATAAAATTTAGATCATGGTTTAAAGGTTTCTAACTACTAAAATGGGCTAGACATAACACATTTATATTAGTGTGCTTGATAGTGCAAAGCATAAATATGTGTTGACACTTACTCCAAGTTATATCATAGATTTCCATAATTCTTAACCCTTTTAGTCCAATAATGTTTATTATTCTATCTAACCCTATTCTTTAGTTTATTAGAATTATGGCATCTAAAACCCAATTCTCAACTTGTATGACACACGAAGATGAAGCTATATCTGAAAGATCTCTATATTTATCTTTTTCACCACTATCATTAAAGTAATAGGGTAGAAAAGGAAAAAGTAGGGGTAAAGACCGAGGCCAAGGCCATAGTAAGAGTTGAGGAAAGAATATACATGAAAAAGCCCATGGTAAAGCTAGTCATATTGAAGCATCCTCATCACTTTTTGTTGCTCTAAATTAGGTTAGGAATATATAACTTTCAATGAATTGATTACTAGATGAATTGACTTAATAATGGCTTTAAAGAAAAAAGGCATAAGCTCCACTACCTTGCCTACCTCCAAGAGTAGTACCAATAAATCTCAAAATTTTTTTACAAGAATTCTAAAAAGATTTGGCCTCCTCAATATTTGAGTATTGGATTATTAATTGATCTTGCGTTATTCTTAGATTAAGTTTATATATTATTGTGAGTTTTATATTATCCTAAGGATTTGGCTACAAGATTAGTTATATGATATGTATTTTATTGCCATTCTAATTTTAGATGAAAACACTTATGAGAAAGTTTATAATAAAGTAGTTGAGCTAGAGGCCAAAATTAAGGGGTATAAAAGATAAAGAGAAACTTGTAATGAAGCTAGGAAGAAAACTAAGTATAAGGGTACTAGTGGATAGTCTTAGAGATGGGCATTTTAAACTTTTAGCATACTTTTTTTTTAAAAATATCATCGATCATTGTGAAATGGGTTAAGACAGAGTAGTTAATTTAGAGGATCCATGGGTACATAACTTAGGTAATAAGTTAGTTGAAGATCATAACTTTTCTTTCCATTTCCCAACTAGGTCAAAAATTCCTATGAAGGCTAATACCATTTGTTAGACTTATGAAGTTGCTTATTCAGATGCTTATAGATGGAAAACCAAAGCTTGCTTTAGATATGCCCAGGAAGGTCACCAAGTTAGAAATTATCCATATTAGTTTGTTTAATTAGGTAACATTATTGTTCTAGGTGCTTCTAGTAATATCCTCACACCATATTATGTATTTGTGAGACTACCATCCAAGTATGGTGTTTTAAAAGCAGGTAGGGATTTTTATAGCAAAGGTTGTGAAAGCAAACACGGATCCATTGCCAAAGTCTATGCTTTGACTAAATAGGATGCTTAAGCTTCAAATGTCGTGGTCATAGGTATTTTGTTAGTTAATTCTATTTAGGCTCTCATATTATTTGATCTAGATGCAGCCCATTAATTTATTTTTACTCATCTTACACCACGACTTGGTAAACCCTGAGCCTTATTAACATTATAATTATTATTATTTACTTCTTTAGTTGGACTTTAATTATTTGTGATATGTTGCCATCTTGTAGGATTGATATGCATAGCATTACATTACTTCTTAATATAATTGTACTAGATATGATTGATTTTGATGTTATTCTTAGCATGGACTAGTTACCATTACATCATGCTTGTGTAAATTATTATTATAAAATAATTAGTTTATATTTGTCAGATAGAGGATCCCATTGTATTCTAGGGAGATAGGAACGATGCTCTTGCTAATCTTAGTATTTCCATAAATATAAAGAAGATGATTAGAAAGGGTATTTAACTTATGTTAAAGATACACAACAGTCTAAAATAAAATTAGAGAACATGCTTATGGTTCAAGAGTTTGTAGATGTCTTTCATGAAGAACTAGTTAGAATGCTAACTAAAAGAGAAATTATGTTTTGTATTGACCTTATTCTAAGCATTGAACCTTTCTCTATTCCTCCTTATCATATGGCTTTGACTAGATTAAAAGAATTAATGGTTCAATTTTAAGATTTGATGGACATGTGTTTCATTTGCCCTGTTAAATCATTATTAGGGAAGTTTGGTGTTATTTGTGAAGAAAAAAGATAGATCCTTGGGATTATGCATTGATTACTGATAGTTGAATTAAGTTACATTAAAGAATAAATATCCATTACTAAGAACTGATAGTTTATTAGATTAACTTCAAAGTGTTTAATGTTTTTTTAAAGATTTACTAGCTTATAAGCTATCATTATTCAGTAAGAAGATATCTTAAAAATCATTTTTTGCACCCAATATGGTCATTATAAGTTCTTGATGATGTCTTTTAGCTTGACTAATGCCTTACAGCTTTCATGGACTTGATGAACAATTTTTTGTCAACCTTTTCTTAATCGGTTCGTGATGATATTTACTAATGATATCATAATCGACTCATGTAATGAGCAAAAGCATGAACAAAATCTCATAATAATCTGACAAACTCTTAAAGAACATTAATTATATGCCAAATTTTTAAAATGTCAATTCTACTTGTCTAGTGTGATTTTTTTTAGGACATATAGTAAAAGGTATCAATGTGGACCCTAAAAAGTTTAATTCTATTCAAAATTGGCCTAGGCCTACTACTATGTCAGAGATTCAATTATTGTCATTTTGTAAAATACTTTTCTTGAATCTCAGTACTATTGAGTAAGATGACTTAGAAAAACACCAATTTCATAATAGTGTTAGAAGAGCTTTTGGCACTTAAAGAATGTTTCACTATAGCACTAGTATTAGTCTTGTCTTCTAATGGTGGCAGATATGCAATTTATTATGATGCTTCAACCATGGGTATGTCCTTATACAGCAAGGTTAAGTTATAATCTATGCATCCTTACAACTCAAGAAGCACATATAAAATTATCTAACACATAAGTAGGAGATAGCCTAGTACTATTTGATTTAAAGATTTAACTACTCTACTTATATAGGGAGACTTGTGAGATTTATATTGATCATAAAAGTCTAAAATACATTTTTAGTAAAAAGATCTTAATTTAAGGCAACAGTAGTGGATAGAACTAATAAAGAATTATGATTATTTCATTCCATTTTTTGTCATCTAGGCAAAACTAATGTTATGGCAAATACCTTAAGTAAAAAGTCTTTCTCATAATAGTGTTGAAATAAAATTGATTATACTAAAATTGCAAAAAATGGAGTCCAACATGTGCAATTGCAAATCTCAAAATTCAAAGTATTTCTAGTTGAATCTTAAATGTCAAAAAGTTAAAGCTAAACATTAGAGGTTCACTGGCTTACACTAGAATCTTTAAATTCCTAAGAGAAATGGGAAATGGCTATTATGGACTTTCTTACTAACTAAAGATCTTTCAAAGTCAATACTCCATTTGATGATTGTAAACTAATAAACTAAGAATACATATTTTCTATCTATAAAAACTTGTTATTCTACTTCTCAATATGCCTAATTGTACTTGGATTGGATTGTGTCGCTTTATATTGTTCCATTATCTATCATATTCAATTAAAGTACTCAATTTATAGCTTAATTTTGGAGGTTTATTTGAAAAGGCCTTCAGATCACAGCTTTATTTCAACATGACATTCCATTGTTATATTGATGGCCAATTTGAAAGAATTGTTCAAGTTTTAGAAGATATGCTTTAAGCTTGTGTATTGGAATTTAAGAGTAGTTAGGAGTAATATTGTAACACTTGAGCTAATTTTCAAGAATTCTTTAAATTTAAAAAGCTTTAAAGTATTAATTTTAATTAGTTGTATTATCTAAAACTTTCCTATTTTTGTGAATTTTGAATAAAATAAAATAATTATTTATATATCTAACTATTTAAATGTCATTTATTCTAACTTATGATAAAATCTAAATATTTAAGTTTACCCAATGTTATTATAATCCCATTTATTTAACTAATAAATTATCCTAAGTTATCATGAGTTTATTGAACTATTATAAAAATTATTAGAAAAGATAAGGGAAAAGAAAATGATGAAAAGGAGGTGAGTGGGCATAATTTATGAAAAATAAAGTTTTAAAAGGAATAAGTAGCCAAAATAATATTACATAGTGATTATATTACTCCCCATCACACCATAGAAATTCCCAAAGTTTTCTCTTTGATTTTTATGACAAATGTACGACTGAGATTAAATGAAACCTAGACTTACATCTATCTCACGATATCAAATCCCACACCTTTCTTTTCCATTTTCCTAGCCATCCATTTCTTTCACTTTACTTTTTAGCTCTTTCTTTTCTTCCTTTTGCTCTTATGCCACCTCCCACCTTCAGCCTCTATTATACAGTTAACCTTCCTCTCACCTCTAATGTGCCTCCTTTGATAAGTAGTAAGTTGCTAAGGAAAAAAGAAGCCATTAAATAACATTGGAAATAACCATTAAGCAGGGACATTTTGGCCCTTTCTTCTGATTGGAAATCCCATACTTTCTAATCGTAGTTAAGTTAGGGGAAATCTCTTAAAGATAATGTAAACCCACTTATAGCATCAATGTAATACCCTAATAGAGCAAAAAAATTAAGAAAATTTGAATAGGAAAGTATCTTAATAGAAACTTTGTAATAAAATCAAGTGAAATGTGGCTGAATTGTAGAGATAGATTTAGGACATATGTATCCATAATTTTTTTCAAACTCATATTAGATATCAGTATGAGTCAAAATACCATAAATAGCCCAATATTAGGCTTGAAAAAATTTTATACAAATTTGATAGGAAATTAGGATCCTTAGCAATTGAAAATTTTCCCAATTAACTTAAAAATCCAAAGATTAAACTTAAATTTGAAATAAATCATCCTAAATTAGTTGAGCTAATTTAATTTAATATTTTTAGGCCTAAATATGACTTTTGAACTAGGAAAATTCAAGCCTACAAAAGCAAGGCCCAAGAGTGTAAAAAACCCTAGGTAATTTAATAAATACTTACAAAACCAAGGACATTTGTTAATGATTTTTTAAAGTAATTTATTTAGCTTATTTTAATTGGATTTAGGGCAAAAATCTTCTAACTTTGAGCAGCAAAAATGGGATCCCATTTGCTACCCATCATGAAGGAGAATTCTATCACTTTCTAACAAGGAAACTTACCTTGGGAGCTTAAGGTTTTTAGTGCTTTATATATATATAGGGTTTTAGAGTAAATTTTTGCACATTTTCTTGCCCATAAACCAGTAAAAAACATGCACTCTCCAGCTTTCTTTATAAGAGTTTTCATTTTTCTCGTACAACTTAAGGGGTTTTTCAACTTGGCTCTTCAATTCTAGTAAGACAACTTAGACTTTTCTTTATCTTTCTTTGTGTTTTCATGGGTAATTCTTCTTCTAAAATTGTAAAGTTTAATTTATTTCATAGAGTTTTTCTTGTATTGTTCAAAGAGGTTTTTACAAGTTTAGGAATTCAAAAAGTGAAGATGAGTGACAATTACCCCTATTCTATTGAGCTTTCCCAAAATAGATGAAGAAATTTGATAAAATTATCATTATAAATGTAATATGTGTGATGATGTTGAATGGTTGGACTTTGGAGTTGTATAATGTTATTATGATCATATTATGTTGGTATTATAATATTGAAATGAGTTGGAGATGGTTGGTAAAATTTTTCTTCAAGAAATAAGCATAAAAAAAGGCTAAGACTAAAGTGGTGTTGGGAAGGTTCCACAGTATGTTTCTATCTCCTTTTTACAATCATGCTCAGAGATTCCTTTTAATTTTAAATCTTGGCATTTTGAAGTCACATTTAGTGTTAGAATGATTGTAGATGAAATTAGGAATTTTTCATAATTTTTAGATGCATGAAAAATCAAGTTAGAAGTGAAACATCCAAAACTACTAGTTTTAGAACCTTATTTTGTGCAATCTAGGGTTTGGAAAATTTTAAGGCATCAAATGATTGAGAAAAATCATAAAATTTTATAGGAATGCTATTTAGGATGTTATTAAGCTTTATGTCAAAATGTGGTGGCAATTGAAGTTAACTTGGTTATCCAAATGGTTGATTAGGTTTTATAGCTTTAGTGCCATCCGAATTTGGTAGCCTTAGATCCATGCTCTTGGTGCATAGGTGAATCTATAAAATTATGTACAACACCTAACTTAATCTTTATTTGATATGTTAAGAATGTCCTAGCAAAGTTTGGAAGCAATTTACTTCCATCTGGTAGATGAAAAGTCATTTGAATTGCAAGTGTGCACATGCTACCCTATTTCTAAAACTCCTATTTAGGTTCTATGTGAGCAGTACTTGTGAGAATTAATGTTGCAAAATAATTAATGTTTTATGTCTAATATGATGTTATAATTGTTGGAACAAATCTTAGTAAAATTTTGAGTTTATTTAAAGGCCCTTGAAAATACTAAACCATGATACAAATACAAGTAAATAGAAATTGCAATTGTGAAGATATTGAAATGTATTTGATTACATAGGATGGGTGGATGGAATCATGTTGTTAGTTATTTATATAATTTATATATTGTTATTCATATGAATGAAAAAGTTGATGCATAACCTTTGGATACTATAATATATAGTTAAAGAAATTTATTATTTGAGAATAGAAAACTTTATTAGAAGGTTAATAATAACTTATGTTAAACATATTGTCAAGAATTGATAGAATATAAAAGTATATATATGTAATTAGGTTTTATGGCAAAATTAATATTTTAACCATATCTAATGAATTTGAAATGAGTAATTAATGCTATGGCCGACATGTTAACATTACTCACTTTGTACATACACTATGAGAGGGGGAGATTTACATCCTTCGTAGAGAAGGAGAGGAGTGGTAAGGGTTAGAGGCTTAATACCTAAGGTGGCAGGGAATAAGGCTACATTGAAAATATAAGAAGAAACCTATACACTAACTATTCCCATTTGTTAGAAAAATCTTTGCATCTATTATACAAGAAGATTATATTAGGTACAATAGAGTTAAATTAAATCTATACTTATTTTATATTTACATTTTATACTTTTTACTGTTATGTATTTGATTTATTAAGATGAGAACTCGCTGGAAAAGGAAAGGTATAGTCACTCACTGAGTATGTTAATACTTACATACTTTATTATTAATCTTCTATTTATAGATTTTGGGAGTGATCCACCTCAACATAATTGATATCTACATTAAAGCCCTTCACATGCCTCCATATTCCTTATCTATAGAGTCGAGCTGCAAGATTGTTCAAATTAGAAGTTTATATGTTTTACTTCAATATCTATACATTGACTTTCTATCTTCATAAAATTTTAGAACTTTGGTATAACTCTTTTTACATATATAAATTATATTTTGATTTTTAAAGTACACATGTAGAAAATTTTATTTTCCATAAATGTCTATTATTATTAGAACTAAAGTTAAGTAACACGTGTCAGAAGTCTTTTAGAGGCTTGTAAAGATATTTTTGCTAATAGAATCATACTAGTTAAATGTCCTTATGCTGATCATAATGCTAGAAATTGGGTCATGACAATAAGATCATAATATTTCTATGTATTTAATGCTTGATCTAAGAACCCTAACTTTAGAGTTAGTTTCTATCTTTATCTTTTTTGAAATAATCTCTAAAAATTACCAAAATTTATGATGTAATAAATTAAAGTGAATTGTTTAAAACTAAAGAAAAGAAGTGTTTTTAAAAGAAAAATAATTGCTATATATATACTTATAAATTATTCTTATAGATTAATAAATAAAAAGTATAAACAAGAAGCTTAGATGTTTTGAAGTTTTGAAGGAAAAAGGGCATTTAGAGGTGATTGTATATCTTACTAAATCATTAAGATCTTCAATCTATCATTTTCCTATATGGGAGACTATTTATGTATATAGGGTTATTTCTGAGAATGAAAATATTTAATGGTTGTCTAACAATTTTATAAATATTATGAAGGAATGGGTTGCACATTAAGTACAATGGCAAATACTTATAAATTGCACAAATTATATGGAAGGAACCTTGAGGCCATAAAATGGAAGCATGTCTCTATTGCCATTTATTTTATGATGCATATTTACTTTATATTATATAATAGAATATTATAGTGGGATAGATATCTATGGTTATGGATTTAAGGCATGCCAATACTATCAATCATCATGTGATGCATGTTATGAACAAGTTTGCATTGTTGATTATAAAATGAAACATGATATGTGGCTATACATGGAAGCATGATGTTGTTTAGTTAATATAATGAGAATAACTTATGGCATGTTATAGAAAAGAAAGCTTGAGGTAATTGTGAAATGTGAATTGTGAATAAGATCATTAGGATTAAAATATTGTGAATTGTGATATGTAGATTTTGATCAGTGATAGGGGATTGGCTTATGAAAGGTATAAAGTTGATCATAGAAGAATGGGAATGGAGATTGTGGAGGGTATAAAACTAACTAGAAGTCATAATGAAGTTTAAATGCTTTATTATTTATTATTTTATAATTTATACATTATAGATGTGATATATAAATATTTGTGTAATATTATAAATATGTCATGCGATATTACAGTGAAAGTATCCAAAATTTCAAACAAACATAATGTGAACTACAAGGTATAAATATTACTCGAGATAAGAAAAGGTGAAGGTATGATGCGAGTAACATTAATATTGTAAACTAAGGAACTAAGAAATTAAATGGGTAAGTTAGTTTACTTAATGATTTAACTTCTATTTTATTCAATCTTAATTAAGAATTTTAGTAGATATATGCTCATTAAGTTCTTATAACTCATCCCTTTATTTATCTTAATATTTTTAAGCAAAACTAAGTTAATGAGCCATGCTACTCTCTTTCGGAGACTAAAGATACCTTATTAAGAGAATTTGATAGTTAAGGATACAATTAAATGTAATTATGTCTATATAGATGTTACGTTATTTTTGTTCATTTCTTGCATGGTTTCTAGTAAATGGCCTTAAGTCATAGGTTTCTACACTTTAGGGTATGTGGTCCTTTGAATATGTCCAAAAATTAGAGAAAATTTTGTCCATCTATTTTAAAAATAATGGTGCATGTTAAGTACCCTAGAAATGAAAAGATTTTTATGAAGTCAGAGTTTACATGATTAAAAGATAAGGCTAGTGGAAAGTCATTTACAGATAATTTCCTACACTAGTCATGAGCCTAAGAAATAGGTCATGATAGATATTTACCTCTGATCTTGTAACAACTGCTATCTTTCATCTATTCAAATGGCTCTTTTTGAGGCATTATATGGCAAGAAGCGTAGATCTCTTATTAGTTGATTTGAGTTTAAAAAGGCAAAGTTATTAGGCTAGATTTAATCTAAGATGCTATGGAAAATGTTAAGATTATTAGAGAAAAGTTGATAACCACTCATCTATCAAAAGTATTAATTCTAATAAAAGAAGAAAAGACTCGAAATATTAAAAGGGCAATTAAGTGTTCTTAAAGATATCTTCGAATAAAGGAAGCAATGAGATTTGGTAAAAGGGTATGTTAGGTCCTTGTTACATTGATCTATTTTCCATATTGAAGAGAACCAGGGATAGTAGCATACAAATAAGTATGAAAAGTGCTTGTTGGCTATCATAAATGTCACAACTACTAGGTTGTGACTAGCATGAAACATGTTTCCAATTGCCATAAACCTAAGCTATTCCTAAAATTAGCATTATCCCACATGTTAAAGGAAATAACTTACTTTTATAGGTATTTTAAAGTATTTACATCAATGTTTCATAACAACATGACCTAATTATATAGAAGGCCTAAAAGTAAAGCTATTTATTTCTACCAACAATTATGGTTAGTTAAACACATTAAATATCGAAGAGTTACTTTTGTTGAGCTAGTGGAAAAAATAGGAGCTTTTACAAGGGCATCTGTAAAGAAAGAAACAATAAAAAAAACGAGTCAAAGACTCGGTGAGTAAATAATATACTTATTTAATAAACAAATAATTATACAATGTTCTAAGTATACCTTTTTAGTGATTTAATTCATACCCTATATCATTATAATTAACCAAAATATAACAAACATAAACAATTGAAATACTTTATGCCTCCTAGGTTATTCTTATACCTTTTAGAAATGTCATTTTTATCCCTCTAAGGTCTACCTTATAGCTTTCAGAAATAAACACTTGGATTTCATGTAAATTCACATCTCAAATATAATTCAACCTTCATAATAACCATTTACTATATAATTCAAGTACAAAAATACAATCCTTTATCAAGGTTATCATTCTCAAAATCATAAAGAATATTATCTATAAGCAATCTATGTTAATAATACTACTATATAAGCATATGTTGTCTTAGGATAAAAATAAAAGTAAGCAAACTACAATAAATAGGGCAATACCTAAGTATGGGGTTCCAAAATCAAACTTCGACCCTTATACTTGAGTATATACTCGAGTATAGAGAACTTGAATCTAACTTAAAGTTTCATACTTGAGTATTTACTCAAGAATGATCATCCAAAGAGTAATTTTGGATGTAATGCTTGAGTATATACTTAAGTATGCTTGTCCAAAGAGCAACTATTTTATAATACTTAAGTATAAGCATTCCAAAGTGGATTTTGATGCTATACACCAATATATACTTGAGTATCACCTATGGATTTTCTAGAAATTATCATGAAACACTAGTGTATTTGCTGTGTTTTTGTCCAATTTAATTTTCACAATGCAATAAAGCTACAAAACATTACAAAATCAGTTATTTATATTCATCCTAGCATCATCAAGCAACTATAAATCACTATATCACAATTATTCAATGCAAATCATTAGTTTATCTACAAAACCATATAAAAAACCAAAGTAAACAATAATCATGCAAAATCTTTAAATTAAGTAGATTATCTACTTACTAGCTTATAGGGTGTGATGGAGGAGATAAGGATAGGTTGAATAAGGGTTGGCTTGCTTTTAAACTACATAAAATTAGCAAAATCTCAACTTGAATCCTAAGTTTTTCTTCACAATCCAAAATTTTAACAAAATCTCAATTAAAATCATTGGTTTATAAGAAGTTACCTTAATTAAGAATGAGAATATTATGCTTCTTATGTTTTTCCTTGTTGAATCCGTTCCTAAAATTGAAAAATTAAAGTAAAAGAATTTGAGTTTGGGGAGAAAAAAGAAAGAGCTTGGCTTTTAGGGCTAAAGATTTGAGGAAAAATAAGGGCAAAAGGGTTTTTAAGGACTTTAATCGCATTTTGGTAATTGTGAAGCCATACAAGTGTAATTTAGGAAATTATGATCCTAAATCTTTTTCATATAAATTTACTTAGATTTAATCCTACATAAACATTTCATTGACATAATCCTTTATATATTTGTCATAAAACTCTAATTCTCTTAAATAAAATACTATTCGAAACATATACTTAACCACAAATAAGATCACATGTGTATGTAAAACTTAAAATAATATTAATAAAAATTATTCTAATTTAAAGGGACATAATAATAAATTAACAAATTAGAAAGCTTTATTTGGAAGAAACCTATCTATCAAAGTCCCATAGGGAAAATCATGGAAAGGAAGAAATGACTTGGGAGTTAGAATCAATAATGAGGGACAAATATCCTTATCTCTTTGGTTAGTAAAATAACTATCTAATTGTCCTATCTTAAATTCTATTGGAAATTTAAAATTGTATATGTGATTTCTTATGGTAGCTTCCACCTTTCTAGACATTGGTGATATTTTTAAAACTATGAACTAGCCATTTTTAAGGATTATTAATTAATAGATATGTGATTAAAGGGTTGTTTAAATAAATAAAATAGTTTAGATGACTTATATAAAAATTAATAATGAATTAATTAGTGAACTAATGATGAGTGGTTTTAATTTTATAAGGATAGAATTTTTATTTAAAATAAGTAGCTAGGATTATTTGTTTCCTAAGGCTCATGGTGTGCCCATCCATGCCTTATTTTCCTAATCCCTTTATCCTTTTAGTAGAACCCCCTTTCTCAATTTTTTCCTAAATCACTAGACTACATCAGCTCCATCTTTTATTATGTTTGTCCATTGTTGATAGCAACAATTGTCCTATTTTGCTCACAAGCACCACCAACTTCGGTGACATTGACTTCTTTTCAAGCCTAAATCTTCTACTTCCTTCACTAAAATTTCAAGATTTAGTTTCATTCAACTGTATTTTTTAAATTAGATATAAGCTTAGCCTTGTTATTTCATTGTTTTGTTTACTAATTGTTTTTAGGAAAATAGTATTAGGTTTGTAAATTTTATTGAATATAACTATTAAAGGTGGATTACTAAATTAGTATCTAGTTAGGTTAAGGGTTAATTTATGAAAGTTTGTTTTATCTAATGCTATAGGTAGAAATGGGTAGTGAGAACTTGGTTATTATTGAGAAACTCAATTTTATAGGTAAAAATTAAATTTCATGTTAAGATGATTGGATATTTTACTCTATCTTGCAATTTTAATTTTTTTATATATACACATATGAATATGAAATTGTTTTCATAATTATGTTTTAGTGATAATCTTATTTAAAAATTACTTATTATGAATCTCTATACTCTAGGTTTTTTATACTTATGACTATTTTATTTATTAGTATGATAGAAAACGAGTTTATAAAATTATTATGAATTTGAATTTAAAATTTTTGTGCAATAGTTCTTTTATAAGTAGAAATGAATTTGAAATTATAATGTTTTTATGAATTTTAATGTTAATATTGAAATATGGGCATGACTTTGAAAAGTAACATTTGAGATTTTTAAAGAAAACAAAATAGTATGATGGTTAGGCTAGTAAAAGGTCATCTGAAAATGGCTTCCTACATTAGTCATGTGACCTAGAGTTTAGGCATAATAATAATAATAAATATATAATTTATTAAAGATGTATAATAATTAATATAATTATTAATAGCATTAAGTAATATAAATTTAAAATTATAACAATAAATTAAACTTTGAATTAAATATATTATATAATAAAAATTTATAATTAAACTTTTCATGAATTAAATAAGTGACGAGTTCTTCCATACAATGAGTATCTAATGTAAGGATGTGAAAAAATAGATCTTAGGATTTGCCCTGCGGAGGAAGGCATGGACCAAGTTTTTGACCCAAAGTATGCACAGTAAGATAATATTATTTTACCTTATCCCTTAGTACCTCGAAATAATAAATTATTTTTTATCTTTTATATTATATTTGAAAATACATATTACTACAAACCTATTTTAGTAATTTCATAATTAAAAAATATTTACCTTAATTATTTTTCTAAATTTAAGATTAATTAAATTATGTGTAATTTTAGATTAATGTTATTATATTATGCTGAATGTTAAATATTGATTATATGTATATTTAAAATTTATAAAATTTTTTTCAAATTTTTCATATTTTCTCACAAATCACTAGGTGTCTTGATAATCATAGGAATAAGGTCACCAACTAGCCTTGCAATTGAGGATGGGGCAAGGATGGTGTAAATTACTTGTAATTGAAAGATGAGATAATATATCATTGATCTGTCATTGCCCCACCTCATTACCTTTTCTAATCTAATGGTTTACATTAAGTTTTACATTTTTTTGACAAAAAATTCAATCAAATGGCTCATAATTCATTAATAAGGTCAATTCATGTATACATTTAATTTTACTTGAATACATGGTAGGTTTGGCCTAAACAAATTGAATATGAATCTAATTGAGTCAAGTCAAGTGAACAATCAAGCCACTCGACTCAAATGTCATGCCTAATTTTATAATACTATTCCAACTAAATGTGTACACTAAGATATCTCAATAAAGAAATTTATGCTACATAAATGATTTTATTGATTTAATGAAGTGAGTACAATCTCTAATTTTATGTTCTTAAAAAAATAAAATAACTTCTCTAATTCTTGTCTTTAGGTAGGCTTTGATTAAGGGTTTCAAAAAACTTGATCTTAGATTAGATGATTAAATTTATCTCTGAACACGGGCTTATGGAAGCTTGATCTTGACTTGAAAGTTGAATATTTGACTTTGATGGAAGGTTAGTTGAATTTGACTTTGAAGAAGGCTTGAAGAAATTTAATCTTGGCCTAAATGGTTAGATTTGATGATTTTAGATAAGGGCTTAAAGAAATTTTATCTTCATTGAAATGATTGAATTTGATAACTTCAGATGAGGGCTTGAATTTGATGATTTCAAATAAAAGCTTGAAGAAGCTTGAACTTGGCTCGAAGGTTAAACTTAATGACTTTAGACTAGGGCTTAAAAAAACTTGATCTTGACTTTAAGTTTAAACTAAATGAATTCAAATGAAGGCTTAAAGAAGCTTGACCTCAACTAAAATGATTGAATTTAGTGTTAAAACCTTCACTCGAAACAAAAATTCTTAATAGAAGTTAGAAGCTTCAAATGGCTTGATCTTTGTTGGTAGAACTTTGGAAAAGCTTCATGCTTCTTCCTCTAATAACTTCTTGATGATTCTAATGGAACCAATGAACTTTTTATTTATATTAATCTGAAGGAGATCATCCACCAAACTTAAGTGGTATAAAACTTAACATATTTATACTAATATCCTAAGTTTTAAATTTTTTTTCTATCTAATGTGAAACTTCATAAAAATAAGGGAAATAAAAACAACTAATTCTAGGACTTCTATTTGGGCTTAATTTGATTTGTTACCCAAGAGGTTTTTATAAGACCTACTTATTTTTCATGTGAAATTTTATGCTTTAATAAATAACCTTTTTTCTAATTGGTTATAATTTATGAGGTAGAAAATAGAATAGACAAAATTGTAATTGTCTACAAAAGTTTCTTGGCACAACCTAACATTTATTAATAGAAAAGTGAGCTTTGAAAAGTTCTACTCACAAAAAAGAATGAAATCAATATTTTTTTGGCTATAAATATAACTGAGGACAATACATGCTATTTCTTATATGTATTATTTTCTTCTTAAAATTTAAAAAGAATGTGTAAGTTAAAATTAGAGTTTAAAAAAGAAAAAAGAAGGAAGCTTATACTATTAGTAAATTTATTTATATCTTCCTCTAAAACTATTTTACTGGCAAATTTTCTTCTCTAAACAAAATAATTTCCATGCAAAAACAATTTACAAACAAATTCATGTCAAAGAGCACTTAATAAAATGTCTATTATTTCCATATTTTACTAAAATAATTTACTTGCTTTGTAAATTTAGTATTTTGCAATTTATCTACTTAAATATTCCTATAAAACTCTTCCACCTACAAATTTTTGTCTCAAAATAAAAAAATTTCCTTCTCAAAATAATCTAATAAAAGGGCCATTTTAAAGAGCATCTAATGGTTTGTATACTATTTTCATGTTTTATTATACTAATTTACTTTATTTCAAATTTTAATATATGCAATTATTTAACTTTTTATCATCTTTTAAACAAATAAAAAAATTCACAATCTACTAATAAATTATATTTAATATTTTTCTTAAAAATTTTATAAATATTTATTTATTTATTCAAATTTATTTTATATTCTTAATGAATTATTTATATATGTTCATATTATAAATCATTATAATACTTTTGTACATTTATCAAATATTATCTATTTTTTAATCTTTTCAAAAAAATTCTTGTTGAACAGCATTTAATAGAATATCTATTATTTTTATATTTTATTAAACTAAGTTACCTTTCTTCTAAATTTAATATATTGTAGTTATTTAATTTTTATTCTCTTTTAAATAAATAAAAAATTTTACAATCTACTAATAAATCATATTTAATATTTATCTCAAAAATTTTATATTTTATATTTTTTATTTAAATATATTTTATATTCTTAATAAATTATTTATATATGTCATATTATGAATTGTTATAATGTTCTTGTATATTTACCTAATATTATCTATCTTATATATCTTCGTCTAAAACTCTTTCATTTTCAAATTTCTCTCTTGGAATAAAAAATTTCCCACCCAAAATAACTTGAAAAAAATTTGTGTCAATGAACATTTAATGAACTATCTATTATTTTCATATTTTATTAGACTAATTTATTTTCTTTCTAAATTTAATATATTATAATTATTTAATTTCTTATCATCTTTTAAATAAACTAAAATTTTCACAATCTACTAATCAATTATATTTAATATTTATCTTTAAAATCTTATAATTATTTATTTTTATTCAAATATATTTTATAATTTATAGATGCTCGTATTGTAAATCGTTATATTATTCTTGCTTATTTACCTAATATTATCTATCTTTTATATATCTTCCTCTAAAAGATGTCCACCTACTAATTCCCTCCTAAAACAAAAAAATCCATCCCAGAACAACTGAAAAAAACTCATGTTAAATAGAATGTCTATCATTTTCATATTTTATTAAACTAATTGATGTAAAAATAAATTGTGAAAATAATTTTACTTAAATTTATAGGAGTAATATATAACATAATATAAATTTGTATAAAAATAATTTTGTTTGTGGGACAACTGCCCCTCACAGATACAGCCCTCCTTGACTCTACCAAATATTTTATCATCTTGACTAATTCATAATAAATCTTCCATTAAAATAAGAGTAATATTTCCCTACATAAAATTGGTATGTGCGTATAAAAAAAAATTATTACGTTACAAGCTCTTGTAAGTTTTACGAAAATTTCATATCGGTTTTTTTAAAAATTTTGTGCTGTAATTTTTATTTAAAATGAGAAAAATATCTTGATACACTTTTAAACGATGAAATTGCAACATTTTGTTTATCTATTGAATAGAAATTTGTATGAATTTAAATATTTTGTGAAAAAAAATTAAATATTTTATATAAAACATTAGAACGTTTACGTTGATTCTGATTAAAAAAAATAAAAAGAAAGAAAAGGAAGTTTTAGCCCTAATTAATGGGTGATGGGGCAGTTGGCCAGCGCCGAGGTCCCATAGCAATTAGAGTGATCCCGTGGTTGAGAGTTCGAGCCTCTGTCACCCAATTATATGCATTTTCGGGCCACTGATTTTGCAGTTTGATGGGCCTTTGCCCATTTGAATTGGGCCACCATTCGTCGTCCTCTTTATAATTGAACAGTTAAGTGTAGAGAGGATTTGCCATTTACGAAGTGAAACGATTCCATGGAAAATTGGGCAACGTAGCCTGAACGGGACCATAAATATACCAAAGATGATAAGAAATATTACTGGGCTTTGTTACAGTAGGCCCCTGAAAAAAGCGTAAATTTTTTATGAAAATTTTAAAGTAAAAGTTATAAAACTTGTAATTTTTCATATAAAATTTTGTAATTTTTTTATAAAAAGTTAAATGATTATGGGGATTTTGCATGCAATAAATACATAAACAAATTACAACTTCATCATTTAATTAAAAACTAGTTAAAGATCCGTACGTTTGCACAAGCATATATTAATTTATTTTAAATAAAATATATAAAAATATAAAATTAAAAAACTTCTAATGTCATTAAAATAAAAGTTTGAATATTTGTTCTGAAATGTACAATTTCAAAAGAAATAACATTGGAAATTAAAATGTTCCTAGGGAAGGATACAACTTGCTGCTTTCTTTGGATAAACTGTTGAGTATATCTATAGATGTCGTACCACAAGTTTATAAATATTCCAAAGACAATAAAAAAATTATTGGGCTTTATTACAATAGGGCCCTAAAGAAAGCATAAATTTTTTATGAAAATTTTAAAGCAAAAGTTTTGAACATGTAATTTTTTATATAAAATTTTGTAATTTTTTTAATAAAAAGTTAAATGATTATGGGGATTTTGCATGCAATAAATACATAAACAAATTACAACTTCATCATTTAATTAAAAACTAGTTAAAGATCTATGTATTTGCACAGGCATATGTTAATTTATTTTAAATAAAATATATAAAAATATAAAATTAAAAAACTTCTAATGCCATTGAAATAAAGGTTTGAATGTTTGTTCTAAAATGTATAATTTCAAAAATAATAACAGTAGAAATCAAAATGTTCCTAGGAAAGGATACAACTTGCTACTTTCTCTAGATAAATTGCTGTATGTATTTATAAATGTTGTATTGCAGTTGAAAAAGATAATTTTCTTTTATAAAGTCAGAAAAATAAAATAAAATCGAGTTAAATAGAACAAGCAAAATATTACAATGAAGAAACTATAGATACCACTTACCATGTGATCTATAAATCAATGCAAACCTAGCATTTGGTGCATCATAGCAGCATCCTAGTGAATGCAAAGAAAGTAAGAGCCTTTTGGATATCAAGGCAGCCATGTTCCACTATAATTATTTTGCAATTATATATTTCAATGGAAGTAACTTGGATTATTGTAATTGCCCAAGCTCCAGGATGTTAACTTCCTCTAATTGATGAAAGTTAAAAAATTACCAAAGCAAACAAAATATTCTAATTAATATTTAGAATAGATCCAAATGCTCATAGAATTTCATATTTATACTTCAATTAAAAGAAAAAAAAGAATCGAAATCGAAATCTTCCATTGTATGCACCATGAAACAAGCTAGCTCAAATTCTAGGATTATGACTAACCTAAATGATTGTGCCATGTCGAAACATAGGGAGGATGGTGGCGTTTTGCTCTGTGAAAGAAATTGGGCAATTGTGGCATTTTTAATATAAGTGAGTTAACATTATTTAATACAAGTACCTTTGAAACTTTTATCATTAATGTCCAAATAGTGCGTCTTGTATTCTACCTACTACATTTGTATTCCTTCTACACACTTCCATGTGCATCAATTATCCCTGTCAAGATGGATAGTAAGTTCAAACTATAGTACATTCCAAAAATATCTTATAAAGTTCATCCTCACTTAATCATTAAATAATACTCATAGATGTACATTGTTGCCTTAATTAGTTTAGAAGATAAAGTTATGGAAGTACAGATACTTATAGATATTTAAACATCTATAACTAAATATGCATACTCGTTGTAATATGTTTTGCTTTAAAAAAAACTAACTTTCGAACCATACACATGTGTAGATATTGAAATATTTGAAGCAACACTTTACAGTTCTTAAGTCCAGCATAAACCATATAAATTCAAAGCAATAAAACACATATAAATTCAAAGCAATACCTAGTTCAAGTTCTAGAACACTTCTTTGAAAACAATATTATTTGTTTGATTCAAATGTCGACTTTCTTTGTCATGGATTAGAATTTTCAATCCATTCCTGCTAGTTACACTTAAGACAGCAATGTATAGATACCTATAACTAAAAATTGGATTGCACAAGTATAGACTAACATATAAAAGAGATTACCCTTAGCTTTTATTAATAGTCATAGCATATGAAATAATTATAAGGTATTGTTTTCTCTATAATTTGAAGGGCCATTTTGATTCCAATGGAGAAAAATTCATCCTAGGAATGAAAACCTTCTCACCAAAATGGTTTTCAATTAAGATTTTTGCTCTAATGACATGATTACCCAATTCAATCACAATTAATCTAGTTTTATTGCATAGTCCTACTGATTGATCAATATTCTAAAGTAATATTATTGGAATTCTAACCTTTAAAATGATCTTGTGGTAAGGCAAACCTAAACAATTCAAAGTATTCAAAACTTATAGTGTGTGCAAATTTTCTTGAAATCTATGTCAAAACTTGCTTTGCATAACTAAGTTAAAACTTTAATAAGTTTTTTAGTCTCTAGGAATTTTTGACATCATAAACTCATTGAGTTTGTGCAAAATGTTAAGTGTTGGTACTAATATGGCTTCTATCCTTCAAGAATTGAGGCTCCTTGTAATTTTGTTCAAGTGATGGATATGTTGTATTGACAATTGCTTCGAAAGGGTCTTCAAATTCAGTTATCAAAAGATCTTTAGGAATAATGATTTTAACTTTCCCATCATTTGGCTCTGTAAGCTTTCCATCCTTAACTTTTCAAATCTACTCAACAAAGTTTCCTAATTCATCTTTAACTAATGATGATGAATTTGATTGCAATCTCATATTTTTTGTCAACGTCAATACCTTAAAATGCTTCTATAAATAAGATGAGTTAATGGTTGCATGCACAACATTTGATCTATGACTACCTAAAATTATTGGTAATATTTATCTGAAATCTTTACCAAACATAATAGACTTTTCCATCAAATGGAAACTCAGAACTTTGTGGAACATCTAACCTCATAATATCTCTAAAAGTTTTATTAAAAGTTTCAAAGCAAAGCTTTTGAACCATTAATGCTTCATCCCATATAATGAGTTTACATTTTCATATTAATTTTACAATTTCAATTCCTTGTTTGATATTGCAAGTGGAATCTTTAGTTATGTTCAATGGAATATGAAAGTGAGAATGTACTTTTTGACCACTAGGAAGAAGTAATGATACAATTCCACTTAAAGCATTGTTAAAGCAATTTAACCTTTAGATCTCAATGCAAAAGTAAAAGTTTTTCACAAGAAAGTTTTGCTAGTACTATAACCATACATAAAGAAAACACTACCTTTATTGCTATCAACAAAGTTGTTAATTTTATCAAATACTATTCTTTGTTCTTGAGTTAACATGTTAAGTAACCTTGTAAATATTGTAACTCTTCAATAATTAGTCTATTCTATTGATTAAAAAATTCTATGTCAGTTGGAATTGGCATTAGAGGGTAATCTTTTAATGATTTGCCATTAATTCTTAGTAATTTCTTAATTTTATACAATGTATACTTTTTCAACTCCTTCTTAAGCAAGACCAAATTTAAAAGAAGTTAACAAATTCTCATTATGAAGATGCAATAACCAAAGATTACAATTAGCAATAAAATTAGTAACAAGTAAAAATTTAACTTCTTCTAAATATATTTGATATATTTATTTTTTCTTAATTTTAATAAAAACATAGCAATCAATGAATACAAAATCATCATATTTATAAGTAATAAAGATTAATATTTGATATTATCACATCAAACAAAGCAAGTTAATATAAGGAATACTTTAAAAGATATAAAGAAACCTTTATTTTGGATTCTTTTTCTTTGTAGTAGATATTGAATGTCTTCAGAAAGAATTTTCTAGGTTTCTTGCCAAACATATTCAGGATGGAAGATAATGCTTGATAAAAGCATTCTAACAAATAATTTCCTTAAGCAATCTCTAATACCCCAAACAGGCACCTCTTTAATTTCTTCTATAAACTTTATATCATCTTTAAGAAGTCCTAAGGAGTAGCATGTTTCTTGAAAGCTCTTATGGACAACACTACTTATTGTAAGTATATCTTTATATGAAGTTGAACCCCTAACTTTAGTAAGCGACATCCTTAAATAATATCTTTCACCATTACATGAGGGTATAAAATGCAATCTACTAATTGCAAATCCACATTTTCATGGGTACCACTTACGATTTTCAAGAATATATGCAAATTTTAATGGAAATTTAGCATAAGTTAATGTTCTTACTTTAGGATATGCTTTATTTGCTTCCATCTATGCAAGAAACATGGTTTGTGCAGATGACGCTTTTTATCACAACTTCTATGTTAGCAGCATTTTTATAGTATACATATTGCCTATTAGGAAAATGAAAGTGTAATCTTTCAACAAAAGGCCATTTATAATGAATATTATAACAAAAAAATGTGCCAAGTAGCTTTATAATAGCAAGAATCAAGGATCTCATCCATTTATTCATTGCTATCATCATTCTTGCCAGCTTTATAAATAGCTATAGTAGCTTAATCATGACCCTTATTAATATATTTGAATAAATATTTGATAAATCTTAATTGATTGCATACTTCAATATTGATATTTGCTTGATATTTTATTAGTAAATGAGCATCGTAATGAAACATAAATTGATTGTTAAGAGAAATCCCATTCTTTTTTATTGTTCTACTATCATCTTTTCCTCGATAAATTAGATGCCCTTCTTTGTCTACAATAGTGAAAAGAACAAACTTGTTCTAGAAGAATTTTATACACTTTTAATTTTTCATGCATGGAGATTTCATATTAACATGACCAAATGGACCATGCATCATGAAATTCATGACTGTATTAAACAAATGAGGTTCTTCTTCTTCATCAGGTATTTTTGCACAAACAATTCTATTAACATCAACAAAAGACACAAATTTATATTCTGGTTTCAAGAATAGAAGTATGTGCACATGTGGTAGCCTTTATTTTTGGAACTTAACGGTCCGAACAACTACAACCATAAAATCTAGCACACTTAGCGTATTTTATGACAAGAATATAGTTTTGGAAGAATGTAAATTGAATTAGTATAAAGCTATAAACAAATAATTTGAAGGAGATCGTGTTTCAATTATACCTACTTTATATTTTCCAAAGAAGATTCTTTCTTGCAAATTTTTCATAAGATACATGAGTTTGATATTGAATACTCTAGAGAGCACTTGAGACAATCCTATAATCGTAGTTGGAGCTTTCTAGTAAGTCTAGTAATTTTTGGCCATTTTGGATTGCATGTAAAAATTATGAATTAATCATGAAATTTTGCCTAATTACAAATTGCCATAGCATCTTGGTAGTTTTGCATTATATATCTTAGATCTCCTGTGAAGCTGGAAGATAAGATTACATGTTTTCCACATGAATATCCCTCATGCTCACCTTTGGGTAATGCATCTTCTAAACAGAGGTGTACATGGGTCGGGTCGAGTTGGGTCGAGCAGATTTCAGTTGGGTTAGATAGTAAAAAATTTATAGCTCAAGCTCGACCTGACTTTTAACATATATGGCCCGAAGTCCTACCTAATGACCTAATTACTTTAATTTTTTTATTTTTTAAATAAAGATTTAATTTTTAAAATAAAAATATGTATTTAAAAAGATAATATGATATTTAAATATATAAAATATTTAATTATGTCAAATTAATTTTTTTAATATATAATTATATTATAAAAATAAATTTATATAATTGAGTTAGGTTAGGCCAGCTCGTTTCTTTTTATTCTAGCCTTTTTATTAATCAGGCCATGGGAAAAAAGCCTAATGAGCCTGTTGGGTTTAAAACAAGACTCCAAACCCTATATTTTTTTGGGCTGACCTTATCGGACGGAGCGAGTCACCCAACTGATGTACACCTCTACTTCTAAACTCGTTTAAATTTAATCATGATATAAGTATCAATAATATACTACTGCAATAAATGCCTTGATAACAAAAGAATGGAAGATTGATTGCACCTAAATTGCAACATGTATGCAAAGTATTCTCTGATCATAACTTAATGTTTGATATTCTCTCTTTGTCTTGACTCTAGGAATTTGAATGTGATCAATTTTACAATAACCATTTTGTCCTATAGCAAATAGTAGTGGATATTAAAATGGTAAATATAGAGGATGAAGTTCATCAATACATTGTAAAAGTCCACTCTTTATTTCAACTATAATATCCTTATTTTCATTTAAATCTTTAATGTCACTAACAATTAGCTTTGCCATTTCTAATGAAGATGGTAAATCATACATTTGTGAATTTGATTCTCTCTTTCTTATTAACTTTAATCTCAATTCTATAAGTTGTTTCTTTTTAAGGCTATCTCTAGCTATCCTAAATTTTTTGGCAAGTAGGTTATAAGTGTCTAACATTTCCTTTAATTTTTATATAACTTCAAGATTAACAAACACATCATTATCATTAAACCTGAAAATAAGCCACAACTACAATTATTCAAATTTTGAAATAATTTGCAAAGCACCATTACATAAAATGGTATCAAATTTATTAATAATGTAACAAAACACCTTACAATATTCATCCTATTTTGAATTTTATTATTTGTGTCATTCACATAAAGTTGTGCAAATTTAGGTGATGCTCCATCAGGTGACAAAAAGGCTTCTAATCAAACGGTGATTTTATCCATTTAATTGAAACACATAAAGGAGACCTCTATAATTAATTGATTGATCAATTTTTCAAGGAAAACATCATATTATATATATGAATGTTATCTCTAAACATTTTTGCTGATTGAGAATCATCAAATATAAACAATTTTAAGTATGGAGGTGGTTCATCTAACTCTAGTAATTTAATTTTCCCTCTTGAGCAACATAAAGGGAAGTGAGGATTTGAGGTGTTTCTAAATCTCTTAAATCGTTCATTAAACTACATTAATGCACCACAATACATGCAAATATGTTCAAGATCACTAATATCTAAATAAACTGAAAAAATAAATGAAATGAATTTTATATTAGTTGAGTAACATATTGGGAGTGATTCAAAACATTTATATTAAATATGAAAATAAGGCATAATGATACTTTTAGTACTTAATGATGAAAGGAATTCATATTGGCTAATCTCTTCAACATCATCATCAAAGTCATTATCTACATTCCTTGTTTCAAACTAAGAGTTAACTATTTGATTATTAGAAATAATTTGGTGTCTTGGTTGCAGATTGTTCATTGGAATGCTGGAAGAATTTGTATCAAATATTCTTTATGACAAATAACTTCCCTTTAAGGAGTTGTATCCATAGGTATTGGATTTGATACTTATATTAGCACTAATAAAGCTAAACTTTGTGCATAAATTTTGAGCCAATTAACATCTATCATGGAATGGTGCTTGTTAGATAAAATCACAATAGAATAAGGAAGCAGAATTTTGTAAAGCATTAATACGCAATGAACTCTAGGGAGTTTGAATAGCATTGGTGACATAGCACAATCTTATCATAAAAATATGATATTTGAGTAAAATATAGCAGTAATTATATGATAATAAATAATCATTAGATAAGTGGGAGGAAACCTTTTTGCCATCTCTAAATTCAAGCATGATGCATCTTTTTGCACATTCTTCATCACCATACTTTCTCTTTTTACCTTTTGAAATAGATATACTTGAAGAAAATTATGTAGCAGATACTGTAAATTCACACATATAATATTGAGGGCAAGAAAATTTCATAGACTTTTTTCATCCAAATAAAATGAAGTATTTATCTTTTATATGTAATAACACCTTTGCTATAAGTCTTGGGGAATGTTGTAGATGACTTTTGATCTATATTTGTTACTTCTAAAAAAGGTGACCTTATAGATTGGATAGATAACTTTTGAGAATAATGAGCTTTTGCTACACACGAATTTCTTTGTTTGTTTCTAGAATCAAATGTCACTGCAATGGCTTGTTAAGTAAGAATTTGAAAGGGGAAGATAAATTAATATTATTAGTTTTGTACCTTGAGTTAATTTATCCTATATAATAATAAGGATTAGTTTAACCTATTTACAACATATCTTAAAAAAACTAACACTTTTAATCTATAGTACTCTCACTAATCCTAAAATTTTAAACTTCTTAATGACATAAGATAGCCCACACATTCCTAATTCCATATAAAGTAGTACAATGATGATGATAGTTCAATGTAGACATGTCTAACCTTTAGGCTCCCTTTTGGATTTAATGGTGAAATTCCTCCGAATCCTTACTTTTTTGTATTTTTCTTTATAATTGTTGCCCATAGTTGGTCTCTCCTCATTCATTCACACCTAACATCTATCAGTTCAAGAGGAAACCATAAAAAATTATATAATGAAATATTCCTTTTCTATGACTAAAATGCATAACATGACACAAATGAAATGAAAAGGAGAAGAAAAAAGTTAAAGATATTTTTTCATTATCTAAGTGGGAGGGCATTACCAAAGTATGAAAGTGAAGGAGGGCCATTAAAAACCTAAGCGTAGAAAAGAAAATAAAAATTTAGGAATGCCCATAAGTTGAATTAGTGCGATTTTCTAATATGAAGTGAAGGATAGCTGATTCATCATTGATAGTTTGTCCCACATTTCAAATTAAATATTTACATTACTAAAGAAAAAGTATGTAAATAAATGCTTTAAGACTTTGATGGTTTATGGAACTTAGCTTATTGACTTCAAAAAAGTAAATGTTATTTTCATGGCTTTGTTTTCATCATTAACCAAAACCATTTTCATTAATATTATATATATCTATACAAAGAGAGAGAGAAGAGAGAAAGGAGAGAGAGATTTGATGGTGGAAAAAACTAAATTATGCCATTTGTCAATATTTGCATAAACTATCATTAAGTGCAAATAGATTAGTTTTAATATGTGTGCCTACTAATAGGATAGCATCAATTTGAAGCTGCACATGAGAGATATATTAGCATTAAAATTCAAATACTGTCATTTTCATTAACTTATGTTAAAAGAAAATCACTTTGCCTACAACCTCTCCCATCTTTTTCTACAAATTGAAAACTAAAATAAAAGACAAGTATTTTACTTATGATTTAATTTAACTGTGGACTTTCATATATCCTCAAGCTAAATTCACCTACAACGTATTCACATGTGTACAATTATAACTAATTTAACTTATACATGAGTTTACATATACCGAGAATTTCATCTCACTCTATGCCAAGTTTCTTAACTATGAATCTAGATTAATGGAGCTATGCTGTGTTGTTAATGCTTTATGAAAAATAGGTAATAGAAACTGTGAACAATCAAGTAGTTTGTTAGCATTTAACAAACTTTAGTATATTAAGGATACCAAAACATACTTAATGCCTACAATTTAATTTGTTCTAATTGTTTTTTTGTTAGTTCATATATTGTTTTTTACTTATAGGAAAATAAAATGAATAAAAATCAAGGAAAGATTGGATTGCATTTTCTTTGCCACACCTTGTTTCTATCTCTTTTGCCATTCGAATCCAACTGGACTTTAACTCTCTAAATAGCTAATTTAACCTCTCATAATATCTCAATAAGTTAAATAATATATTTATAATATAACTTTAAGTGAGTTATGCAAAGCTCATTTTAGGTAATTAAAGGACCAAGAAATAAGAGGCAAAGGAATGGTGTTAAGTAAATAGAACTTACTTCAATAAAATTGAATGCGTTGTCCACAAAGTAGTAGTAGCATTGCAGAAGAACTTGCCTTAAGCAAAACTTCAGGTTTAGAAAATGTAGCCAATTATGAAATACTACATGGTCAATCAGCTTACAATCATAATATTGAAGAAAAGAGACTTATACTAATCTCTACACCAAATTATACAGTAAATGACAGAAGAGAATGGAAGTAAGAAGTTATCTAAGTACCTATGTTTTTGCTAAGTAGAAACATTTTAAAGATAAAAAGCAAATAATAAAAGTCAAAGAAAGATAATAAACATGTCACCATGTTCCACTTATCAAATTAACATGTCATCACCTTCTACTAATTGTTGCTATGTTATTTGTTAGTTGGTATTTTAATTGCACTTTTAATTAGAATTTAGAATTCCCATTCTATTCCATTATTGTATAATACTAAAATGGTGTGAGTTACACTATTAATTTTTTGTCATATATTACAAAATCGGTTAGCTAAATTAATTTTATGTCATATATTGCAAATGCATTCAGCTAATTTGGTTACTAAACATAGTGATAGAGAGAATTTTACTAATAGGCGTTAGCTATTAATTTTATTACACATATTACAAAGACAGGTGCCTAATTTTTTCTTACTGAACATGGTGATAAAGAGACATTTGATATGTATTACAACTCATTAGCAATAGGTGTCATATGAAATTTTCAAAAATCTTGAAAATTAGAAAGGTAGTGTACACTTGTTATGTGATCTATCAAATTAATAAAACTCAAACTACTTTGTTATGGATCCAACCATTATTATACCTTAAGGTCTAATAAATAAATATAAATCTAAATATCATTATTCTAAAACTCACTCATTTCTCTTTATTTACCTATTTTTCCATTTGGCTTAATTACAATTTTGTTACCATTTGGATTACTTGTTTTTATGAAGTTTTAAAAAGGTTAATCACCTAAAAATTTTATCAATTGCTACCATTTGCATTACTTTTATTTATTTATTTATTTACTACTAACTAAAGTTTGCTTATTTTAAATTATTGAAAATTCAGCCAATTGTACCTTACTCCAATCATATTTAACCAATTTCAAGGAAAACTCATACCGGTTGTTGAATATTATATACTAAAAAAATATATAAGAAATTTATTGAATAATCTAATCTTATGCACAAAGCATGTAGTAGTGAAATTTTAATTAGTATAACAACTCTGATTTTCTAAGTAATAAAGAAAAGAACTCTTTTATGCATACTATAAATATTATCAACTTTTATTTCAAGTTAAAACTTTTATAGGATGATTTGTATGACTCTTAGTAATGGAATAATTTTTGACAAAAAATTATAAAACTTTATAAAAAAAACTTAAATTCAATTTTTTATTAGTGTAGAATATTTATTTCCCTTTTTTTACTTATTGTTCTTTTTATTGAATTTCATCATATTTATTCATTTTAAGATTTTATTATTAATTTAATTCACAAAACTTAACAATTAGTAGCTTTGAAAAAATTACTTAGTAATTGAACATTAAGAACCATGACCTATAGACCATAGGTTGTTAAAATCCCCTAAAGTATGTTACAATATTAAAACAAACAAGAAAATTTATCAGTTAACTGAAAAAAAACTAGGTCACTCTCATATAAATTTTTATAGGAAGCTAAATAATATCAAAGTTTTGTGTTGACACAATGACTTTTATGGCACAATCAATCTTTGGCACAATAAGCATTAAATCATTCACCATACTTGTTTGGATTTCTTAAAAAATAGCAATTCACCTTTCTATTTATGCATGTTGTCTAGGACAGAATTTTTATATTTTCTCATAACTTGCATCCAAAATTTGAAATGTTGGATCATTATTGAAAGAAATATTAAGATGGTCATTCATTGATATTGACCATTTTCAATTATTAATTTTTAATATTAATATTAATATTAAAATATATATACATATTTATATATATAAATGGACTTCTTACTAAATGGTTATCATATACACTTGATTGTATGTATGCACTTGTATTAGGTTCATACATTTCCTATATTTTTCTAACCCGTTCACTAATACATTCTCTAATTAAAAAATTATATAAATGACTTAAGGAGAAACTCTCTATTTTTCATGGAAGGGAAATTATTTGCAAAATCATTCATATATTCATATCAATTCTCACATAAAAACTATAACACTGTTGTCATTAAAAATATGAATAATAGTAACATTCATTTGAATAATAATAATAATAATAATAATAATAATAATAATAATAATAATAATAATAATAATAAGTGGGCGAAAGATAAAGTAGTGAACCTAACTTTAATCCACTTATATAACACTCATTACCAACCTATTCACAAATTAGTTAATTAACATTATTTGCTTCCATTATGAAGATTTAATTGAAAATTCATTGAAAAACTCACATGTATATCACACGTACACCACAGAATCAAAATGTAACTTAAGCAAAAATTCATTGGTGGTATAGTTTTCTTGCTTAAGTTATAATTTTTTTTCTTACTAAAGAAATCGTAAAAAGGTATCCTTAATAAACAAATACTATTACAATAGATATTAACATTAGTATTGCATTGAATATTATCATAGGCAAGTTACCAAAATCATTAGTCACATTTAGTGTTTGACTGGTGAGTGTTAGATTATAGCAAGATACATTAAGCGAATTTTAATAACCAAAGTAGTGAGATTAAAAAAGAAAAGTAGGGCTAGTTATTCTTCATGTTTGAACTGTTCACTTACCTTTAACATGGAGATCATAACTCCCTAAAAAGATAATTACTAAATCAACTAAACTACTTTGTCTTGATGTTCTTTGAGGCTGTTGTGTATGACATTTGAGACATTAGTATATCACTTATTCTAATAGTTTTATCCTCTTTTTATGAATCATCCCTCTTTATTGGTATTAGATTACCAAAAGACATTTGCACTTCACTCAATGATGTAGTTGAAGCATCATTCTAGAATTATGAAAAATTATAACAAGAATGATAAATCTTAAGATTCAAGTAAACAATATGAGCTAATTGAAATAGTTACATGTTGAGTTCCACTCAGTAGCAAATTTTTAAAATTAATATAGTAGCCTAAAAATACTTCAATTGAAGAACCCTAAAATAAAATCAAATGTAAGAATTTTTCCATGAATTATTATTACTTTCCAAACTAAAAGTATAGCTTTTTAAACAACTTATCTTACTTGACCAGCATCAATAATGTTAAGATTATCTTACTCAAGCTCAATTGCATTGTTAGTTATAAGAATAACTTTGTAAGGATTTTCTTCCTAGGAATGTTGTTTTTGATATTCCAATCACTTATTTCAACATTGAAAATCAATTTTTTCCTTTTGAGCAGATTTAACTCTTTTGGAAACCTAAATTCATCATCTTGCTACAATAATTTTCACTATTAAGTTAAAATAGAGTATGACAATAAGTAAAACTTCAACTACATATATAGGTGATTTACTTTAATCAAATCCTCCTTCAACTGAGCTACATCTTTCTTAGTGAATTAAATGACTTCACGATCAAACAAAACAAATGCAGCTGATCCACCTTCATCCACAACCATTCCTTGGATTCTAAACCTTTAAATAAAAGCAAGGAAATTCTCTTTTCTTTTTTAGAACACATATAAGAAACAAAATAAAGAAGTTTCAAGCATCATCATATAATCTATTTTGTAAAATATTAATCATATAATTAATTACCTCGAAATAGTAGAGGTAGCCACCTTCTTGCAATAATAATAAAAAAGTTGATCACCAACATGCTTCACAACTTTCTTGCAAGAGTTGCATGCATCATAAAATAAATTATAATTACTTTGTATCTTTTGGATCGTCAATATAACTAAACATTTATAAGGCTACAATAATAACATATATTGTGAGAAATGAAATAAAATGAAATTACTATAATGTCATCCTTACATTGTCACAATTTCTAATTTCAATTAGATCTTTCTTATTTCTAAAAAAAAGGATCCCCTTATAAATAAGTTTGCTTGGCCAAAAGTATATTGGCTTAATTTTTGTGAATGGTTGAAATCAATCAACTTAAGCCTGTAAACCAAAAGTACTTTCCTTACACATGAATAATAAAATGTTATAACTTTTTCAATTAAAATGAGCATGAAATGAATGTCAACTTCAATTTATTTCATAGCCTAGTGCTTAAACTTTTGCTTGAATTAGTCAACTTCAAAAATAGGTAGGTTAAACATGACCTTAGTAGCATTCAAAGAATTAGTCAACATGACACCATCTATATGAGTAAAAAAATAAAAAAAAATAGAAAATAGCATTATTAGTCACTAATAAAACAATAATACAAGAACCTATCAAAGTAGCATCGTATTAAAAAGAGAATAGAGTTTTTACTAATCATCGATGCTCTTCTAGCTAGAAAAATGACAATAACTATATTGTTATCAGTCATAGCAATTAGCTTAACCATAATTGTATTAACTAAGTCACCCTAAAAAGTACTATTTAATTGCCTCCCACTGTTAACCTAAACATTAGAGTAATATCCCTTTATATATAGCATTAATCTCACATGCATATACACATACCTCTCATCTTGTAAAAGCATTTGCATTTTCTTCCCATCATTATTTTTTCCAACCTTTTTGAATAGGATTTAAGTTTACTACTTCACTAATGATGTCTATGAAGTAAAGTGTTACTATATACTATCAATATATATTAATAATAACTTGTATTAAAAAACTTATGAAAACATAATATACATTAAAGTTTAAACGTACCAAATAAATAGTGCCTTGGAATTCTCTTAAGGTAGATATCTTCAAATGCAACAAACTCAAAACCAAAAAGATCAATTTGAGCTTTATATGGTCTTACATTTGTACTCCGATTGCAACTAATTTTATATTGATGTTGAGTTGCTCTATATAGCTCATCATTCAATGCAACATGAAAATTTTAAATTATATTACATCATCCTTTAACCAAAATAGACTTATGTCAGTTAATTAAACCTTTTCCAAACATAGATGCTTCAATTTTTTTATTCTTCACATATCACTGCATTAAATTATTCACATGCAACCATGTCCTAAAATTAACTCATACACATATCATTTATTATGACACTATAATAAATTATTAAGCTAGACTTTTTAATCTATTCTATAATGTTTTAATTTCCTGTTTATCTAAGAGGACCATATTAATGCAAGTAACTTCACTTAAGTACTTTGATAGTAATGTATACTACATATGAATGATTCTCACTTTAATCCTTAAAGTCTCATCTAGGTCAAGTAAGAGCTTGCTTATAAAAGTGTAATTTTCATCTTTTCTGACACAACTGTAAAAAATCAACTACAATAGTTATGACACATACCTAGGACCCATACATGACTTAACTAATATATAAAAGATGTCCCCCTACTATATAAAAATCCATGCCAAGTAAAAATAAAAGCAGAAGATGATTGAAACCAACACTTTGGACACTATCCTTGTCAAGATGGATAGCAACTTCTATATGTGGACATCTTAGAAATATCTTATAAAGTTCATCCTTAGTTAATTATTATATAATGCCCATATGTATACATTGCTAGCTTAATTAGTTTAGAAGATTAAAGCTACAGAAGTATAAATATCTATAAATATCTAAACATTCATAGCTAAATATACTTATTTTGTATTGATATTTGTTTTTTAAAAAAATTAAAGTTATGAACCATACATATGTGCAAATACTGAAATATTTGAAACAACCCCCTACGATTCTTAAGTCCAGCACAAACTATACTTAAGCATCGGTTGGTAAAGGCAATAATAAACCTCCTCACTCTTGATTGTTTAAGATTAAAGTTTGAACACATAGATTGTACTCATATAATACTAGAAATAAAAAAAATAACATGATTATTAGCAAAATCATAAGAAACAAAACTTTTAAACTAAGAACAACTCACCTCAAAGTCATTTCTAGCAGAAAAGAAACCACAAAGAAGGCAAACCAAGTAGAACTTTTCAATAACACAACAACAGCTTGGGCTTTTCCAAAAGAGAAAGGAAAGCAAGGAAAAAAACTCAAATATGGAAAAGGGAGGTAATTTTTTTATTAAAAAGAGTTTAGTCCTGAGAAACTAGAAGATATCAAATCAATAGTAAGAAAAATCACCTCAAGTACATAATACCATTTCCCAACACTGCACACACTAAACAAACTTCACCCTATAGCTATAAAAAAGGGAAATTTAAGTTAAATCTTATACTTAATAGTATTTATGTTTATATTATATTATATTATAAAATTTAAATTTATGTATTTATTTATATATTTATACTTCATTTCACTTCATAATTCATAATTCATAATTCATATTCATAATTATAATTATGTGATGATAATTATAATTATAATTATAATAAAAAATATATCACTTGATAAATTTGAAATTTTGAAGTTGAAATTCAAATAAAAAAAACATTGTATTACTTACCTCTATTATATTTTATTTTTATTCTTATGCATGCATTGCCATAACTTTCTACTGGTCTTTCAAAAAAAGGACCTTACGCACAATTGAAATTTGAAGTTTGGACTTTTAATTTTCAATTTAAAAAAATACCATATTACTAACCTCCAATTTTTCTTCATGCACATTATAGTAGAGTTCTTCACTGATCTCTAGCAAAGATAAATCTTTAGGCAAATTGGTTGCAGTAGAACTCTTCATTGAATTGTAATTAAAGTAGCCTCCTACGAAGAAGATACACATAAATGTTAAAAGAATGGGAAAGAAAATGGAGAACTAAAACAACAGGAATAAAAATGGATAAATGAGGAAGAAAAAAGGAAGACTCCTACAATGCTTTTTCAAGAAGCTATAATGCTAGAAAAGGAAATAGCAGGAAGCAAGTAAAGAAATTAGTAAAGCAAATAAGAAGCTTCTGGAAGAATAAAACACAAACAAGTAAAAGCATGTTGCGAATGAAAGTAAGAGGATATCAAAATGATGATGTTATTGATTTTCAAAAGAATAAAAGAGTATCAATGTTAAAAGAAAAAGAGTGTAAAGATAGGAAGAAATAGAAATTCTAGTAGATATTATTATTATTATTATTAAAATAATTGAACGAATAAAATAATTGTTGAAAGAAATATTAAAAGCATTAAAAGAATTATTAAAAGAAAGAGAGAGTAACAACAGAAAGAGAAAGAAATTTTAACTTAAATGAATTGAAAGAATAAAAGAATTGTTAAAAGAAATATTAAAAGCATTAAAATAATTATTTAAAGAAAATGTGAGTAACAACAAAAAGAGAGAGAAATTCTAACTTATTGAAAGAATAAATAGATTGTTAAAAAAAATATTAAAAATAATAAAAGAGTTATTAAAATCAGAGCAGAAGATAACAAAACTTTGTGAGGTTTAATGAAAAATTTAGGCAGGAAAACTCACATTGATATGCTAACACATGACATGAGCAACACAACAATGAAGTAAATAAATAGATTCTAAAAAATGTTTTAGGTTTTCTTTAAAAATTTTTTAATATTTAACAAAAAGTTGTACAATTGAGTATGCCTAAGAGCACACCACAACATAACTCAATATTATCAGTTTGATTATAAATAGTTGTAAAGGAAAATAGAGGTTTTAATCCTTAAAAGTTCACTAAATTTTTAATTTCATTCTTTTGATGTAGTTAATTTATAATTTCAAATAATTTGTAATTAACATATTCTTTTTAATTGATGTGAAATCTAATTAACAAATTTTATATCCTTTTATATGTTGATTAAATTTTATATGATGGTATGTTATCTTAGTCATAAAAATTCATTTATTGCTAGTGAAATCATTCCCCATTAAAATTAAAATGATGTAACAGAAATAGAAGTTAAAATAAAATGGCTAAAAGTTAAAACATCATAGCTTATTAATCCCAATAATCTTATCTTGGAAAATAAGAGTTTAAAGAAACCGAGGAATTAATGTATTGGGGGATAAATATATTTTAATTTTGATGAAAAATTATTTTTGTGAAAATAAATGAATTTTAATGATTAAGTAAAGATAAAATTCTGCCATATAAAATTTATTTGACACACATATAAGATGCAATAGGAATTGAAATAAAATAGTTAGAAGTTAAATCATATAATTAGAATTAAAGTGAAATGATTAGAAGTTAAAACACTATAGACCATTAATCGCACTAATATTGTATTATAGAATGAGAATTTAAGAAAAAAAGAGCTAATGAATTAGGGATAAATATGTCTTAATTTTGAAGATGAATTATTTTTGTGGAAATAAATAAAATTTTATGATTAAGTGAGATAAAATGCTAGCATATCAAATTTATTTAATACATATATAAGATTCTAATGGTTAAATTCAATACCAATAAAAAAAAGGACTTAATTATAAAACTTTTAAAATTTTAAGATTTAATTATACAAATTAAAATTATAAGGATGAAATTACAAATTTAATAAATTATAAAAATTAGAATTTCCATTGTCCTATAGTTTGGATCCTTAATTTAGACAATGGATCTACTTATTGATAGAGATGGGTGAGAAGAATTTTACACCATCTTGTGCTTTGAATATATAGAGATAATTTTATGTGATGATTGGATTCAAGCATTTATTACAAAATCAATAAATACAAATAGTTTGTAAGGGATGCTTATATTTTTTAAATTATTTTTTAAAGCTATCTATTTTTTCATATGTCTCAAAGAAATATAAGCATTTTACAAAGCCATTAAGTACCACCTATTACATTTAATAGTAAAATTGTGTTCACCTAACATATTAACTACTTCCTTATCCAAAATTAGAGGTAAGGTTGCTTAGTAAAATGCCTACACAATATCAAATTGGTATGTCGACTTCCTCACCTTATTGATGATATTATGAAATACTGCCAAGTCTTTGAATTCATGCTTGGCAAGGATATTTTTTAAAATCTGACAATTGGAAAATGCACTTAATTCACCTTTTTTCTACAACCATGGAATTAAGAGAAGGCCTTTTAAAACACTCATGGCACATTAATTCTTTTCCCCTTTTTGTATTATGATGATACCTATCTACAAAGAGAAAATTATTATGTAAAATAATAATACTATCACAAATCCATTTTTTATCAAACCTAACTATTTTCCTTCTAATTTTAATGAAAACTCGAGCTCCCTTTCTTGTTAAGTTTGTTCCTCATTCATAGATATTTGCATCTATTTACTTACTATCTCAACTTGCTTGGATTTAAATATTAAAGATTGATTTAACTTCAATTTTCTCTACTAGGAATGTCTTAAAATGGCATGAAGTTTTATTATTAAACCATATCTCAAGTTTACTTTTATTGGAACTTAAACCAAACCAATTCTGAAACATGGATAACATATCAGTAATATTTTGAGAAGATTGTGGAGTTACTTTGAAAAAGATGATAAGATTATTAGCATAACACTCTAAATATCTTTATTTCTTCTTATTTTTTAAATCATGGTTGACAATACATTAGCACATAGAATAAATATATAAGGAGATATTGGATCTCCTTATCAGAGACCTATAGATAGCTTAATACTCTTTGTTTTCTCCCTATTAATTAAAACTTGATAAGGAAAAAATATTCTCTGTTAATATTTGAACTCATTTTTTCAAAAAAATGCATGTATTTTAAAATCCATTTAATACCACCCCAACTAATCGTGTCATATGCTTTATGAAAATTACCTTTTAGAGCTCCCTAAAAACTATTTTTACTTCTATTCTTCCTCATTAATTAGCAATTTTAGTAGCTATAACAATATTATTTGAAATCAATTTAACTCTAACAAAAGCATGTTGATAGGCAAAATGATCTCTTTCATGATTTTTTACATCCTGTTAACCAATACCTTTGATATAATCTTATAAGCCACATTACACAAACTAAATGGCTTAAAATTTGTCATAGTTTCCTATTTTTACCCTTTAAGAATTAGGAAAATGTGAGTTTAATTCAAAGACTTTAGCAAATAACCTTTTTGCAAAAAGACAAAACCATACCTTGGACTTGAGAATAAACAATATTCTATAATTTTTGAAAAAATCTAGCTAAAAAATCATTTAATCCTAAGGCATAATTAAGGCTTATATGGTTTATAGCATTAAGAATTTCTAACATGTCAATATGCTTATTGCTTAATTGAGGTACTTGATATTGCTCAAAATTTATCTACTCTATTCTATTGTTTGTATTAACATATAAATGTTGAAAGTATTTAACAACCAAAGCTTTCATTACTTAAACATTCCTTTGCCACCTTCCTTTATTATCTTTTAAGGTTCTAATTCTATTTATGCTCCTCTTTTTAACCACAGCTAAATGAAATTATATAATGTTTTAATCTCCATTGATTAACTATAATTTTCTAGTTTTCTGAGCTAATTTAAGTATTGATCAACCATTATTTTCCAGCTTTCTGAGCTAATTTAAGTTATTGTTCTTGAAGATAAAACTCCAATTATCTTTCAATGTGCTTCTCAATATTTATATTCATTGAAGCATGATCCTCTTGGAGAGTATACAACATTTTTTCTAACTTCATAATTTTATTGCTTAGTTTGCCAAAAGTTAATTTATCTTATTCTCTTAATGCCTATCTTTTTTTTCATTTAATTTGGATATTAATTGATATGGAAATAATCCATTATGATATTTTGTCTAGGAGCTAAGAAAAATATTTTTACATGAACAATGAGTCAACCACATGTTTTGAAACTAAAAAATATGGTTTTTGTATGCATGTTGCTTGTAGTATTAACAAAAAAAGGGAATGCTCTTGTTAGTGAAATAAACTTATTAATTTCTTGTATGCTAAGATGCATGGACTAAGGTTTATCTTTTGTAACCCTATATTTTTATTATAAATAGATTCCTCAAAAATCTCTTGTCTCTTTTAACGTGGTATTTAGAGCTATCTAGGTACCTTCTTTCAACCAAAATTAAAAGAAAACCAAAACTAAATAACTTGTGCTTTTTTCTTTCTCTTCTTATTTTTTCTCTATGTATGACTAGCTCATGATAATACTAGTGATAATTTAGTGTCATATTTTTAGAGGCATTAGATTGTGAGTACAAAATTGCAAGATAGAGATATTACTATTTGGTTCTATTTAAAAGACGATGTCTATTATTTATAGCAATTGGCAACAATTTTTAGTGGCTTTTCACTATCTTAGTTAATGATATCATAGATTAGCATCCTCTAACAACGATTGACTAACACATGTACCACATGTATAGTATTTTTTAGAGCATATGAGCACTATGCATAGTAGGATCTCTAGCATGTGGCAACATATAAGACACCCTCTGGTAGTGATTCTTCTCTAGCAAGTACCTTAGCAATTTCTGCACCCTTCTATTGGTTAGGTTTATGATTTAGACATTATTTTTAGTTATAATTTTTGCTCTTTTTTATTTTTGATCTAGTTTTTTATTTTCTCTCTTTGTTATGATAGCGAAAACTAGTAAATCTGAGTCTAGTTCAAGTGAAAATAATTCAAATTTTATGTCTCTCTTCTTTAATTTAATACTTATTATTATAAAAATAACTAATTGAAAAAAATCTATTGAGTATTTATTTAAAGGTGTTGGCAGATTTAATTACTTGACTAATGACCTATCGACTAATAACATGAAAACTCAATGGATTATAAAAGATTAGTGATTATTTTATCTAATAAACAATACCTTGGAGAAGGAAGTTAAAAATGATTGTGTACACTACAAGATAGTCAAAGATTTATAGACATTCTTTGAGACTTTTTTTTCAGGTAAAGATAATTTAATTCATATTTATGTCTTATATGTGTCTATGTTTCAGCAAATTGTACAATCAAAGATTGTATCTCATATTCATACCAAATGGAATAATATCTATAAATAATGGGACTATCTCCTTACTGTTACTGAAGATCTCAAGGCAATGCATACTCAATGAGAACAATCAACTTCTTTATCTTTTCTTATTAATTCATTTATAGCTTAGCTCTGTTCACTAGCAGATCTTATTTAGCTCTAAGTAGTTAACTTAATAGTTTTTTTATGTTCTTTGAGTAGCCTAAAAGCTATTATCAGCTTCCTTATCTACTTTGGTTAATTCCTCTACTTTAGTTAGTTTTAATACTTGAAAATGTCATAATAATGATAGAGAAAGTAAAGGCAGAGCTTGTAATTTGACTAATAGTGATATTTGCTTTTATTGTAAGGAACTAGGTCATATAAAAAACTTGTCTGAAGTTAGTTGCACAATAATATCACCATCTCAATTTACACATACTACTTCTAGCACTTTTGCACTAGAATCTGAACATATAAACTTAATTAAGGATAATTATAATCGTTTGATTTAGCCCCAAGTTTCATAGCAACCACCAATCATACAGTGGCCACCTTCCACTTAATTTATTGCTACTCTAATTTAGATAAACAATCCTACTACATATCTTTCCCATTCCAAGTTTAGATGGATAATTGATTCTAGGACCATTGATTATATGTCAGGAACATAGGTATTTTTTTTCTTCTTTTATGTCCATATCTTCTTTTGTCACTTTAGCTAATAGGTAAACTACTTGTGTTGTTAGGAATGGTATAATCAATGTTATCTCTGATATTTCTTTAACTAATATTTTATATTTTTATAAATTTTCATTCAACTTACTTTTGGTTAGTTAAATCACACATACTTATAACTATAGTGTTTTCTATCTCCTTAGTTATATTTTTTAGGATCTTTCGATGAAGTAGATTTTTAGTAAAGGACACAAATCTTGTGGGATATATGTGCTTGATGGTAATTTCCTTTAATCTACTCCTCCACCCATTGCTACTACTACTACTACCATTACTCCTTAGCAATTATGTTATCAATTAGGTCATCCTTTATTATTATCCGTAAAGAAATTATGTCCTTATCTAAGTTCTATTTTGTATTTTGATTGTGATTCATGTCAATTTGCTAAATAGCATCATTAGTTTTATATTCCTAAAGTTAATAAACAAGTTGCATCCTCTTTTAAATTAGTTCATTTAATATGTAAGGTCCCTGTTTAGTTATAACCAAACTTGGTTATCATTATTTTATTACATTTGTTAATGATTATTCAAAAACTATTTAGCTTTACTTAATGAAAAATCATTCTGAGTTATTTGATATATTTTGTGCATACTGAAATTATGAATCACTTTCATACTTCTATTTAAAATTTGTGCAGTGATAATACTAAAAAATAGTTTTCTACCCAATCTTCTTTATATTTATTTAGGCATGGTATTATACATTAATCCTCTTATGCAGTTACTTCACAATAAAATGGGGTAGTCAAATAAAAAAATTTCTCATTTAATGAAGATTTCATATGCACTTCTATTTCAGATGAGTCCTTAAGGTATTTTAGGTAAACACTATTTCTACATGTTATTTTTTAATGAATAGAATGCCTTCTTTAGTTCTTGATAATGAGATACCTTATTCTTTCTTATTCCTTTTTCAACCATTGTTTCATCTTACTTTACACATCTTTTGTTGTACTTGTTTTATTCATGATTATTAATATCAAGTTTCTAAATTAGATCCTTAATCTCTAAAGTGTTTTTCTTAGGTATTCTTGCACTAAAAAATGTTATTATTATTATTATTATTGTTGTTGTTGTTGTTGTTGTTGTTATTCTAATCTAAGACATTATTTTATGCCTTTGATGTTACATATTTTAATCAGTTCCTTTCTTTGATTCTTTTATAGTTACTCCTTACTTAAGTTTAAACATGTTGACAATTATTTCTTTATGTATGCTAATTCTTTATGTATACCCTAAACTAGATCCTCAGTATCTAAAGTGTTTGCTTAGGTATTCTCATACTCAAAAAGGTTATTATTATTATTATTATTATTCTAATTTGAGACATTATTTTATGTCTTTTGATGTTAGATATTTTTAATCAATTCCTTTCTTTGATTCTTCTATAGTTACTAATTCCTTTCTTAAGTTTGAACCTGTTGACAATTATTTCTTTATGTATGCTACAACATCTCAAGTCTCTACTCCCCAACAATAGCTTTCTTTTCCTATTAAGTTTGTTTATTCTTACAAAAAAACTAATCTCTATAATAATAGCACCACTATTAAATATTTCACTAGTTGCTAAACAACCATAAGCTTCATTTCTTCCACAAATGGCTTCTTTCTTAGAAGATTTACCTCTACCACCCTTCAACCTTAATGTTTTTATTACCTGTTATAAACGTTCTTGTAGTTGCACCTAAAAAGGTAAGCATCCTACATCTCATCTTATATAATATCCTAAGTTGAAAACTAATTTTTATAAATTATGATATTTATGGATATTTAGACTTAAAGGTTCAAGAATATTGAAATGATATTTATATTAATATTTGAAATTTATTTTATTTATATAAGGCCATTACTAATTTAAGATTATTTTAAATAATTTTTGTAAGATATTTCCTACAAATTGAAATATTTTAGTGAGGCAAGGGTTTATAAAAACATTAATTGTTAGTATTGACAACTTATTTATGGGAGATTGAAATATTTATTTTGGGATTTTCAACTCTATCAAATTATTTTATGGGAAAATGTGGATATTAAGATCTTACTTATCAAAAGCAATATCAAAATATTTTATTAGAAAATATAAAATTTAAGAATGTGGAAATTATAAAATAAATTGTTAATATTTATAAATTATCTTTGAAAATCATGAAAATTAGAAATAATAATTTCAGGAAGTTTAAATATATTAGCTTGGTATAAATATAAATGCTTATTAATGGATGATGGAAAAATACATGGAATGAGATTTTAAATAAAATTGATTTTATGGAAAATGTTTGACATAAATTAATGGTTGAAATTTTAGAAAAGAGCTCATTATAAGGTGAGAAGTATTGAAATAATACTCACAACACTTTTAATATTTTTTTCCTCTCATTTTTTAAGCATGTTGGTACCCTTTTTTTTTTAACTATTTTTTATACCTTTCTCTCTTTTATTTACTGTTCCAAGTACCCTTTCCTTTTAAAGAAAAATCTTATCCCTTCTTTCTTTTCTCATTAGCACTTTCTCTTTCCTTTCTCTGCCTAGTTTCCCTTCTTTCTCCTTTTCCTTTCTTCTTTGCTCTTGTGCTGACCTTTTGCATGTGATTGCTAAAGATATGTCATGGTAAGCCTTTTGCTTCCGCCTTTTCATGCTACTATTGGTGTTAAGCGGCAATTGCTAAAAAAGCAACCATGAGCTAGGTTTGGTTTATAAGAGCTTGGTTTGGCAATGTCTTAGTGGAGATTTTTCCCACGAGCTTCTAGTAGTTGCTCTGATGGCCATCTTCAGTTCTAACAGTTTAGCAACTAATGGTAGTTGCTCCTCTACATTTTTCCAACAAATGCGAGATTTTCTAGCACTAGTGAGCTGTCGACAGCTTCTTCCGATGTCGATGAGTAAGGTTATACCATAATATTTTTATATTTTATTGATTTGATTTATATTTCAAGATAAACTCATATTATACATATAATGTTCTTTAGTTGAAGCTTTTGAAAATTTTCATTTTTATGATATGTATTGCATTTTTATAGTAAATTTAAGTAAGAAATAAAGAAACCTATTTTATGGATATTTAAGATGGGTGATGAGTATTTAGGAAAAATGTGCTTTACATACTATAGAATGTTTAAACAACATGGGAACATTATTTTAAAAATATGATAATGTTCTGTAGTAGTTTATACTTTGGAAAGACCTATCTCTACAAGGTTTTGGAATTATAGTGCTAGTTGAAAAAAAATTGATATTTTACATAACAAAATGATAAGTTATCCTATTGATAGCATTTTTGAAATAGTACGTCTTATTATTTTTACAATATAGATTGTTAAATTATTATGATTATTCACATTCGAAAGATTGAACTTAGATCTAGAAAACCTTTTGTTTTATCATCTTATCTTGTATATTGGATATTTAGTATACTTGGAATAGCTTTAGTAAGATTAAGATACTTTTGAAATGAAACACTCTTATAAGATTCTAACTAGAACTAAGCAAAACCCACTTTATCATCTTATAAGGATAATTAGTATATCACTGGTAAAAATAATAATGAGGCATTAGAATGTTAATTTACTATTCATAAAGTGCATTCATATTATAAAAATTAATATCTTGGTGTTTGAAGTGATTTATGCAAATCTTAAATCTATGGTACTAAATACATAAATCGATGTTAGGAAATATAAGAAATTGATAATAAAAGATACTATCGTATTAATATTTGAAATTTTGATTTGTAATACTTGGAAACAAAATAGATAGTATTCTTGTATTCATAATATTATTGTACATGGTGAATTAGGAGGATAGGAGAAAGACAAGGATTAACCACTTTAAGCTTCTACAGTGGATGCATGCCATCAAGTGAGTGTATAGCTCACCATATCTTAATATCTTAATAAAAGATAGTTTATATGTTATGGATTGTATTCTATTTTTTGATAGTACAGATTTCTTATTCATGCCTGTATATTCATGTATAAGTTTAGTACCGTGTAATAAGAATAAATAGTTATTTAAGTAAATGTTAATTAATTAGAGTGCATAGTAGAAACATGATAATGATAGTTTTATCTAGTGATTAATGAGTCATCTTGTACCAATGGACTTACAAATGATTGAGTAATATAAAAGTTAAGTTCTCATGTGTTCAATATCTGTGAATTTTGTCAAGAATGACATTAAAAATAGTCAATTAAGTTGCAAAAATGATGACGGAAATTATGAATAGAGATGGAGCCATAATATGATAGCTGGACGATAAATTCCTGACTAACAATTGTGAAGGATATAAGATTGATCTGAGAGCTTATTGGGAAATTCCTAGTGAGTAGTTGAGAAAAGTATAGACTTGATCTTGAAATAAAAAAGGGTAGCTACATATATGATTACTATGACTAAATGTGTGATTAAGTATGATATAAGAACCTTGCTTGTTATTAGATGTCATTGTTTGACATGGATGTAAATACATAATGTGACTATGATGATATGTTTTCATTTTAACCTTAAGGGCTATTTGTGATTGTGTCATCTACCCATATGGGTAGTGCAAGTTGTAATGATGTTGTGTATTATTAGATAGTTGTAACTTTCACAAGCTTTATGCAAGAGAGTTGTCATTCCAAGATTTAGTTTCCTAGGTTTCAAAAATCCAAGAAATGGATTTGTTAATAGTATCTAATTTATTACATGCTTAACCTACGATTACCACATATAAAATTGAACTCCCATAATATAGTGGTAAATATGTGCTCACTGAGTTCTTGTAACTCACTTTGTTATATCCTAAATGTTTTTAGGTTAATACTTAAGCTTGTTACATCCATGGTTTGATAGTTGGAATTCTTGTTAGATTAGGAATAGAATTTAAGAATAAAAAATGTATTGATTCAACATTTGATGTGTTGAATCATTTATGTGTGTGTAAATTTGAAATTGTATTATACTATGTATATGTGTGATTACTATCGTATCTGAGAAATAATACAAGTATTTTATTACAAAAGTATGTGACCCTTAGGAAGTGTCCAAAAATAGGGAAGATTTTATTCATTTTTCCTAATAATTTTTAAAGTAAATTTAGAGTTCCTCTAAAATTTTGAAACCTATTAGACAATAAGACTGGAAAATAGTTAAGACCTGTGGAAACCAATAATAGGATCCATGTCAATCATGATTAGGTTAGGTCCTAACATCTTATCTCTAATTTTATGTTATATTTTGCCTTACTTACGTCTTCCTAATCTTTTATTAGTTCCCTAGATCCTATTACTATTCTTGAAATTATTTTAAAGGCTTTTTCTTATGATAAATGGCATGATATTGTAAAAAGATGAAAGCTCTTGAGAATAATAATACTTTTGGGAGCTTGTGCCCTTGCTAAATAGTAAAAATCCTATTACATGCAAGTGGTATACACAGTTAAAGTCAACCTAGATGGTTCTATTACTTAACTAAAAGCTTGATTAGTGCTAAGGGTTATGCATAAACTTATCATATTGATTACTTTGAGACTTTTTCTCCTATTGCTAAAATAACATCTATTCACATATTTCTTTCTTTAACTACTTGTTAATACTAGCCTCTTCACTAACTTAATGTTAAAAATACTTTTCTTCATGGAAATTTATATGAAGAAGTCTATACAAAGCAACTACCTAATTATATTGCTGAGGGGGAGAAAGGAAAAATATGTTAACTAAGAAGGTCTTTGTATGATTTAAAGAAATCTGCTCAAGCATGGATTAGCAAATTTAGTGATGTTATAATAGAATTTGGTATAAAGAAAAGTGAATATAATCATTCTATGTTTTACAAACATTTTAAATCCAGGTGTATTCTTCTTGTTATTTATGATAATGACATTGTGATTACCAATAATGATCAGGTAGGAATTTCAGAATGAAAGAACTTTCTTCAATCTAAGTTTTAGGATAAGCACTTAGAACCACTTTAATATTTCCTAGATGTTAAAATTATCTGAAGTAAGAAAGGAATTTTTATTTTACAGAGGAAATATATTCTTGACTTTTTAAAAGAAACTAGTTTGTTTCATTCAAAATCATGTGACACCCTTATAATCCCAAATGTTAAGCTTAGATTGGAAAAGGGAGAATTACTAGAAGATAAAAAATGTCACAAAAGGTTAATGGGTAATTAAGCTATTTTACTATCATAGGACCTGACATTACTTTTTCAATTAGTGTAATATATTAGTTCATCAATTTTCTAAGAACTTCTTATTAGGATACAATTTTGCACATCTTACAATATTTAAAAAATACACCTGGGCATGGAATATTATATTAGGATCATGGTCATTGTAGAATTGAATACTTTTTTATGCTAATTAGGTTGGGTTTCATATAAATAGAATGTTTACCTTAAGATATTGTGTGTTTATCAGTGAAAATCTTGTATCTTAGAAAAGCAAGAAACAAGCATGATATTTCAATTTAGTGCAAAGTTTGAGCATTGGGTCATAGCTTATGTTACTACTAAACTTCTATGGCTTTCTTGTCTTCTTAATCAACTTAGAATTACTTCATCTAAAGTGATACAATTACAATATGATAATCAAGTAGCCACTTACATTGTAATGAACCTAGTGTTTCATGAATAAACTAAGCATGTAGAGGTTAATTGTCATTTCATTAGGCAAAAACTTTAAGAATGTGTTATCAATCTTAGACATATAAGAATAGGGAAACAAGTTGCTAATTTTCTTACTAAAATTTTTCTAGGAAAATAGGTTGATAATGTTTGTAACAAGTATATTTAATATCTAAGCCTATTAGTTTCTTGTGTGCTATGATATATAGACCTAGGTCTATCTCTTGTAATCCTATATTTTTATTATAAATAGACATTATCTTCCTCAACTGAGGATATGACCTTACAAATCTCTTCTCTCTCTTAATAAATCTAATGTAACTATAATAAAAGCAAAAATATAGGTATAAAGGAAAAGCATAAGCCACATTTCTTTACATAAACTATGATTAAGTTTTTCCCATATAGTAGAGGATCTTATTCTATTATTAGTCCAAGTGTACCAAACACCTTTACTTTTCAAATCTACTGGACCACTATAAAAAATAGCATCCTTAAAGTTATCAACTTCTTATATCTTTGAGAATGAACTTAACTTATTATTTAGATATAAAACTTGATTGAAGTCACCAATCAATAATCATAAATCTTAGATAAGGGTACTAATTTCTTTCATAAAATTGCATAATATATCCTTATTTTGCTACTTATGAGGTCTATAAATACTAGTTAAATATATAGTACTAAAAGATGGATTATGCAATTTCAAATGAATCTAATTGGAAGTTATATGAATTAGCTTAGTTATAAAGGCATCATTCTAACCCTATGTTGTTCCTCCATTATAACCATTCATATCAAGACAAGTTAAATGATATAACCCTATCAAACATTTTTTGAGCTCTATCTAAAGATACTATAGTTTTAACTAAAAACACAAAGTTCAAACAATGTTGAGACATGAGCTATTTGAGCCTTTGAATTGTAAAGGGGCATCCTAAACCTTTACAATTCCAAGCTAAAAGTTTCATGGTTATCTAAGAGGCTGATTTAGGACAGCCTTTTAGAACCCATGGAGCATTGAGTCAAATTTCAATTAAACTATCAATTTGCATACTTGAGCAAGCTTTGGAAAAATAAACATTTTGGACAAACTTTTGAACTTAAAGTTGCTGTGAAATTTCTAAAGGTCTCTCATGAATATTTTCTAAGATGAATATTCTTCTTTTATTAGAAACATTACACTAATATCATATTTTCTCTTTCTACTACTATTTGCTTATTAATTTACACTTTGCATGAAATCTTCTATTTCCTAATTTGTATTATCCATGCTTAAGAATTCTAATGTAAATCCTATATTTAAAGGAGCTAGTGTTCTAAAATTTATATCATTTTGAATTTGATGTTGTGCTTGAAAATCTTTAATATCTTTTTCTATAGCTTCTATAACAGATAACCTTCTCTTATTAGCATAAGATAATTGTGAATCTTATCTTCTTTCCTTATAAATGTCATCTTTTAATTGATTAGCATCAACCTATCTTGGTTGAGTAGACATACGGATCAACCATTTGATAAAAATATAAAAAAAGAAACTACCAAAGCCTGATCAACTCATAATTGCATAAAATTTGTTATGAAAAGGTAATTAATTGAAATGTTATGTTATTCCTAATAACCCACTTTTTAGATAAAGAATAGAAGACTTAAAAGCTAAACTCTACATCTCTTTTGGAATATTAGGAAGATTAAGCCTTAGATTTGTTTGAACAGCACTTCTTCTTTCCAATATATGCAATCTAAAAATCATCTTATGATTATTCTAAACTTGCAAATGTCTTTGTATTCTCCCTAACATATGTAAAGATAGATAGTTCATTGGATTTGAAGAAGAATTCTAGTGTTTATCATCTGTAAACATTGGTAAACTATTAACTTCTATGTTATGTTCATCCAAATCCATTATGAAATGAAAAGTTAATGCTTTTAAACCCATTGCATTATTGGACTCCTTTTCTTCATAATTAAACTAAATACGTTAAGCATTTGCTATAAAATGAAAACTTACTAGCATAATTGATTGTCTTAAAAAGGTTAAATAATAGGAAAATTTAGAGAGCAATTAGAACTAGGCATGATCAGACCTTATTCTAGCAAAGGTGGGTTTACATGCTACATTACTTCTCTATCCCCATCTTGAAGTAATTCTAAATTGATTTTTTTCAATATTATGTACTCTTTTAATTTGTTAAGTGGGATTTAATTCCATCTCTTCATTAAATTATTCGAAAAACTCCTTTTTAAAAAATCATATTACATTTCATCAAAAAATATTTAATTTTGGTTTTTATTAAAATAGGCTTTAAAAACATTACCAAGGTGATAATGAAGTCTTAAAGGCTTAAATCTAAGTTTGATTTTAGTAGTTTTTCTTCTTAAATTAGTTCCAAAGGCCTTTACATTTGTCATAAAATGTTGTCTTTCTAAAACCACTCCAGTGTCCATATAAAATCTATTTCAAATACTATTCATTTATATCTTAATATCATTCGTAACTTGCTCTAACTTTTAAGGCAACTATTATAAGAGTGTCCTACCTTTCCATATAGAAAAGTTAGATTAAAAACCCTCTTATATTTACACTAGAACTATATAAAAGAACTACTATCTAATTTCAAATAAAAGCCCATAAATAAAGTTCTATAATCCTTAATATGAATTCATATCCATCAATTCAAAGATTTTTAAGATAATAAAAAGTTACTCAATCCATTAAACATTTCTTATCATTGAGTGCATATATTTTGCAAAAGCCATTGTTTGATATTCCAAAGGTAATCCCTACAACTAGACCCAAACAAGAAAAGTATTCATATAAATAATTTCAAGTCTAAAGTTAGGCTCCCAAAGGTTTAGAATTAGCAAGGCTTCTTTGACTGACTAAGGACCATTTTGTGATCTATTATCTAACCTTTGAAATTGAATAGCATAAACATGTCCCACGCTTTCAACTATTCAGAAATTCCCTTAAAGACACTAAACATTATGTAACACCACTATAAAATTGCAAATTTACATCGGTTATTTAAAGGATTAGATATTAGTTTTAAATTGTTATTTTATCAATTGTTATAGTATAACATTGGTTATAAAACCATTGTAGAAAAAACATTACATTAGTTCCCTAACGTAAACTATCATAGTTTCTTGTAAGTTACACCATTTAGTAACTAGTTATATTTAATGATATTAGTTTTATCTGTATAACCATTGTTAAAAATTGTAATTTAACATCAAATTATTTTATTAATTGACATAGAATATTTGATATACTACTTTGGTGATTCATATAACTAATATTATATTACATTCCTCCCTCAAAAAAAAAAAACTCTCTAAACCCTCTTCATTCTATACAGTATCACATGACACTTTCTATTGCACTACTTCCAACCTAAAATATATCCATGACCTTCCAAATTACAACACTATAACTTTATAATACATACAAGCACCATATTAAATAGAAAACAATGTATACATCATTTTAATTACAGTACATAATCCTAAATTCAATATATACAATTCATAATAAACAGAATAACCCGATTTTTCCTTTATATTAATCCCATATAATTTAGGTATAAGATCAGGAATTATCTAATGATTTATACTATTGAATGACATATATCTAAATCATTTTTAAACTTCAAAGAGACAAAGTAAACAAATGAAAATTTAAGTATTGCAACAACTATAAAGGATTTATCATGATTAAAGAAAAATTATCTTTTAATTTATTATGGATATCATTTTATTTGAGTATATTTAATTCATTATTTATGTACAATTATTAAATGGGATTTACATTATCCAAATACTTTCATATAGTATATAAACTAGGAATCAAATAATTGTGTACATAAGCATAACTTAAAAAAAAGGCTACGTTGCAAAAATAAAACAAAAAAACTAAGAAAGTTCAAAGTTCTACACTTTTCTAGTGAATGCACAATGCCCATAGATTTGCCAATGAGATTACAAATCATTAATATTACAAAATAATTAGTAAGTATAAAGAGAAAAAAGAAAACTAAAAAGAATCTTCTTAAAATTGGAATGTGAATATACCTTAGTGGAGAGATAATTATTTTAGGGTTACAAGAATTTTATAATAAAATTTGCAAATAATATTATAGCTTCACTCTTTTTAGTTTTTAATAAAAAAATGATGTCATTAACCAAAATATTTTATTTAAAAAGGTGTTTCAAGCAAAAACTTTATAATTTTACAAGTTGGTAGCATAGAAATTATTTTTTATTGAATAATCATGTTTTTCTTATATAATTATGTAGAAACAAATAGTAATAGCAATAAATGGAAAAGAACTTTAAATAAATATTCCAACAAATAATAATAGATACAATAGCAACAAATCTAAAAACTTCATAAATCATAACATTTTCTTGTACAATTATACAAATGCAAATAGTAACATATTAAATAATCTAATAAATAAGAAACTACATTTTACAATGAACAATAGAATTTAAATGAAAAGAAAGAATGGGATACCTCTTCTCATAATTCCTTTATATTACTTGAGAACTTTTAAGTTATGTTCTAAGGAGGAAACTGGTGATAAATTATAGTAAGAAAAAGCAAAAGATCCATTTTTGTAAAGAACTTAAGTCTTCTAATGTAAAAATAGATATGTTATTTTTTCTTACAACAATTTCTCATTAGTTTTATTATTTTTGCGTTTTCTCAAAGTGGGATATCATTTAAGGGTTTTTTTTAATGATATAGATAGTTGCAAATTAATGATCAATTATAATTAGAAAAAATAGCATTAAGAATCTTACATTGTACTCAAGCCTACTAATGCAAGAGTGGAGATATTACTTATTTTTATAATAACTTATCATTATTTTGTAACTTATCAAAGTTTGACATTGCATTTTTATATCTGTTAACCTTAAGGTACTTGATTAATCATTTAATTTAAGCATATGAGTATTTCTATTTTTCAGTGTAAGAACAATACTACTTACTCTGTGTGTATAAAAGTATGACACAACACATAGAGTAATCAACACATAGTGTCTCGAACTAAAACATAGGAATAGTTAAACACTCATAGCAAATGAAGCATTCATGCATCTCAAGAATAACTATCTTGATAATTGTTTCAAATAGGCAAAGAAAATCCTATTTATAAGCCAAGAAGAAATCGGTGATGAACTGTCATAGTATGTGAACTATTAATAAACCACCATGACTTGCAAATTATTAATGGATCATCATAACGTGTAAATGAATCTTCATGACAATTGAAATGGAGTACCAAACTTTAGACATCCTTTTTTTTAATAAAAATCCAATGTCATATACTATTCTTTATACATCTGTTATTATAAAAATTGACATCATATGCCGATACCTCATAAGATGTCAACGTTGGTAAATGCTTATTGCCCATCATTTATTAAAGTTAGATGACCTATAGTAAGTGCTCATTACAACCATTTATTAGAGTTAGGTGTTGGGTACTATATCTTTATATGTCAGTTTGTTCAAATAAATGATGTAGTATCATGCAATTATAATCATATTAATTTTTATAGTAAATAACTAATGTAGTTTTTTTCTATAGTTTATATATCATTGCATTTGTCTAAAAATAGACATAATAACAAATCATTGTTCTATTAACATTATCATCATTAACTAATAAATATTTTATAATAATATTATAATTAATTATTTGATCTCACAACTTTGAAGAAAAGTGATTGTGAATGTTTGCATAGTATCCATGAAGTAGTCCCTTCCCTTTACTTTGATATTCACGACAAATTTCAACAAAGTATACCCTCATATGAATAATGTAAGACTTGCAAATAAAATTTTCTTATTAGCAAACACCCATATACTTACTTTTTCTTGATATTAGTACCCTCATATGAATAATACAAGAGTTGTAAATAATTGAATTCAAAAGCAATGACTTATACCTCAGCAATTAATGATCGAGCAACATCAATCTTGTATTGTCCTTTTATGCTACATAAATAAAATAAAGTGAAAGAGAAATTATATAATGAAACTCTAAATGAAAAAAGGAATGAAAGAGAAAATAAAATTCGGACACAATTTATAGGTAGTATAGGATATTTTACGTTAATTACTAATTAAAAAATTGACGTTATAAATAAATGACATCATTCAACTAAAGAATTTTAAACATTGTTTATTATATTGGTAGGAAGTTATTATAAATTGATAAATATTTATTACATATTAATTGACTATTATATTAAATTTAGACATCAATTATGGTAAAAAAACTATTGTGGCATAGAAATTTAGTTTTCATAAACAACATCGACTTTAATAAATGATCGACATATTTTTTTCTCATATATTTTTAATTATTTTATATACCACATCAAATTTCAAAAAATTATATCAATTATTAGAAAACAAAGTAACCATTATACAAAATACCTAGGAGATGGATCAAGTATGAGAAAGGTTGAAAGTCATAAGTTTGACGAAAAAATGATTATTTAATTAATTTTATTAAATATCATAAATTTAAGATAAGTTATATATTTTTTATATATTTTTCTTACAATGATACAAATATCAATGTATTGAATATAAATGTACAAAAATATGACTTGACATTGATATAAGAAAAATTATTGTAAAATTTTATTCATTCTATATATCATTATATTAATAAATACAAATTTACAACAATATTATACAAGGTGAAAAAAAAAAAAGAAAACTGTGGTCTTCCTTTATTATTGCCAAACTTGGTGCTAGTTCTCATTATCATTTATCAAATTTTGATATTGGTGAATCATAGATCTAAGTAATACATTTACCTTAAATACCAATGTCAACCCATGTTTGAAGAGGAGAAACATAACTCCTTTATCATCTAATTTATCACATTTAGATGATATTGGTTAGATTTTATAATGTCTCTAAAAATGTCAAATGAAATAGTAGGGGAGTTGTGTTCCTCCAACTCAAATATACACTAAAGTTAGATAATAAAGGTTAAAGTATTACTAAAATATTTTTAAATAGAGAGCAAACATGAAATATACACTTAATAAACTAAATTGTATATGCTAGTTATTGAATCAAAACCGACATCTTAGAACTACTCCATTAAAAATAAGTGTCATTTCATTACCTAAGGAAACTTTTTAAATATCTTTACACATTGGTTAATAACAAAATCCACATGGAATATTTTCTTTTTCTTGTGTGATCTTTTAAGTGCCTTTTGGAAAACAATTTCCTAATTGAACCCTTATCTCAACTCTTAAGTTTTCATTTAAATTTCAAAAATGCCACTGGTTTGTTTTAAACCATTGTCTTATTTGTTTTAATAATTTCAAAAATTCTACTGTATTTATATAGATGTCAGTTTATTCTATGACCAATGTTTATTGATTGATGTAAAATTGTAATTATGTAATAGTGTAATAAACTATTTAGAAAGGTGGCAAAAATATACCTTTCATCTAGCATGCAACATAATAGACAAAATCTCCACTTATCCTTACTCTCTTGCATAGCCTTAGGGTTCAACTATAACATTGGACAATGACAAGGTTTATAAGGTAAATCAACTTGCATATGGTCTATATTCTTAGCCAAACAATCCTTTAACTCAAAGGTGTCAAAGATAAAGGAATATTTAGAGAGAAAACTCATATTTTACTTCATTGAAAAATGCCTAATACAAGCAGATCATGTATAGTCATTAAAGGTGACTTTTTATGCAACTATTAATGACTCTCTAATAATTAATTACATGAACCTAAATATATAGGAATTACACATACTTAGATGCACATATACTTTTAGATGCATGAATCACACTTATCTAGATACATGTATATTAATATTCAATGTACATAATCATACACAATGAATATAACTTAATAGATATATGAACTTAAACAGTAAAATTACAAAATTACTATTTCTAACACTTCCCTTTAATTTTGGAATTTCTTGACTCTTAGCCTTGATTGCAATCTTTAGAAGCCTTCAAATTTGAGGGTCTTCATAAAAACATTTGTAACCCGATCTTAAGTTTTCATATAATTTAGCTCAATTTCTTTCTTAATAACATACTCTCTAATAAAATGATACTCATGTCTATATGTTTGCTTCGATCATGGAAACATTGGGTTTTATGCAGTGCTAGAGTAGACTTATTATCAATATAAAATTCTATTGGTCCATCTTAAAGCAAGTAAAGTTCTTCCAATAACTTTCAAAGCCATATAGTGTGATAAGTAGAAGAAGTAGTGGTCATATATTTAGATTCACAAATTGAGAATGTGACAATTCATTACTTTTTAAAACATTAAGAAATAATATTATCGCCCATAAAAAAATACAAATCCAATAGGACTTTCTATCATTAATGTCTCCTCCAAAATCACTATCACAAAATTCTGTCAGTTTAAAACTATTAGAAGAAGAATAAAATAGCGCATAGTCAATAGTACCTTTATGATAGTGGAGAATTCACTTAATGGCTTTCATATGAGTGAAAGTGAGATTTTCTAAGAAATAACTCACCACTCCAACTGCAAAGAAAATATCAAGCCTTGTACAAGTTAAGTATCTTAAGCTTCCTACAAGGCTTTTGAAAAAAGTGATATTCTCCTTCTCTCTATCTTTGACCTTTGATAATTTTACTCCACTTTCCATAAGTGTGTTTATAGCATTACAATTAAACATTTTGAATTTCCTTTGAACTTCTTTTGCATACCCTTCTAGAGAAATAAAGATACTTTCTCTAGTTGTTTCACCTCTAGACCTGAATAGTATGACATAAGTAACATATCAATCATCTCAAATTCATGTGTCATAGCTTTCTTGAATTCTTTAAAAAGGCCTAGATTATTTTCAAGGAAAATAAGATCATCCATATAAAGATAGACAATTAAATATCTCCATTATCATAAAATTTAACATAAAGTGCACACTCATTAAGGCAATAAACAAACCCATTGTCTTGAAAGTACTTGTTAATGCGACTATTACATGTTTAGGGTGTTGTTTTAAACTATACAAAGCCTTTTTCAATCTCAAGACTTTATCTTCCTATCCATTGATAATATAGCCTAACAATTGCTTAACATAGACTTTTGCTTCTAAATAGCCATTTAAGAAGGGTAACTTCACATCAAGTTAATAGATTCTCCACTTCATTTGTGCTACCAAAGAAATGAATAAATAAATTGTCTCCATGCAGGCAATAGGTGTATATATCTCATCATACTCAACTTTATGTTTTGTTTATAGCCTTTAGTAACAAGTCTCACTTTATATTTCTTTACCTTTGCATTAGCATTCTTCTTTATCTTATACACCTAATTGACTTCAATAGCTTCACGAACTCTAAGAAGTGTTGTTAATTCCTAAATGTTATTTTTCTTAATAACTTTGATTTCTTCATTCATAGCTTTTCTCAATTAGTGATCATTTATGTCTTTTTCAAAGTTCAAGGGCTCATTATCTACATAAAAGTAAAATAAATCAATAGCTTCTATTGCTTCATACAAATTAATGAGACTTCTCATTTTTTGTAGTCTTTCACTTAAGCTCCCTTCAAAGGATAATGATGTTTCATAGTATAGAACAAGTGAAAAAGATGGAGTTATTAGTTGTATTAATTCCATGGACTCTTGTTCATATTCTCTAAAATATAGGAGAAAATTATAGATTCTTTCTTTTTAGTTATCCCAACTCCATGCTATCGCTTCATTAAATTTAACATCTTGACTCACTACTACCTTGCCATTGATTGGATTGTATAATCTATGGCCTTCGAAATTTGAGTTATAGCCAATAAAGACATATCAAACACTCCAATCATTAAGCTTGGATCTCTCTTGGTGAGGTACTTGAACATATGCTATGCTTCCAAAGACTCATAAATGATTAATGCTAGGCTTCATTTCACTCCATACTTCTTAAAGGGTTTGATCTTTGACATTTAATGTTAGTGAGTAGTTCAATAAAAACTACATAAGAAATAACTTTGGCCCAAAATTGCTAAAGCATATTTTTGGATTTTAGCATGCATCTAGCCATATTAAGAATGGTTCTATTCTTCCATTTGACTACTCCATTTTGTTATAGCAACCTTGGAACTGTCAAAGCATGATAAATTCCATAAGTTTCACAAAATTCATCAAACCTTTTGGAAGTGAATTTACCTCGTTGATCAAATTTTAAAGCTTTGATCTTATAGCCACTCTCTTTTTCTACAAGAACCTTGAGATTTTTTAATGCAACAAAAGCTTTTAATTTTTGCTTTAGAAAATAAACCCAAGTCTTTTTGTTAAAATCATTAATAAAGAGTATGAAATATTTACTCTTATCAAATCAATAAGGATTGATTGGACCACACAAATCAATATGTGCAAGTTGAAGCGGCTTGTTTACTTTAGAAAAAGCTTATTTTAGAAAGCTCCTTCTTACATGTTTGCCGAAGAGACATGCTTCACATAATTGGTTGAAATGGTTAATTAAAGGCATCCCTTTTACGATCTTATTTTCTCCCATTATCTTGAGTGCTCTAGAATTCAAAAAGGCAAATCTTATATGCCAATGCCATGCTTCATCTTACATACTTGCCTTTAAGCACTTTACTCCATTTGTCTTGATATTCAACTTGAACAATCTATTACTTCACATGAGTACCTTTGCAATCAAATTAGAATTTAAATCTTTGAGCTAAAAATAATTATTTTTCATGTGAATCTCAAAACCACATTCAATGAGTTATCCTAAACTTAAGATATTACTTTTCAATTTAGGCATATAATACATGTTCATGATGAGTTTTTAGTTATCATTTTTCAAGGAAATTAAGATTGTACCTTTCTTTTGAATTTGGATTTTTAAAGAATCTCCAAATGAAACATTACACCTTCTCATCAAGTTCTACAAACTTCTTTTTAAATCAACATATGTAATTGCTTGCTTTATTATTAAGATACCATTAACTCTAGTCATCATCCTTATTATCTTTTTATGCTAGCAACTAAGTTAGCCTTTTATCTTCAACAAGGTTGGCCTTTTTTGTCAATATCGTTAATAGCATTTCAACATTCTCAAGAGTAATGTCTAAATTTTTAACAATTAAAGCATTTAACATTTTATTTGTCATACCTTCTCTCATTCTCTCTTGATACATTTACCTTTTCCTCTTACTCCCCCATGGCTTTTATTAAATTGAAAGGCTTCTTTCTCTACCTTCTTGACTATGCCCAAGACCATAACTACAACCTCTTCCTTGTCCTCTTCCTTTATAATTCTTCTCTTTTCTATCATTTTTCAAATGAAGCTTTACGTAAAGGGCTTGAATTGGTAGATTTTCCTTTTTCTTATATCTTTCCTCTTAGGCTTGTAGTGATCCCATAAGTTTTTTAATAGTCATGGTCTCTAGATCTCTCAATCTTTCAATGGTAATATTGATGACCTCAAATTTTGAATTAAGTGATCGAAGAATTTTTCTCAAACACTTGTACATCTAGGATATTTTGTCCATAATCCTTCATTTATTGACAATCATCAATACTCTAGAGAAATAATTCAAGATGGACTTGGTCTTTATCATTTGAAGAGATTCAAATATGGCCTGTAAGGTTTGAAACCGAACCTTTTTCACCTTATTAACTTCTTTGAAGATATTTTGAGAAATCTCCCAGCTTCTTTTGCCTTTATTGCAAAAGCAACTTTCTCAAGCATACCTTAATCTAACGTTGCATGGATCATAGAAAGTGCAAGTTAATCTAATATGTAAATCCTTGTCAAAGTTTCTCTTTGATGTTGATTCAAAACTGCTTCATTCTCAGGTTCTTCATAACCTCTCTGAAATATCCCATACTTGTTGATCTTCAAGGAAGGCCTTCATTTATATACACCAAATAACATATTTCTCCTTTTTGATTTTAGATGGTTGAACAAAATTACTACTCGTTTTATATTTTAACCAAACTCTCAACAATCTTCTCTATTTTTTTAACATTCTCCTCTCAAAATCAAAAAACCAACCTATGATACCACTTTATTGGAGGTAAAGGAATATTTAGAGAAAAAATTCATATTTTACTTCATTGAAAATTGCTTAATACAAGGTGAGTATATATAGTACCTAAAGGCAAGTCCTTATACAACTATTAATGACTCTCTAATAATTACTTATATAAATCTAAATATACATGAACATATTTCTAAATGCATAAATCACACTTATCTAAGTACATGTACTTAAACATTCAATGTACATGACCATACCTTATCAATATAACTTAATAGCCATATAAGCTTAAATATATTAAAATTATAAAATTACTATTTCTACGTAAAGGAACTTTCGGACCAATGAAGTTCTCTTACACTAGGCATCATCGTACGACGAAATAAATTCTCTTACGGGGGACATCATCCTACGAAAGGGTTAAAACTTCACCCACAACTCAGCGAAGATATTTGCTAAAAATCACCACTTCCTATTAAGATGTTAAAGTTTTGTTTCAATGAGAAAAGCGAAGTCAAATTCAGCATCAAACAGAGAAGGTTGCTATTAGAAACAAGGGAACTTCAAGACTCTTGAAAGTTCTCGAGAAAACCGTCGTACAATATTTGCTTTCGCTTTTGATGGTGTTCTCAAATCTATCCGTTTATCTATTCATCTATTCCTATCTATTTATCTATTTACTCCTTTGTAGCGTCTAATTTGCCTCCCGCATAAAATGTTGCTCAACTCTCACTTTAATTTGTCTTCTCGGACTTTGTTGTTTCTTTACTTTGTTTTTATTGTTGAGTTATTGACTTTTTTTTTAGTTATTAAATTTATAACATTTCTTTAATTGTTTTTTCACATTACATATCTGTTACTAACTTAATATTATTATTATTGTTTATGTTGTTTGACTTTTTCCCTGGCTTTTGTTTATTGCGTTATGTCATTTCATGCAAGAGGCTGAAGGCTCTGAAATTACTGTTTCTCGTTCCTAATATCTAATTTCTTACTTTCCAATTACTTCTCTCTGATTCTGTGTGAATTGCTTCTTGCATGGCTTGCCCACAATTTGTTCTTAAGTTCTATCTGCATCGGATTGGTTTTGCTGCGGTGGTTTATTACTTTGGATCGCTGTGATCTGACTTTCTTTCATCTTAATAACTCTTTCTGACTTTCTTGCATGGCTTTTGGTTTTGCGTAATTTTTTCTCCCCAATTTCTAAACATGAAAAAATTTCTTGCTTTTGGAGTTGTGCTTCTGCTTTAAAAATGAGAATTTTGCTGCCTGTTGGAGTTGCACCTCTGTTTCTATTTTCACGATTGTTCTGCTTCTGATAATCTTCTTCTCTTTCCTTGTCATGTTTTCATCATTGTTGGTTTCCTCACTCTCTCGCCGGTGTTTTCCGTTTTCGAACATTGAGATGTGACCAAAAGAGCTACTCTGGCTAGGTTGCAATGGAGTACGTTGATTCTGCAAATGTCCAGTAAATTACAAATTTATTTTACTAAAAGGATGCAAAAAAGTAATTATAATATTTTAGTTGTTTTTAATATTATAATATTTATATTATATATCCATTATATAGATTTATTTAATTGCTTTCTGTAAAGATTTTTTTGTAAGTCAAATTTGGTTCTGCCTATTAGAGAGGCTGTACCGTCTTGGGACTATGCACTTTTGTACCTCAGCTGCATTGTTTTTGATATTGAGATGATGGATGCTTGCTTTACCAAAGTATTATTTATACGGTGAATTCTAAGGTGCCCTGATGGTACCAAACTCGGGATGATTTTCTTAAGAAAGTATTATTTATATTACTCATTCTCCTCAAGAAAGTTTTCTTATTTTTTTGGTTTTTGTTTCTACTGTGGAGGTATTAAAGAGGAAGTTCTGTTCTTGGACTTGGTGGTTCTTTTACTTTGAAGATTTTCTTGCTCTGCGTTGTTTGTTTCTTTCGTTCTGTTTTGTTTTCATTCTCCTGACTTTGAAGATGTTGACATGTTTTTATTCTGTTTATATTTATTTATTGTTCTTGAAGTATTTTTTTTTGTCCTTCAAGAATACTGATTAGTGAATAGTGAATGATGATTCTGTTCTGCGTAAGAAAAAGGGTTGCGAGTTAATTCTTTTTTCCTTTACCTTAACTACAAGGTTTTCAGAATCTACCGAAGAGCTCTGAATCACTCACTTTCTTAGTTGAAATCTTACTAATAAAAAATAGTAGATAATAAATTTTGTCGTGTTCTGTAAATGTCAAGCTCTCTTACAAATAAACTAGGATTCTTACAAATAAAAGAGCAACTGAAGGTTTAATTCAGTTTTGGTGACAAATTGCTCTGTTAAAAGGACCTACCCAAGTTTAGGTAGTTTTGGTTACACATTGCTGTGGTTACTGGACTTATTATTACAGGGGCTCACACACACTGGCTTAGAAACCATTATTCACTGATATGTTCGTGAAAACATAAAATTATGAAAATTATTTACACAGTTGACACAATTAGCCTCTGCATTCCAGGATGAGATTTGAGGACATAAGAGTCATGTTTCCTTGAGAAAATGTCATATGATTCTTAGCCGTGCGCGATCCAAGAATCATATATAAAGATCATTTACATAAGTCTTCCTGTTTTGCCATGTAACAAGTGGGTTGTGTTACAGATTTTGATATAATTAAATGCTTGTGATTGTATGGATGAGTGTTTTGTAAAATTACATTTCAACTGGATATATACATAAAAATGTCTACATATCAAGACAGGTTAAAGCAAACATCAATAATTTGAACTAGATTTTGGCATATTTGCAACTTCTTTTTCAAACTATTCAAACCAAGAGAGAACCTTTAGAGGAGTGTTTTTGCAAACTGCTACTCAAACTTTCTGGTTTAAGTCTTTCCCTAGCCAGAAGCTGAGTTTGATCAGATGCTATCTTTGCCAATTCTATAATATTTACAATGTCATCATGTAAGTTCAAGATTTTCAAAAACTCTGATAGTTACTAAATGTGACAACTCTGCCAATTCTAGAATATCTACTCTGCCTATTCTAGAGTTTAATTTTTCCTAACCTTCCCCTGAGTTACAGAACCATAGAAGACAACACGATTCTCACACATTACAAAATGATTTTTGCATGTACAAGTTGCATGCCTTACTAATGTGTGAGAACTCTGCACAGCATTTTCCAAATAAAAATGGCATGCCATTATGACAGTTAACACATTTAAAATACTAGGGAATGGATAATTTTGAACTTACTGCTAACACTAATGCAAAGAAACAATTTCTACTGCCTATCAAGCTGCAGACCTGCAAAGACAATGAGGAGCAAGATCCGGCTGTAAGTTAATAATCTCTTCCATTAATTCAATAGTTAATGACAACCTATTTCTAGCATCATAGAACAAAAAGCCGAAAAGGATTTTGCATTCAGTCAATTGTAAATATAATAGTTCACATAACACAAGTAACTAACTCATAAGGAACATCATCCCATAAACATGGACCAAGAACAATCAGAGTGAGAATTATTAACTTACACCGATTCCATGAAGTACTGCACGCCCCAAATTAGATTCAGTATCCTACCACCAAAAAAAAAAAAAAAATGAAAATGCAGAAAAATTACAAAAAAGTGAGCCCATACTCTTGGCCGTAGAAAAGAATTTTTTAATTCCACGGATACATGGAAGTCCATTAATTTATCTGGCCAATAGTTGAACCCAGTAATGGAAAGAATCAGTTGACATGACATAAATATATCAAGTCCATTAGTGAAGAAAGCAAACATGAAAGGACTTGAAACCTCTGCTTTTATATGCTTCCGTGATCATCAAATTTGCAGGCATCCTTACAGATAGCAAGTGTTTTCATCTTTATAACACAGAATCAATAAACTATAGTTCGTTTTCACCCTCAAGAATCCTCAGGTAGTTTGATGAATATAAGCTCCTATCCTAGCACAATATGATTCTTAAAAGATAAGCTTAAGCCACTTTGGACTGTCCAGGGAGAACCATTGATTAGGCTACCTTGATCAGTATAAAAAATTAACTCAGTAGTTGGAGATCTGCTGTTTATATGCACCAGGTGCAATGAAAACCTCTCCAAACACCCATAGAGTTGCAACTTAAGTTATAACTCCCCTTTTTTGCACTATTTTATGTACTCTTTACTCAACAGTGAATTTAAAAAAAAATAACAATTTTTTTGGATGTTTTTCTGTTGAATTTTTCATGGATGTTCAATGTTTCAAGTTGTGTATCTATTTTATTGAAACTTAGAATAGAAGAATATGGGAGGTTCTTATTTCAACTTAATATCATTGAAAGACAAAATATGGAATTTAAGGATTGATTTCATGCAAAGTAAGATTATGACTTGATTTGTTCAATTTTTATGTTCATTTGGTTACAGCTAAAATGAGGATTTTCCATTTCCGTGTTCTTACAGTTCACTGTGTGGCCATAAAAAAACTGCCTTTTTCCTTAGAAATTAAAATAACTGTCTCGTATATGAAACAAAATTTGGTAACTTAGTAAGCAGTATGTCCCTAACTTGACAGCTGACCTCTAAATGCACATCTGAAAGCATGAGCCGAAATATCTCTCGGCCAGACACAACCGCTAAGGTCAGTTTTCTCTGCTTCCCCACTGCTTGACGTTCACTGGGTGAGCTTCCCCGGTGCTTGACATCCACTGGGTCAACCAAATTACTGGCAACAGGTAGTTGTTGTCACAAAATGCTGCATCAATCACTCTAAGTTTCTTCCCATCATGCACCCCCACTGAGCTGCATGCTTGGAGGCATTGACTGTTCCAGTAACAAATAAAACTGTGGGAATTGACTCCTTTTACCTTGTTACATATTGGTTAGTAATGGTTTAATTTTGGGGTTCCAGCAATGATTTAGAAGCAATTTTTCTTCCTGAGAAATGGAGTTGGTCTCTGCTCTCCAGAATTTGAAATTCAATTTTCAATTTGCAAAACTCATGCAAATTTGAAGTTTTGGGGTTTGATTAGCCTTCAATTTCACCATTGAGTTTTATTGCTCAATATTCCTGTTGCAACAGGATGATTATTGGAGAAGAAGATCGGATGAAGGCGATTCCTTCTACTTGGGGAGATGGAACAGGGTGGAGTGGTGCAATAGTTCTAAATATACGTATCATAAGAAGACCTGATGCTGTTGATAAGGGCATGTTATGTGAATATTAGCTATTGATTTTACTATTTCTTGCCATACAGTTTGCTCATATGAAATTGTGATTCTGTTCTGATTAGTGATTTGTCTAGAAGTTGAATTATGACTATTTTATGACCATGGGTTGTGTGATCTATCTAAAAGCAATTGGTCCTATTTATAGTGCTTACCTTTTAGAATTGTTCCCAAGCCTACAAGAGGAAGACAGGTATAATTAAATTTTAGTTTTGGTTATTTCGAGTCTGATTTACCCATAAATCTTCTTTGCTTCCACTCTTATTGATTGAGTCTTTTTCCTTTTTCATATTTGAGCTAATCTAGCAGCTGAAGATTGCAGTCCATCTTTATAAGTAGGGGAAGCTTCAAGTGCACATCAAATCAGCCAGAGTTGCTGAATTTTTTCATGGATTGAACGAGCATATTTAAACTGATCAGTTTTGGTGAATTTACAAGTAGACAAAGGAATTTCCTTTGACACTCATATGATATGATTCTTTTTCAGGTTTTTAAACATTGTAGTTTCTTCGGTTTAATAAAATTTTTAAATATTTTTATATTAAAAAAATTAGTGTTGACTGTGTCAATTGGTGAATGGCAAGTTCTCAGCTCCAGAACTCTCGAATGCTATCCAGACTCCTTTTATTCTTTTTGTGCTTTTGTCGTGCATAAATTTGGTTGAATTCAGGAGCATATCTTCTATTTCATGATAACCAAATGTATCATGCCAGAGATGCTATCATTTGGTTCTTACAATTGGTTCTTGCAACATATGGAAATGTTGCTTTTGTGAGAAAGGAATGTTATAAATGTCTTGCTTTGGTTTACATCCAATAAACTCCTCAATTGTGAGTGAGACAATGGGCAAACACTCGCATTAAGTTTCTCTGAGGAATATCTCTGTCTCAGAAAACTTCTTTAGCTTCCCACCATCAAAATGTTTTGCACCGTGCATTGTGAGAATTCCTTTTTCTTGAATGATCCCATTGAGCATCAAAAGTTTGCAATATGAAGTTTTCGTATTTACTTTTCAATATTTTTACTAATGATAGATAGGAGTTTCAAGTTGAAGCCTTCACACGGCATTTTGATTATTGTTGACAAATAGTTGTTTTATATTATGATAAAAATAGGCTGCATTTCAAGCCTGAGAGGGTATGTATTATCATTTCTTTTAAACAGGATATTCTCATGGAATTAAATGTCATTATGATTGCTTAATATATGAAATTATCATGCAACATATTTCCTTGTAATAGGGGTCACATCTGTAAATGTCAAGAGAGTTTTTAACCCAAAAACAGAAGCACCCAGTGACAAAATTGAGTGCAAAAAGATGACCGTTTATATGGAAGTCCTACTGCATGAGAAATATTGCTGTGATGAAACAGAAGCACACGGTCATGAAAATGATCATACATCATCTTGCAATGATCAAATTAAAGCATCTATGCTTGATGTTATTTTCTACTAATTTTACTGTCAATTTAAAACTAAAAGCGAGTACTCACCTTTTCACCTTTGAATATTATCAGGTTGTTTTGATTTGAAAGATGCCTCATCATCTTGCAGTATGAATTCATTACCATGTAAGTCTTCCAGTTACTCAATTGTCCTTTTGCTATCCATATAGATAATCTCAGGAAATATTGTTAAACCCTGTTAATGGCATAAATGCAGTGCAAATTTTGAGTGCAGAGGGCAGCTGCTAATATGGAACTTTCATTTGGAGTTACATTCATTGGAAGTGCTTATATTCGGCATTTTTATTATCAAATTCCTAACTTCTACTTTCTGAAGTTATTATTTTTGAAATTGTACATCTCATAGAGCAATTATTCAAACCTTTTTTTTCATTGGCATTAGAAGCATTCTAATTTTGTATAATATTTATACTTTTTATATATTATTTAAACTAAATTAACATGTACCCGTGCGAGAGTCTTTAACTAGTTATATATTGTACTTGGAGGTGAACCGTTACAGGCTTCATGTTTAAAACCCAACCTTTCAAAGAGAAACGTTGGCACTAACAACAATAACAAACCATCTATAGAAATTTCATGGGCAATCCTCTTTTATGTATAAAGGAACTCAGAAAGAATCTTCAGTGTTTTTTTGTTAGCATTAAAAAATAAAAATTGAGCCGAAGAATTTGGCAATAAAGATGCCTTATTACTAGGGCAATCTCTTAATTGCAGCAATATTCATTTTGACCATGATAAAAAGGATATAGCTGCAGTTTTAGAAAAGGAACTATGAGTGGAGAATTACTCCTAAACTCAGATTAATTGCAGCTTGTAGAAAGGAATTCTCAATGTTGTCTTCCCTCAGTTGGCTTCATTTTGGAGAAGCACCAGGCATCAATTTGCTAATCTTTGAAGCATCTCTGGTTTTCTCGTTTGGGGATTATTTATCTATTTGACCCAAAACTATTTGACCCAAAACCAAGAAAAAAAAAATGGATGCCAAATTGAGGAGTCGCAGCAATGAAAGCATTAAGCAGATGACATAGTAAAGTTGCTAAATGAATCGCCTTTTCAACCTCTAACAGTTATCAATGAGTACCCGACCAAGAAACTGTCAGCTCTGCATAAGAACCACATATTCCGTAACAGTTTGATCTTGTAGGAAATAGGAATATAAGACCATCTAAACACAAACTATTGTTTTCAACAGGCATTTCATGACCAAAAAATTCTCAACTTTCAAAAATAGTTTGTCCTCGAAAAAGTTTCAAAGAATTATTTTATTAAATCTTCACTGGGATCATTTTGCTTTTTCCCTTTTTCCCCTTCTTTGGGTGGCCTTGAAGCTGCGTGCAATTCTGCCATCTATGATCTATATAGCCAAGAATATGAAGACACGAAATATTGTGTGCTTAAATGTGCATCAATCACCTACCAACAATACTCCAAACAAACGAAGATCATTAGATCATGCTGGGTGGTCGTTAAGGTCTTTAGAACACTACATTTGGTGACATCGGTTAAAGATAACTTCTAGTTTGCACACTGAATAACAATCTGAATCTCTGATTTATCAGAAATATATATCCTTAGCTAGTTGTATCCATTCCAAAGCTTAATTCACAAACAGGATACAAAATAGGCTTTCCCTATCATTGGATATACATGTAAAAAGTTGAAATTAATGCCAATCTATGATTCCTCCCAGCGAGGAGGATCCCACCCCTTCCCATACTTCACTGAAACCCACCTCTCCATCATCAACACCTTCCATGTCAGAGTCCCACCAGCCACCACCATTTTTATCTGCGCACCAAATTTTGATAAAACAACAATGATAGCTATTATTTCCAATTCTATTCAGTAAATGCAACACAATATATACATAAATCATACAGTGATTATAATGAGGCTTTGGCTTTTTGTTGCTAGAATAATTTTCAATTCTTCCATTCTGCCTGAACTCTGACTCATGTTCGCCTCCAAGAACTACCACATGCTTTCGAACTGTGTGACTTTCATTTCCTCCAACTAACATGAAAAATAAAGGAAGGAAATGCTGTCAGGAGATAAGAGCTCGGAAAAAGGCAAGCATGTTTCGTACGATCCACATTCTCCATGTGTAAGATTATTAAGACAGGAAAACTTCTAATCGTCTTTGGGCCAACAGTCTTTTTATGATTTGTTTGGGAGCAAAAGGTTATGTTTCCATCTTCAGTTTGGCTTTTAGGAGGATGGCCCTTCCTTTCCTATCCCTTACATCTTTCCCATGCAAACAGACATTAGAGAAATGCAGAGTTTGGGCTTCTTTCTACATAATATGTAATTCTGTGAGTTTGTGTTTCTTTCTGCATAATATGTAATTCTGTCCTCCCGTCTTACGCCTTTGACGATTGACTTAATAGATATAGGTGATCTTTGATTTGATGATCCTGTTATCCAATGACGATAAATTCATCCAGGTGACAGATGCAACGAAAATTGAATGCAAATGAGCAAGAACAACTATAATGTAATAGAAGTATAATATTAAATTATGAATAAATACGTCTAAACAGTTGCGGATTCATGCTCACAAGGTCTAGGATTAAGACCCTGGACCAAACTAAAATTTGAGTCTGCCAGAGCTTACGCATTTTGGCCAGCGGAATTCTTCCTGGTAAACAGTACTCAAGGAATAGTTGGCTTGTGACAGTCCTACTTGAAGACGACCTCAATCACAATGATTATAGATGTCAATAGTGCATAAATGCAAATATCTCCCTCTAAATACTATGCAACTGATAATTATGCGTCAGAATGGAGTTTCATGCACAAAAGCAGTTTCACAACAAATCACAAATTAAATGGGTCATATATTATGGGTAAAAGCTCCCAAAGGATACCTCCCCCCCCCCCCAGCGGATTAAATTAGACTTCCAATCTACAAGAGATGGGGAAAAAAAATAAACGAAAAAATAAGCTTATCAAAATGATGCTGAAAAATGGGGCAGAAAGCATTCGTTGTTGTAACATACACACATCCCCCGAGTCGTCAATTGACACCCCATAATGGTGAACTCCCTATGCAAAAATTACACAATGTGCATCACATATGATACCAATCAGAATAACATTCTTGTGAAGCATATTCACAAGCTTGCCGCATAATGAAATACCAAAAATTAGTCAGTCATCGTTCCATGAAATTCCAAGACGAAGCCTCAATAAGGATATTTTTCTTGCAATCACAAATACTTATGTTCCAATTTTCCAGACTAAAAGGCTAGCAGAATCATATCATTCTACTCTATCACAGAGCCAGATCATTCAGAAACTAAAGAGGTAAATGCTAACACATCATAATTGGTAACTAACCGGTTGATGATCCAGTCTAAGTTCTAGCTATACAATATGTAATGCCAACTCATGTACAATTTAAGTCATAACATGTAGAATTTCCTGGTCATGGTCATAAAATAAAACAAACCCATTCTTATTACCGTTGTTTGATGGTAGATATATATTTCTTCCCTATTGTCCTCTAAAATACTTTGCTTCACTGATCAGGACATCTCAGCAGACAATTTATTCATTAGCTGAGGAATTTCCTAGAAAATTAGGAAGTTGATGACAAGAGAATACAAAACATCTGAAGATTGTCATTTGCTTCAAAACAAGCCCGATGCGAACTAAGGACTCTGATCTTCTATCGATCTACCAAAAACTGAATGACAGGTACAAAAAATGATCTTTGTTTCAAACTGTTCTTACCAGAATTTTTCAAATACCATCGCATTTTCATTTGTACATCAACAAGCCAGGATTGCACATATAATACTTGCTTTTTTACCATATACTCACGTGAACAAATTAAGATTTTGAATTATTCTCCAAGTATTTCAAGCAAGCAACACAGAACTGACGTCATTTTTCACTGACTGATGACACTTCCCAATGCGTTAAGGGAAAAGGCTATCGAGATCCAGTTGTCCACTCAGAGGAAGCAAGCAGTAAAGGTGGTGTTTTAGAGAAATTGATAGTGGTAATTTTAAAGAGATAGACAGAATATTATACAAATTGTGGGTCCCTGCAAAGTAAGTTTGTATTTATTCTTTCATAAATTTTCACTGCCAATTACTTTATGAAACTATAAGGATCAAGATCCAGTTAGTAGGATAGGAAGGCAAACCTTCAAACGGATTCTTTCTTTTCCTTGATTCTGTAAAATCATCTACAACTGAACTTAGTCCTTCATCATCACAATATGGAGCAATAAACTCTCCTTGCTCTTGATCAGTGTGCTTAAACCTCTCAAAAATCACTTTATCATTGACACCCTTTGTCTCTTTTTCACACTGTTTCTTAGTTCCGGCATCCCCAACAGTGGATACTCTCAAACCCAGAGGTGACAGAAAAGGAGTTGACTTTGCCTGTTCCCAGATTTTCCATGTAAAAACATGTGATTTCAACCAAATGAAAACCAAAGTTGAACATTTTGATCCCAGCATGAAAATCGAAAGGGAAAACTGAAAGCTATTATACTCTTGTGCAATACATATTAAGCCACAAATGTACTTAAAACCCTATATTTAGTGAAAGCAATCCTCAGACTCCCCCCCCCCTTCCACGCTAATAATAAACATATACACATACATGAATATGTATAACCAAAAGGCAAACAAAAAGGACCAACCAGAACCCAGATTTTCATTTTCTACGAATCATAACTCGTGCATATTCATTTGGTGATCATTCAGCTATATGTCAAAGAAAACTGAGGAAGAAAAAACGAAGATGAAAAGAGGAAATCTCAAATTCAAAATTTACCTGAACTTTGCCGGGAACGCCAGGAGATCTTTGGAGCTTGTGGTCGAGGAAGTCTGAAAGTGAAACAAAGTTGCTCTTGTGTGAAGCTTGATGCTTTTGATTGGATTGGGAATCATCAGAACTAACTCTATAAATAAAAAGCATCTAAATTAGATAAGATGTTCAACATTATAAATTTGATACACTTTTGAAGTTAAAGAAGTGGAGAAAAGAAAATGGGTTTCGTTTTCACTTACGAATTTGAAGAAAGAGTACGGAAGGAAGAAGCAATAGAACGCTGCCCAAAAACCCTAATCGGCGTATGTTTTCTGCTCATTGCTGTGATTGGAAAGCCAATGCAAATTTCCTCTCTAGCTTGTATAGGATGGAGTCAATGGAGGGATCGCTTCTGGGACGGATGAAAAGGGTTTTCATTTTAAAACAGTCGAAAATTTCAAGTTCTCGCGCCAAAAACTGAAGGAAAGGGAAAGAAAAATAGTTTAGCATTACCTCACTTTCGGTTTGTGTAATGCACAAGGTTCCTTTTTATTTTTTAATAAAAATTAATATATAAATAGTGTTATAAAGAATTTTGTTTTCATTGTTAAATTATTTTTAATGTATTAAGATTTATATTTTTAACTTTAATTCACTTATTTTGAGATTTAAAAAAAAGATAATTCAACAATAAAAGTACTTGATCTTTTAAAAAGTGAAACTCTCCATAACATTATCTAAAATGTATATGTACATGCACATTTTACATTTTATAAATAAATATTATCAAAAAATTATTATAAGATTAATATAATTTGTATTGTTAAAAAATCTATAATGATATACATATATGTAAATATAAACATTACTCTCATTTTCTAAGTTTTTATAAAAAAATTTATTTTATGAAAAAATTAATGTAAGATACTAAAATCAGTAATCAAATATAAATTAAAATCTAAAAAATTAGATGCTTAATTCTATCAAATTTATATATTTCAAAATTAATTTAAAATTATAATAGTTATTTTTTTAACTAATAAACACATTATGCCTTATTATACATGAGCACTATAACAATTTATAATATGCACATATACAAATAAGTCATTAAGTATGTAAAAAATTTAAATGAAAAATTATTTTATATTATATAAGTATTCTACTTAAAAATATTTTTAATTTTGATGTGTTTAAAATGTCAACTAAAAAGAATATTAGCAAAATTATAAAATTAATGATTTAAAAGACTATATAATTAAAAATTTAGTGAGAAATCTATTATAAAAATTATTAAATTTAACTAATAGTATGAAAGGATAATATTATAAATAAAATATGTTTAAAATATATTTATAATATAAAATTTAAATATATATTTACTTTAAATTAAATTAGTTTTACTAAAACAAAGTGATAACATATATAAAACATATGTTCATATGAGAATTACAATTATAAGAATATTAGGTAAATATGCAAGAATATTATAATAATTTACAATATGGGTATATACAAGTAATTCATTAAAAATGTAAAATATATTTGAATAAAAAATAAGGAATTATAAGATTTTTAAGATAAATTTTAAATATGATTTATTATTAGATGGCAAAATTTTTTCATTTATTTAAAGGAAGATAGAAAATTAAATAATTGTAATATATTAAATTTAAAAATAAAGTAAATTACTTTCATAAAATATAAAAATGGTAGACATTCTATTAAATGTTCCTTGACATAAATATTTTTTAAGGTTTTTTTGAGAGGAAAATTTGCAAATGGAAGAATTTTGAATGAAGATATATAGTTAGAGATAAATATAAATAAAATATAGATAAAGAATATTGATTATTTGGAAAAAAAATATAGAGTAATATATCATTAATTCCTTTCCCATCTCATTTTCTATCCATATCATTTAAAAAAATTAAAATAAACATTATCCATGTTTTATTCGTATATTATGAAATTTTTTTATTTATTTAAAAGATGATAGAAAATTAAATAATTGTAATATATTAAATTTAGAAGAAAATTAAATTAATTTTATAAAATATAAAAATAATAGACATTGCATTAAATACTCTTTGATATAAATTTCTTGGGGAGATTGTTTTGGGAGGATTTTTTGTTTTGGGAGAGAAATTTACAAATGAAAAAGTTTTAGAAAAAAATGATAATGATGATGATGATATAGTTAGAGGTAGATATCAATATAAATATAGATTTTTTAGAAAAATATAAAATACTATATCATTAATTCCTTTCTCATTTTTTTATCCATATATTTTTTAAGACATTTAAGATAAATACTAAACATAACTTATTAGTATATTATAAAAAATTTTAATTTATTTAAAATAGGATAAAAATTAAATAGATAAATTATATATTAAATTTAAAAAAATAAATTACTCTAATAAAATATGAAAATGACAGACATTACATTAAATATTCTTTAACATAAATTTTTCTAAAAGTTATTTTAAAAGGGATGTTTTGTAGTGGAGAAATTTTAAATAAGAGAATAATATAGATTAACTATCTTTTATCATACTATTTATAAATATTATTATATAATAATTATACTATTTTCATATTATATATATCTTCTTCATTATTAAATTTTTTTAAGAAAAACATAACTTGATTAAATGTAAACTGCTTTTGGATATTTTGTACCTTGAATGATCCTCTTTTATTTAAGTTATGTTTTAAAAATTGGATAGAATGGAAAGTTAGAAAATTATTGTGTATTATGTATTATATATTTCTATAAGTTGATTTTATTAAATTTTGCTTTTATTATGAAAAGAATTTAAATTCATTAGATAATCATATAAAATAATTTTTAACATATTATAATATTTATTTTTTTAATATATATTAAGTTTATTATGTAAATTTAGTTAATGAAAAGTTAAATGATTATTTATTATTTATGAAGAAATGTTACATTTTAATATATACGTTAATCGATGCATATATAATTAAAAATGTTTAATGGCTTAAGAGATAAATGTTTGCTTGTACTTTTAAGGTTTGAATTTCAATTCCTCTCTTTAACATTTTAAACAAAATAATAAGTGCATAAAATTATAAAACTTAGAGATAATTTTACTTTTTTATATATATTTTATAGATTAGTTAATTAAAAACATTAGAGTTTTCAACTTTTTTTAAATTAGTTAATTGAAGACTAATCAATTGACAAATAAACTGTTTATCAAACTATTTGCTCGTTAAAATTGCAATATATTAATGAAAGCGACTTTTAACAATTAATAAATAAATCTAGGTCTAAACACATAGTACATTGGTAAAGCTCTAACACAATCATTATGCAATATAGGTAGAACAAGAAGTAATAATTAATAAATGCGCAAACAATGTAGGCATTTAATGGTGATTAAATAAAATTGGACAAAAATGAAGCAATTTAGGCATGGAACCTACAATGTCAATGGGTCCTTGTAAAGCTCTCTTTGATAATGGGAATGCTCTAACTATGTTAGATACTCCAAGATGATCTTGATTCACTTTTGCTAAAAGAACAGAGTTAGAGGAACTTGCGTGGGATTACAAAATGGCTACAAATTAGGGGCTAGCAAATTTCTGGGGATATGTATGCAAAGCGTGCAATAGTTTTTTTTATGTCAAATGGCTAATGGAACCTTTTGCACCTCATGGTGAAAGTATTTATGGATCCATAACCTTGGGTTATTTAGTGCATGTTGGTATTAAGGATGATTATTTCACAAAGTAGGCAATTACGATGTGTTTGGGTGGTTTGGAAATATGGCCCACCATTACTAGAATAACTATCTTGACTCCTATTTCCTCACTAATTTTTTGCAATGTTTGGCTAATAATTTTGTCACCTACCTTTCCATTTAGATGGCTTTTAGTGATGTTGCAACACTTAACATAATGATCATCCTTTCAAAAACTTCAGTTCTCTCCCTATAGTATCTAGATTTTATGAAAAATAGGTGTAACATAGGCCTTCAATTTTAGTTTCCTATTTAGTATTGAAGAAATATGAAACCAAACTATTTTGAATCTTTTCAACTCAAAGATAATTGAAGGAGTTTCTTGACTTTGGGATGTAGCAAAAGATTCAAAAAAAGATGACTTATTATTACTTATGAACTTTTTTTGGCTTGTTAGCATCAGTTATCTATTCATTTAGATGTGGGGAGTTTTTTAGTTTATGAAAGTGCCAAAATGATGTTATCTTAAAGGATAAACCTTTTGCATGCTTCCAATGGGTATATCTTTTGGGATATGCACAATACACATGGCCTATTGGGATGTGTGTGTCGGTTTGTAACCCTTACATAGCCTAAGGTGCATCATCATAATGGGTGCATGAATTGTATTTTCCTTGCATCTTTTTAATGTTAATTTTAAGAAGTGAACAATTGCATTAACTCCTCATTAAAAATAACTCAATTCTTTTTCCTTTTAAATAGAAGTTTCCTTCTTTTATTCATTATTTGCTTATTCTTCATTAACGATGGCATTTAGCTCATGCTCTTTATCTACTCAAGGTTCAAGTTCCTAAGCTTTGGGACATAGATGAATTACAAACCCCACTCTAATTGAATCAAGAATCTTAAAACTCTAGGTACATGATCTATTTTCTACCTTTAATTTAGCTAATGATGAATCCCTTACCTGCTACCTAGGTTCTCTAATTATGGATGTCTTGGTTGATGATAACAAAACCTTCTTTTCCTTCAAATTTATTTTCACCAACCTTACATTTCTACCTTTCCCTAGGTTATTAAGGGGTCTAGGGTTATTAAGAATTTTTCTTACCCTATTGGTGCTTACCTTGAGTGGCTAGATTGCATTTAAGCTTCAAAAGAAACAACTTGGAAAAAGCTAGGTATTTTTAATTGTATTCAACTATCTTGGTACCTTTTTATGTGTAATTTATCATTAATCAGCTCTATTTTGACCTTTTAGTTTTCTTCAACTAATAACTTGGATCCACCTTATAAGATGATAAGCTTGTCTTTTTTTTTTATCTTTCAACCTTGACTGGCCTTCTTGTTATTAATAAGCATATTTCTCCTACCTTACTATCAAATAACAAAGATTTTAAAAATTGAATAAAAAATATTCTAAATTTTTTTACATTTCAACTTTTTTGAAAAATTATAAGGGTGAGTTGAATTTTAAGGTCTCCAATACTAAATACACAACTTTTCTTCTATATTAATTATGTAAACATCTATTTTATACTTCATCTTTAAAAATATCTTCTACTTATCTAACTTTTCTAGCAATTTTAAGTAGAGGTCAACTTGTCGCTTTAAGCCTACTAATTTTAGCTAATTTATTTGAAAAAATTAACTTAGTCATAACTCATATAATGGCTTTTCAAAATTTTCCAATTTAGGTTGCCTTTTCTAGATTTTTCAACTATGGCTAACAACCTATTTTTGAAGCATTTTATTCTCTTCAAATCTTTTCAAAAGCCTACAAATGGCTCTATGTTCAGTCATAAAAGTGCACTTATCTAACTACAAAGGGCTTTTAGTTTCTAAACTCTTTAATGTTTACTTTAAATCTTTTTATACTTGTACTAAAAAAATTGATAAAGTGGTTTTGTCCTTTTGCTTTTAAGGTTAGTGATCTTTTGTCATGACCTAAATCCTATTATGATTGGTATGGATCCTGATGCCAATTTCCACAAGTCTTAACATTTACATTCTAATTTTTCCAATAGAAATCTCTATATTTCCAAGGGGACTCAAAATTCACTTTCAAATTTTATAAGAAAATGGACAAAATCTCCCTTATTTTTTTTATACTTCCTGAGGGCCACACACCCTAAACCATGAAACTTGTGAATTTTCTCAAATACAATAGCATCACACATACACACAACACTATATAAATCTCAAATTTATACATATGTAAACAATTTGACACATTAAATTCTAACTCAACAAAATTCTATTATCTAATTTTGTTCTTTTTCTAACTATCAAAATCCTTTAGTAAGGCAGTCTTGGATCTCCACAGATGCAACGAGATCAAATATACTTATTTCAACCTAAAAACATTGAAATAAAATGAAGTGAATACAGAAACTCAGTGAGCATACATTTATCACTAGTTTTTAAGAGAACAATTTTATAATTAATATTTACCAATTAAATATGTACTAATATTAAAGTAATCACAAACTTATTTTTCTTGAATTTTTGAAACATGTGAAACCATGGTTGAAATGAGAGTTCTTCTACGCATAACTTTATATCTCATACCATAATTCATAGAAATATCAACTATTTATTAATATACAACATCATTATCATATCACAACTACTCATTCTGAATAGACATCACCATCATAAATAACCATTAAGGCTAGATATAGATAAATCATCCCAATCACAATCATGGACAATTTCCAATATCACTTTATATCACATATCTAGTTATAACAAGCATACATGTAGCCATTTCTTGACTTTTAAGCTAATACTATATTTTTTCAACTGCTCACTAGGAATTTGCCATTCGGCTTTCACATCATTGGCTTCATCATGTTTCCAATCTTAGTGCCACTCATGACATAATTCACAATATAATCCTTAGCGTATAAATGACAAGAGAGCTCAATCATAAGCATTACTCTATAATAGTTCATAATTTCTAATGTCATCCATGGCAAGATTCGTAAATAATATATAGATATCATTGAAACTCAATCATAATCCATCGATAATTAGAAATGCTACTATCATGCTTTTGCTGCACAGTTTGATTAATTAACATTCACTTAAATAACTATTTATTCTTATTCCACGATACTAAATTTATATATGAATATATATATGCATGAATAGGAAATCTGTACTATTAAGTAAAAGAATATAATTCACAATATTTAAACTAATTTTATTAAGATATTAATATATAATGAGAGGGGTGCATCCACTATAGGAGCTTAAAGTGGTTAATCATTGTCTTCCTTTTACCCTTATAATTCACCATATATAATAGCAGTATTATGAATATGGGAATACTATTTATTTTTCTTTCCAAGTATCACAAATCCAGTTTTCAAATGATAATATAATAGTATCCTTTATTATCAGCTTTTTTGTATTTCCCAATCTTAACTAGTAATTCAACTATGCCACTTAATTATCCTAAATCCTCACTTTGTTTATTTTCAAACTTATCAAAATATCAAAAATTCTTATATATAATAGCTTTTCTAAATCAAAGTACTAAACCATTAAAACATTGTCACTTACATCATTATATAAAAATATATTTTTATCTTTTTATATTTTTAACTTTCTGTAAAGAATCAGAAGATCACAGTTATTAAGGGCTTTTCACATCAAACTTTAAACATTAAAGTAGTAGATCTTGATGATATAATTATATTCTAAATATACTAATGATAATAAAATCCTTATTTTATTAATATTATTCCAAGCATTCAAATAATATTATAAAACAAGGTCTTCTTTGAATTAAATTAGAATCCTTCAAAATATGAAAATATAATACTCTGCAATTACTTTAATCATAATATTCTAATAATTTCTATCATAAAACTTTTATTTTTCAAAGCCATCATTAAGTATTAACTTACAAAATTCATCATTAAGTATTAACTCACAAAATGAATTTTGTGAGTTTTCTAAAATATATAACCATCATTGAAAATATTACCATATAATATTCTAAAATAACTCTACTTTTATCATTTAAACACTTTATGACGTAAAAATTATTTTTCTAATTTGTTATCTTCTATCTTTGTTATGTTGAAATGGGTTTCCTTGATCAACTTCAAATAACTGGTAATACTAAGATATAATACTCTAAATAAGCTTTAATCAACTTATCCTAACATCTCATGATATGAAAATGTTATATTTCAAAAGCTCTTGCCAAAAACCACAATATGTATAAAATGTGTTTATCTTGAATAATGCATCAAATATTCATAAATATTAAGGTTTCACGATATAGATTAGCTTATCACTCCTTAAAATGACTCACCAGAGCTCATTAGTGACAAAAGCACATCAGAATGCTGGCAAATGAAACAAGGCAATAACCCCAATTGTTGGGTTAATGTCATGTCTCATAGATCTTTTCATATCATTAGTAGTTGCTATTGGATAAAAATGGAAAGTGGCTAAAAATCACATACAACTATAGCTCTATTTAGCTCTTTGTCAATAAGCTTCCATTGTCAATTAATAACTCATATGCAGCTGAACAACACGATAACGTTGTAAAGGGTGACATTCGAGTTTTTATAGGCACACAACAAAAAATCAGAGAAAGATGAGGGGAAATAGAGAAAAAAAAAAGAAAAGGAGAAGGAAGGGAGCACCCATGGAGAGAGAGGAGAGCTCAAGTGTGTGTTTGAAAAAAGAAAAGAAGCTGAGCTATGTGTTATACCTAGGAAAAGAAGAAACAAAAAGAGAAAGAGAGAAAACAGTGCTTGTTGAGAGAAAGAAATGAGTAACTAATTTTTTTTTTTTTTTGTAAAAAGAGGAGCTGTTGTAGCATATACCAAGTAAGGAAAAATAAAATGATAGGAACAGGTCAATGGGAAAAATTAGGAAAAAGGAAGGGAAACTGGTAAAAAAAGAGCCATGGTCTAATTATGTGCTTCTCACGTATCTTAAGCTCACTCTAACATAAAATCTCAATCTTTCCTTTTAAACTTAAATTCATCCTCACCAGTAATTTATTTTAGTAATCTATTTTATAAAATTAATTTTATTTAAAAATCTTAACTCAATTATTTTCAATCTTTCCTTAATATAAAAATATTTATATACTTTTAATAATCTGATAAATTTTAAAGTTCTAAAAATAAATAGTTTAAACTTTCTCAATTCTAAAAAATAATGTATCAAATACAAATAAATTATCCCATAGATTCTTCCACTCATAATCACTAAAATATTTTTCAACTTATAAGAAATTCTTTATAAACATTATTTTAAACTAATTTTTAATTAATGATGGTCATATATAAAAATAAATAATATTATAAGTATTATAAGCATCATTTTCAAAATTCTAGAATTTTTAATATGAAAAATAAATTTAAAACTAAATATTAATTAAATAAATAAATTCACAAGCATCAAAATTTATAAAACTTTTAAATTTAATTTAGAACATTATATCTTTCTCGGTTTGCAATTAATCTAAGTCTTATTGATCCTCATAAAGTGAAGTTCTGGGCACAACTTTTCTATGCTCAATACCTTTTTATAGGGCTACCAATGGAAAAGACTTGATTGATTGAAAGGCATCTACCTAACACTATAGCCTAGTAGTTTGGCCTCATTTAAGGTTTACCTCTCATAACACTTAACCTAATTTTCCATTGATGAACCTTAACTATGTCTACTATGCAAATAGTCAAACAAAATAACCATCATTTGTGTAGCACTTTTAGCCTGCACTAATTCTCACTTTATCATGCCTTCATTAACATTTTTTGGGATTGGTAAACCACCAATAACTTTAAATATTTCGATATGCTGATTACCAAGAAGTTGACTCATGTACTTTATGTGCAAATTGTTAATACTTCCCAAAAGATCACATGTATACATTATAATGAAATTCTTGCCTTCAAAAAATATTATAAAGTTGATTATAACTACTAACACATACAAGCCACTGTCCATGATGTTAAGTATTCCCTTAAGAAAAAGAAAGAAAAACCATGTTGCCCATTACAAAAAGAAATGGTGGAAAGAATACCCAAAGAAAAAAATTCCTAGCAATAGCCTTTTTCAAACCCTACTAGTCAAAATAAAACAAATTCTATTACCTAATATTTCATTCAATATTTCTAAATACATATACCTTTAATACCCAAGAAAGGAAAGTTAACCTCTACTGTTATCGTCGCCTATCATTACCCTTACAAACTTAAGAATGTTCACCTTATGATTAAATTACTTCTAACTATTCATGTCAAATATGAATAGCCTTTTAGCTTTATAGGTAAAATTTTTATCATTTACCACTTTATTTTTTTAACTTTGAATTATTACTCTATAAAAGCTACAATCTTAACCTACTTCTTAAGAATTTTGCCTATTTTGATTGCCCAAATAGCAAAAAAAAGTTAAATAGAAGAAATATCGTAAGGAAGCTAATAAAGCTTTTCTTGAATATGAAACTATAGAAGATGTGCTCCTTAGTATAAGAAAAGGAAAATAATCACACCACAACTCCAAGACTTATGGTAACCAATCCTTTGAATAAGTTATCAAGAAGAAGAAGAAGAAAACTGTTGCCTTCAACTGGCTTCATGTTTTGATTGTGGTTTCTTTAAGAGACAACTCCACTCCATCCTAGCTAGGAAATTCCTTTACTTAATTGAATTCTAGTTTTAGTGTCATTAAAGAGATAGCTTAGTCTTAAGTAAGTTCATTTCATCTTTTTTTTTCATCAATTTTCAACTTCCATATTTATTTATTTCTCTTAACTTTTTTTAACTTTTAGAAAACCCTTATTGCAATCCTATTTCCTTTAGTTCTTATTAGTTAACCCTCAAATCTTTATATTCTAATGGCTATTGAAGTTCTTAGTTGCATAAATTCTAACCATACTAACTCTACTATAATAGCCAAAACCCTTGAAAGGGTGTAAATTTAGCTAAATGCAGCATTTGGTTAACAAAATAATGAAGATATTATAGAGAAAGATTCTTTTTTGGGTAGTAATGGTTAAGATATGAGAAAATGTGATGAGGATAAAAATCCAATTAGAGCAAGCATGCCTGATAATGATAGCAATATGAATAAAGATGTCAAAGGTGAAGTCAATGCTGACAAGGAATATCTTAAAGACTTTTAAATTGAAGATGAAAATAAGGAAAAAGATCTTTTTAATTCTTGGAGTTCACTAGTTTTGATAGATGTCCTAAGCTTAACTCCAGCAACTATGGTTAAACTAACTAGGATAAAAAGTGCAATGAAGCCATCTAAAAAGTATTATTCGAATTAAGCTCTTTGTTAGAGAAAAAGTTGGAAACCTTGCTTGAAGATCTTGAATTTTGATAAAAGATGGACTCAACTCTCAAATTCCTACAAGAAGTCACTTCTTTGGATAAGGTCATCATCGTGGGGTTGAAATCTTTTATTAACAACCTTGTTGAAAAATTGCCTAAAATAACTAAAAATTTGAGTGAAATTATCACTATTGAAAACACTTATTAAGCTCTCGAATAGCATCATGATGAACTCTTTAAATTCTTTAACAATAGTGAGTAAAGGAAGTTTAACTTTATATCTAAGCATAAAGTTTATATTGAAGATATGCACAAAAATACTATTAAAATATCTTTTCTACAATAATAAATTACTAAATTTTAGTAATGACCTGCAAAAACTCAAGGATTTTGGCTTCAATTGGAAGTTACATTTAAAATAGCCAATGATGAAAACCAAGCCCTCTTGTAGTAGGCTAAGTTGAATTTAATAGATTTCAAGGCCATTAAGGTGGCAAGTGAATAATAAGTGATATGGAAGCATAAAAATATAGCTATGGCTTAATAGCTAAGTTTCAAATCTTCTTTCACAAACTTTAATATATAGATAATTAGTTAAAAATAGCATAGTTTGTACTCCTAAATATTTCTCAACTAACCTTGGCCTATATAGTTTTGATGTTATAACTATTTGTTTCAACTATAACTTCTAGAATGAATAAATCTTTTTGCTAACCATGTGTATGTTATTTCATATTTTTTCAACTTAAATGGTTTTAAATATCTATGAACTTAATTGTAGTTTTAGCCTTTTGCATGAATGCTATAATTTCATGAATAACCTTCCAAAGTTTCTGTTGCCTTAACTTCATGAATGCTTAGCTTATATAACTTTAAAAATTTGCCATTAATAATCTCGATTTTATCACTCTTAACATTGTAAATTTTGTAACTATTTCCATTGAAACATTTAATAACAAAAAATGGTCCTTTCTAATGAAGTGATCATTTTCCATATCTTGACGTAGTTTGCATCAATAAAATGACTTTCCATACTAATTAGCCTCATTTGGATCTTTTATTTATGACATGTTTATTGTATTACTTAGCCAATATTGCCTAATTACATGTCAATGAATATAAAACATTCCACTATAATTCATCCAATCTTCTAGTTTACCAATGACATAACCTAAACCAAATCATAGTTGATGTGGAATATACTATCTAATTTCTACTAGTCTAATCTAATTTAGTCCTTAATATCCAGGTTAATTAATTAAAGTATGTATTAAGAAAAAGGAACAACTATTAAAAAGAACAAAAATTTGCATTCACCATCGAACATAAGTTTGCAAAATATAAGAATATTAAGTTTGCTTACATTCCTCATAAAATAGGGATAAGCTAATCTAACTAAATCAAAGGATTTTGTTCATCATCTTCTACTCATATCTTAGAATAAAGCCCAAAAGTTCTACTATCATATTAAATATCTTATGCTACTAAAGATATATTTAAGAATATACCAACAAGTCTAACTTTAAGGAAATATGGTGGTAAAAGCTCAACTTATATATCTACAAAGTAAAATATGGAGAAGTGAGTAGATATGATAACACAATAATATATTAATCTTACTAATTAGGCTATCTTTTTATAAAATCCAACATAGTAAAATGTTTATGAGTAACAACTTGTATATCAAGTAATAAAAAAGGGCTTACTTGCAACCATATTATTACATTAGTTGCTAAATAACCTCAAATTGCCCAATCATAACCACTTTAATGCCATACATTATAGTGATATAGCCCATGGTGTTTAGATAATTCCATGACATAATATACCTTAAATAGTAATTAAAATAAGTAAATCTCTTTATGACTCCTAATCAATCTTATCCCTTACAAGTTACTTTGTACCTTTTAGGTTAACTTTATCCCTTACTAGCTCATTATGAGAATTAATCATCTAACATTCAAATCATCTCTCCCATCACCTTACTTATATCACAAAGTATATAGCTTTCATTTCTTATATCATAACATAAGCCATATTTATCACATTAGTTTAATAACACCATGCTTTAATGCACGACCACACAATATGTTTCACTATATAAATAACAATATAAGCTTTTTCACATCATGTATCATATGATTTAATAGCTTATATTATCATACATAAATTCATAATTAATATAATTTCATACCTAATAGAATAAGATAGTTACAACACACATCATATAACACAACATCTAAATTCTAATTTTGCAATCACCAATTAATGTATTTATCTTATAAAAGTCATAAACTATCCCATCTTAATGCTTGAGAACCTTACATTCCCTATCAAACCATTATAGATTATGATAACACATTATAGATTGGGTTTAGTATACTATATTATCATCTTAATTTTGACCCCTAACGGATGTCTTTTAAATAATTCAAAATTTTTCAAATTTATTATTTATGCCACTTATCTTAAATGAAAATAAACTTAAATGGCTTTTTGCAAACCAATCATTTGCATAAATTAGTTAAGATTTGAAAGAGTTATGCCCTTTAGAAGTTAGACTAAAAAATTCAATTTTTTTAAAATCTTGAATTATTAACCTTTGTTCATTATTTAAGTAATTTCTAAAAATATACATAATATCTTGACACAAAACCAAATCTATTAGAAATTAGATTCAATTGCCTTTTCAATGATATGTAATTTGCTAAAAATTAGCATAAAATAAAGGAGTTATAGGATCAAGAAATACTTTAGGAAGTTTTTAAGGAAGGGCTTCATGACCTTTAAAAACATCTTTTGATAACAAAGTGCTTCCTTAGGTAATGAAGTCTATGCTCAAGAAGTTGTTCATAAAAAGCTTTGCATATAAGCATGATGCACCTTCTAAAAAGCTTTTCACTATTCATCCATAATTTTAATCATCCAAATGCATTTGTTACCTAACCAAACATCATAAAATCACAAATTCATAATATTTTCATGCCATTTGCATCATCAAATAAACTAAAATCTCCAATTAGTACATTAATCAAGCAGTTGCCTTTATATTTCCACAAAGCCTAAAATATGAAAGAGGATCTTAGAAAATTAATTTAGTGCTTATTAACCTTAATCGCACAAAAACTATAGATTTATAGGGTTAAGATTTCAATCTCCTTTTTTTTTCATCAAGCTTAAAGAATATGAAAAGAAAATCAAATAAGGATGCAATTCTTATCTTAATTAGATGAAGAGATTGAAAAATATTTCACTTTGCCTTACTAAATTAGATAAGAAGAGAAAGAGGAGGAGAAATATTTAAAAGATGAAAAGAATGGTGAAGGAGAGTTAAGAGTTTAGGGAAAGAAAATGAATTAGGGAAAGATATAATGAACATAAAATAAAATAGAGGCTAGGGGTATTTTGGAAATTATATTTTAAATCTTCTCTATAGTCACATACTTACTCATAATGATTTACACTACTTTATTTCACTTTTCTCATTTATTCATCAAATTTTATTTTACCCTATATCTCACTTACAACTACTCTTCAAAATTTTCCTTACACATACAAATCTTGTTTTTAACAAAAGTTTATTGGCTATTTTATTTATTCCTTTTATAAAAATAAAATCTTAAATTATTATATTTTAAAAAGGGTGTAACACATAAGCATTAAGTTGAGATGTTCATTTTATAGAAATTCACATTGCTTTTGGACACTCAAGGCTTTCATTATTACTTTAACTAGCAACACCGTATCATAACTAAAAATTAACTTTTAAAGCGTGATTCCAATTGATTATCTAGGTAAACTTTGGATTACTCTAAGTGCATAATCTAAATTTTGGTGTTAATTCCTAGGATAATGAGTAATATGTTTCTTAATCACATTAATGATTAACTTGTTGATGGCTTTAACTTTATTATTAGCTTATGCATAGTATGGAGTATATGTTAACATATTAATTCTCCTAATTTAACATACTCTTTTACCTTTTAACCTATGAACAGCTTTCCTTGATCGATTGTGATGGTTTTGAGTAAATCAAATCTACATACTAACTTGATCTCAATCAAATCAATAATATATGCTTACTTTATCTCTTTGAACATAACTACTTTAACCCATTTAGTAAAATAGTTTATTACCACTAAAATATAATGGTGGCCCTTAGTCAAAGGTGGGTAGATCTTATCAATTATATCCATATTCCATCCTCTAAACAACTAAGGCTTGATTATATATTTTAACTTGTTGGCTGGGATTCTTTATATTAGCCTATGTTTTTTATGCCTTTAATAGCTTTTAGCATGATTGATGTATTTGCCAATCATCTTAGGCCAATAAAAACCATTCCTTATTAGAATCTATTTCATCTTGATTTTGTAAGTCCTTCCATTGTTACACCCTTAATTCTTTATAATTTAAAAGAGTTTATGTATATTAAGTAATGTATTATAGTAACCATAATTAATTTGGATAAATTATTAAGTGATGGGATAAATAAATGAAAAAAGAAATTATAAAGAAACTAAAAGTTAGATAAGAAGTAAGGATAAATAGGTGAGTATGGAGAAATTTTCAATGAATGATTAAAATGCCCTTAGACCCTATAAAATCCCATTTTAGCTCCTTCCCTCTCATAAGAGTAGGCTTACTTCCTTTCTGATAACTAAGGTAAAAACACTTAAACCATCATTAATCTTGAAAAAGGAAATGAAAAGCTAAAAATGAAATCTTCTAAATATAAAATAATTAGGTTGAAGAAATGTAGCAATAACTTTTTAAACCTTATGTTATACAAGATAAGTGAATATCTTAACTCAATCTTTAAATACCTAAGAGTATAGTTATTCATAAAATTGTAAAGGATTAAGGGATTTATAAAGAATACTTAGTTTGATAGGAAATAAAGTGGATTTTAATGATAAAGATAGTATAAATGAGGTCTCTTTAGGGAGTATCAATGATTTAGTGAGGATAAAATGAGTAATAAATAAATTACAAGATATGAGAGACCCTTATGAATAGTAATTTCTCAATAAGGAATTTGTAGAAACCTAGTAGAATGGTTGACTATTACATTAGGCCTTTATAATAAATTACATCCAATAACAAATGGTCGATTGTTGAGGTCTAAACAATTGATTGTTGCTCCCCTATCACCAATAATAAGATAATAAGAATGTTCTAACCACCTAAGGCCTATGTAAGGACAATAGGGTTTTATGTAAGAGGCTAACCTAACACTTTAAAAGGGGTAATGTTAACATTATAAATAAATAAGAATAATGAAGACTACAAACCATAATACTAAAAGAAATGACTAATCTACACTAGCCATAATATAAACCTTATGCAAATGTAAAAGGGTTATTTCAAGATTCTATGTTGTTTAATTTCCATACTTTTAGGTGTATTAATTTAAAATAGATAAATGGTATCAATTTGAGCAATATGACCATACATTCAAGGCATAAAAAAGTTACTATGTTCTGTGAATATGATTGAGATTAATTGAGTGTCAATCATGGTATAAGCCAAAATAATGTGACCATGCATAAAGGCATGAATTAAATGCAAATGATATATATGAACTTATTAGAAAGTGTGACAGGGCATATTTACTATTCGAACGCTAAATGCAGTAATAACAAAAAGAGGTATAAGATTTAGCTAAGCAGAACAAGGATGGGCTTGTAGAAGGTATAAGGTTAACTTAAGAATCATAAAAAGGTTTATTACTCTTTTATTATTGATGCCAATTGAAATAATGATAGTTTTTTAGGATTCATTGATGTGCATATCGTAATGCACCAAAATTAATCAAAACTGGTGTGCTGAAATTATAATATTGTATAGTGACACAACGAGGTCGTACCCCTAGTGATCATTTAATTTTATCTTTCCTAAATGAATTTCTAATAGTATTTACATAATTTTTAGGTTATTATTGCAATGAAAATGAAAGGAACTAATGCAAATAGTATGAAAATGCAATGAAACGGAATGCTTAATAAAAATAGAATGTACTATGCAATTTACTGTATGCTGTATATATAATTATGCAATAACAGAATGAAAAATTAGAAGGGTTGGTGGTATGAAATTAAAATGATAACAATGAAATAAATAAGTGCAAAATAGAAGTAAAGCAGTAAGTAAATAGAAAGAATTCAATATACAAAATGCAGCCGATTCAAGAATATGAAAGCTGTTAATGTGGATTAATCCTAGATCACTAAATATTTGATTGTTCTAATTGATTTTTCAACCTTGAATTACCCTAAACCCCTACAATAATCCATGAATCCTACACAAGACTACTAGTTAGAGTTTGTTCAATTAAGATTAGTAGATGAATTAAGCAACTACTATAACCCTAAAACAAGATCGAAATTGACTTAAAGATAAAATTCAATTAATTTAGGAAATTAAATTAGATATCACTGAAGTAATCCCCTAACCCTTTATCCCAACATGTAAAACCATAATTAACTAACCATAATTTCATATTTAAATAGCAAAAGAGTAGAAATCGTGAGATTAAGTACCAATTATATCAAATCAGCACTTAACATAAGCAATTTCAATAATTCAACATAGACAATTGGAGAAAAAGGAAAATTAATAGGAGGAAATCAATATTGCTAATCAAGATCCCATAATCTTTGAAGAAAAGAGCCTCATAATCCTTGAATCAACTAAAAGTCTTTACCCTTCCATAGATTGAAAACAAGAAAACAAGAAAAGAAAGAAAGACTCTATTGTTGAGTTTGTGTGATAGTCTAAAGTCTAATGAGTCTTTCCCCTATTTATTTAACCTAATTAAGTTAAAACCCTATTGAACTAGGATTGTATGATTCTTAGGATTACAATAATAAGGGCTTTCCAATTTTTAGAAGCCCAAACCTATTTATTACAAGTTAATTAAGTTCAATAAATAAATTAATAAATTCCTATAAGTTTAAATTCCTACAAGATTTTAACCATGAAATCAAAGTAATCTGGAAAACCCATAAACATAAAACTTGTAGGCTTGTATCTTGCAACAATTTAGGCACTGGTTTTAGATTAATCGAACCACGATAGCTCCAGATATGGTCTAAATACAGAAATGGGTTTAGTTAGGATAGAGATACAACCTCAACTTCTCAGCCATATATTACCTTTAAAACACTAGAATTGGGATTGGACCAAAGTATAAAAATTGTAATTCTCTCTTTTAGCTTTCCAATAATATAAAATTTGCCTTAATCTAACATTCAGAGTCTAAGATATGACTGAAAAATAAAAACAATGTCAAAATCTAGCATTTACCAAATAAATTCATAATATTGTAAAATTGACCATAGTTTATAAAACAAGGCCTAATCAGTGAAATTAAGCAAATGTAATATCTAAGAGACATAAAATAGAAGAAAATAAAATAGTAAATATTTTTCTCATCATTCATGTTTTGTAAATAAGCACTTATGTTATAATTTGTATATGTGAAATACTATAAATGTGGAATGAGAATTAAACAAGTGACATTTTATTATATATCTACTAGAATGCTTAGTTGAACATGATAAGCCCAATATATATGTCAAGAATGGCTATGTTGGTGATCATGTGACATGATGAGTTAAGTTCTATGTGTGTAAGCATATGTAAGTGTAAGTTTGGTTGGAAAAAGATGTATTAAGTGCTTAAATTTAATTATGCTAGCATATTCATTCACTAATTCTTAGACTCAACCTTCCATATGTTATGCTTTATAGATTTCACAATGGTAGTTCGCCCCCAAAACTCATTGTAGCTTTCTAAAGTATCTTCATATGGCTTGGGCAATAGTAACTAGTATAGAATAATGATTAATAAGTTACCATCTTTGTAGCAAAGGCTAGGTTTGCAAAAAGTAGTTTAGTAAAATTAAGTGTGAAAATGGATGATCGTATTACTCATATAGTAATAATGCTAGATTTCCTTGCCTTGTTGTCAAATAATTAATAGGGTAAAGCAAGCTTATAGGCTAGGCTAGTGAAAACTGGACATCAATTTCTATGCTAGTTACGATTAGGATTAGGTCATGATAATTTTAGCTTCAGAGCATGGTCTAAGTTCCTAATGGGATGAGTCCCTTAGGTCGTATCTATCGCGACATGTCTCGTAATAGAATCCATGGAAGGCAAGTGAGTTTTATACCTCCTCAAAAATGTTGCTAAGTATGAATAAAAAAAAGAATGCAGTCACGACCAATCATTTTTATGGTATAATTGAAACACCAAAAATGGTCTACATTTTCAAAGTTTAGGTTTGGTAGTTGATTACATGAAAGGAAGGAAGTAGCACCCTACAATGTCTGTTCAAAGAATAATTACCTATTTATTCTAATTCTATATTTTGAATTAAATTGTGATAGTTTTTATTATATTATATATGTATTTTTTTAAGTATATAATTTTAATTTTAGTTAATTTGTTGATTTCATTATTAAATTCATCTAACTTTATGATAGGATCTGAATGAAAGAAAATACCTTAATAATTTTAAGTACTATTATAATCATACTTGTGATCGGATTATTTGACTTTGATACATTATATGTACAAATTTTATTATTTATGAAAAATTATTTTTGAAAGATTTTTACTTTATTATTTTTGAATAATTTTTATTTTATTATTTTTTAAAATATTTTTATTTTATTATTTATGAAAAATTATTATTATTTTATCTTTTATAAAAAAATTTATTTCATTATTTTTTGTAATATTTTTAATAAAATAGTTGTAATATAACTTTTAAAATAATAAAGCAAAGAAAATTATTTTAAGTAGTTTTATTTATTTTTTTATTTATTTGTTTAGTATTACATTAATGATTTTTAATTTAGATTATCGAATTTGTTTAACTTTATGGCCAAATTTAAATACATAATTATTTAAAAAAATTAAAATTAAAATTTTAATATTATTTTATAATTTTTAGATATCAAATTTGTTTAATTTCATGATTAAATTTAAATAAAAAAATTTCTTAAGAAAATTTAAATTATATTTATTCTATTTACAATTAATTTTAATATTATTTCATCATCATTAAATGTATAATTTTTATTAACTATAAGTACATAAGTGTAAATATAATAAATTAAGATAACAATATATTAAAATAATAATTATAAAATAATTTTATGTACAATAATATTAGAATTTTTTAGTTTAACTAGTTTCTCCAATTTAATTTTTAAAATATCCCTCATATTTAGAATATTAAAATAGTTTAAACATTTAAACTATTTTATTTTATTTTGTCATACGAACCACATAAAATAATATCTTAATAATATTAAATAAAAAAAATTATTTTTAATTAAAGTAAAAAAAAAGATAACATGTGCGTTAGGATGGTCAAAACCATCCATCCCACATGAGAAAGAGGGACGTCCCTTCATTTGGACATCAATTCTAAGAAAGGATGTCTCTTTTGAATAATTTTTCTTTACAATTTTGAATTTTATTACCTTTCTACTTATAAATAAATAAATAAATAAATAAATAAAATCAAAAGTTACCATGATGAGACTTAGAACATTATATGTGGTTCTCATTGCAACATTTTTCTTTATTTATCTTGAAACTCTAAAGTCTTACTCATTTCTATTCTTCATTCATCTTTTTTGTAATTTTATTTCCCTCATTCTTTCCTAGGAGCTCAAGGCTAGACATTATAGGAATGGGGGTTTTTTTACATCCTTTTTATTTTTTTTATTTTGATACAAATATATTTTAAAATTAACAATAATTATTATTCTAATGTGTATAATTAAAATTTATTTTAAGCATAGGACACTCATTTGAGATTTTAAAAAAATGAAGATTCTAATATTTTATATACAAAATCAAAGAGAATAAAAAAAAGTGTACTTGATGATGAAGAATTTTCTCTCAATAAATTTTCTTTATTATCTTCTTCTTCTTTTTTATATATCTTCTTATTCCACTCTTTTAATTATTCCTCTTTGCTCCTTCTCTTATGCTCTTCTTTTCCTTTTAAAATTCTTTCGAATCTTTTTAGATTTCTTTGAATCTTTTTTTGCATACCCCCTTAATGAAATTGTTTTGGCTTTTATAGAGAAAGCTTCAGTAATTGCATTTGCATTTAGCACACATTTAATTTACAATTTACCTAAGCATTATCAGTAAGCTAAGAATTCAATAACAAACCTTATTATTTTTCAACATTAGCTACTATTATATGGAATTTTCCTCCTTTCTCACTATGAGGATAGAGATAGGCTAGCAATGAGTTCGTGATTAGTGATATTTACTATATGATTAAGTAAAATGCAGTAGGTGGGTATGAAGCAGGTCTAATGTAAAAGAGATAGAAGATGTTAGCAGTTCTTCATCTACTACTCTTATTATGCATAAAAAATTTATTATTTGTTAATTTTTTAATATATTTCATTTTTAAGATCTATTTTATTTATATTATTATCTAAATAAAATTAAGTGTCAATAACTACTCCCTTTACTTACCCTTCTAAGATTAGAAGGTGAGTAAAGGTGTTAACACATAATTTATGAGAACGGTTTAGAATGCAAACTTAACTTCCCTTGATGGAGTTTAAATTAACAAGAAAAAATGAATAACCTAAATTGACTTAGACTTCACTTAACTTGCTCGAGTTTAACTTAAAGCAATAAATGACCTAGATTGATACAAGGTTGACTCAACTTGATTGAGTTTAATTTAATGGTGTGAAATTCAAATCACATGAATTGACACAAACTTGAATTGGCTTCACTAAGTTTAATTTAATAATGTGAAAGGCCAATGACCTGAATAGAAATAAGCTTGACTCAACTTTATAAAGTTCAATTTAATAAAATACATAACCTAAATTGATATAAGTTTGATTTCAACTTAATAAAATTCAATTTAAAAATGAAGAATGACCTAGATTGATATAGGCTTGACTCAATTTAATTGAGTTCAATTTAACAAGGTGAAAGAAAATGACTTAAATTGACACAAGGTTGATTCAACTTGATCAAATGTGATTTAACAAGATAAAGAAAATGATCTAAATTGTCACAAGCTTGACTTAAGTTCAATTTAACAAGATAAAGAAAAATGACCTGGATTGACACAAGCTTGACTCAACTTGATCGAGTTCACTTTTACAAGATAAAAGATTTGGATTGCCATGGGCTTAACTCAATTTAACTAAATTCGATTTAACAATGTAAAATATAAATGACCTTGATTGACTAAGTTCAACGTAACTTGATTGAGTTTGATTAAATAAAAAAAATGAATAACTTAGATTGACACAAGTTGAACTTGACTTGATAAATTTTGGCTAAACAATAAAAAAAGAAAATAACTTAGATTGACACTGGTTCAACTTAACTTAATTGAGTTTTATTTAATAATGAAAATGAAAATGACTTAGATTGACATAAGTTAAACTCAACTAGATTAAGTTTGATTTAATAATGAAAATATAAATGACTTAGATTGACACATGTTTAACTTAACTTAATCGAGTTTGATTTAACAATGAAAATATAAATGACATGGATTAACACAGGTTTAACTTAACTTGATTGAGTTTAATTTAATAAGATAGAGGAAAATGACATAAATTGATGTAAGCTCAACTCGACTTGATCTAGTTCGATTTAATAAGATGAAGGAAAATGATCTAGATTGTCATAGGTTCGATTCAACTTAATCGAATTTAATTTGCCAAGATGATAAAGAAATAACCTGGATCGACTAGGTTTAGTTTAAAAAGGTAAATTATGCAAACATGACTTAATGTAAGAATGTGATGTATATAATAATAGTTTGATTGCCTCTCAAACAAGTTTCTTATTTCATCTTTTTAAGGATTTTCTCTTAGGATTCGGATCAACAGACACAACGGAATTTCAAAATTTTAATTCAAAACCTTCCTACGATCAATGCAAAAGTCATAAACCTATATTAGGATTTTACCTTATTTGTGCTCGTGTTCTTTCTTAATGAATCCTTAAGAGAATGAGATGAATCGAACACCGGCCGGAAGGTACAGTGTCTCTACGGGTATCCACATGGAGTGAACAAAGACTTTTCCTCTCCACGAAGCTGCTAGGATTCATTTCTTTCACTAAGATTAGGTTTGGACATTTTCTAGAGTGATTTTGGATTTGATGAAGCTTATGAGCATGAATTAAAAGGTGTTACCTTCAAGTCCTTATATAGAACTAAGGCATATCACAATCCTAGTCCCAGTAGGATAATGCCTCAAAAATCTTAATCACACTAAATAACTATTACCTTATCCTTATCTTTGAGAGAGTGAGGAGAGATAGGACTTATCTTATTAATTATCTAATATTAAATTAGTATATAATTATCTTATATTAGATAATAATAATAATAATAATAATATTATCTCATAATATAATTATCTAATATCTAATAATGTAATTATCTAATATTACTTTAATATAAAATAATATCACATAATAGATAATATATATATTACATGAATAAATATATATATATTATCATAATAATATATATATGCACGAAAATAAGTCCAATTAATTAAATTTTAGTCTAACTAAAACCCAATTAATTATTGTCTTATTTCTACTCCTTTTGTGTGATCATGTAAGGTATTACTACATTAATAATGACTTATTTTGGGCCATAGACAATGAGCGGTATCTAGCAATACATTACTGCCACTCAAGTAGTAAGAATTTCTATGATTCGACATCTATCTAATATATGATCAACATTTTACATCATAATCCATTTTGTAACAATATCCAAATCGAACTGGAGGCATAGAGTGTGTCATCCTCATTAATGTTTAATTTATATTTCTTGATACTGAATAGATTTAAAATAAATGATCAATATCACATATTGATTTAATTGAGCATGGTCATGCATTTCTAAGTCCCACTCAATCAAGGAATCCAAGGATATTTTTCTTTCATACAAGAGTAACAAAATCCCATCTACATCACTTACTTCCCTCTATATGATTTGTGACACACCCAATCAACGTCCTCCTCATCATCCTAATTAAAGGTGACGTAGGACGACATCAAAGTGAGTAACTCCTCATATAGGGAACTGTAATGACTTTAAGTTAAAGGACTATCCGCATCTGTGATCATATGAGAATAACTAATGACACGTTTATCCATGCAGTATTCTCACAATAGGTCAATCCAGTACATTGTTCACTAATAATGTACTTATGTATTGACTTGATATTACATATCCATAATTCATAATCATCAATTATTATACATGCTAGTCTTGATGTATTATTACTATCTTTTTTATAATAATACTTAACAAGGAGTATTTTAGAAATAGCAAAGCTATTCCAAGGATAATTATTATATTTAAGTTATAATTTGCGCAAAATAAAATAAAATAAAATACAATAATTATATTGCCAAAATGAAATGTAATACATTATGTAATATTACAATCATTTTTATGATTGACTCCTAGGACACATACCAATACTTTCTCCCAAGAAAATCATATTTGGAGAATGCTAAGTTTTGTTATTTTCTATTATACATATTTCTTCTCTATTTGGCTAACTTTCCACTAATATTGCCCCCATTTTCTATTTAATAGAATTAGGATAACCCTAATGCTTGACCTAATCATTTATTGATTGCATTTAAGTAATTCATATGCATTTAGATGGGTAAGACATTTCATAGCGTTCTGATAGCACTTACCATATGATGTTACATTACACTTACACAAAGTGCATGGGGTCATAATGATGAGAATTACAATGAAGGCTAAAGGCAAAAAATTGTTAAGCATAAGATGAAAAGTAATGAATAAGGTTTACAAAGGATTTGGGTCTTTTGTTAATATACTTTATAACATTAATGTTAATTGCCCCTGCATTATTCGATCATCATAAATTATGAAACTGACTACAATGAGTTTAATTGCATAAGCCTTTTGTAAGAGAATTTTAACTATTTCATTCCATATTATAAAACATCTTTGTAAGATCATATTAACTTTTTGTAAATATACTTCATGCATAATATTTTTTTACCTTATATGAATTGATAGGTTGTGGTAATTCTTCACCTTCCTTACAATATATAGTCCTTCATAATTAGGACTCCATTTTCCTTGAAAATCCATTTGAATTGGTAATATCATTTTTAGTACTAAATTTCTTTCTTGAAATTATTGGGGATGCAACTTTTTAGCATTATTAATCTTTTGTAGTAAAGTTGGCCATGGCATAATGCAGTCAATCTTTTTCCTTATACAAGGTTCAATTAATCATACCAAGCTTGAATCCACTTAGCCTCCTCTAACTATGCTTCCATTAAATTTCTTAATGAAGGTATCCTAACTTCAATAGGGAGAACTACCTCCATTCTATAAACTAATGAAAAAAAAGTGGTGCCTTTGGTGTATGAATTGATGTTCCATAGCCATGTAATGGAAAAGGGACCATCTCATGCTAATTTTTATAAGTAACTATCATCTTTTAAATGATTCTTTTAAGATTCTTGTTAGCAACTTTCATAACTTTATTTATCTTTAGGTAATATGGTACCAAATTATAGTGCTTTATATTATATTGTTTACACAATTCAACCATTAATTTATTGTTAAGATTGGTTGCATTATCTGCGATGATTTTCTCTAGGATGCCATAATGACAATATGAATAAGCTTCTACATTTCAAGTCATGTTCACATATGAAGAGGCCTCTAATTATTTTGTGAAGTAATCAATGGCAACCAAGATAAACCGATGGCCATGGCCTATAACATTAATTCCCTACATTGAAAATGGCTAAGGAGCTATCAGAACATTTAATGATACAGGAGGTATGTAGATCTTATTAGCATAGTCTTGGTATTTATGACACTTTCTCCTATGATTGATGTAATCAAACTCTATTTTTGTCCAATAATATCTTGTTCTTAGAATCGTTTTAGCTATAATAAGTCCATTGGCATGTATTACACAAAAACCTTTATACACTTCTTTGATAATATTTTATACTTCCTTAGCATCAACATATCTTAATAACATAGTGTCATAATTTCTCTTGCACAACACCTTCTCATTTAAGAAGAAACCCATTGTCATTCTTTTTATAGTTCTTTTATCATTTTTTAAAGCTCTTAGTGGGCATTCTTGATTTTTTATATAGCATTTAATATTATGATACTATGGTTTCCCATTTATCTCTTATTCAATATTTAAGTAATATGTTTATAAGTCTTACCTTTCAATCTTGATATGAAGATCTTTATCCTTGCAATTCATTTTGAACATGAAGGATAAAGTTGCTCAAACATTTGCTATCTAATTATCTCCTCGAGGAATGTGATAGAATGTGATTTCATCAAAATATTCATACATTTCTAATATATATTTATGGTAAGGAACTAGTTTAGCATCTTATGTCTCCCATTCTCTATTTAATTGATGGATTACTAGTCCAGAATCTCCATATACTTTCAAGATTTTTATTCTTGAATCTATTACTACAAGAGTATCTAAGGCATAAGCTTCATATTCAACTATGTTATTTATATGGTTAAAACAAAGCTTGGTTATGAATAGGATAATGCCTTCCTCAAGGGAAATTAGTACGTCACCAATATCATACCTCAATGTATTAGATGCTCCATCAAATAACAACTTCCATGTATTACATGTAATGGTTTCTTTATCTTTAAATTAAGGAACTTGCTTTGTATTAACCTATAATCTTCAATAGGTTGATTAGCTAAAAACTCAATAAGAATGCTACCTTTTATTACTTTTTGCATGTCATAGACAATATCATATTCTAACAAAATCACTTGCTACCTTGTAACCTGCTAGTAAAGGTAGATTTTTTGAAGATATACTTAACAAGATCCATCCTTAATATTGACCATAAGGTGTAACTTAGAATGTATGACCTTAGGCAATGAGCTACCTACATTAAAGAACAACAAGTTTGCTTTAATAATGAGTATCTAAACTTATAATTTATGAACTTGTTACTCAGGAAATATATAACTTGCTCTTTCCTTGCTAATTCATCATGTTGCCCTAATACACAACCTATGGATTCCTTTAAAATAGATAAATACATGATAAGAGGCTTACTGAGTGTTGCAAGTACCAAAATTGATAGTTTTAACAAGTATTGCTTGATTTTTTTTAAATGCCATTTAACAATCTTCATTCCATTCAATCCTTTGGTTCTTACATAATAGTTTGGATATTAGTTCACATGTGGTTGTTAAATGAGATATGAATCTTGCAATGTAGTTCAATTTACCTAGAAAGCTTTAAACGTCTTTTTCTATGCATGGAGTTAGCATTTTCATGACTGCTTGAACTTTATCTGGGTTAACTTTAATTCCTTGTTAGCTAACCATAAATCCTAAGAGCTTCCTTGATCTCACACCAAATATGCATTTTGTTGGATAATGCCTTAGTCGAAATCTTCTTAGCCTTTCAAATAACTTCCTCAAATCTTTAACATGACCTTCTTCCATTTTTGATTTTGTAATCATATCATTAATATAAACCTCTATTTCCTTATGCATCATGTCATGAAATAGGGTTACTATGGCCCTTTGGTAGGTTGGCCTTGTATTTTTTAATCTAAATGGCATTACTTTGTAACAATAAAAGCCTTAAAGAGTAACAAAGGTCATTTACTTCATATCTTAAGGATCCATTATCCATGAAAGAAAAGACCTCATGTCTAGCAGTGTTACTAACTAGAACATGAATAAATGGTAAAGGAAAGTCATCTTTAAGATTAACTCTATTTAGATCTTAATAATTAACACACATCCAAACCTTTCCATCTTTCTTTGAAATTGGAACAACATTAGTAACCTGTTCTAGGTATTTAGTGACTATGAGGGATCCCGCATCAAATTATTTGTTAACTTCTTCTTTTATTTTCAAAGCCATTTTAGGCTTCATTTTCTTAATTTTTGTTTTAATAGGTTTATTCCAAGCTTCATTAGCAATTTTTGAATAATCATATGAGTATCTAATCTAAGCATGTCTTAATATGACCAAGCAAAAATATCACTATATTCAAGAAGGAAACTAATTAACTTTTCCTTTTTAACTTTAGGCATTGAAGTACTAATTTTTATTTCTTTTTTATTCATTTCAATGCCTAAATTAATTATCTTGATCAATTCTTAAAAAGGTTGAATTTCCTTTTCTTCTTGCTTAACTAACCTTAAAATTTCAGTGGAGGGCTTTATTTTATCTTTCACATCATTATCATTGTTATCAATAAGATAATCAAAATCATACATGGGAAGCATAACACCATCATTCTTAACAATATCTTATTCAAACCTAGGTTAAAAGAGGATTTATAAAGAAAGAAAAAGGATAGAATAAGCAAAATTGAAAAAGTAAAAGGAAATGAATATAAAGTGTGATATAATGCATTTATTATATAAAGTGAATATTGGAACATAAATATGAAAACCATTTCATAACCTAAATTTTGAGGCCTTAGGCAAAACCTAAATTTAGCACCTTTAAAGCTTTCTTTTAGGTCACAAATATGAACTTTTCAGTTTGTGGCTCATGATTTTCGAAGTACACTAATAATTTCTCTTTCTTCTCATTAATGATTCTTATTTTGTCACGTTTTATGGGCTTATATCCTAGTCCAAATCTAGAATTATTCATTGGAAGTTTAAGAGGTTTTTTACCATTTTAATGATATTTTCCTAATCCATCTCCATCTCATACCTATGTTTAAGAAAAACCTTAGCAATCATTATAGAAGTAAAAGATGGATATAGTTTTAGGAGGAGTGACCTTTTTTAGATATATTTGACATTTTTAATTTCAATGGTTTGGAAAGCTCTTTCAAGTGCTTTTTCTGTAGCCTTAACATAGGGAGTACTTTAAGGCTTAATGACTAGCATATCCTTTTCACTAGATACAATGATTAACTTGTTCTTTGTTATGAACTTCACTTATTGGTGTAAGGTGGATGGTATAGCTCCAACTGAATAAATCCATAGATGACTTAATAAGCAATTATATATCAAGTTAATATCCATAACTTGGAATAATATGCTAAAAGTGTGCGAGCCAATTTGAATTAGAAGTTTGATATTACTAGTAACTTCCTTTTTGGTTCCATCAAAGGCTCTTACAATTATGTTATTAGGTCTTATATAAGATTCATCCATAGAAAACTTGTATAATGTTAATTTTGGCATTTCATTTAAAGATGAGCCATTATCAATAGGGACACTTACTATAATGTGATTTTTATACTTGACCAAGATGTGGAGCACTTTATCATGTCCTCTTCCTTCAGATAGTATCCCATCATTAATAAAGGTAAGGTAATTATCTATAGTGATATTACCAATGATGCCAATAAGTTTTTCAATTGAGATATCATGATAAATATGAGCCTGATATAACACTTTCATTAGCATTTGGCAATGCACTTTTGAATTCAAGAACAAGGATAATATAAAGATTTTGGCAGGTGTACGATTCAATTGCTTGATCACTTTATAATCACTTTGCTTGATAAGTTTCGTAAAATCATAAGCTTTTTCTTCAATCATACTTTTTTATATTCAATATCTCAAAGCCTTATAATGTCACCTTACTTCTCTCTAAGATTGTCCTCTACAACAACTTCTTTTATTAATGGTTCATTTTTTTCCTTTTCTTTGTCTTTCCAATTCTTCCATCCTATGCTTTTCTAATTCTTCTGGGATATAATAGCGACCATTTCAGGTGATTCCACTAGACTTAGAAATATTGGTGATGGTTAAAGTTAGCATAGGTATAGTAGAAACATCATTATTACTGAAAAGAACTTGATATGCATAAACCCATAGCATTGCATTGGTTTTCTTGTATGAAAAGGAACTTAGAACTTTAATTTTTATTAGCTTTGGATTCTTAAGTAAAGGCATTGAAGGGACTAATGAACATACCTTTTCATTATATCGGATGGTTAAAGGCTTAAGGATGAATAATGATACTTGTGTATTTCTTACTTCATTAATTTCTTAGGTAGAAGGAAGGTTAGAATCCTCAACCACTTTAACACTGACATCTTATAGCATAAGCAATTTGAACCAATTAATCATCCATTAAGCTTTGAAGGATTTCCTTAAAGCCAATATAATCTTCAATAGAATGTTCACTTTCACCATCATTAAATTCACCAATTTTCTTATAGAACTTTCATCTCTAATGGCTATGGTTAGATAAACCTTTTTTTCTTATAGAATTTTGAAAATAATTCTCATTAGCATTTTTATCTTAGATAATTTCTTCTTAGTGTACTCAACTAATTTTCCATGGTCAGGTAAAAGGCTACAAGTCATGTCAAGTGTTCCAGTCATGCATTCAAAACTTAGCCATTTAGCATCAAGTAAAGCTTGGACCTTATTTTTTAAAGTAGTACAATTTTTTGTAAAATAACTTATAGCTCATGCATGGTAATCATATCTAGCATTTGGATCATACCATTTTGGATATAGAGATTCAATAGTTTCATCAGGGCTAAAGCTACTTTGCTATCTTGGAGAAGTTTAGGTAGAAGCTCGGTGTAAGATATCAGGATACAATCATACTGTATAGGCTTTCTTTCTTGATCATTTTGAGACCTTTTCTAATTAGCTCTTTGATAAGGATTCTTATTTAAAGGTTGAATTATTTAAGAGCTTTCATTTGGCACTTGTTGAGGAATGGAATAAGGTTGCACATATGGTGTTTAGGAAGCTAAAGTCATTTATTGATAAGGTGTGAAATGAGATTGGAATGGGTGATTCACATATAGCTATTTGAGCTTCATTTATCTTACTTTCTTTCCTTCATCGTGATTGATATTATGTACTTTCCCTTCCTTTTTTTTACTAATAATTGGTTTTTTTTCAAATTTGTACTTTCACTTGAGTTATTAAATATCTTACCAACTTTTGCACCATGTTCAATTTTCTCCCCAATAATAACTATGTTAGAAAATTTAGTGGAAGCATTATCAATCATTTTATCATAAAAAAAGGAGCAGAATGTGCTAATAAATGTTATAACCATCTCTTTATTAGACATAGTTAGTTGTACTTGAGCAGCTAAATCCCTCTACTATTGAGCATATTTCTTAAATGTTGTAGTAGTTTTCTTTTCCATGTTTTGTAATTGCATTTTGATTGGAGCCATGTCAATATTATAATGATATTGGCTTAGAGAAACCTTAACTAAGTCTTTCCAATGTTGCACCTTATTTCAATTAAACTTGGTATACCATTTCTATGCAACATCAGTTAGACTATCTTGGATGAAATGGATTAATAACTTATCATCCTAAGCAAAAAATGCCATTTTCCAATAATTAGATGTTAAATGGTTCATTGGGCATCTAATCCCATTACACCTTTCAAATTTTAGTACTTTGAATTTAGGATGAATGCCTATATCAAGTATAAGGCATAATTCTAAAGCATTTACCATCCCATACCTATTGGTTCTTTCTATCACTCATAATCTTTCTTCGAGGATTTCCAATTTTCCCTTACTTTTAGAGTCTTTAATAGACCTTTATTGAGAATTCTTAAGTTTTCCCTATATTTTAGGGTTATCTAGATCAAGAATATAGCCTAATGCATGTCCATCCTTATTTGGTGCTATGGATCTTGAGAAGTAGAATGGAGAAATAAGATGATAGTAATATTGCATCCCTGGTAAAGGTTATGGCATTGATTTAATCTTTGGAAATGGTGCATTGTCTTCTAGTAGAATTATGTCTTATTGATGAGGAGGATTTTGGGCCTTAATAGGTGTAAATTGACGTGGATATATTGAAATGTCTAGGAGTGGTGCATTTTGATCTTGATTCTAGTTTTGATATAAAGGTGTTCCTTCTTGAGATTTCTTTTGTTTTAAAGATGATAATATTTCCATGATTATTTCTAATGGCCCTTTTAACTCATTAATATGTTTCTTCATTTGTTTTTTATTTTTATTTATCTATTCCATAATCTTTGTCTAGGAGTGAGTCTTATAAGGATGTCATGGAAGCAAGGTTTTCTCTTCTGAGGTGAGCTATGATGCTTTACTTCTTGAAACATGGATGAATGATAAGTATACATATATTCAAACAATGTATGAATGTAATGATATAATCATGTGAAAATGATATTGTTAAAAAGTTATTCATTCCACTAAATAATTACATAATTTATTGTTATTAATCATGAACTTTGAATTTTAGTAAAATTAACTGAGCTGCTCTAAATTTTTGCTAACATTAAAGAGAAATTCTTGAATATCAGTTGGTGGTAACTTTTCCTTAATCTCTTGAGCTACTTTTGCCTTCTTTCGAGCCTTTTCAATGACTATTCTTATTTCTCTAATCAATTTGTTTGTCTATTGTTTAACTTCATGTCATTTGTTTTCCATTTTTGCACTTTTTTTATACCAATAGTTCTCATCTTGCAATAAGTTATTTTGTAGTCTCAACTATTAGATTGTATCATGACATGCCTTTAATTGCTAATTTAGATCATGTAACTGTAATTGAAGAACAAACTCCTCATTTTCATATTTGTTGTTATTTCTTTTGGTGTTTTCTTTAAGATCTTGATATTTTTGCTTAATTTCCTTTAGTTATAATGGGCTTTTTGAAGCTCTTAGTAATGTTTTGAGGCTTCTTTTTGGCTTGACTTTTGCAATTCCCATGTTCCTTCTTTAGCTTTGGTTACCTTATTAACCTATATATCTTTCTCAACTAATAACTTCTTATTTTTAATGACCATTGCAACTTGTTTCTTTTAGACTTGATAATATATCATTTCATATCTTGCCTTTGCCTCAGCTTAATAATCAATTAGTTTAGGAAATAAATGCATTAGTGGTCTCAAGCCTTTAACTTTAAGAGTGATAAAGCTTTTTCCTTTACTAACTTGCCATAATAAATATCCATTAGTCGTTCCATTAGAGAATTGTCCTCCTTCTACTTAACCCACCAACTTCCAAGCTTCAATAGCCTTTTTAATCTTTGGCAGTGAATTTTTATCTTCATAAGTATATTCCATATTAAACAACCTATAGGTCATGGGAATGAATTATTTAGACCCTAATTATTTTCTTACCATTGTAGGTGCATAACTAGTCACTCTCCAAAAACTAATAAGAGGGACATAAGGTTTTTCTCTGCGCTTATATATGGTTAGAACATGTCGCATCCAAGTAGCTATCCATAGAATTTCTTTCAATTCTTGGAAATAATTGATCCATTGACCTTTGGTTGGTATTTGATGTGGCCAATTAGTAGTAACAAATTCTTGCTAAAGGTTCTTATTTATTTAATGATGAGGTGTGAATTTGATTTTGGGATATTGAAAACAATCAACATTAGAGAGGTGACTAAGCATCCATGCTATTAATAATTGAGCACAACCCTTAAATTAGCCTTTTCCTCTCATCTTACAATGATTAAGTGATCTAATTATCTCCACCAAGATTGTTAGGATTGGATTGATTTTATGCTTAATCTTTTCAAATAGCTTAATCACATGCCCATCTATATGTCTTTTTGCTTTTGGAAATATTACCAAACCATAAATAGCCAAGGCTAGTATGGCTAAACTATGATCACCATTAATATGCTCTTAGGCAAATTTCAATAAGTAATCTATAAGCAAGCAATAATTATCCTTTTTTTTCATGTGTTTTACTATTCCATGAGTTTGAACTCTTATTATTTTTTACAGTTATCTTATAACTCCTTTACCATCATGGAGATATATCTTATCTTTTGTCATAGTTATAATATTAAGAAATTCCTTATATTCTTTAATGTGAGGAGCCATGTCATGTTGATTGAATGTGAAGCAATGATAAAATGGATCCCAAAAATGTAACATAGCTTTTAACATGGTTATATTGAGTGGAAAAAATAGAAGACGTGCGAGCTTTCCATACTTATTTTTAAAAGCATCTTTCTTTTTCATCTCATGTCAAATTTGGATCCAAGGCTTCAAATCATTTTGTTCAAAATCTATTTTTCCTATTTCATGTAATTATGATACATTCTTTTGTGGAAGATAATCCCCTTTTTCTAATTTGGTGATATTGGATTCTTGTAATACTAATCCTTGAAGCTCATAACTAACTACCAATTTGATGCCTTGTTTTTCCATGTTTCAGTGATATGAATGACCTTCAGTAATATCTATGTATGATAAAATGCAACATGCCAAGGAACTATCACATTTAGTTGGACAAGAATAAAACACAGGATAAGCCATTTAAGTTTAATTTTTTAAAATAAAGGCAAGCCATTTAGTCTAACAAACATATGGCTTACTAATCATTTTTGGACTAAACTTGCATGGCTTAGGTAAGAGATTAATTATAAAAGAGTTCCCTTATATTTTTCATAAGGATTTTTCTCAAGCTTAGATATTTCCTCTTATAGGATAGACTTTTCTCAAATAGGGTGGCTTTAAGTTTATTCTAATTTGTGCTTAATTTAGGTTCTATGACACCTAATTAATGAAAGGTTCCTAAATTGTCTATACTATCACCATCATAAGCTAGTAAGGCTTCCAATCCTCACCTATGATAAGCTACAAACAGAAAAAGTTCATTTTGAGTAGGAATGTTTTATTATCCTACATGGAAGCCAAAGGTCTCACAAAGACATCTTTACTTTGCCCCTAGCTAATCTTAAAAATGAATCTAAAACCCAGATAAGAGGCTCATGATATGTGTGTGAGATCTATAATGTACAATGTATGAGAGGAAATATCAACAATTCCAAAAATCTTTACATGACTAATATATCATAAAAGAAATGAAAATAGTCATAATGGGACAAACATGATAAATACACATGTGAAGAAAATATTGAACCAACATGAATTAAGAAAATTCAAAGCTAAGAAAGAAAAGGAATAAATAAAATGGCCTAACTCTAATTTGTCCTTAGTAAAGTCGCCAAGCTATTGCAACATGCCTTGTGGTAAAATCCATGGGAGGTGAATGAGTTTTGTACCTTTTCAAAAACATTAGCAAGTATGAATAAAAGAAGAATGGAGTCACCACCAACCATTTTTATGGTGACTGAAAATAGTCTGCATTCCTAAACTTCAGGTTTGGAATTGGTTATGCGTAAAAAAAGTATTAACACTCTACAATATTTATTCAATGAACGATTATCTATTTATTCTAATTTTATTTTTTAGATTAAATTATGATAGTCTTTAGTATATTATATGTGTACTTTTTAAGAATATGATTTTAATTTCAATTAATTTGTTGATTTGATTACCAAATTCGTCTAACTTTATGGTAGGATCTAAACAAAAGAAAACACTTAGATAATATTAAGTATTATTATGATTGCACTTATGATTAAATTACTTAACTTTAATATGTCATAGGCCCAAATTTTATTATTTTTGAAGGAATTTTATTTTACTATTTTTGAAACATTTCTATTTTATTATTTTTGAATAATTTTTATTTTATTATCAATAAAAAATTATTATTTTATCTTTTATAAAGATTTTGATTTCATTATTTTTTGGAACATTTTTAATAAATTGGTTATAATATAACTTTTAAAATAATAAAGTAAAGAAAATTATTTTAAGTAGTATTATTTATTTATTTATTTGTTTGGTATCATATTAATAATTTTTAATTTAAATTATCAAATTTATCCAACTTTATGGCCAAATCTAAAATAAAAACTAAAATAATAATTTTAATATTATTTTATAATTTTAAAACATTAAATTTGTTTAACTTCATAGCCAAATTTGAATATAAAATTGCTTAGAAAAATTAAAATCATAATTTTAATTTTATTTTATAATTTTAATAATATTAAATTTATCTAACATCATGGTTAAATCTAACTAAAAAATTACTCAAAAAAATTAAAATTATATTTATTATACTTGTAATTAATTTCAATATTATTTTATTATCTCAAAATGTATAATTTTTATTGACTATAAGTGCACAAGTGTAAATATAATAAATTAAGATACAACATATATAAAAATGATAATTATAAGATATTTTTATATATAATAATATTAAGATTTTTTTAGTTTAACAAGCTTACTTGACTTAATTTTTAAAATATCTCTTACCTTAAAAATATTAAAATACTTTGAACTTTCAAGCAATTTTATTTTAGTCCATCATAAGAATTGTACAAGATAATATCTTAATAATATTAAATAAATATAAAGAAATTTTCTTTTTAACTAAAGTAAAAAAAATAAAATGCTGGGTGGGATAGTAAAAACCATCTTATCCCACCTAAAAAAAAAGGGACGTCCCTTTTGAATAATTTTTTTACTATTTTAAATTTTGTTACACTTTAATTATAAATAAAGAAAAAAGTAACAAGTACCATGATGAGACTCAAAATATTCTACAGTAAAACCTCTATAAATTTATAATGTTAAGACTATGAAATTTTATTAATTTAAAGAGATATTAATTAACCAATAAATTAATAATTTATTAATTTAAAGAGTACTTTCTCAATTCAATGAATATAAATTTAATTACATAAAAATTATTGTGTATATTACTAATATATATATATATATATATGTATATATCATATTTCATGAATTAATTTAACAAAAATTCATTGTACATGTATATTTATGAAAATAAGTAAATGGTATTTATTGTTTTTAGTACTTAAATAATATTCATTTTATTGACTAATTAAATAAAATTCAATACAAGTCACTTGCATCTATGGTTCATTTTACTAGAACTAAATACTTATTCAATGTATGATGATGAAGGGAGCTATATAAATAACATAGTAAAAATTAGTAAAAAGAGACCTAACAATAGCTTCTCATCTAAAAGATGTCCAGAAATCAATCATGACCAACCACATACGTAAAGCATTATGTGAGTATAAAAGAGATCACCCTACATGCACTTAAAAAGTTAGAGATAAAACCCACTTAAATTTAAATTTCATGAAAAAACAAACAATAGATTCATATTTTACTAAATTGTCCTAGTTATGTTTGTAATTTTAGAGAATTATTAATTTATGATATTGACAGGATTATAGATTTATATAAAGATCTTCCTAAAAATTATTATCTTATTAATTTATCAAAATTATTAATTTTGTAAACTGGCCTAAGTTGGGACTAAAAAAATACTGTTTTAAAGAGGTTATTAATTTATGGAGTTTAATTGTATGTGGTTCTCATTATAACCTTTTTCTTTATTTATCTTGAAACTTAGAGTCTTGCTCATTTCTATTCTTCATTCATCTTTTTTATAATTTTATTTCCCTCATTCTTTCCTAAGACCTCAAGACTAAGCATTGCGAGACTAAGGATTATTTTTTATCCTTTTTACCTCTTTTTTATTTTAATACAAATATTTTTTAAAATTAACAACAATTATTATTTTAGTGTGTGTAATTAAAATTTATTTTATGCTTAAGACACTTATTTAGGATTCTAAAACAACAAAAGTTCTAATATTTCAAACATGAAATTAAAAAAAAGTAAAAGAAAGTGTACTTGATAATGAAGAATTTCCTTTTAATAAATTCTCTCTATTACCTTCTTAGATTTTTTTTTATATCTTCCTATTTCACTCTTTTGATTATTCCTCTTTGCTCTTTTTTTATGCTCTTCTTTTCCTTTTGAAATTCTTTTAGATCTTTTTAGATTTCTTTGAATCTTTTTTTTATGTCCCCTTAATGAAATTACTTTGACTTTTATAGAGAAGGCTTTAGCAATTACATTTGCATGTAGTACATATTTGACTTGCATTTCACCTAAACATTGCTGGCAAGCTAAGCTTATTATTTTTCAACATTAGCTATTACCATATGGAATTTTCTTCCTTTCTCATTGTGAGGATGAAGATAGGCTAGCAATGAATTTATAATTAGTGATGTTTTCTTTATGATTGAGTAAAATGCAATAAGTAGGTATAAGAATGGTGTAATGTAGAAGAGATAGAAAATATTGGTAGTTCCTCATCTACTACTCTTATCCTACATAATTTTTTTTATTTTAAAATTTTTTAATGTATTTTATTTTTTAAGATTTATTTTATTTGTATCATTATTTAAGCAAAATTAGCTGTCAATAGTATTTATATGCTACCTAAATAATTGTTAACTAGAAGAGTACCAATGGCTCACATGAACTTGATATCATATTCCACGAATACCATTTCAATGGACCTTATTGTGCTTGTTAGAGTAATAATGGAACTTGTTTGTGATAGCTTGTTTAATGTTTGATCTAACTACTACTTGATTGTGTAACATTTTAATGCATATGCTAGGCATGAGTTTAGGAGCTTATCAATCAAGGATCATCTACAAGATTGTAGGCCTAGAACGGTTAATGTGATAAATAGGAATAATGTTTAAAATGTTCCTTTCAAGTGTGCAAGCATATTATAATCAGTCTCAGTGATAAGTTGATAACAAATTCCTCTTAACCATAAGCCATGAATGATCAAGATAGTGTGGATCCAATAATACTAATGAGGAATTTATGGAAATGAAGTACAATGTCTTGTTAGTAGAAATAAAACTAGATGATTTAATGAGAGTTCATGTAAAAAAGGTTTGTATGACTAAATGTAAGTATATCTATATAGCAATAAATAAGAACAAAGGGCTATGATAAAATAGTAAGGATAGTTGATCATCAATTTTTATAATGTTTGGTGAGAAGACAAGGTGATTATATAATGAAAATGTCAACCAATACTCAAGATGGTTATTAATGTAATGGATAAATTTAAAGTTGAAATAGTAATAAGATTAATGTAGTATGGTTGGTTGCTGGCAATAAGTGTAAAAGTGATTATTTAAAAATCTATGAAAAGAAACGTACTGTAATGTAAATGGAAGCCAGTGGGACAAGTCATAATGAGGCATTAATGATGAACTATTTAGTTAGTATTCTCATAAAGAGTAAAGAAAAGTTCAAATATACTAGTAAAAATGATGGATAATTAGGTATTGAACTTCTTAGGAGATTCCTTGGTGGTATAGGAGATGATATGTGGGTATTTTAGTATGTCATAATTAAACTATTTACTATTATGTATGAATTTTCGATCTTTCATTTTACTAAAGATATAAGATGACTTGTTAGCTCTTGTAATTCCATTGAATTTTATCTCAAAGTTAAGAAAAAATTGCATAAATGAAAGGTTATTGGCCGTTCTCAATATCCTACCACCTTTTGGAACCACAAGGAGCCAATGGTCAACCATTAGAACTAGAACAATTCCTCATTTGTACTGGATAGAGGGATTTAGGACTTTAGGCCAATAATTGACCATTGGGGCACAAATAATTGACCATCGTAAGCTCAATATAAATATTACTATTAAAATTTTAGTAGTATTTTTTAACATCCTAGAGTTCTTGTGTACTATTGTCACCTCTAAAACCTTTAAATCTTCCTCTTTTCACCTTAAGACATAAAAAAACACTAATTAAGTTCCTATTTATCCTTCCTAAACATAAAATCCTCAATTCTACTTATTAAAACATCAATTTTCTTAAGTTTTTGGAAGATTTGAAACTTTAGGGCTTTTAATTAAAGATTTTTCACTTTAAAGTCAAGTTAATCCTTTCTTCTTGCAAATTCTTAAGTATAACAATTGGTTCCTCTTGTTTAAAGCATGCAAGGTGTTCATCCACTTAATTGCTTAATAATGTTAAGGATGAAGTGAAGGCTTATGAGAAGATGGATGCATAGTTCTCCTTAACAAAACAATAAAGGAATTACCACAAAATTTTCAAGAAGAAATTGATCGTTAAGTGTAAGTATATTTATTTTGATACATTTAAATGGGAAATTTTTCCAGGTCTAGGAATTTGAATACTTTGGGTTTGAAAATGTTTGTTACCCTGAATACTAAATATTCTAAGTTAATTATCTAAGCTTTTCATGCTAATATGATTGTGCATGATAATCCTCAATGATTGAATCATAACTTCAGAGGTAAAAGATTCATATCATTATTGGTATTCTAACACAATTGCTAGAAATCAAGGGTGAGAATGGTATTAAGATGATTGATGTGCCTAAGGAATTAAAAAAAATGAATAAAGGGTATGATAAGGGAGAGCAAATGGCTCTGGTTACTCTTAGTAAAAACCTATTTGATAAAATTTCTTTGAATGTGGTTGCTTCCCACATTATAGGTGATATGATAATGAATAAGGCAAAAATCAAGATAATATGAGTGAAGTAAAGTTATACCTAATATGGGAAATTATCGAGAAATGCCTTATTAATGTTTTTTTTATTATGCACAAAATAATGTATATAGGTCACCATGGGTAGTCACCTCTTCCCTATATTTACTTAATAGTCCACATTATGGACGAGTAAGGTGTTAATATCATTAGGATAGCTACAAAATATCAAACTCTATTCAAGCTTGATTTAGGTACCTTTGATAGAATGTGGTATGAAATGAAATATGGTATATGGTAAAGAAAGTAAAAATATCTTGCTAAAAGGAAGGCTAGTGAATAAAAGGAAGCAAAAAGGATTACTATGGAAGTAGAAAGGAAAGTTAGGCCCTCCCAATTACTAAAATAGCTAAGTGTTCCTCTTGGTGGTTGTTCCATCAACTTTGAAAATTAAGTACTCAATATGCTCTAAAACATGCAGGCCATATTCATTGATTGAATGTAATCTTTGGAAGGTCGCATTGATAACAGGTTATATGGGTTTAAGGTAAAGTTTATTGACTTAAGGAGTCAAATAAATTAAGTAGAGCATAAATTTACCAAAATTACCAATTATTGGAAAGTACCATTGGATGAGGATGAAGGTAACAGTGCTTAATAAAAGCCTTTTGCCATTTGGTTTATGATTTTATCCAATTTTCTTTACATTATGTTAGCAAATTACTATTATTAGCTCTTCGGAGCCTTTTTGCATATGACTTATGGATGATGATTTGATCATGGTTATTATATGATTTCAATTTTGAGGTATAATTGTGGTTATGATAATATTTATGATTATCTTCGATAAATATGGTTATAAATTTTATAATTGTTGGTGTAATTTCATAGTTATAGCTCTCTCTCTCTCTTTCTCTCTCTTTATATATATATATATATATATGAATTAGAATAGATGAAGTCAATTATATTTAGAAATTGAACTAATTTTTTATTAATCTTATTGGCTTGGGCATTAAGGGATAAGTTATGAATTTCTTTAAAACATTATTTATCATGGTCATAAGTTACTTTGATCAATTTGTTAATCATTATTATGATGATTTAATTACAGGTAGTAGCCTTAGATGTGAGGCAAAATGTGAAAAGTATTAGCTTGATGTATTTGGGCAACAAAAGTGATAAGTTATTAGAAAAGTAGAAGTTGAGGTTTACAAATATTTTCCCATGAGATCCTAATATTTCCAATAGGACAAGTTCAATATTAAACTCTAGGAATTTGATAGTTCAATATTGAACAAATTTTATGTTTATGTATGCATTTTTTGCCATAATACTTAAGATTATTATGTCACAAAACATTATAAAGCAAGGTAAAGGGATAAATATCCTATTTTACCTAATAATGGTAGTTCATAAAAGTAAGTAGTCATGATTTACATGATTTGTATAAGGATATAAACTAGTTTCACAACATCTTTGGATAGGTTAGTAATAGCAATAAAATTAACCATGTTAAGCTAACTTAAGTAATGAAATATCATTGGTTAAGAGAAGTTTGTCAACACTAAAGTAAAATGGACACTAGGGTAGAAGGGGAAATAAGATTACTTAACCCCTTAGAGTTAAAAGAATAAAATGAAAACAAGTATAGAAATTGTAGAATTAACTTCCATCACATCTAGGATTAATTGAACTTTAAGAATTCAAGGATGAATTCTTTTGCAAGAGAAAAGTATTTTTATGCTACTAAATTTTTTTAAGGAAGAGTTATGTATATTAAGTAATGTATTAGAATAGCCATAATTAATTTGGATCAATTATTAAATGATAGGATAGATATAGGAAAAAGGGAATTATCAAGAAATTAAAAGCTAGATAAGAAGTAGGAATAAATAGTTGAGTGTGGAGAAATTTTCAATGAATGATTGAAATGCCTTTAGACCTTATAGAATCCTATTTAAGCCCATTACCTCTCATTTCTCCTAGTTCTTTAACCCTACATCTTCCTCTTTCTCCTTTCCTTTTCTTTCCTGATAGCTCTTTAATAGATCGTGAAGGAGGCAGCTAAGAGTAAGCTCTATTCCTTTTACAACTAAGGTAAGAATACATTTAGGGTTTGGAAGAGGAAATGAAAACCTAACAATGAAATCTTTGGAATATGAAATGATTAAAGTTAAGAAGATGCAAATTTAGCTCTCTAAACCTTTTGTTACACAAGGTAGGCAAATATCCTAACTTAATCTTTAAATACTTAAGAGTTTAATTATTTACAAAAACATAAGTGATTTGGGGATTTATAAAAAATATTAAGTTTAATAGCAAATAAAGTGGATTTTAATGATAAAAATAGTGTAAATAAGATCTCTTTAAAGAGTATTGATGATTTGGTAATGATAAAATGAGTATTGAATGAATTACAAAAGATGAGAGACTTTTATGAATAGTAATTTCATGATAAGGGATTTGCAAAAATTTAATAGAATAATCAACCACTAGGCTTGGAATGATAGACCATTGCATTGGATTTTCATAAAAAATTCCATCCAATAGCAAACAATCAATTGTTAAGTCTATATGGTTGACTGTTACTCCCACTATTATTAGCAACAAGAGAATGAGAAATTTCCAACCACATAAAGCCTATATAAGGATAATAGGGTTTTATGCAAGAGGCTAACCTATAATTTAAAATAGGCAATGTTAGTATTATAATGAATTAGAATGATTAAGACTACAAACCATAATCTCAAATGAAAATGACTAATCTACGCTGGCAATGATACAAACCTCATGCATATGTGGAGGGATTATTGCAAGATTCTATGTTTGTTCAATTTTAGTATATTTAAATGTATGAATTTAAAATAGATGAACGATATTGATTTAAGCAATGTAACCATGCATTGAAGGCATAAAAGTGATATTATGTGTTGTGAATATAATTGAGATTAATTAAGTGTTGATCATGGTATAAGCCAAAAAATGTGACTATGCATAAAGCCATGGGTTAATTATGAATGATATATGTGAACTTGTTAGAAAATGTGATAAGGGTATGTTAATTATTCAAACATTATTTCTCTTTTATTATTGATGCTAGCTAAAATGATGATAGTTTGTTGTGATTCATATTTTACCAATAAACACTTGCCCTACAATCTGTATGTATGAAACACCATAAATGTGGAATGAGAACTAAATAGATGATGTTTTATATTGTCTTCATTGGAATGCTTAGTTGAATGTGGTAGGCCCAATATATATGTCAAAAATGATTGTGTTAATGATCATATGACACAATGACTTAGATTTATATGTGTAAATACATAAAAGTGTAAGTTTGATTAGTAAGATGTGTATTAAGTTCTTAAATTTAATTGTGCTAGTATATTCATTCACTAAATCTTAGACTTGCACTTTCATATGTAGTGCTTTATAGATTTTATAAGGGTAGTTCACCCTTACTTATCATAGCTTTCTAAAGTATCTTGATATGGTTTGGGCATTAGCAATTAGTATAGAATAGTGATTCATGGGCCATCCTTTCTATGGCAAAGAATGGGTTTATAGAGAGTAATTAGGTTAAATTAAATGTGAAAATGAATTATTGTATTACTCATTTAGTAATAATGCTAGATTTCCTTCCTTTATTCTTAAACAAATTCTTTAGAAACTAATAAATAGACTAATAAGGTAAAGCAAACTTATAGGCTAAGCTGGTGAAAACTAGATATCGAGCTCCACACCAATTGCAACTAAGGTTTGATCATGATATCCATGCACTTCAGTCATAGTCAAAATGGCTTCAATCTTTCCTAGGTGTAAACTCCCTCACTTAAAAACGCTTTAATCCTCATTAAATAGGTAATTATTGCATACTAATTTGCCTTCTACTCTAAGCTAACTCACAATACCACGAATATTTTGCATCTCAAATAATACAGGCAAGGGTTATGTAATTATACAACAAGTTCAACTTTACAAATCGTACATCCATCATATACAATATCACCAACTATATAAACATTTTTTTTTACAACTTCAAAACATCATTGTCCTTTATCATGAGAGCCTTCAGAAGCATCACCTGGAATGGTTAGTAACAATACAGAAAAACATAAGAAACAAAGTTTCCCAGTAGCTAGCTATTACCATAAAAATATATCAAGCCATTCCAGATCCTTAAGCAAGTAAAACATATGTTTCAAAAACGATTAATCATTTATCATCTCATTCCGTACCATACCATTGTAAGAAATGTGCATCACACATAGCAATCAACAAGCCCCTTCAAGGACTCATATCAATATCTAGATGGCCATCACAGATAATCGTACCTAGGCCTCATTCAGCAATTCACTGTATTTGACTGTCTTTTCGGGGTGTGCACACAGCTATTTCATACACATTCCATATAATGGCAAAATATACCGAAAATCATGTAAATAGAAAACAAAGTTTAAGGATAAAGCTAGCTACCTTTTATAAGCTTCCAATGTGATGTTTCCTTTGCCCTCACTTAACAACTTCTTTACACTTCCTCTTGCCTTTCCAAGTTGTCACTCCTTAGTCTATACAAATACACATCATAGTTCTTATTAGAACATCATTACTTTCCTTAAACCTCATGTATTCTTTACTTCCTCCACTTAAATAAATGTATAAATGCACTTAAATTCTATGTGCTTCATCATTCATTTACTTAGATGCTCTATACTTTGATTTCAGGCTTTGGAATGACACATAAGAACATTAGAAAAGGATCCGGAGGCAAAACCGTGCAAATCGTGAAGAATCAAAGCCAAAATATTCACTTAACAAAGAACACGGGGGTGAACATGGGCTGTGTTCTACCCCATGTTCAGAACATGGGGTACAACATGGGCCGTGTTCTACCCCATGTACATTACTGATCTGCCTTCGTAGAAGAACACGGGGTACAACATGGGCCATGTTCTACCCCGTGTACATTACTGATCTTCCAAAAACACAATTTACATGGCTAAACCTCCTTCTCCCCTTGGCTTCTCAAAGGGGAAGTTTTATACATACTTTCATAACTCAAAATTTCATCTTCCATAGGCTTCATAACTCATAAGAATCATCCTAATTTTATCAATTTAGCTAAATTCCAAACAAATCATGCCAAATCCACACATGCACCATTATGCCTCTAAAATCCTCAACTGTGTACATCATGGTTTCTTGCTATTTTTACACCAAACCAAAGCCATAGATCAACATAACAACATCTAAAATACCATTAGACATGTTCAAATCATCCAAAACTCCATGGTCAACCACCTTTGACCACACCAACAACAAGATTTCAAGAAAACTAACAAGAGTACATTAAAGAGCTCTTAGAAGAGAACAATTTTACCTCTTGCTACAACTTGAAAATCTTCACTTAGAGCTAACCAAACTTGAACTTTTCTTCAATCTAAACACACCAATAGATAGAGCTTGATGAGAAGAGCAACTTTCTCTTCTACCCCCAAGCCTAATTCTCACTATTTTTAGGTGAAAAAGCCAACAGAAACTTTCTCTCTCTTCCTTCTCTCTCTCCTGCACGTTTTAAGCTTCTTTCATGGAGTCTTCCACGACTACAAGGTGGAAAGGATAAGAAGAAAGAGCCTTCATGAAGCTTCAAGGGCATTCTTACCATTTTTGAAATTTTCAAGGGTAATTTAGTCCTTTTTTCACTAATTAATAAGGTTATTCTTGTCATTTCTTCAAATAAGGACACTTGTCCATTTTCTTCTAACAAGGACACTTGTCATGTGTCTATTGGCCACACTAAATAAAATCACATATTACACCCCAAAATCTTGGTTATCTCCACTTTAACCATACTCAATTTTGTACTTTTGCAATTTGGTCCATAGGGTCTCTGTTTGTTTAAAATTCTTTACACTGTCAGACTTAGACAACTTCCCTTTTTAGGATTTTCCAACCTCCTCTGATCATCTATACTGTTTAGGAAAATTAATTCTTTTCCCAATATCCTTTTTCCTTCAAAATTTCATTTACCCTTACACTTAATTCCTTTCAACTTAATATTCACCCACCAAGCTAATTCAAACGTGCTCTTCGTTTCTACAACCTCAGAATTTAGAGATTCGAATAATAGAATTGAAAATTCGGGACATTACACTAGGCACTTAAGTGTATAACCTTCAAAACTTTTTTTTATATAACTCCCCATCTAAAAGCACAAACTTTAACATTGTGACCTTAATAACTTAGCTTATGTTGCAAGAAAAGTTATTTAAATACTTAATCAAAGGTGTTCTTTAATCAAATAAAGTGGTGGTTGGATTTACGCACAATATCTCTCTAAATTCTAAAGGTTTTATATAAATCCTTTCAATAACTAATTTAACCATTTTAAACATGGGAACTTTGTATCCTAAGGCAATTTTGAGTAAGATATTGGCCTTTTCATTTTCCATTTTAGGTATATGTTTGACAACCATGTCATCAAATTCATATAACAATTTGGTTGACATAACCAAATATTTTGTCAAATTGGGACTTACACCCTTGTATTCTTTTGAAATTTATCAAACATTTAATTGTGAATCTTTGTAAATTTTTAGATTTTATACTCCTTTTCAATTAATAGTTCTAAGACAATAATTAATGCCTTATACTTGGCCTTATTGTTTAAGCACTTGACATCTATCATGCATAGAAATTTAACTAGTTTCCTTTGTGATGTCAAGAAAAATATACCAATGCTAGCACCAATTTTGTGACATGAGCCATTAAAATATAATTTTTAATAGTTAAGATTGATGAAATTTATTATTTGTTCTTTATGTTTAATTGTGAAATTGACTATGACCTAGCCTTTTACAACTTTTAATGGTTAGTATTGTAAAGTGAATTTAGTTAAGCTTAAAGCCCTTTTCGTAACTCAACCATCTATTATAGTTCATCATAATTTATATCTTAACACATTAGTCTTAACTAAAATTAGTGCTAAATTTGGCAATAAGTATACTGAAATTTGATGTAGGAATAATACAAAGCAAGGCATAATTTTTTTATTGTTGAATATTTTTTCTTAATTACATTTAACATTCTTAGCAAATAATAGATTAGCCTTTCTTTACATTCATAATTTTTCTAGGCAAGAAAGCAACATTACATTATCTGATGCCAAGATATACATTTTTAATAGTCAGCTTGAATTTAGGGATGACATTATAAGTGGATTGGTTAAATAACTCTTAATGTCTTTAAATGTTTCCTAAGAGTCATTTCTCCATCCAAATTGCTTATTGTATTTCAGCTTAAGAAAAAGTGAGAATACCCTAATTCAACCAAAGAGGTTTGATATGAACTTCTTTAAGAAATTGACTTTGCCAAGGAAACACTGCAATTCCTTCTTATTGGCTCATGCCAAAGTATCTATTATATCTCTCATTTTGTTTGATTGACTTTGATTTCCTTTTAGTGAAATTGGAAGCCCAAGGAGTTTCCTATTGAAATGCTAAATTCATCTTTTAAATGATTCATCTTTAGATTATCTTTGAGTATTCATTCAAAAACTTGCTTCAAATTTTTAAGATGTTCTTGAAAAGAGTTACCTTTTACCACCATATCATCTATGTATACTTCCATTAACTTTTTAATTAAGTCATGGAAAATTGTGTTCATGGCACATTGGCATGTGGCTCTATATTATTTTCTTGTCTTAAAGTAAAAGGAACATAAAAGGAAACAAATGACTCAAAACCTATCTAACATCTTAAAGCACCTATCATGCAAATATTGAAATCTCCAACTTAGCACACAATGATATCAAACAAACAAAGGCTAAGTAATGTCATATTCTTTATTTCCACTATCTACTTATAGTTCCAAGCTCAATCATGCTCACTGTACAACTAATATAATTGAATCATGCAATGTCTCCACTTGCAATTACCCTTTTGCATCACTATAAACAAGGAAGAAAAATAAGGAAAATTTCTCCTTTTTTTCTTCTTTGTCTCTCTCTTTCTTTTATTATCTTTAAGTTTTCACTTGTATTTTGATGTGAATACAAACATTTATGATGAATACACCTAGTTACTTATCAAGTCACACATTCGAAGTGATTTGCATACTCATATTTCAAGTTTTCATTTAACATAAAGTTAAACATATATGACGAGTACCCTTAGTTACAAAGCAACTCAAAACATTGAAATAGATAATTTTTTTCTTTTTTTTAATTACAAGTAATAAACATTAAATTTGATCACCCTATTTACTTAAATCATGTTTCAAATTAGCTTGAAAAGGTTAATTAGAAGAAAGCATCACAATCATCTCTTATGCAAAATTATATGACTAACACAACTTCGAACAGAAAAATGCATTTTAGAAAACCTCAAGAATCCAAACATTCTTAATCTTGCTTTGTAAGACATTACTTATCCTTAATTGGAAAAAAATTCAATACTTAAACACAATATTGGACTAAAATATGTATCTAAAAGGTTCTTTCTCACTAGTGAATAACAACTAAACTAAAAGTTAGAAAAAAATTTCATAAAATTTAGCACATTCATCACATATAAGCATTAATTAGCCATATAGCCTACAATTTTTCACTCTCTTAAACTTAAATTGCATATTGTCCTTAATGTGAAAGAAAAGAAAGAGAAATACTTCCTTACTACACATTGCCAAATCAAATTTGAAATGGACACTAATTAGCTTTTTGCTTAATTTTTTTGAACCAACAAAACATAACTAAAAAAGGGGAAATCTAACCATAATTACTAAAACTAATAGAAAATAAAAATTAAAAAAACTAAAGATGAAGTTGAGAAAATTACTTGGGTTTCCTCTTAAGAAGCACTTGTTTATAGTCATTAGCTTGACTATCAAAACATCAGTTACAGCAAGGAATTTGTAAGGAGTGACTAGCTTCTTTAGGCACCATAACACCAACAATGTAAGGTTTCTATTATAGCTCATTGACTTTAAATATGCTAGTAGCTTTAGTATGCATTTTTACTACTTTATATGGAAACACTTTGGTCATTGTGAAAAGGCTAAAGAACCTAGATTACAACTTGCCAAGAAACAACTTAAGTCTTAAGTTAAAAAAGGATTTGCTAACCCTCTTTAAAATTATTAGTTAGAATGTGCTTATCATGCCAATACTTGTTTTTTTTTTAATTTGTAACATTCTTATAAGCATTCAACCTAAATTCTTTTAATTCACTTAATTATAGCAATCTTTTCTCTCTAGCACCTTTTAAGTCCATATCTAGCTTCTTAATTATCCAATAGGCTTTATGCTTCAAACTTAATAGGTAAGTGACAAAATTTTCCAAAAATAATTCTATAAAGACACATGCTTAAAATTGTTTTAAATGCTATCAATAAGCCCATAGTGTATCATCTATCTTGAGTGCTTAATTTTTTTTTCCTTAAATTTGCTCATTGTTTGTATAAAATCTTCTTTAATTCTCTATGTGTAAGCTCTACTTGACCATTAGTTTGTAGGTGATAAGCAAGTGTGACTTCATGAGTTATCCCATATTTTCTTAATAATGCATCAACAGATTTGTTACAAAAGTGGGAATCTTTATCACTAATAATGACTCTTAGGATACCAAATCTAGAAAAAATGTTTTCCTTGATAAGTTTCACCATAACCTAAGAATCATTTGTTTAAGTTAGTATGGCTTTAACCTATTTTAACGCATACTTTACAACAACCAATATGTATTGATTATTGAAAGAAAATGGAAATGAGCCCATAAAATTGATGCTCCACTCATCAAACAACTCTACTTTTAAGATACTAGCTTGAGGCATCTTATTTCTTTCAAAAATATTACCAACCTTCTAACATATGTCACATATACTTACATACTATCTAACATCTTGATAAATGATAGGCCAATAAAAAGTAGATTATGACACTTTTCTATTATCCTAGATATGCTAAAATGTCCATGACACTTTAAGGAATGGCAATGATTAAGTATATCTTCAACTTTTTCTTATGAGACATATCTCCTAATCATGCCATTTGCATAATGCTTAACAAGTAATGGCTCTTCTAAAAAATAATGCTTGACATTCTATAAAAATTTCTTTTTCCAGTGGTAGCTTAAATTTGAAAGAAGAATGCATCTTGCTAAGTAATTAATCAGATCTACATACCATGGAGTAGTCATAATAAAGCAATTGCTTATCTTGAAAGCTTTCATTAATTGACACTTTATCTGCTATTAGTTGCTTTTCTAACTTGGACAAATGATTTATAACCACATTTTTTATGCCTTTCTTATTTCTAATCTTAAGGTCTAACTCTCGCAATAGCACTACCTATCTAATTAATCTTGGTTTAGCATTCTTCTTAGATAGCAAGTATTGGGTGCTCTATAATTTTTATGCTCAATCACCTTAGAACCTTATCCAGCTCTTTAAAAGTATAGCATTTTGATTTTAACTTAAATTCTATAATATTTAATGCATTTTCCATCACTGTAACTTTTACGTCTTTATATTGAATTATTTTTGTATCAACTAAACAAGCTTCAAGTGGATCCTTAAAGTATCCAAACTCAAAAATTTTTTTGCTTAGTTTATTAATATAGTTAACTCTAAAAACTTAACAAATAAAAGAAGGATACTTGGACACTTTAAACAAATTAAATTTAACTTTTTCATCAGCAACATTAAATGTCGATTTAACATTCTTAATATTAATTAAAGCACCAGCTATGGCCAAGAAAGGATGACTCAAAATGATAGGTATTTTGTATCTTCTTCCATCTTCAAAATTATAAAATCAATATGGATAAAGAATTTTTTTTTACCTTCACTAGCATATTTTTAGAAATACCCAAAGGATACCTTACTAATCTATCGACTAAATATAATGAAATAGTGGTAAGTTTCAACTCTTTTAATCCAAGTTTCTTTGAAATGGATAAAGGCATGAGTGAAACACTAGCATTTAAATCATATAAAGCTTTAAAAAATTAACATCACTAATAGTGCAAAGAATAGAAAAACTTCATAGATCTATAAGATTTAATAGAAGCTTATTTTAAATGATGGCACTATATTCTTCTACAAAAGCAATTGTCTCATAATCCTCTAACTTCCTCTTCTTAGACATTATCATCTTCAAAAATTAATGTAAGTAAGAATTAATGCCAATACATTTGCAAATTATATTAATGTGTAATAGCTGAAACACTTGTAAAAACTTTTAAAATTGATTATTAATCTTATTTTACTTAAGTTTTTAAGGAAAAAGAATAGGAGGAGTATAATGCTTGATTAGTGTAAGAGATACTTTCTTAATTGAATCTTTAGCTTCTTTTTTGGTGTCTTCTTTTTCTGTTGCATCATTATCATTTATCATATTCTTTGCAATTTCTTAACTTAAGTTGCTTACTACTTCTTAAAGTGATAGCTTTGCAATGTTTCTTTGAGTTCATTTCTATATTACCAGGTAAGTTGCTTTGCATAAAAGAATTGATAGAGTTAGCTAGTTTCCCAATATGAAATTCTAATTTTTTTAGGAACTTCCTATTTGATTAACCTTGCTTTACAATTTTGAAAATCTCTCTAAAATGACATTAGGTAATTTCTCAATGGCCAACTCTCATGATGGCTTATTTTCCTCTTAAGGTGGTCTTTATTGGAAACTAAGAGGATTTATTCATGTAGAATTACTACCTTGGCCTCTCTATGAGAATTATAACTATTAGCATACGAGTTATTATGCTATTATATATTATATTTGGACACAAATTGAGCATGCTTCAATTATGTACAATTAAAACTCATGTGACCTCTTCCACAAAGATCACAACTCATAAAATAATTAGGCATAACATTGATATTGGTCTACTTAGCAAACATTCTTATAAGAAAATCAACTTCTGCATTCAACATGTTTATGCCATCGATATCGTATACACTAGAAAGTTTTTTAACATTACTTCTCTTATTTATGTTAGACTACTAATAATTATTGGATACCATTTCTTCTAATAGTTCATATACCTCTTTTGTTGCTTTACTTGTTAAAGCATCTCTTATTGTTGCATTTATGGAAATTCTAACAAAATAATTTAGTCTATTATAGAAAGTTTACATAACTAACCAATATGAAAAACCATGATATGGACACTTCCTTTATAACTCTTTAAACCTCTCCTAGGCTCCATATGATGACTTAGTATCAAGTTGAACAAAATTAGTAATATATTTTCTAAGTTTGGCAATTTTTGTTAGAGGACAATGCTTACTCAAAAAAGCTTGTGATAGTGCATTTCATGTTGTAAATGATTTGGTAGTCTTTGAATTTAACCAATCCTTTTTTTTTATCTTTAAGAGAGAATGGAAAATGCCTAATTTTGATTGCATCTTCAATAACTGCACTTATTTTAATAGTGTCACAAATTTCTAAAAAATTGGCAAGGTATGTAAAATTTTGTCTACCGTTAATCTAATTTCATTTATTATTGTTAAGAAGAGGAAAAATGTAATTTTTTTTAAAACTCATTATAAGATTAATACAATGTTTTCTTTTATATACAATTGTTCTAACTATCCTTGAGATAGACCTTATTACTAATGATCTCGCATGAGCCCACTTTTAATTCATCCAATAATAGTTAGCTTTTTATAGGGAAAAAGTCCCTAAAGAAAAGAAAATAAACAATAAGAGAAAAAGAGAATAAGTTTCTATGAAACTTAAACATTAATTAATAGATAATTATTTAAATTAGATATTAATACTAGAGTATGCAAAATCTAAGTTAGATCTTAGAAGAAATATCTAGATTTATAATTAAGAAAAATGATTATATTCCCATACCTCTTGCTAAGGAAGGAAAGGAATTTTCTAACAATTTAACCTGTTTCTTGGAAGATCCAATATGTGCATACACATTCTTAGGTCTTTATTAAGATCTCTCTAGGTAATTACCATAAATGCCATCATTTAGATATACACATGATAATAAAGTAAAGAAAGTAAGTAAATTTTCTTATGACTAATGATTATCCTTATCCTTTCATAAATCTAACCTTATTCTTCTAAGGTTTGCTTTATCCCTTCGCAAACATTAACCAAATCCAATATTCAATAAACAAGTGATGTCAATCTGTCTCCATCTTAATTTTTCCATAACATTAGCATAGTAGATATCAAGTGTCATAAAGAAATCATTAATAGTATAGTTTAGGATTTCTATAGTTTCATAATGCCTTCATGCATGGCCTCGTAACATTTATCCAATCTCACTTAATACACAATAGATCATATTATTATCATGGCACAAAGTATATGAAATAAGGGATCAATTGTTGATTGTTGGTTGTAAGCAAAAAGTCCACCTAGTGGCCTAATAGTTAATCATTAAGAGTTCAATAATCAATTGTTAGCTACTAGAAGTGAAATTCATCTAATTACTATACCAACAATCAACTATTAAGTCCTTATGGTCAATTGTTAGTGTAGGGTTTTATAGAATTCCTAGCATAATTTTTACTATTCATAATGTTATAAATGCTATTCAAACCTATTTATTAAGCCATAACGCATGATTACATTAATACATCCATACCACATCACATTTATATCATTCTCATCATCAATTGCACATCCATTTTACCAAATCAACTTAGTGTCTAACATTTATGAAAAACCTAGAACTTAGACTCAAATAATTCAAACTTTGAGTAAATTCTTAAAACAAGAGTAAGGTGTTCACTTATCTAATATGGAGGAGGATTTGGAAGGTTAAATTTATTGTCTTTTGGCTCTAATCATCCAAAAATTCTAAGGATTCCAAAGTAGGGTTCATTCTTCTCCTTTTAAGTTAATTACTCAAATTTATGTGAAGAATTTGATGAAGATTAGCTTTCAAATTGCTTAATTGAAAGAGAAAATTAAAGGTAAGAAGGAGGAGAAGAAGAATTGAGAGATAAGAGCTATGGTTTTGAAATGAGGGAATTAGGGATTTTGAGGTTGAAATTGGGTTTATAATAGGGTAGGAGTTCTTTTATCATTTTATCTTAAATCTTCTTCATACTCACTTTCTTATCTTTAATAGCTTTTAATTCTTTTATTCAACACACCTTTCTTAACTTAACCTTTCAAGTTCTCATGTTAAGTTTACTTAAACAATTCACTTTTATTTACATAGAAATTTTATTTGAAGCTAAATGTCTAATTCATACATCCCTTATGCCACATATAATTTCCCTTTTTTTTAAAACTTTATTGCTAAAATTTATTAATTATTCCTTTCCACAATAAAAAATTCCAAGGATTAAAAGTTTTAAGGAGGATGTAATAATTTTCACCATTTTAAAACATGTTGAATTCATTTTTCTTTTAAAGTTTTTAATTCCTAAAATTAAATTTTCTTATAAATAGAGTTTTTAATTGAATATTTTGATGTGATTTTGGATTTTTTGTAAAATAAATTAATAGATATTAAACAAATTAAAGAAAATAATTTTAATGATATCAATAGAAATAATATATAATTAAAGATAAAACATCAATTTTGTACTTAAAATTATTTATATGGGATCTATATGGATAGATAATATTATATGTAAAAATTATTATTTAGAGATGAAATTTATCATTTAAAAATTAGTAATTAATTTTGTCTATAATTGAATGATTAAGTCAAGAATAACTTTATGTGCATGTAATTGGTAAATGAAACAAAATGCATTATGTAAAGTAGTTACTATGATTAATGGTAATAGGTGGACAATTTTCTCTTGAAACTTTGTTTCACCGCTTCCATTATGGAACAGGGGGAAAAAAGGGCGAGACTACAATTCTTTGGCACTATTGTTGGGGCAACTCATCTTATTTGAATAAAGGAATCCAGGCCATTCAACGTAGTCTTGTGTCAAAAAGTAAGAAAAATCTAACAGTTAAATTATATTATTTGAAACTTGTACTTGGTTTTTTTTTTTGGGAATTATGTTGAAATTATGCATTTCAAAACCAAAATCATATACAATTGCAAAACTAACCCAACCAGTCAATCACAAAACAATGCTACTAATAAGTAATGATCTACGAAGTTGCATCAAATTGTGAAACATGTATATTAATTAAATAATATGGTAAATAAAATATGCAAACTAATCATTAATAAATCATTTTATTATAATTTATATATATCATTCAAAATTTAACTATTTTTTATAATTTAAAAATTAACTTATAATTTATTGGTCATATCAATTGATTATAGGCTAATTTGTCAAGACATTTAATGCACTAATTTATTGAAAAAATTATTTTCATAGATTTTATAAATTAATTTATAACTTATAACTTATAACTTATCAATTTCTTTTCAAAATTTATATTTCTTCTTTTAATTAATTTACAACCTATAGCTTAATTATGTAAATAAATATTAAATGTATGCTTAATAATTTAATATAAATAAATGAAAATAAATAAGTAAGTGATATCATGAAATATATTTAATTAAAATTTAGGTGATTATATTATTATTTTGAATAATATACAAAAAAGTAAGTGATATCTGTAACTCCCTCACTTATTAACACCTTATTCCTCGTTTAATAGATAATTATTGCATATTAATTTGCCTTCTACTCTAGGCTAACTCACAATACCACGAATATTTTTCATCTCAAATAATATAGGCAAGGGTTATGTAATTATACAACAAGTTCAACTTTACATCCATCATTTACAATATCACAAACTATACAATCTTTTTTTTTTAATACATCTTCAAATCTCTATTCTCCCTTGTCAAGAGGGCCTTTAGAAGCATCACCTGGAATGGTTAGTAATAATATAGAAAAACATAAGAAACAGAGTTTCCCAGTAGCTAGCCATCACTGTAAAAATATATTGAGCCATTCCAGATCCTTAAGCAAGTAAAACATACATTTCAAAAATAATTAATCATTTGTCATCTCTTTATCATCTCATTCCGTACCATTGTAAGAAATGTGCATCACACATAGTAATCAACAAGCCCCTTCAAGGACTCATATCAATATCTAGATGGCCATCACAAATAATTGTACCTAGGCCTTATACAGCAATTCACTGTCTTCCCGGGGTTCTCGAGCCCAAAGGCCTAACACAATATCACACTGTCTTCCCGAGGTGTCTGGCCATAGGTACCACACACAACAATTGCACTATTATCCCCGAGAATCTCAAGCCATAGGCCAAATACAGTATTCTACTGTCTTCCCGGGTTGTGCCACAACAATTGCATTATCATTCCGGGGACTCGAGCCATAGGCCAAACACAGTATTCTACTGTCTTCCCATAATGCGTGCACAACAATTCCATACACATTCCATACAATGGCATAAAATACAAAAAATCATGTAAATAGAAAACAGCTTAAGGATAAAGCTAGCTACCTTTCAAAAGCTTCCAATAGTGATGTTTCCTTTGCCCTCACTTAAAACTTCTTTACAATTCCCCTTGCTTCTCCAAGTTTTCATTCCTTAGTCTATACAAATACACATCATAATTCTTATTAGAACATCATCATTTTCCTTAAACTTCATGTATTCTTTACTTCCTCCACTTAAATAAATGCATACTTAGATGCTCTATATCTTGTTTTCAAGCCTTAAAATGACACATATGAACATTAGAAAAGGATCCAAAGGTAAAACCATGCAAAACGTGAAGAATTAAAGTCAAAATGTTCACTTGACAAAGTACACGGGGGTGAACATGGGCCGTGTTCTACCCCGTGTTCAGAACATGGGGTACAACATGGGCCGTGTTCTGCCCCATGTACATTACTGATAAGCCTTCGTAGAAGAACACGGGGTTCAACATGGGCCGTGTTCTACCCCGTGTACAGAACATGGGGTACAACATGGGCCGTGTTCTACCCCGTGTACATTACTGATCTTCCAAAAACACAATTTACATGGCTAAACCTCCTTCTCTCCTTGGCTTCTCAAAAGGGAAGTTTCATACACACTTTCATAACTCAAAATTTCATCTTCCATAAGTTTCATAACTCATAAGAATCATCCTAATTTCATCATTTTAACCAAATTCCAAACAAATCATGCCAAATCCACACATGCACCGTGATGCCTCTAAAACCCAAGTGTGTACATCATGGTTTCTTGCTATTTTTATACCAAACCAAAGCCATAAATCAACATAACAACATCTAAAACACCATTAGACATGTTCAAATCATCCAAAACTCCATGATCAACTACCTTTGACCACTCCAACATCAAAATCTCAAGAAACTAAAAAGGGTACTTTAAAGAGCTTTTAGAGGAGAACAATTTTACCTCTTGCTGCAACTTGAAAATCCTCACTTAGAGCTCCCCAAACTCGATCAAACTTAAGCTTTTCTTCAATCTAAACACACCAATGGATAGAGCTTGATGAGAAGAGCAACTTTCCCTTCTATCACTAAGCTTAAATCTCACTATTTTTAGGTGAAAAACTCAAAAGAAACTTTCTCTCTCTTCCTTCTCTCTCCTGCACGTCCAAGCTTGCTCTCATGGAAATTTCTGCAGCTTTTGGAGAAATGGAGAAGAAGGTAGAGTTTCATGAAGCTTCTAGGGGCATTTTGATCCTTTTTGAGATTTCCAAGGGTATTTTAGTCCTTTTTCACCAATTAGTAAGGCTATTCTTGCCATTATTTTTCTAACAATGACACTTGTCATGAGTCTATTGGTCACACTAATTAAAATCACATATCGCACCCCAAATTCTTGGTTATTTATATTAAATCCCAAATCCTTAATTATTTACATTTTAACCATACCCGATTCTGCACTTTTGCAATTTAGTCCATAGGGTTTCTGTCTGTTTAAAATTCCTTACACTATCAGACTTAGATAACTCCCCTTTTTAGGGTTCTCTAACCTCTTCTGATCATTTATACTGTTTAGAAAAATTAATTCTTTTCCTACTATCCTTTTTCCTTCAAAAATTTCGTTTACCCTTACACTTAATTTCTTTCAACTTAAGATTCACCCACTAAGCTAATTCAATCATGCTCTTCGTTTCTACAGCCTCAGAAATTAAAGATTCAAATAATAGAATTGAAAATTTGGGACATTACAATATCTATTAAGTGATTTACCACTCTTGATATTATAAAAAAAGAATTAATTAATGTATTAACAAAGGAATTGTTTGAAAGTAAGGATAAATTAATTAAATGATGAAAATGCAAAAAATGACTTTTTTTGGTGCAATAAATCAATCAAGTTGATTGGATAATTTATAATAATTGATATTTAAGCTGTATATAAGTAGTACTCTTTCCACTTCTTATTATTTATCACATTTTCTTAAATTTTTTATTTATATTTATTTTTTATTTTAGAAATTCAATAAAGTATTAAATATATTTTTTAATTTATTAATAAATACTTTATCATTCTATACTTTTATCTTGAATTGTCTCAATAAATTTATTTTATTTTTTCTCTCCATTCTCACCCATTTTAAAATTTATGCACAAAATGAAAGAGAAACTTATGTGTGCATTTAAATTTGATCACAAATTTTAAGTTCAAATTAAGAATAAAGTAAATTTTAATTTTGAATTAAGGGATAGTTTTAAAAATTTTAATAAAAATAAATAAACTAAACTATTTTTTTAATCTTTGTAAAATAAATTAAGTGTGATAGATAATAAGGGATAGAAAAAATATTAAATAGTAGAAAATAATTTTGCATAAAAAATTCATATTAATTGTATTCATTAGGTGTAAGGTAACAAACTACTAACTTATAAATAATATAATAATAAAGAGTATTTAAGTAATTTTAATAAAGTATAGTTTAAAATATTTAAGTCAAATTGATTTATTCTCTCTCATCTTTATAATAAATACACTCATTTATTAAAAAAATTAGTAGTGATAAGTTAATTCAATCCTTTTTTATTATTTTATTATTAAATTAATAATATAAATTTTTATCCAATTAAAAGAATAAAAATTGCTAACATTTATATGTAAATATAAAAATAAATAATACCCTATTTTTATGTATTAAATTTTTATTTTAATTTTAACAAAATTAAACATAATTCTTTATTTTAATAAATTTGTGGGTCGATTTTTTTTTCTTTTTAAAAACTAAAGGATGCTTTATTCCTTCACTAAGATTAGCATATTTCATTCATGATCTTTGTTAATAATTCCATATACTTGCTTGTTGTTTGAGAAGGAATGGAAAAAATATAACTTTTAAGGGCTTTAGTGTAACATTAGTCCTAAGTGAGAAATTAACTTCTTATTCAATCAAAGTGGACAAATGGCACCTTTTGAGCAATAGGATAGGTTAGCCTAAGAGTAGTGTTAGGGTATTGTAGTTTGGATACACATAAAAAAAGAAAAGGAAAAGATCCCCATGATAATACCTGCTAATGTATTAGGAAAAATCTAATATGCACCATTGATAAAAGTGGTGCATCCATGCTTTAGGAGATGTACGGTTATGATTTGTTGCTGCCTTTCAATGGGAAATAAGAGATAAAATCAAGTAAGGAGAGAGAAAATTTATCAATTAACCATAGTAAAATATATAATTTAAATTAGAACTTCGGGCATGATACATCCCTCACTTAGGCCAAATTAAAAGGTTGACAAGTAAGGTGATATTAGGGCAATTTAAAGTTTTAGTCGATGGTAGTGAGGTCGAGGAGGAATAGAGGGAAGAAGGAGTTGAGTGGAAGAAGGAAGCAATGGTTAAAAGGGGAATTGCTAGTTAAGTTTTGAAGTAATCTAAAGTTCAGGATTTGCTACCATAATAAAAGCTTGTAAAGGTTTATTGTCTAGTACATCTCATTACTTTGTTAATCTTCAAATGGTTGAGATCATTCATTTAAGATAGAATAAATCTAGAAAGGTAAAGTTTAACAAGGTATGTCTATTTTTCTCTTAAGGTTTTTCTAGAGCTTGGAAAAATGAAAGATTCATGGTTGACTTTGAAAGATAGAGAGTTACTATAAGCTTTAGTGATTGAGACGAAGTTCAATCTGGTAGTCACAAAAGATGGTAGTGGAAATTTCAGCATTATAAGTGAGGTTATGGTTATAGCCTTAAAGATTAATGAGGTATATCTATTTTCCTTTTAAGGTTCCTTTTCTAGCCATATATTGTCATTTTAAGGATTATATCAAATGCCATGTTTTTAAAATCTTCTAAGCTTTCTGTCATGTTTACATTATAATTTAACTTAATCTTGTTTATCAATTTGTTAAATCACCATTATAAATATATAATTTTCATAAAATGTACATTCACGCATGTATAAAAAAGGCTTGTTTGATTATATTCCCTAACCATGTTTCCATTACATAATAAGAAAGAAATCTTGTTGTCATTGGGAAAATTATAAAAGATAAAGTGTTAATCTTATGAAGTTTTATTATTGTGGCTTTACAGTTAAATGGCCTATGGATCGTGAGTGATTAGATGCCTTTGGATCATAAGTTTCTAAAAGAAACTTAGTAAGGAATCTAAATGAATAATCTCACTTGGCACAACTCCCTTCTCGATAATTATCTTATATCTACCATTGGTAATTGGTAAAAACATTTTTAGAAACTAGTTTTGTCTATTTAAAATTATTATGCACAACGTTAACAATGCTAAAGTTATAAAAAAGAGAATTCTTGGATATTATTTATTTTCAATTCAAATGCTATAATGTGTTAGTGTTAAATTATGAATACAGATTATGATAGATCTATGTACCTAATTCTAGGATATGCAATTGTACCTTTGGGATTATAGTGGGTTATGCAAATCTTATCTAGGGGTTTGTATTAATCTTGATCATATTGTCTTGCATCTTCCAAGGATATATATTCTTTTGATGAAATACAGGGAAAAAGCCATCTTTCATGTGTGCATTCATTTATACTTTAACTTCTGGTGATAGGTTGTGTATCAGATTAATTAGAAGTAAGTTTGTATTGTTTATTAGATTAATTAGAAGTAGGTTTATGTTGTCTGATGCTTGTAATTCCTCACTTTTTTGTCAAGATTATAATGATTGAGATATTTGGTAATGCACTTGACTATTTAAAGTCAGGGCAGAAATTATCATGTCAACTTAAGCAACATAGGCTTCAAAATTTTAATTTGCCTTCTTGTGGAGTAAGGAAATTTTACTATGATAGAGTGAAACTTGATTTTTATAGGAAATGAAAGATGGATTTTTTGTTTAATGCTAACAAAAATCTAATTCCTACTTAAATATACTAGTTTGCCTCAACGACTATTGTAGGACATGTGTATCATCATTAATATTTTCTATTGCTCAAGTTTTAGAAGGAGGGAGGGAGATAATAGTTTGAAAATTATGAAAGAATTGGTTAAGTGTATAGTTTTACTTGAAAGTAATAATAACCTTTAATCTATAATGTTTTTAAATAATAAAGTTTATGCAAAAGAATATGTAATATATAAGCACTGATTTGAACCTAAGTCCACTATGTAGTTAGTTTCAAGTGTATAACTTGCAACTAACTTGAGTAGTTAACCTTTTAATTTTAAATCCCTAAGATTATCAATTGAGTCTTACATATTTTTTTGACTAATTGTCAAATTCACTACCTCAACAGCTAACAAATCCTATAGTGTATAAAACCTTGAATCATATATAAATAACATTACAATTATAGTTAATTTGAAGACTATTTTTTGCATTCAGCAATTACAAACGCATTAAGCATGTTCATAAAGGCAAAAACATGAATTGACTTTTTAATATTCTAATAATTGGAAACTTTTATTTGATCCCACATCTTCTTTAGAGAAATATACACTAATATGGTAGCTTTAATGTCCTAACCTTTTAACCATGCATTCTTTCATGCTCCTAAACATCCACTAGAAGTTCATTAGTAGTTGCAGCCTGATTAATATAATTATAGTTCCAAAGGCAATAGCTTAAAAAAATAAGTTGCAATCAAGTGTCTATAACCAAATTAGAATTCATTCCAATGATAAGAAAGACGAAAGTACCTTTGTGGGTCCAGCCTTAAGACTAGAAAGGAACATAGCATGTAAGTGAGCAAGGTAGATGCAGTATGATATGAAAGCATTAACTCCAAATAGCTACTCATTGCTATAGACAACCTTACTAATAAAACTAGTTATGATTTGTAAATCACTTATTGGTCAAGTCATTGATTTAAGTTAAAGATCACTTAAAGATTAAGTACTTAAATAATTAATCCATGTCTTGCATAATGTGGAAATTAATTCTTTAAAATAGCATAAGATCAAATTATTTATTACTCTAAGTGAAGCTTTAGTGTTAAAGTTTGAACACAATTTGCAATCATAGTTCTTCAAATAAACACTTGTGCTTTCAAGGATACTAAACAAAAATGAAACCACTTAGTCAAAATAAAACAAAAATATATCTTTTCTTGAATGTACATTATGATTTCTTTCACAATGAATTGAGTCAACAGTAAAAAGAATGGTGATTTACAAATCAATTTTATCTTGTGTAATCTAGAAGAAAATATAAAAATCCTATTAAATTTTTACATTGAAATTTGACCTTCTAAAAATTGGTAAAGATAAAGATAGTAGGCCTTTAAATCTTTGTAAACTCTATAGTTTTTATCATTACTTGCCTTCTCATTTACATATTAGAAATTATAGAGATCATGTTTGTAAATAATTCGATAAGTTTTACACTTTTATTTGCCAAACACATATAGAGAACCATGAAAACTAGTAGGCAACATATACAAATGGGATATCCTTCATTAAAGATAACAATTTACAAAGTTTTAGTTATAATATTAATAGGCAATTTACTAGCTAAACAAAGACCTATGCCCTAAAATTTAAAATAATAGGTCTTCAAGTGAGGTTAATTATCCATATACCCTAAATTTCATAATACTTTCTGATAAATAGAAATTAATAAACAAAGTAAATCACCTAAGCGAGATCTAACTAAGAAATGCAAAAACCCATACCTAATAAGTGCCAATTGAGTTTTGTGCATCCTTAATAGTGATTGTTGACTATTTCTTCAACAATAAAGATGATCTTTGGTTTTGCACTCCTTTGTTAAAGGCATTTCAATTACTGATGAAATATAATTATTCATTTTAGGCAAGCTCATATAGACTCAGCATAAATCAGCCTAAAGCTTTGTCTTCACACATGTTATTTTTCAAAATTATTAGGGCCAATATGTAAATATACAAACTTCTCGATAACAAGTTTGAATTTAAATCAATAAATTATACAATACGAAATCAATCATTGATTTCGTGGTGCATCACTGCACCACTTTTTAGTAGTGCATCTTAGACACTCCATATATTATGCAAGTTAATATTTACTTTGGTTATGTTTACTCCTTTTACAAAGCAAAACTCTATCTCTTAAAATTAGGATAATTTTATTCTTGAAGCCTAACTTTCATTAATGGAATGGATAAGGAGAGAAGTAAGAGGGAAAATGAGATAAAAAAGAAAAATATTTATAATCATAAATTATTTATCATTATTTTTTATTATATTAAAGTTTATTTTAAATATCAAATAACTATTTTAATTAATTTCTACCAAGATAATTCAGTATAGTGGTATTGGTTATTACTTTATTTTAAAGGATATAAGTTCAATATAAGAGTGTGTCAATTTTTTATCAATGAAAGGATGGAGAACTTTTGGGATTGCTAATGCGATAAGTTAAGGAGTGGAACTATGATGATAAACTTGTATTTTAAGCAATAACTATGATTCGAACTAAATATTCTATGACATGATAATATAATTTTCTAATGGTAATTTTCAAGGGAGGTGTAAGTAACACTAGTTATCCATGCTCCCTTTTTTTCATAACAAAAAAAAATCATGTTTAGAGATGAAAATAAATTAAGTCATTTATGAATGATTATGATTTGGACTTATTAAAAGTTCATTTTAGTTAATTTATTTAATTAAATAAGTCAAGCTTAACTTAGTATATTAACATATTTATTGAATAAACATAACTTACTTAATTGTATGCTTCACTTGTTAGCTTGTTAAGCTAATTTATTTAACTAATATATTGTTCTAATATATTATTTATAAGTTAATCGATGCAATTGCATTATAGATTTATAGTTGCAATACCTTTTATTATTATCTTTCTCCCTTTCTTCAATCCAACTATTAATCTTATCAAGTTCTTAAAGTATTATGAGCATGACAAATTTAGATAAATATGATTATAATTTATTATTTTGAATTATTAAGAGTTATATAAAGTTTCAGATAAAATTTCATTCAATACTTTATTTATTTACAATTTCATCATTCTATTTTTGTACTAAGAGACCTATTTGTAACCTATATACTTGTGTTTATAAACCCATCGATATCTTATTTATAGTTTAATTATTAGGCTTAGATAGGTTAAAAAATCACAATAAATTTTTTAAATTTTATGAGTAAATCAAGTTAAACCAAAATTTTAACTTACAAATAAGTTTCAAATCAAACAGTAGACCAAAAAGCTTTAAAAAAAACATGGTTAATTTATGTTAAGACTCATCTTGATTCATTTCACTCCTACCCATGATTAAAATTGGTATGCAGCAAAAAAGCAAAGATTTAAAAAAATTCTAAATACTACTTAAGCGAAATCCTTTCAACATAAACTTTAAATTTTATCAAATGGTGTTAATGTTTTATCATATTTTAAATTAAACATGAAGTCCTGCTTTTATTACATCAATTATTAAAAGCATCTTAAATGGACTACAAATTTTAAGTTTTTAACAATATTACATTAAAAGATAAATAAATTATTAAACAAGAAACGTGTAAGTGCAAAACAACGTTTTTTTTAACCCAAGTTTCTATGGAGAACCATTGATGCAATCTTTATTTTGAGAGATCTACTATAACCAATTACTATTACTATTTTTTATTATATATCCATTAAATTCAAGAATCACAACCATCTGTATATTGATATATTGAAATTTTTAAATTTGTACAATTATTTTATATTAATTATGTCTATTAATTTATGTTTAAAATCTAATTTAAATATTATTCTTAATATATATTATTATATTAATAATTTACAGTTAGATCTCCACGAATCATAACTCACTTTATTATTCTCTGAAGCAAAGAGTACATTAATCCACATGAATGGTAGTTCTTCGGTAAGGTAATTTTTTATCTAATAATTAAGTGAACCTCCTGCTGTTATTTGTCAAAATATGAATAGTAATTTTTAGCTCTGATTTGTTAGACAATTAATATCTAGTAATTTCTCAAATGCAGCAATGATTTTTCCATCACATGGCATCAAGGGAATGCGTTCAAACTCTCTGGCACTCTAACCGACAAAGTTAAATTCCAAGAAAAAGTATGGCACGTGGCATTTATTGTGCATCTTGGCGTGCAGGCTACGTCTCAGAATTTGCTGCCGAAGTAATCGGCTAAATCTAAATATCTACAGAAAATGGCAAAATGCGAACCCGTAGTTGACCTTCCTGATTCATCCAAGTCAGAGACCAGTAGCCCGGCCCTTCTTCTGTCATGTAAACTACTCTTCATCTTATATATTACACTCATCATCTCATGTCTGATGTTCGATAATATATATTATTATACTTTCTATTACTTATTTTTATTAAATTTTTTTATAATACAACGGAGTATAAGCCTAAAAGAATTTCCTTTAAAATTATTATACTAATTAATTGATTGATATTATTATTTACGTATTTAATTAGGATAATTAATTCTATGTATTTTTTCAATTTTAGTATTATGCATAAAACACTTGTAGCATCCATGGATCTTCAAAAGAATAAAAGTATTTTAATTTAAAAATAAAATAAATTACCAATATTATATACTATTAAAATATAATTTTATATTTTGAAGCTAACAAAAATGATATTTGATGTTAATAATAATAGTACATTAAGTAAGGTTTTATCCATAAGTGGCAAAATAAAGTGACATGTAAAAGACAACTAATATACATTAAATGTATGTATTCTTTTATTAATTTTTATTAAAAAGTGCAACTATTTTTATAAAATTCAAAAAATTTTCTAAAACAACTTTTTTATTTTTTAATTATTAATTTGATGTAATTTTGAAAGATTAAAATTTAATTTTTTTACTTATTTCATACAAAATCTAATATGCACTTTCTCATAAAAAATTATAAATTTTTATATAAAAATTACAATTTCATAACTTTCATGTTGGATTTTCATAAAAGCATACAAAATTTCAAACACATAATGTAGGGAAACTCTTTCTACAGCTAAATTTATTTAAGTTTTATGCATTACAAACATTTGTTGTTTATTATTTTACTTACTATCCAATTTTTTATAGTAATTGTGTATTTTTTAGAAGAATTAAGAGAAGTTATAATCATTATCATTATTAATTATTGTCAACATGATGTATAAATGAGAAATAACCAGTGTGGTAAAAAATAGTGTTAATTTAAAGTTTATAAAGTTGAAGGCTAATTTTGTAATGTAACATAAATAATAAATTTGTTTTTAAAAAATACTTTAACTAAGGTTCAACGCTTTATAAAAAAAAAATTCAAATAAATTAAATTATTTAATTGCTTAATTGATTTAATACTTAAAATTTAATACTAAATTTTAACATTATCTACCGTACTCTCAACAAAGTTAAAAATGTTAAGAGTCATTTAATAGGAAGTAACTTTTTGTAAAAAATTAAACTTTTAAAAAAGTAAATCTCTTGATGAACTTTTTGGAAAATGTTCAAATTTTGGTTAATAATTTTTAGGAATTAACTTTGTGTATTTTATTTGGGTGAATTCTAAACTTTCTAAAATATATCATCAAAATAATTAATATAACATTTAGAATTGTAATATAAAAAATGAAAATATCAAAATATTTTAATTTTATCTAATTATATTTTTTAAATTATATTTTTAATCTTTTTTCCATCATTATTTTTTTAAATTGATAATTTCTTATTTTTAAATCTATTGAAAAATAAAATAGGTTACATGAAAAATTAATATATTATATATACTGAATTTTCTTAATATAATTAAAATGAAGAAATATATTCATTAAATAATTAGCTCTTACAAATTTATATTAACTAAATAAGAAATATTTTTTTTATTTTTACAATTGAATATTAAAATAATAAATGATAAAGATGACAAATATAAAGTAATATAATAAATATAATTATATATAGAATTAAATTTTAATTATTTAGTACGAATTATATTTATCATATAATATTTAATTTTTATTTTATACAATTTTATATAGTACTCATTCATTTATTATATATTTAATAAAATAATTATATTTGTATAAGTATATTAAAATTTTATAATTATTAAATTAAAACTTTTAGTAATAAATTTTTATTATAGTTTTTAAATGGCAAGGATAAAATATTAAAATTGTTACTATATAAATTAAGTAAGGGTAATTTTATAATTTTATCTATAGACGACATGAAAAGTTGTTCTTATCTAGGGATAAACAACTTTCTATAATTTGTATGAAGTAAAATTTTTACTTCCTCCATTTTAATAATTAGTGTGCAAACAAACTCAATGATTTCCTACTTTCTTGAAATTTGCACTTACCATTAAAATATCAATAAAAATTAAATTTAAATTTAAATAACTATGAATTATTTTTTTATATTTCTATTTATATTGAAATATCTTTTAAAATTCTTAAATAGTTCAATAATTAATTTTATGAAACATTTCTTATACAATTAATTAATTTATCAATTATCAATTATTAACTTTTAACTAACAAAGATTTTACATGCAACACTATAGAAAGAGTAATTTAATAAAATTTAAATCATTTATTTATTTATGATTTAAAAAATTATGTAATTATATGGTCGAACACAAAATTATATGTGAATATTATTTATGTGTTAATATTATTTTTGACTTTTTATTTTTTATTTATTGTACTATGAATAGTAATCTTGTCAATTTATTTTCTATTTTCACAAATTAAGAAAATATGGTATTAACATTTTTTTTAAGAATCACAATGATATCAAAGTAAATTTTTACTTTCATAGTATCAATAAAAATAATTTAAAAACTGAATATAATTAGATTCATTTGTATAAAAAATGATAGCATTTAACAAAAAACACACTTTACATAGATAAAAAAGTTGTTTGATTCATACAAAAAGTAACTTTTCGAGAGAAATTAAATTTTTTAGAAAATAATTTTTTTATGAACTTCTTATAAAGTGCTTAAAGTTATTTACTTGACATTAGAAAAGTAACATTTTCTAAAATATAATTTCATATGTGCTATTTAGTTTAATTTTGAATTTTTAAGAAGTATTAATAAAATAACTATTATATTTTTAATATTATTATAATGTACAAACTAATAAATTTTATTAAGCATTAATTAAATTTAATAAAAATAATTTTATCTTTGTATCAAAAAATAATATAAGAAGTAAAATTTACGTAAGGGAGAGGTGGGTAAATAACCTTCCATACTTTAAGGGAAGTAAATTTTTTATAAAATTTTATTTCTTTTTAATTTGTTAAATAATAATTAACCTAAGTAATTTACTTCTTTTCAATTTTCTGAGAAATAAGATTTTTTATATTATTGTTGCAAACTAAACAATTTCAAAATTTTGGTAATAATATAATTTTTAACACCTCTCACAAATTAAATATTAGACTTCTCTAAATCATCTATGTTTTAAACTTTACAAATACTTTTTTTTGTGATTTAATTTTTCATATAAAAAATAAAATATTTTAGTCAAATGTTTTTACAAAATTAGGGAAATTAATACATGTAAAAAATTATATTTTCCATCAAGTTCTCTATTTAAATTTAATATATGTACTAATTATTTTATTTAAAGAAAATAATTAAGATATTAATGACTATTGTAATCATCAAATTATAATTATTAATAATAATTAATAAAATATTAATATATATTATAAAATAATTTTATCTAAATCATGTAAGAAGTTTTATCTAAATTTTATTCTTAATATAATTGATAAATTGATATTAAATACCCCTAATAATAACTTACTAATTTTTCGACCAACTGGAGCAGCAGTCGGACCCGCGAGGCCGCAAAAAGGACAAACCGAGAATTACCCCTAGGTAGAATAGATTTCATAAACCTCATTTGAGAATTATAACGAACAAGTGGTGTCCAGAACAAGAACATCTCCGGAAAATGGATTTCACTACCGATTTGCTTTCCAAGATACTTTCCTTTACATCTCCAAAGGATGCATCAAGAACTTCTCTTGTTTCTCCTGCTTTCAGAGTTGCTGCCGATTCAGATATTGTGTGGGAAAGTTTTCTGCCGTCAGATCTTGAAGACATAATTTCCCAAACATCGTCGCCAACATCGCTGAGTTCGTTGACCAAAAAGCAACTCTATTTTCATCTTTGCGATCATCCCGTTCTTGTAGCTGACAACACCATGGTAAGATCTTTACTGAGCTTAATTTTACGATTCCAGAAGAGAACATGTAATTTTGTTGAAGAAATTAGTTCGGTTTTGCTGAAATTAATTGCGATCATCCGGTTCTTGTAGCCAACAACACCACGGTAAGGTCTATACTGAGCTTAATTTGACGATTCCAGAAGAGAACATGTAATTTTGTTGAAGAACTTAGTTCAGTTTTGCTGAAATTAATTCCAGTATATAATTATTGAGTTGCTATCATCTTTTCTGCTCTCAAGCATGCCACCGGTCCTCCATTGCCTCGCCGCACAAAACCATCATGTTTTCTACTCAAATCTATCACTTACAAGCAATAAGAAGAGAGATCTGGAGATCTAGAAAAACCCATCCACTTTCTCATCTCCTGACCTTCGTGATTTTGTCAATTTATGTTATGCCTCTCTTCGTTTAGCTATGTTTTTTTCTCTCTCTTCTCCTCGCTTGCCCTTGATCAAAAGAAAAATTCACTTCAACCCAGAATAAGTTCAGAGGAAACATTGCAAATCAGGTCTCGGATTCTTTCTCCATTGACTCCCGGGGGGGGGGGGGAATTTTACGCTTTGGATTCTGTTTGGGAAGGTGAAGGAAGGTTGCCAAATTAGGGATTTTTTTTTTCCTCAGGCCAAAAAAAAAAGGGATTTTTTTCTTTTAATTTTATGCTTAATCTGAGATGCTGAATGGAAGTCGTTAATTTGGAAATTTTTTCATCGACCTATTGATGGTGAACGAAAGTTTGGGAATCTCTATATGATTTATTTTCGCCAGAATTATTATCTTTTATTTATTAAAATAGTTATAAATATATTAAATAGAATTTATTCATCTTTATTAGATAGAATCTGTTTCTATGATGATGAATGAAACTATTTAGGAATATGTTTGTAATTTTTTTGAATTATTTTCGTTTATTGAAATAATTTTAAATATATTTTGTACGTAATTTATTCATCTGTATTTGGCCGTATCAGTTTCTGTTTGGATTCTTCCTTATCTTTTAAGGGCAATTCTATGTTATTCACGAGGGTGTGCAACCTATGGATATGGATATGTGGCACAATACAAGCCACTAGATGAATTGACTTAGTCAATAACTTTCCTTATCTAGTGGCTTGTATTGTGTCACATACTCATGAATTCCAAACTCTATGGGTAATATAGAAAGCACCATCTTTTAATATAAAATATATATCTAAAGTCTAGAGTTTGATTTATTTTAATTTATTTTATTTTATTTTTTTAAGTTTCGGGTCTATTCTTAGTCTGGCAGGTCTGAACTATATTTTTGTCCTATAGATTTAGATCCAAAGGATCCGGATGCATCGGATCCTTCATTACAACGGTTTCGGGTAGATCCAAATCTGAAAATTTGCTTTCCGATCCCAATTGATTTTGAGTTTGATTGAGCATGGGTAGTCATAAAATGTGTCTTGTGTTAACGAAATGGTATTTAGTGAACTCTCATTTAATTTGATTTCAAATTTTAAAAGTGATATCTAAAATAATTTAAAATGAATTAAAATTTTGGGTTGGTGAAACTCAAATAACATTTTTACATAAAATTCAGTTTTAAATGAATTAAGTTATGTTGAAAGATTTGCATCCAATTTTAAATTATTTTTCTACCACATTTTGTTGCAAATGTGGGCAAAACAAAGTGTTTACTTGCAAACAATTTTTGTTAAAAAAATTATATATATTTTTTTCTGTTACTTGTTATAACAAAAGATCAAATTTTTTTTGGGGGTATCACATCATGGAGTACGGCAGGAAAATTAATATTTTTTTATAAAACTGCAAACTGAAAAAAAATAAATAAATGTCTTATTAAAAAAAGAAGAATAGAAAGACATTTAAGCAAAATCTAGACATTGGTAACTGTCTGGGACAGAGCTTTGCATTGCAGAAAGAGAGCGGGAAAAAATGCTACATGATTGGTGCAAAGGGGCTTTCAATCATTTGGGGAGATTCACCTCAATACTGGGAATGGACCTCTTTGCCTGACTCCAGGTACGTGCTTATTTATATATATATGTATACACACACATTGTAAGGTGTGGATAAGGGATCAAGATAAAGATAATTTTTTTATATTGAAGTAATGAGTTTAATTAATCAAAAAATTTATAGATATCAAAGTCGAAGATTGTATTTTATTTTCTTTAGAATTAAAGGAAATTGACAACGTAAAAAAGTGAGGGAATTCGGATATATTTTTAAATAATGTTATGTTTTAATATTATTGGATCCTGGTTTGCTAGTTTTTACGTTACATAACTAATAAAAATTAAATTAATATATATGATTAAAACTAAATATATGAAAATAAAAAGGAACGGAAAAAGACGAAAATTAAATTTGTTATCTTGGGTTTTAGATTTAGGGTTATTTATCATTTGCGACAAAGCAAGCAACTAATTTTAACTCAGGCTATTGCTAGTGAAGTTTAGCAACTCAATTACATGTACCTCGACACACATTGCATCGCATGTATTGTGCAGGTTTCCTCAAGTGGCAAAGCTCAAGCTTGTGTGGTGGCTTGAAATCAAGGGAAGAATAGAGACAAGACTTTTGTCCCCAAATACGAGATACACAATTTTTTTTGTCTTCAAGTTTGGAAGAGCAAGAAGAGGATTCAAGGAGAGATCAGTGGAACTGAGTGTAAATTATGAAGGAAATGAAAATGGGTCTGTGAGAGGGGTGCTTCTGGACTCTCCAAGTGAAAGTGAAGAAGGGCCTAAGCAGAGACAAGATGGATGGATGGAGATTGAGATGGGAGAGTTCTTCAATGGGTTTGGAGATGATGGCCCTGTGGTTTGCAAGCTGTGGAATTTTGATAGATTCGTCACAAAGACTGGCCTCATTGTTGAGGGCATTGAGTTGAGGCCTAAAGACAATGCATGAAGATGAATAGGACCTTTCTTGCCAAGTAAACGAATATTTTGTATGTTTTGTCCTAGTTTTCTTTCGAAGGTAAATTTGTGGATGAATTTTGAGAGACAAAATATTAAAAATGAGACTATTTAGTTTCTATTCAGTAGTGATTTAAGGAAGCTAGAAACATGTAGAGTACTACTTTACAAAATTACTGCTTAATCTACCCAATCACGAGTAGTAACCTAATCACTTATTAAAACAACTCCGACGTTTATATTTCTTTTAATTCACTTATACTAAGGAATAATTCGTGGCATAGTGGAGAAATTTGTGATTTAAGAGATCATGTTGACATGTATGATCATATTTTTATTTCAATATTTGATAATATACTTTCTTTGTATAATATCATGATTATTTTCTTAATTTTATATTACGTAAGAATTTATTATTTCTTACCGTTACACTTTCATCAATGATTTAGGTACTCTCTACCTTCTCAGTGCCCACCAATTTTTTTGGAAGTGTTCAAAATTTGATTAACATTTCTTAGAAATTAATTGTGTATTTTATTTGATTGAATTCTAAACTTTCTAAAAGGTATTATCAAAATTATTATGAAAATATTAACATATTTTAATTTTATCTAATTATTTTATTAAATTATATTTTTAATCTTGTTTCATCATTATTTTTTTAAATCAGTAATTTTTTATTTTTTTAATCGACTTAAAAATAGGTTTATATAAAAAATTAAGATATTATATATATTGAATTTTTTTAATATAATTAAAATGAATAAAAATATTCATTAAATAATTAACTCTACCAAATTTGTATTAACTAAATAAGAAATACAATATTTTTACTTTTTAATTGAATGTTAAAATAATAAATGATAAAGATAATAAATATAAAATATATAATAAATATAATATATATAGAATTAAATTTTATTATTATAATAATATTTATAATTATCTTAACAAATTATATTTATCATATAATATTTAATTTTTATTTTATATAATTTTATACAGTACATAGTCATTTATTATATATTTAATAATAATTATTTGTATAAGTATATTTATATGTTATAACTATTAAATTAAATTTTTTAGTAATAAATTTTTACTATAATTTTTAAATGGCTAGGATTAAATATTAAAATTATTATTGTATGAACTAAGGGTAATTTTATAATTTTATCTGACATGAAAAGTTGCCCTCAGCAAGGCATAAGTAACTTTCTATAATTTGAAAAATTATTTATTTCATTTTAGTAATTAACGTGTAGACAAACTCCATAATTTTGTATTTTCTTGATAGTTGCACTTACCATTAAAATGTCAATAAAATTAAATTTAAATTCAAATAAATATGAATTAATTTTTTATATTTCTATTTATATTAAAATATTTTTTGCAATTTTTAAGTTATTTAATAATTAATTTTACAAAATATTTTTATATAATTAATTAATTTATTAATTATCAGTTATTAATTCTTAGCTCACAAAGATTTTACATGCAATATTATAGAAAGAGGAATTTAACAAATTTTAAATCATTTATTTATTTATGATTTAAAAAATTATGTTATTTTACAATCAAACACAAAATTATATATGAATATTTTGTATGTGTTAATATTATTTTTCACTTTTTATTGTTTATTTATTGTACAATGAATATTAATTTTATCAATTTATTTTGTATTTTCATGAATTAAGAAAATATGGTATTAACATTTTTTCCCATAAGAATAACTATAATAGCAAATTAAATTTGTACTTTCACAATATCAATAACAATAATTTAAAAACAAAATATAATTACATTCATTTATATAAAAAATGATAACATTTCACAAAAAACACAGTTTATATAAATAAAAGAGTTATTTAATTCATATAAAAAATATATTTTCATAGGAAATTGAATTTTCAAGAAATAACTTTCTTTGTAAATTTTTTATGAAGTGCTCAAAGTTATTTATTTAATAGAAAAGTAATACTTTTCAAAAAATAACTTCTTATGTGCTGTTTAATTTAATTTTGAACATTTTAAGAAGTATTAATAAAATAATTATTATATTTTTAATATTATAATATAAATTAATAAATTTTATTTATCATTAATTAAATTTAATAAAAATAATTTTATCTTTATATAAAAAAATAATATAGAAAGTAGAACTTATGTAAAGGAAAGGTGAATAATTTATGTAAAGGAGAGTGAGTAATCAACTTTCTATACTTTAAGGAAAGTAAAATTTTATTCCAATTTGTTTGATAATAATTAACTAAATAGGTCATTCTTTTTCAACTTTCTCAAAAATAAGATTTTTCATATTATTATGGTGAACCAAACAATCTTAAAATTTTGGCGATGATATAATTTTTAACGCTTCTCATAAACTAATTATTAGACTTATCTAAATCATTTATGTTTTAAACTTCACAAATAACTTTTTTGTGATTTAATTTTTCATATAAAAATTAAAATTTTCAATCAAATATTTTTACAAAATTAGGATTATTAATGCATATAAAATGATATTTATTATAAAGTTTTCTATTCAAATTTAATATATGTACTAATTATCTTATTTAAAAAATAATTTAAATACTAATAATTATTGTAATTATTAAATTATAGTTATTAATAATAATTAATAAAATAATTAATATACATATTATAAAAGAATTTGATCACAATCAATTTTATCTAAATTTTATTAATTGATATTTTGATATTACATATAGATAGAATAGATTTCGTAAACCTCATTTGAGAATTATAGCAAACTAGCGTCTAGTGGTGCACAGAACAAGAACATCTCCGGAAAATGGATTTCACTGCAGATCTGCTTTCTAAGATAGTTTCTTTTACATCTCCAAAGGATGCATCAAGAACTTCTCTTGTTTCTTCTGCTTTCAGAGTTGCTGCCGATTCAGATGCTGTATGGGAAAGTTTTCTGCCATCAGATCTTGAAGACATAATTTCCCAATCATCGCCGCCGACGTCGTTGAGTTCGTTGACCAAAAAGCAACTCTATTTTCATCTTTGCGATCATCCTGTTCTTGTAGCTGACAACACCATGGTAAGATCTGTACTGAGCTTAATTTTACGATTCCAGAAGAGAACATGTAATTTTGTTGAAGAACCTGGTTCAGTTTTGCTGAAATTAATTCCAGTATATAATTATTGAGTTGCTATCATCTTTTCTGCTCTCAACCATACCACCGGTCCTCCATTCCCTCGCCGCTCAAAATCATCATGTTTTCTACTCAAATCTATTTCTTACAAGCGATAAGAAGAAAGATCTGGAGATCTAGAAAAACGTATCCACTTTGTCATCTCCTGACCTTCGTGATTTTATTAATTTATGTTATGCTTCTCTTCTTTTAGCTATGGCTCTTTTTTTTCCCTCCTCTCTTGCCCTTGATCAAAAGGAAAATTCGCTTCAATCCAGAATAAGTGCAGAGGAAACATTGCAAATCCAAGTCTTAGATTCTTTCTTTATTGAACCCCCCCCCCCCCCAGGGGGGCGGGGGCCGGGAATTCTACGCTCAGTCTGAACTCTATCTGGGAAGGTGAACTAAAGTTGTTAATTTAGGAATTTTTTCTTCCCTTAGGCCAATGTTCTCTGACCTTAACCGGTCATCAACTTGACACATCAAACGAGTTAAGATTAGACTGGTTTAATTAGTGGGATTGGATAGTTGAATTAATTGTTGTATTTTTATATATAATAAATTATATTATATATATAAATAAATTTATTTAATTAATATAAAAAATAAATTTATTTAATTAATATAAAGTTATTATTATATTTTTAAAATATGAATAAATATTGATTTCATTGAAATTATAAATAACGTTGATGTAAAAGGAATAATTAATAGAAAAATTGATATGAAAAATATCTAAAATAGTTAAAGCATAATGTTTTATATTTAAATTGTAAAGGTGTTATTTGTTAGAAATTTATATTTTGTTAAGTTTAAATATACTAGTGTAATAATATTTTTGATACGCATGTTAATATAAAGTAAAAATATTAACAAATCATATTATCATATTATAATAAATAGATGATAAAATCACAAATTTTAAAATGTAAAAAATATAAAGTAAACAAGATGGATTAAGAAATAATTGTGTCTTGAGATATTTTATAATTGTTAACTAAAAAATTATTTTAAATAATACTAATATTTATAAAGTGTTTCAAATAATATAATAGTTAATATAATTTAAAAAATTTCATTCATTTTATTTTTTAAATATATAAAAAATTTATAAATTTACGTAAATTTTTCTTTTCACATTAAGTTTTTTAATTGGATATTTTATTTTAAAAAAAAATTGAGTCATTGAGTTAACCGAGTTGGTAGTTCAATCAATTTTTTATCGATTTGGTGAATCGAGTTTTTCACTAGTTCGAGTTTATAGATCCATTCAAATTGTTTTTTCACTTAGGTACCAGCCCAACAGGTTAAATCGATTGGGTCGATATAGATTTGAAAACATTGCCTCAGGCCCTAAAAAAATCTAGGCTTTTTTTTTAATACGCTTAATCTCATATTTGAGATACTGAACAGAAGTCGTTAATTTTGAAATTTTTGCATTAATGTGTTGATGGTGAACGAAAGTTATTAATTTGGGAACATGTGTATGATTTATTTTCTCTAGAATTATTATCTTTTATTTATCAACATAATTATAAATATATTAAATCGAATTTATTCATTTTTATTAGATAAAATCTGTTTCTATGATGATGAATGAAAGTAGTTAATTTGGGAATATGTTTCTTATTTTTTTGAATTATTTTCGTTTATTGAAGTAATTTTAAATGTATTTTATATATAATTTATTCATCTGTATATGGCCGTATCAGGTTCTGTTTTGATTCTTTATAATCTTTTAATATAAAATATTTGTCGAAATTCTAGAGTTTGAATAGATTTAAAATTAAGTAACACTTTTTTTTTTTTTTGAGTTTTGGGTCTATTATGAGTCTGACAGGTCTGAACTATATTAAATCCAAAGGATCCGGGTCCACCGGATCCTTCATTATAACGGTTTCGGGTAGATCCAACTCCCAAAATTTGCCATCTGATCCAAATTGATTGAGAGTTTGATGGAGCTTGGGTAGTCATAACATGTGTCTTGTGTTAGAAAACGAAATGGTATTTAGTGAACTCTTATTTAATTTGATTTCAAATTTTAAGAGTAATATCTAAAATAATTTTAAGTGAATTAAAATTTTGGGTTAGTGAAACTCAAATAACATTTTTACATAAAATTCAGTTTTAAATGAATTAAGTTATGTTGAAAGATTTACATCCAATTTTAAATTATTTTTCTACCATATTTTGTTGCAAATTTGGGCAAAACAACTCGTTTACCTGCATACAAAAATTTTTCTTAAAATTATATATATTTTTTTCTGTAACTTGTTATAACAAAAGATCAAATTTTTTTTGGGGAATCACACTATGGAGTGTGGCAGAAAAATTAATTTTTTTTTATAAAACTGCTAACTAAAAAAAAAAATGTCTTATTAAAAAAAAAAACAGTATAGAAAGACATTTAGGCAAAATCTAAACATTGGTGACTGTATGGGACAGAGCTTTGCATTGGAGAAAGAAAGCGGGAAAAAACGCTACATGATTGGTGCAAAGGGGCTTTCAATCAGTTGGGGAGACTCACCTCAATACTGGAAATGGATCTCTTTACCTGACTCCAGGTACATATATATATATATATATATATATATATACATATATATACATACATATACATATATATATATACATATACATACATATATATACATATACATACATATACATATATATATATATATATATATATATACACATATATATATATATGTTCAAAATATATTGTAAGGTGTGGATTTAGAAGGAATCAAGATAAAGATAATTTTTTTTATATTGAAGCAATGAGTTTAATTAGTAAAAAAATTTATAGATATCAAAGTAGAAGATTGTATCTTATTTTCTTTAGAATTAAAGGAAATTGACAACACAAAAAAGTGAGGGAATTTGGATATATTTTTAAATAATGTTATGTTTTAATATTATTGGATCCTGGTTTGCTAGTTTTTACGTTACATAACTAATAAAAATTAAATTAACGTATATGATTTCAACTAAATATATGAAAATAAAAAGGAACAGAAAAAGACGAAAATTAAATTTTTTTTTCTTGGGCTTTAGATTTAGGGTTATTTATCATTTGTGACAAAGCAAGCAACTAATTATAGCTCAAGCTATTGCTAGTGAAGTTTAGCAACTCAATTACATGTACCTCGACGCACATTGCATTGCATGTATTGTGCAGGTTTCCTCGAGTGGCAAAGCTCAAGCTTGTTTGGTGGCTTGAAATCAAGGGAAGAATAGAGACAAGACTTTTGTCCCCAAATACAAGATACGCAGTTTTTTTGGTCTTCAAGTTTGAAAGAGGAAGAAGAGGATTCAAGGAGAGATCAGTGGAACTGAGTGTAAATTATGAAGGAAATGAAAATGGGTCTGTGAGAGGAGTGCTTCTAGACTCTCCAAGTGAGAGTGAAGAAGGGCCTAAGCAAAGACAAGATGGATGGATGGAGATTGAGATAGGAGAGTTCTTCAATGAGTTTGGAGATGATGGCCCTGTGGTTTGCAAGCTGTGGGATTTTGATGGATCCATTACAAAGACTGGCCTCATTGTTGAAGGCATTGAGTTTAGGCCTAAAGACAATGCGTGAAGATGAATAGGACCTTTCTTGCCAAGTAAACGAATATATTGTATGTTTTGTCCTAGTTTTCTTTCGAAGGTAAATTTGTGGATGAATTTTGAGAGACAAAATATTATTAAAAATAAGACTATTTAGTTTCCACTCAGAAGTGATTTGAGGAAGCTAAAAACATGTAGAGAACTACTTTACAAAATTACTGCTTAATCTACCCAATCACGAGTAGTAACCTAGTCACTTGTTAAAACAACTCCGACATTTGTGTTTCTTTTAATTCACTTTTACTATGGAATAATTCGTGACATAATGAAGAAATTTGTGATTTAAGAGATCATATTGACATGTATGACCATATTTCTATCACAATATTTGATAATATACTTTCTCTATGTAATATCATGATTATTTTCTTAATTTTACATTATGCAAGAATTTATTATTTCTTACCGTTACACTTTCATCAATCATTGATGTTGATATTCTCTATTTTCTTAGTGCCTAATCACAATCTTTTATTTTAAAAGATATAAATGTACCAATAGTTACATTTCAATTTTTTTTGCTTCAAACAATCATTGCTGTAGATTCAATATTTTGAAATAATGATTTATTATTTTTTAAAACAAATACCAACAATCCCACACTTTGTTTAAAAAAACAAGAAATCTACTTTTATAAGCAACTTGCAACCATACAAAATAAGATAAGTAAATATAGGTATAAATATTTTTTAAATTAAATCTTACTTAGTACGTACATTTCAAAGTTCTATCAGAGTTTTTAGTTGTATATTATTAAACTAATTATTCTACATTATAGAATTGGCAAATGTTGTAAATACCCATCTCTTGTTTTGATGAGAAAATATGAATTTTTTGGCACTATTATATCCACATGCTTATTCCTAGTTCATGAATTCTTTAAAGATTAGATCCTTAACTCTTACAAAAAGCAACACTACTAAGTTCCAATAGGAGAAAGTTTATAATGCGTTTTCTGTTACTTTAAACACAATAACAATGTCTTAAATTTTCATTAAGAGCATAGCACATTCTCCAACTCTGTAACGAATGATATTGATTATTTTTTTAGGCCCACATGTGTCAATACTAATAGATTATATTTAAGAACTTGTTTTTATGCATTTAAATCTACTAGAACAATTTTAATAAAAGGTTGGGCTACTATTCTAATTGATCAAAAAGTGTTGGATTTCATGCCTATTTTAGATGATGTCATCCAAACAACCTTTTTTACTAGAGGTTTTGTAAGTAGATCAAATAAATTTTAACTTGTCTTAACATAGACTATAGTTATGATACCACATCAATTGTCTAATATTTTTATATCATAGATTTTTATGTCTTGACTTACCATTATAGATACAATTAACAAGCATTTTCACAAAGTGACTTCACCATAATAATGGTTTCATATTAGAGGTATCTTATAATAATTACTTATTCACTTACCCTCTTTATAAACATTTTTTTTACGCATTCAAGAAAATCTTTACCAATGGTGGATACCACTCCAAAATAGATTAGTGTTTTTTGTTTTACAAAAACAATTTATTTCCTAGTTATCTAAGAAACTTATCCATAATAGTACAACTCTAAACTAAACTGATTGTCATATATATTAATATCTAACTTTCCTCGGTGTATTCTTGTAATACAATTGGATAAATTGTAGAACAAAATTTCCATAAGATTTTAGTTCCATTGTTGCACTCTTATTTCCTTAAGATTGTTGGTGGAGAGTCGTAGGATAGGAATCAAATTTTTTAAGGCATGAAGTACAACACTTTCTTTAAGGAAATATTCACTCCTATTGAAATCAAAATTGCTTTGAGAAAATTATATGCGAATTAACCTCCTAGGATACAATAAAAATAAAAAAACTATAGGAAACAAAATTGAAGGTTTTTCTTATATTTCTTTATGAAACAAATTTGTAATCAGTGCAAATGTTTGAAAGAGAAAATATAAATAAATAGATGAGAATAATATTTTGATAATATGTCTTATAAAAATGTATTTATTAAGAGTAAAAAACTTTGAAGGATTTATATAAGTTAAAAGGTTTAATCCAATAGATATAACTCTTGAATTTGAAAAGACACAAAATTTTCTATCCAAGAGACATAATTATTGAATTTTGAATAGGCAAAAAGTTTCATTCACAAAACTTACAAGTCTTTAGTTTAGAAGACATAACTTTACATTTTTAAAGAACATACTTCTTCATTTCAAAGTCATAATCCTTTATTTTAAAAGATATAAATGTAGCAACAATCATGTATCAAAATTTTGCTTTAAACAAACATAACCATTGATTTAATATTTGAAATAATGATTTATTATTTTTTTCAAAAAAATATAAACACATAGCATTCTTCTCACCATCAATATGCCTTAAGAAAAAGACTTATAAAATTAAAGATTATATTTGGATGTTAATTTGTTTAAAAAAAATAACATGTAAAGTTAATGAATATTTTGAGTATGTTTGTTTTAGTTTTCTTTCAAAGGAGAATTTATAGATGTATTTTAAGAGACAAAATATTAAAAATGAGTTTATTTAATTTTTGTTTAGAAGTGACTTGATGAAGGTAAAAACATATAGACTGCTAGTTTACATCTCAATCTACACTATCTCGTGTAGTACCTGAATCAATTATAGAAAATTCTGACATTTACATTTTCTTTTATCTTTCCTCACTCATATTAAAGAAATGATTAGTGACATATTGGAGAAATTAGTGATCTAAAAGAAAGTCATATTGACATGTATGATCATATTCCTATCACAATATTTAATAATTTATTAGATTATTATTGGGAAAATTTTTAATGATGAATGCTATAATATTGTGGAAATGTGTGATGTGTAATTCAAGATCAAAGAAGTAAGAAACTTAGTGAACACATATATTTACCATAGTTTGGCTTTTAGCCTACTCTATGGTGAAGATGATAAATAAAATTTGCTAACCTTATGTTTGGATTTAGAAATTAAAACATTATTGAGGAATTTAAGTTTTATTGGCCATAATGTTTTTTTTAACAAAACATTGACATTTTAAATTCAAACAAAATAGATGTTATTCTACAAATTTCACGTTTACTCTTAAAGTACCATATTGAAATCATTCCTCATCTATAAAAATTAAATAAAGTTATCCCTTTTCAATTCAATTATTGATACTGAATTGTCCAAAACTTCAAAATTCCCAATATTTTTTAAATATTTTATCCAAATACAACATAAGAGGAATAAAAGAGAGAACATTACAAAGTATTTGACACTTTCAAATGCACACTTCAAATACATTCAAAATACCTTATAATCTACTTTTTACCAATGATACATATTTTTAAAAATGATGTATGTATTGTTCATCCTCAATACAAATAATCTTATTCAAAAAGTAGGAGCTAATTGTGGAATTTTAAATAACCCTGATGGGGGTTACAAATACAAACCTTTTAACACTAGTCTCTTTGACAAATTGTTCATATCCAACACAATGCTTTTAAGGCCTTAAAGACTTAACAAAAAAATTTCTAACTTGGTTAAGAGAATAATTCAAAATAGGAGATGATAACTAATTGATAAAAAATTCTAATTTTAATAAGAGAATAATTCAAAATAGGAAATAATTACTAATTGGTAATTATTAGAATTTGAGTCAAAGCCTAACAATCTTTACCTTAACATAAATTTCACTATCATAAATCTTTAGGTCTCCAAACATGAAATCTTAAATCATCTTCTCTAAAAATCATTAATGTTTTCAAAACTCCATTTTCAATAAAGCATTTTTACTTTATGCATGAACCAAATTTGTTTTATTTTCTCTACAAAGAGTTTTCAAGATGAAATCACTAAAAATAAAAAGCAAAGGAATTGGTCAAACAAAATGTGGGATTGATAAATTCTAAAACAAATCTATGCTAAACTTCTTTAGTCAATATGAATGCAATAGCAAAACCAACGAGAATATTTAAACAAATAGTACTCAAACTCAATAGAACTGGCTCTAATACCACTTGTTAGGAAAATTGCAACAAATGTAAGATGATGTTGTTGAAGTAATACATAGGTATAAATTAAGATCAAAGAAGTAGAAATTCAACTAGACACAATAATTGAACATAATTCAGCTTTTAGTCTACTCCATGAGTAAAAACAAGAAATAAATTCACTAAATGAATCAAGAAAGAGAATATGATCGATATAAAAACTCTTAAACCTATACCCTGTATACACTTAAAAATATCTTACAATATATATACTAAAAGAGTAAAAGCTAATTGTAGGTTCTTAAGTCAACCTGTGATAAATACAAACTCTTTCAACTTTCTTCTCTCTATAAATTTTAAATAGTTAGGATAGTGATTAAATTAGATGCCCACCAACCTCCATAAATACTTATAGCATAACAACTACCTCTAATTGTTATACAAAAGTTTAGACCTAATTTATCACAAGCTAGCTGGACAAGAGTAGCATAGAGCCTATTATTTAGATTCTGCTAGCCTAACATAACTAACTTATTGAACATGTGGACTTTGACTTGATAGAAATACTCTTACTCCTATATGGATTGGAATACTATGTAGATTTTTAAATAAATGAACTAAGTCCTTCCCTTTTATTTTTAGACATTTATGGGAGATACTTTCTCTAAAGAAATGCAAACTTGTAGTTTTATAATTATTCAACATGAACTATAAGATGGACAATAATTTACTTAATATAGATATATTGATATTTCAAACATATTTCATGGATAATACTTTTCCTCAACTATCAAATCTTCAACCTAAAAACCTTGAACTTCTTAAAAAAAACATTGCAACTTGAAAGTCTGAATGTAACCTAAAAGTGTTATAAATAAAATAAAAAAATGAGTTTAATAAACTTAGTAAAAATTTATAACCCTCTAAATATCAATGGTAAATTATTAATTAGAAAATAATTTAAGATAAATCCAAGCATTAGCAAAGAAGCATTTATAGATTACTTTATGCTTGCACCTTTACCTACTGAATAGTTAGCCATAGATATAGGTTTATATTCACATTCACATTGAAACTTCTATAAATTAAAGATAAGGGCACCATTGTTATAGTTGAACAAGTTAAGAATTCCACTTATATAAACATGAATTAGTAACTAAAAGGATTCATATATAACTTATAATTCCTTCATTAATATCAAAATCACACACACGTATCATTATTCACCATTCCATACTATATAAATAAACAATCAAGGAAATAATTTAAATCTTCTTATGACTTTTAGTCAAACTTATCCCTTTATAAAATCATTTTTATTTATTTAAGGCCAACTATATCTCTTCACAAACATTTCTTGGATCCAATACTATTTCATAATATCATACTATCTCTCTTATCTTATCATAACAAGCTTGCCAATGGCCTTAATTACATTGTATCATAATTCACTATCATGTTTACATCACATTCTCAATAATAACACAATGTATTAATGGCAAAAATACTATGCTTCTTATGCCACAATTAATAAATAAAAAATTTATATTATTAGAACTATAATAGATTAAAAATGAACAATTTCAATACTATACCTTCAATGCACAACCTTGACGAAACAATTAAATAATAATTCTCTAAAAGAACATTCCAAGCACCAAAATACCATTGAACATTACAATAATAATAAACAATCATAATGATAGATTTCGATGTTCAAACATTCTAAAAGTCCATTGATATACACATATTGTTTAAGAGTATAAATACGAGACTTGTATGTATATAAACCAGAAGGAATAAAAAAATTAAAAAAGATAATAGTTTTAGGGTATATATACACTCACCTAACCCATTTGGAATTCTTCAAAGCATCCAAGCTCTCCTTTTCTTACTCTTATTTATCAACCTATAAAAGTAAAATATAAGGATATTGATATTAATTATTTTTCCTTTTAAACTAAACATAACTCTAGGTTCTAATCACCTTATGCTAACAAGCCTAATCATTAATTTCTTATGTTTTTAAGTTTAAAGCAAGAATTCAAAAATAGGGTAAAATATGGGAATTTTTGATTCATGTATCTATAGCCTAAATTGTTAAGAAATTATACTCTAAAGTTTCTCTAATCATGCTAATTTGATGATCTAAATCATAATTTCTATATTTTTCTAACGCATTCATAAGAAAATTTGGTTATGGCTATAAGTCAAGGTTTCTCAATTCTAACTTGAATAAATAAGAAAATTAGAGGTTTGTATTTTAAAAAGACTCACCTTTCCCCTTAAAAGGTTGTCTGAGCTTCATCAGTGAAGGATTGGCACTAAATGTTGGAATTTGGGTGAGAAAGTAGTGCCTTGCTCATTGTTTGTGGTTGGAGGAAGTAACTCCTATAGCTTCTATAAGCAGCTGGTGATGATGGAAGGTATGCCCTTGCTCATAGTTAGGGGTGCTTAACAGACGAATTATGTTAAAGTTTGTGCAGACCCAATTTGTTTACAGGCTTATTTTAAGTGGTCTAATCCGTTTATAAAGCCCTCTAGATTGGTTTGCAAGCTAACTTGTATTTTTTAGTTTTTATATTTTATATTTTAATATTTATTATATTTTTATATTTATAATTTCATTCTTATATTTATAATTTCATTCTTATATTTATAATTTTATTTTTATAATTTTGTATTTATTTTTATGTTTATTAATTTTATTATTTATTTTTATTTTTATTATATTTGATTATTTAAGTAATTGATTTTTTTTACAATTGGATTGTGTTTTATATTGGGTTATGATGTAAAAATAGTTAATATGTTACTTTTTTTTAACATAAATACTACTTAAATTATTAAAATATTTTTTTTAAAAAAAAAGGTAATTAGGCATCTTTTAGGCTCATAAATTGGCTTGGTCTGTTTTAGCTTATTGGACCAAAGCCATTTAAGCTCACATTTTTTTTCAATTAGCTTAATTTTTTCTAGTATAATATGCATAAAACTCATAAACTAGTCCATTTAGCTTTAGGACCACAGGCCCATTATGCACCCTTACTTATAGTGATGTGCAACATCTAATAGGATTAGCTGCAATGGTAGTCGTGAAAATGAGGGAATGTTGAAAAAAGGAGAAAAATGAGAAAAGGGATCGAGATTCCTAAAATAAAAATAGGGGTTGGGTAGTATGATAAAGTTAAGAGGAATTATCTCATGTTTCTTGCCATAACTTAATGCTTGACTAAATAATTCTCAAACTTAAGATTTTCTTACCAATCCTAATTTCATTTAACCAAGTCACTTATCTTATATCTTATTTTTTCTTAAATTTTTCCTATTTTTTTCCTTTTACAAATGCTATAATATTTTACTACTTTTGAAACTCAAATAAATATTTCAAAGTTCCAGGAGGTTTTAGAAAAATTATTTGTTAATGCACATGCATATATTCTTATAAATTATAATTCTTTCATATACCATAATATTTTCTATTCTGTGAGAAATACACCATGGAAACCTTTTAATATTAATCTTTAAAGAAAATCTTAATTAAGTAAATATAATATTAGTATCATTGAAGAAAATATTAAATTCTTGAATATTATTATAATGTAAAATAGATAATGTTTAAATGATGAAATATATAAATAACTATTCTATTTATTCAAATTTCAATTTTATAGGAAAGTTTTAACAATATAGTTATTTAAAAATACTCCAAAACTTAAAGAAATTAGGGAACTTAAATAGAAAGATTTTTAAAAATTACTTTAGATACTACAAGTTCTCCCTTTAAGAGAATTCATTTTTGAATTATAAAGATATACTCTTAAAAGGAATCAAAAGGGTTAATGATAAATTAACTTTATTAACTATCTTAGTTTAGCCTTGAATTCTAAAGATGCTAGCCAAAGGAAGTCAAAAGAAAATTATTTAAGAGATTGAGACATCTCATCCGTACCATTAATCCGCTAGTAAGACAGTTAAAACATTTCATATTACTTAACAATTACTTATCTCCATTTGTAGTAGTATGGCCTTTTGTCAATATTCATTACTAAGAAGAAATACCTATCTTTATTACCATTTACTAACAACTACAAATGTTTCTAATTTCGTATTATCTTACTTAAAGCATCCTCCCCTGTATACTTGCTGTTTCTTAGATTGAATTCTATTTACTACCTATTTCAAGGTAAGTATCCATCCTATTGTAGGTTTCCATCTAATTACCTTCAGTTATTATTCATTCCTAAATACTATAGTTATACTATAAAGTTAAGAAGTAAGAAGATGTTACTTGCAACCTATTTTAGTGTATGATTGTAATATCCTTAGTTTAAATGTAAAGTTATATATAAGTTTCAAGATTTATGGATAAATTATTTGTTGGTTAATAGGGATTTTAAATTTATTTTTCAAATTAAAAGTTCTGGAATATTAAAAATGATACTTGTGAAAATATTTAGAGTTTATTTATTTATTTTTATATAATAACCTTTAGTAATTTAAGATTAATTTAAAATGTCTTTACAAAGAATTTCCTATATGTTGAGAATATTTTGATGATTATAGGTGTAAAAATTTATGAAATAAATTATTATATTTAATAAACTATTTTTTAAGAATTGCTAAAGTTTGAAATAGGCTTATTTTTAAATAGTCAATATTAATTCAAGATTTATTTAAATATTTTCATGAAAATTTTTCTTATACATTGGAAATAGTAAATATGGATAAAAACAAATTGTTAGTAACTGATAAATTACTTTTAAGATTATGAAAGTTTGAAATAATAATTGAGATTTTAAATGAAATGACTTTCATAAAAGTAAGTTGTAAAATAGGTGAATTTATTTTCCCTTTCTTTAGCATAAAGTCGATATCCTTCTCTTTCTTGGTTTTAGTACCTTTTTTCCTTTTATTTTTATGATGGCTGCTATTTTTTTGCAGCATATTGTTTTATTTTTATTTTTCTCCTTTTATTACATGTCACTGCCTCACTCTTCCTTTTAAGAAAATTCAGACAACTTTTTCTTTTCTTTTAGGCTATGTTTGATTAGAGAAGAAAATGGGTGAGAAAGAAAATGAAGGACAAAGAAAATAGAAGAGAAGGAAAATAGGACAAAAATTATTTTCTTTAGGTTACTTGGTTGTAAGAGAAAATAGAGGAGAAAGAAAATGGTAAAATTTTTACAAATTTAATTATTAAAATGATAAAAAGAGAAGAGAGGCAGTGGAGCCCACGCCACTACAGCAGTTGTCTGGCCGAATTTCTTTTCATTTCTTCACTAAATTGAGGTGAAAATATTTAGGTGGGTCCCACGTTACTGTTTGCCTTTTTTTTTCTATTCTCCTTTTATTTTTGCAATAACCAAACGGGGGAAACTGCCAAATCTCCCTTTATTTCTACTGTAATTTTCTATTCTCTCCTCTTTTCACCCCAACCAAACAAGCTGTAAAGCTTTAATTTCTCTTTCTTTGCTGTTACCTCTTCTCTCTTATTGACTTTCTCCTCCGGCATTCCTCAGTTCTTGTTATTGCCATCGCATGACATGGGCCATCAAGCATTGCTACTATAGTGACAAGCTACTATCTTTAAACATCGACTCTTATACGTGAAGAAATAGTGGCAAACGATAACCAAATGACATATTTGAGCAGCTTCGTTTTTTACCTTCTTTATGCCCCTGTGAGCGACTTAGCCAATGCTTGTGTCCTTTAACTTGTAGCAACTGGAAACCAAGTAGGAGTTGTTAGAAGTGCAGTCAGTAGGAGTTGAAACAGGGTTGTTTGACCCTTGTCTTATGCCTGCACTCTGGCAAGATTTTGCCAATGAGCTAATGGAGTGCAAGATTTTACCAGCGAGCTAATTTAGGAAGTGGTGAGCAATTTCATATCATAAATTTTTAGTTATTACGATGATTTAATGCTTCATCTAAGAAATCAAATTTTATATATATTTAAAATGTGTGATGAAATATGAGAAAAATATAATTTTTATGTTATAAAATATTAAAATAGGATGATTTAGTATTAATAGAATATCTTATATCACTTTTATGGCAGATTTATGTAAGAATTATAGAAACTCATTTCATGGATATTTAAAATAGGTGATGATAACTTAGGAAAACTTATTCCTACAAGATTTGGAAATATGATGTGAATTTGAGAAATTAACATTTTATGTTAGGAAATGATAAGTATTTTATGGATAGCATTTTTGAAATAATAGTTTTTATGATTTTTCTTGAAGATTGGAAGTGATTTGGCTATATCTTTGTACAATTTGAAATATTAATTGAGACTTATGATGAGTATGACTTTTATAATCTAAATTACTAAAATACTATATCTAAAATAATTGTAAAATATTATATCTTCAAAATCTGAATGATTTGATTCAATTAGAAACCTTCTTTTATCATATTATTTGGATATTTAGTAATATTGATAAAATACGAATCTTATGCTTAAAAGTGTTAGATGAGTATACTTGAAACATATCTATATCATGAAAATCTAATATTTTTTAGGTTTGGACTTCGATTTGGACATTTTTAATAAATATAATCTTCTTATCCTTTAAAGAAGAATTAAAAATATAAAAAAATAAGTGTATAGTTTTATACATTGATGTGAATGGAACTCTTCTAGAGTTTAAGATCTTGATATTTTGGATGGTTTAATATTTTAATTTGGACAATCTATTGTTTATGAAAATCCTTAATCTTTCAGTAAAAGAGTTGAAAATGAAAAAAGTGATAGTTTAGGATGGTGGAGTAATAGAAGATAAACTTTTTTAGATTTTCAAGTGCCATTACTCAAATAAATATGGTTTAGACCTAAAAGTTTCTAAGTAATAGTATATTTGAGTTAAAGGTTAATTTAGAAATTTTAAACATAAGAAACAAGAATGAAGGAATGCTAGTATATTATGATTTGAATAAAGATTAAGGATAAGTGGAAAGAAACTAAGAAATGATCATATAATTATAATGTATGTTTGTAAATGATGATATTACAAGAAAAATGTGAAAAGATGATTACGAATCCTTCAAAACTTCCAAGTGGATGTAGTCCATCAAGTGAGTCTATATCTCATCATTAATTTCTATTTTAATAAAAGATTATTTAAATATTATGAATTGTAATTCCTTATCAATAGTTCAATTTTATATTCATGCATTAAATTCAATTTCACAGAATAAGCACAAATAATAAGTTATTAGAGTGCGCAATGAAATCATAATAGTAGCAATAATTGTTGATGGATTGTGATTCAATGATATTTGTATAATAATGTCTATACTGCTATACATTTGATATTGTCTAGTGATGAAATGGTTACTTTGCATTGAAATATTATAAACAACTGTGATGTGGGAGTTAAGCTTTCATGTGTAGGTGATTTACAAATTCTGCCATGTTCGATATGGAAAATTATGAATTATGTAAGAGTAAATACATTGGAAACTATGAATGAATATAGAGCTATGATGTAAAAGTCAGATGTTAAATTCTCGATAAATAGTTAAGAAAGATATGAAATTGATTTGAAAACCAAATGGGAAATTCTTGGCGAGTAGTTAAATTGTAAAAATGGCCCTAAATTAGATAGTGACTACATGTTTGGCTACGATAACTATTATGTGATATTGGAGTTTCTACTTGTGTTCGAATATCATTGTTTGACATGATTGCGAAGACTTGATGTGATTATGATAATTTATTTGTATTTGAATTTTAATGGTTATTTGTGTGTGTGATGTCTACCCAAAAGGGATAGTATATAACATTAAGATTTAATGGAAAGTTGAGGTTTCGATGCTTTTGTTATGAGAAACAAAGTTTAAGTCTCATGCAGGTGAAATCCTATTTTAGGACAAGGTTTCGTATATTTTAGAGAATTCAAGAAATAAGTTTGCTAATATTTCTAATTTAATATATGATTAATCTACGATTATTAATTATAAAGTTGATCACCCACAAAATAAATGATAGATATATTTTCACTAGGTTTTTGTAACTCACTTCATTTTATTTCAATATTTTCAGGATTTAGGTAGTTTATTTGAGTTACGACACATGCATGGAGATTTAAAGATTGCCTAAATTGGAAAATTTGACAGTTGAAATTAAAATCAACATTTAAATAAAGATTTGTTGAATTATATGATGTGTTGAATTGTTATATGTTTATAAAATTGAAATTGTAGGATACTATGTGTATGTATATGATTCTGTCATATTTGAAAATATATAGGTTGTGTAATTTAAGGTTTGTGTAGAGGTATCAAAATGGGTTGGATTTAATGGGTTAGCCTGGAACTGATATAATTTTACTTGGCTTAGGACCGAGACTGGTATAAAAAATGATAATAGTAGCCTGACCTGGTAAGGGATTAGGATTGGTTAGCTTGACTTAGTAAAGAACTGAAACTGATAAGTGTTAACCCGTTAGCTTAGTAATAGTAGTAAGTAATAATTAATTAATTTATTATTGTATGTTTAATTTTTATATAGATATTAAAATAATAGTTTTGGTATATTAAAATTAAACTTTAATATATATAATATTAAAATTATATATATAAAAAATATTAATTAATTTTTAATATTAAAATTAATAAATTTATATATTTAATATTATCAATATATATTATATAAATTTATCAAAATAAATAATTATATTAAAATTTAAATTAATACTTTAATATTAAAATTTGAATTATTTAAAAATTTTAAATAAATAATTTTGGTATTAATTTTAAATATATTATATATATATAATATGATACATTGTTATCTATTTTTATTATTATATAAAATTATTATAATTATTTTTATTAATATATTATATAATAATTATTAATTTTTATATATTTGATAATATATAAATTATTAAATATTTTTATTTTTATATAATACTTTGGCATTGATCAATATATATTTAATAATAATATTTATTTTATTAAATAAATAAATAAATATTATTATATATTATATATTTATATATAATAAGTAAATTTTATATTATATATTTATATAATATATTTATTTTTCTATAATACTTTGCCTTGGTCAATATATATTTAATAATATAAATTTATTTTATTAAATCAAATAAATATATAATATAAAATTCTTGTTCAATATAAAATTTAAATTATTTTATTAAATGCAAATATTATTAAACGTAAATTCACTCATTTATTAAATCTTAATAATATATTTATTTTATTAAATATATATTTAATAATATATATTTATTTTCATATATAATATATATAACTTATTGATATATAATAAAATTTTTAAGTTATAATAATATATAATTATATTTAATAAATAATAATAGATTTTAATTAATTAATATAAAATTAATAATAAATAAAAAATTAATATGATAATAATAATAAAATATAAGAAATTATAAAAATTCGTCTGCTAAATGCTAACTTGGGATTGCGACTGGGACTGGACTAGTACTTTAGTAACTCGATCTGAACCCAACTTAGTGAAAAAGTAACCTGATCTGGGATTGGCCAGACATATAATTTTTACTCGTTGGATTTGTTTGGTTGGGTTGGATTAGCCCATTTTGACAGGTATAGCTTTGTGGCCCTTAAGAAGTGTCTAAAAATAAAAGAAAATTTGTCCATTTTTTCATAAAAATTTTATAGTGAAATTTCAAGTCCTTATGAAACTTGGAAACTTCCATTAAATAGAAAATATGAAAATTGTTAAAGCTTATGAAAATTAAATATCAGGATCCACACTGGTCATGACTTGGAGGGTTGTGACAATGATGATAATGGTGACAGTAGCACTATTGAATATTTGATAACAATTATTATATGAATCTCTACTTCCTATGTAATTAATTATCATAATATTGCCTTTCACCATTATCAATAACTGAGAATATTTGGCTATACATAACCAAAATACTAAAATAATCTATCAATCATTTTTCATTTTTTTCCAATTAATTTAAGTGGACGTAAAAGGATTAAGCTCAGTGAGGATTCTCGTAAGAACCACACAAAATAATGAAAGTAAACAAGCAGTTTTAGTAAATAATTTTATTTATAAAATAATACTTGAAACCTTAAGTCCCTAATTAAAAATAACATATCACTCATTTATCCACATTCTATTCATTATTTATGTATATATTTCAATGACAATTTCATCTTAATCAAACATCATCATTAAACTCAAAAATAATATCTCATTTTCCTTAGCCGTATTTCTAAACAATATCACATCTCATTACAAAATTATTTCATTTAAATCATTAACAACATATACGTAGTTCAATGTCATCAATAAATGCACTATTTAATTAGATCAACCAAGTATTATTTAAGTATAATCTTAACTAGAAAGATATTAAAAATAATCAACTACAATATTCAAGTATGGAGCTCTAGAAGCAAGATTGAAACTTATATTTGAATATAGTAGTCGAATACTACCATCCAAAAGTGATTGCTTTAATTATAATTAACTATGGTACTCAATTATGGTCCCTAGAGTATAAATCCTATGACCATAATCGAGTATCATATTCGATTATTTGTAATTAGGCTTTTTAGGTTATTTGACTATAGTAATTGAATACGGTCTGTTGGGAATAATTTTTGGAGCTATTACCATATCCAAATGTAAGCTAGGTTTTCTAGCTTGCATGTGAATATTATTATGCAAATGGTTAATTTAATCCCTAAATCATCAAGTACTAATTTTAGCTTCAAATTCTTAACACAATCATCCTATACATTTATTTCTCATCCTAAAATATCAAAAATTTCACTTAAATAACAAAATTGCAAGCTAAATCATTCAATATCTAAAACTCATTGAGAATAGAGGGAACAAATAGAGGTTGGTCTCTATAACTCCCTTACTTATTAACGCCTTATTCCTCATTTAATAGATAATTATTGCATACTAATTTGCCATCTACTCCAAACTACTTCAGGCTATCTCAAAATTTGTGTATTTCATACAACATGAATAAGAGTCATATAATTATACAAAAGTTCAATTTAAAAAATATACATCCATCACTTACAATATTACCAACTATACAATCATTTTTGATATACAACTTTAAAACATTATTGTCCTTTATCATGAGAGCCTTTGGAAGCATCACTTGGAATGGTTAGTAACAATACAAAAAAAACATAAGAAACAAAGTTTCTCAGTAGCTAGCTATTGCCATAAAAATATATTAAGCCATTCCAGATCCTTAAGCAAATAAAACATACGTTTCAAAATCAATTAATCATTTATCATCACATTCAATACCATACCATTGTAAGAAATATGTACTGCACACAGCAATCATCAAGCCCATTCAAGGACTTATATCAATATCTAGATGGCCATCACAGATAATCGTACCTAGGCCTCATACAGCAATTCACTGTCTTCCGGGGGTTCTCGAGCCCAAAGGCCTAACACAGTATCACACTGTCTTCCCGAGGTGTGTGGCCATAGGTACCACACACAACAATTGCACTATTATCCCCGAGGATCTCGAGCCATAGGCCAAATACAGTATTCTACTGTCTTCCCGGGTTGTGCCACAACAATTGCATTATCATTCCGGGGACTCGAGCCATAGGCCAAATACAGTATTCTACTATCTTCCCGGAATGCGTGCACAACAATTCCATACAATGGCATAAAATACAGAAAATCATGTAAATAGAAAACAACTTAAGGATAAAGCTAGCTACCTTTTACAAGCTTCCAATGTGATGTTTCCTTTGCCCTCACTTAAAACTTCTTTACAATTCCCCTTGCCTCTCCAAGTTGTCACTCCTTAGTCTATACAAATACACATCATAGTTCTTATTAGAACATCATCACTTTCCTTAAACCTTATGTATTCTTTACTTCCTCCACTTAAATAAATGCATACTTAGATGCTCTATATCTTGTTTTCAAGCCTTGAAATGACACATATGAACATTAGAAAAGGATCCAAAGGCAAAACCATGCAAATCCTGAAGAAATCAAGCCAAAAAGTTCACTTAACAAAGAACACAGGGGTCCCATACCCCGTGTTTAGGGCCGTGTTTCTTACTGGATGGCTTCAAGGCTTCACCAGTTCATTCAGAGAAGAACACGGGGGTGAACACAGGCCGTGTTCTACCCCGTGTACCTTACTGCCCTTCAGTTCTGAGGTAAACACGGGGAGTATTGCATCCCGTGTAGCACACTGATCAGCTTCGACGAAGAACACGGGGTACAACACGGGCCGTGTTCTACCCCGTGTACATTGCTGATCCTCCAAAAACACATTAAACAGCTAAAACTCCTTCCTTCCTTCTTTTCCATATTTATGATTTTAGCTTCTCAAAAGGGAAAATGCACATCACAATTCAAAGTTTCATCTTCCATAGGCTTTATAATTCATGAAAATTATTCTAACTTCATCAATTTAGCCAAGTTCCAAACACATCATGCCAATACCACACATGCACCATTATGCCTCTAAAACCCAAGTGTGTACATCATGTTTCTTGTTGTTTTTACACCAAACCAAAGCCATAGATTAACATAACAACATCCAAAACACCATTAAACATATTCAAATCATCCCAAACTCCATGTTCAATCATCCTTGACCACACCAACCTCAAGATTTCAAGAAACTAAGAAGAGTACATTAAAGAGCTCTTAGAGGAGAACATTTTACCTCTTGGTGCAACTTGAAAATCCTCACTTGGAGCTCCCCAAACTTAATCAAATTTGAGCTTTTCTTCAATCTAAGCACACCAATGGATAGAGCTTGATGAGAGGAGCAACTTTCCCTTCTAAACCTTAGCTTGAATCTTAGTATTTTTGGGTGAAAAAGCTAAGAGAAACTTTCTCTCTCTTCCTTCTCTCTCTCTCACACGTCCAAGCTTGCTCTCATGGAGATTTCTACAGCTTTTGGAGAAATGGAGAAGAGGGTAGAGTTTTCATGAAGCTTCTAGGGGTATTTTGGTCCTTTTTGAGATTTCCAAGGGTATTTTAGTCCTTTTTCACCAATTAGTAAGGCTATTCTTGCCATTATTTTTCTAATAATGACACTTGTCATGAGTCTATTGGTCACACTAATTAAAATCACATATTGCACCCTAAATTCTTGGTTATTTATATTAAATCCCAAATCCTTAATTATTTACACTTTAACCACACTCGATTTTGCACTTTTGCAATTTAGTTCATAGGGTTTTTGTCTGTTTAAAATTCTTTACACTGTCAGACTTAGACAACTCTCCCTTTTAGGGTTTTCTAACCTCCTCTGATCATCTATACTGCTTATGGAAATCAATTCTCTTCCCTTCAAAATTTCGTTTACTTATACACTTAAGTTCCTTCGACTTAAAATTCACCCACCAAACTAATTCAATCATGCTCTTCGTTTCTACAGCCTCAGAATTTAGAGATTCAAATAATAGAATTAAAAATTCAGGACATTACAACTCTACCCCCCTTAAAAGAATTTTATCCCCAAAATTCGAGATACATACCTCAAGCAAAGAGATGCGGACACCGATTTCTCATATCTTCCTCAGTTTCCCAGGTTGCCTCCTCCTCTGTCATGTTTCTCCATAATATTTTCACTAAAGGGATACTTTTATTCCTTAGTTGCTTCACCTGTACATCCAAGATTCTTTCTGGTTCTAAAGTGAATGATAAGTTTTCATGTATTCTCAATCCTTCATAATTTATGACATGGGTGGGATCAGGATGATACTTTTTCAACTGAGAAACATGAAACACATCATGTAATTGTGACAATTCAGGAGGCAAGGCAATTCTATACGCTAATGGTCCCACTCTCTCAATGATCTGAAATGGACCAACATACTTGAGATGAAGTTTCTTAACTCTGAGTGATCTACCTATACCAGTAACTAGAGTTACTCTGAGAAAGACATGATCATCCACCTCAAATTCTAGGGGTCGTCTCCTCTTATCTGCATAACTTTTTTGATGACTTTGTGCTGCTAGTAATCTTTCTTTGATGAGTTTTATCTGCTGAGTGGTTTGGTCCACTAGTTCTGGCCCTAAGATAGTTCTTTCATTCAATTCTACCCAGCATAAAGGAGATCTGCACTTTCTACCATACAAAGCTTCATATGGTGCCATCTGTATGCTAGAATGAAAGCTATTATTATAAGCAAATTCAGCTAATGGCAAATATGAATCCCAATTCCCTTTCATTTCTAGCACACAAGATCTTAACATATCTTCCAACGTCTGTATGGTTCTTTCTGTTTGTCCATCTGTTTGAGGGTGGTACGCTGTACTAAACCTTCACTTCGTATCCATTGCTTCCTGCAAAGCTCTCCAGAATCTAGAAGTGAATCTAGGGTCTCTATTAGATACAATACTATTAGGTACACCATGCAATCTAACAATTTCACTAATATAAATTCTAGCTAACTTATCTAAAGAATACGTAATCTTAATAACCAAGAAATGAGCAGATTTTGTAAGTCTATCTACAATCACCCAGATACTATCATTCCCAACGGATGATCTTGGAAGTCCTGTAATAAAATCCATGGCTATACTGTCCCACTTCCATTCAGGAATATCCAAAGGATGTAATAATCCAACTGGTCTTTGATGTTTTATTTTAACTCTTTGACATGTCAAACATTTTGATACAAATTGGGTAACATCAGATTTCATTCCCGGCCACCAGAAATTTTTCTTTAAATCTTGATACTTCTTAATAACTCCAGGATGAATGGTATATTTACTTTTGTGTGCCTTTTCCATAATTTCTTCCCTTAGACCATCATCATCAGGTACATACATTCTATTTTTGAATCTGAGTAATCCATCTCCAGACATGCTAAAATCCTTGGCTTCTTCTTGCCCTAATTGTTCCATCCTTCTTTTAGCCAGATCATCTTTTTCTAAAGCCTCTTTAATCCTCTCTTCCAAGTTACTAACAATTCTGACTTCACTAACCATTAGCGCTCCAAATTTTTCAGATACATTTAGATTTAAATCTCTGATTCCCTCAAGCAATTTATACTCTTCCACCATCATTGACGCTATATGTATAGACTTTCTACTAAGTGCGTCAGCCACCACATTTGCTTTTCCTGGATGGTATTTAAGAGTAAAGTCATAATCCTTAAGGAATTCTAGCCATCTTCTTTGTCTCATATTCAATTCTTTCTGATCAAAAAGATATTTGAGGCTTTTGTGGTCCGTAAACACCTCAAACTGTGTACCATACAAATAATGCCTCCAAATCTTTAATGCAAATACAATAGCTGCTAACTCTAAATCATGTGTAGGATAGTTTTCTTCATGAGATCTCAATTGTCTAGATGCATAAGCAACTACTTTACCTTCCTGCATCAACACACATCCTAATCCTTTTCTAGAGGCATCACTATAAATTGTAAACAGCTTACTAGAATCAGGAATTACCAACACTGGGGCAGAAGTCAATCTAATTTTCAGTTCTTGAAAACTTTGCTCACATTTATCTGTCCACATAAACGGTTGTTCCTTTCTTATTAATCTAGTCAACGGCAAGGCTAACTGAGAGAAACCTTGGATAAATCGCCTATAGTACCCTGCCAGGCCAAGAAAACTCCTTATTTCTGTCACCGTTCTGGGCCTTTCCCATTGCAGTACCGCTTCCACTTTATGTGGATCAACAGATACTCCATCTTTAGACACTACGTGCCCCAAAAATTTGACTTCAGGCAACCAAAATTCACATTTACTCAATTTTGCATATAGTCTCTTTTCTCTCAAAGTTTGCAAGACTATATGTAAATGAGTTTCATGTTCTTCCAATGTCTTAGAATAAATGAGTATGTCATCTATAAATACAACTACAAATTGATCTAGGCATGGTCTGAAAATTCTGTTCATGTAATCCATAAAAATAGCTGGTACATTTGTTAATCCAAAAGGCATAACAAGAAACTCATAATGACCATATCTAGTTCTAAATGCAGTTTTCGATACGTCTTCATTTTTAACTTTCAATTGGTGGTATCCAGATTTTAAATCAATTTTTGAGAAAACAGTAGCACCCACTAATTGATCTAACAAATCATCTATTCTAGGCAAAGGATATTTATTTTTAATTGTCACTTTGTTTAGTTGCCTGTAGTCAATACACAACCTTAAACTCCCATCCTTTTTCTTAACAAACAAAACTGGAACACCCCAGGGAGATACACTAGGTCGAATGAATCCTTTTTCTAATAATTCTTCTATCTGCTTCTTAAGTTCTACTAACTCTGCTGGAGCCATTCTGTATGGAGTCTTGGAAATTGGGATCGAACCCGGTACTAAGTCAATTGCAAATTCTACTTCTCTATCAGGGGGTAGTCCACGAAAATCCTTAGGGAATACATCAGCATACTCCCTAACTACAAGTATTTTCCCTATATCTTCATCACGCTCAGCTTGTGCAGCAAAGAAAATCATAAACCCCTTTAGCATCACTTTCCAGACTACTCTCTGCACGGGTATAGTTTAGAAACATATTTTCTACAGATAACATAGAATAAGATACTTCCACATCCACAGGCATATCAGCACATATAGATATAGTTTTACTAGAACAATCAAGCGTAGCGCGATTGGCGGATAACCAATCCATACCGATAATTACATCAATATCATGCAATGGTAGGCATATCAAATCAAGAACACTGCATGTACTCTCATACTGTATCACACAGTTCAAATAAGCATCTGAGGTCACAACTCGATTTCCTGTGGGGGTATTCACAACCATATGATATGTCAATGTCTCAGGAATTAGATTCAAACGTCCCACACATTCATAAGAAATAAAGGAATGAGTAGCACCTGAATCAAACATAGCATTTACTAAAGAACCACATAATGTTATTATACCTTGGATGAGTTCAGGTGATTTTCTGGCCTCTTCCTTAGATAAGGCAAATACTCGGCCCTGGGTTGGGGCTCTTCCTTGACCACCACTTGATCTCGACTGGTTGGGCCTAGATGACACAGCCGGGCGAGATCCTGAAGAAGACTCTTCTTTCCCAAATCTACAATATCTAGCTATATGTCCTGGTCTCTTACAATTATAGCATACTTTCACAGGACAAGTTTCATTACCATGAAATTTACCACATAAATTACATGGCCTATTACTAACAGAAGGTTGAGGAGAAGATTGAATTGGAGGCCTAAAAGCAAGGGATTGACTCCTGGAGGATGGATTGAAAGTTCGTGGCCTTCTATCACTCCAACTCTTACCTTTACCCTTTTGAAGTTTGCCACCAAATCTTTTCTTAGATGCATCACCTTCCAAGGACTTCTTCTTTTTCAAAGCAGCATCGATAGCTCTAATGGCGCTTACCAATTCTGGATAACTTCTAATTCTTTGGCCGGTGATAGAAATGGCTATTTCAGGTTTAATAGCCCTTTCTAATCTCATGCACTTCCATGCCTCATTGCAATGATCCCTCAAATATCTAGAGAACTTAGACATCTCCTCAAATTTGGTTAAAAACTCTTCTGTGTCCATATCTTCAGTTTGCTGCAAATCTAAAAATTCACACTCCTTCTGGTCCCAAATAATTTCAGGCAGATATTGTTCATAAAAGGCCGTAGTAAAATTTTCCTAGCTCAAAGGCTGTTCTCTATTTAACATCATCTGTTTAGTACTTTCCCACCAATACTCAGCCTCTTCACGTAGCTGGAAAGTAGCTAACTGTACCCTTTGTTCAGAGTTGCAAGGCACTAGGCCAAAAATCTTCTGGATCTCTTTAATCCAGTTTTCTGCTCCATTGGGACCAATTTTTCCATTAAAGGTGGGAGGGTTCATTTTTCTGAATTGGTTCACCAACTTGGCTAATTTATTAGCCTGTACCTCCTCTTCAGTTTGAATGGGCCCAATCTCTTGGGCCTGATGCTGTTGATCCCCTTGATCAAACCTCTGTTCAAGTCTTTGTAACACTTAAGCTATAGCAGCCATGGCATGAGCCATCTCATCATTCCCTCCTTCACCTGTATCTTTTCTTTTTCTACCTCTACCAGCCATGCTTATCTGAAATTTCCAATGTTAACACACTTCCATTTACACAACAACCAACTCCAATTAATAAAATAGATATTCACATATATACAACAAGGCCCTAAAACATGCTCTGATACCAAAATGTAACTCCCTTACTTATTAACGCCTTATTCCTCATTTAATAGATAATTATTGCATACTAATTTGCCATCTACTCCAAACTACTTCAGGCTATCTCAAAATTTGTGTATTTCATACAACATGAATAAGAGTCATATAATTATACAAAAGTTCAATTTAAAAAATATACATCCATCACTTACAATATTACCAACTATACAATCATTTTTGATATACAACTTTAAAACATTATTGTCCTTTATCATGAGAGCCTTTGGAAGCATCACTTGGAATGGTTAGTAACAATACAAAAAAAACATAAGAAACAAAGTTTCTCAGTAGCTAGCTATTGCCATAAAAATATATTAAGCCATTCCAGATCCTTAAGCAAATAAAACATACGTTTCAAAATCAATTAATCATTTATCATCACATTCAATACCATACCATTGTAAGAAATATGTACTGCACACAGCAATCATCAAGCCCATTCAAGGACTTATATCAATATCTAGATGGCCATCACAGATAATCGTACCTAGGCCTCATACAGCAATTCACTGTCTTCCGGGGGTTCTCGAGCCCAAAGGCCTAACACAGTATCACACTGTCTTCCCGAGGTGTGTGGCCATAGGTACCACACACAACAATTGCACTATTATCCCCGAGGATCTCGAGCCATAGGCCAAATACAGTATTCTACTGTCTTCCCGGGTTGTGCCACAACAATTGCATTATCATTCCGGGGACTCGAGCCATAGGCCAAATACAGTATTCTACTATCTTCCGAATGCGTGCACAACAATTCCATACAATGGCATAAAATACAGAAAATCATGTAAATAGAAAACAACTTAAGGATAAAGCTAGCTACCTTTTACAAGCTTCCAATGTGATGTTTCCTTTGCCCTCACTTAAAACTTCTTTACAATTCCCCTTGCCTCTCCAAGTTGTCACTCCTTAGTCTATACAAATACACATCATAGTTCTTATTAGAACATCATCACTTTCCTTAAACCTTATGTATTCTTTACTTCCTCCACTTAAATAAATGCATACTTAGATGCTCTATATCTTGTTTTCAAGCCTTGAAATGACACATATGAACATTAGAAAAGGATCCAAAGGCAAAACCATGCAAATCCTGAAGAAATCAAGCCAAAAAGTTCACTTAACAAAGAACACAGGGGTCCCATACCCCGTGTTTAGGGCCGTGTTTCTTACTGGATGGCTTCAAGGCTTCACCAGTTCATTCAGAGAAGAACACGGGGGTGAACACAGGCCGTGTTCTACCCCGTGTACCTTACTGCCCTTCAGTTCTGAGGTAAACACGGGGAGTATTGCATCCCGTGTAGCACACTGATCAGCTTCGACGAAGAACACGGGGTACAACACGGGCCGTGTTCTACCCCGTGTACATTGCTGATCCTCCAAAAACACATTAAACAGCTAAAACTCCTTCCTTCCTTCTTTTCCATATTTATGATTTTAGCTTCTCAAAAGGGAAAATGCACATCACAATTCAAAGTTTCATCTTCCATAGGCTTTATAATTCATGAAAATTATTCTAACTTCATCAATTTAGCCAAGTTCCAAACACATCATGCCAATACCACACATGCACCATTATGCCTCTAAAACCCAAGTGTGTACATCATGTTTCTTGTTGTTTTTACACCAAACCAAAGCCATAGATTAACATAACAACATCCAAAACACCATTAAACATATTCAAATCATCCCAAACTCCATGTTCAATCATCCTTGACCACACCAACCTCAAGATTTCAAGAAACTAAGAAGAGTACATTAAAGAGCTCTTAGAGGAGAACATTTTACCTCTTGGTGCAACTTGAAAATCCTCACTTGGAGCTCCCCAAACTTAATCAAATTTGAGCTTTTCTTCAATCTAAGCACACCAATGGATAGAGCTTGATGAGAGGAGCAACTTTCCCTTCTAAACCTTAGCTTGAATCTTAGTATTTTTGGGTGAAAAAGCTAAGAGAAACTTTCTCTCTCTTCCTTCTCTCTCTCTCACACGTCCAAGCTTGCTCTCATGGAGATTTCTACAGCTTTTGGAGAAATGGAGAAGAGGGTAGAGTTTTCATGAAGCTTCTAGGGGTATTTTGGTCCTTTTTGAGATTTCCAAGGGTATTTTAGTCCTTTTTCACCAATTAGTAAGGCTATTCTTGCCATTATTTTTCTAATAATGACACTTGTCATGAGTCTATTGGTCACACTAATTAAAATCACATATTGCACCCTAAATTCTTGGTTATTTATATTAAATCCCAAATCCTTAATTATTTACACTTTAACCACACTCGATTTTGCACTTTTGCAATTTAGTTCATAGGGTTTTTGTCTGTTTAAAATTCTTTACACTGTCAGACTTAGACAACTCTCCCTTTTAGGGTTTTCTAACCTCCTCTGATCATCTATACTGCTTATGGAAATCAATTCTCTTCCCTTCAAAATTTCGTTTACCTATACACTTAAGTTCCTTCGACTTAAAATTCACCCACCAAACTAATTCAATCATGCTCTTCGTTTCTACAGCCTCAGAATTTAGAGATTCAAATAATAGAATTAAAAATTCAGGACATTACAGTCTCAATTATGGTTGGCCTTTACTAAGGAATTCTACTAATTAATTCATTTACACAATATAAATACCTAATATTCTATATTTACCCACTTTATCAATAAATTCCACCAAATATCACATATTTATCCATTTTTATATGATTCACTCATCTACAAAAAATATTAAGACACTTAATTAGATTGAATGGAAATTTCAAATCTTCTATTAGTTAAAGTTAGAATGTTGACTCATGAGTATTTAATTTATATTGTCCTACTTTCCAAATCTTCTTACACATTTTCCTATTGACATAACTAAACCTTTTTTACACCTATTAATCTCATCCATCCTACAATTAAACTTAACCCACTCTTTTATCATAATCCATTTGGATTCTTGGCCTCAAACTATTAAATCATAGGCCAACTTTGGTAGTCATTAATATTAGACCATAGCTGCGCAATTTACTCCTAAAATGTTCCTCTAAGCTAGTATTCTATGTTCCCTTTCATATAATTTCCAACTTAGTTCAATTGCAATATTTCTTTCCTTAAAACAAAATTGGTTCTCCTTATTAAGAATTTCATACTCCGTTAGACTATTTATCTTCGAATTAATTATCATCAATTCTCAAAGCAAATCATATAGATAAATCATACACAAACATTTACAATTTGTCTTAGGTTAGGAATTTTAAAACATATTCCAAATTAGTTAATAATCCAATGTGATTTATAACTCACAATTTATAAATTTATAACCTATATTCACAACTCAAAACTTCCAAAGCCTATTATTTTAATCCCCTAATTGCCTACTAGTTTAAGATTGGCATAATTATTGTTCACCTCTGCCTAATTACTAATATTTGATATCAAGATCCTCCTTAGATAATTGCTCATTGTAACTAACATTTCTAACACCAATTATTCATTATAACACATAATTAACTATCCTTACCCAAATTGTACCCTTATCATCAATAATACATACATAAACTTTATCCTTAATCTTTAGTCTTGTCTTTCTTTTATAGTACCAAACTAATAATGTAACTTACAATCATTAATTTCTTATTTAATCACCTACTACCATTTTACCTAATGCATACCAAAAGATTACCATCTAAAGAATATTAAAATTATTTCATTAATATCATGTTCTTTTTAGCTTTAATGTAAATTAATCCCTTCAAATGATTTATAACAAATACTAATACGGTACCAATTTCAATTTCTAGTGCAAAGTTTAGAAAAGTAAAATATCTCTCCAATGCTACTTTAGAAAGGTCTATTATTTAATAAATTCTATTTATAAAAGGTAAATTTTCAAATACTACAAATCCAAACCAATAATTTATATTTTATAAAAATATATGTATATTATCTCATATGCAACTATTCAAATAAAGATTCAACAAATCAATTGCAACTTGTATATAGTATTGAAAATTTATTTAACTTACTCGAGCTAATAGTATTAAAACCTAGTCATAACATACAATCTCATTTGTTGGCCTTATGATTTAGTAGCTATTAATAATTAGATTTCTATGTAGGTGAACAATGGTTTTATAGTAATTTCCTAGGCTCTAAATATTAATTTATCCTAAGATAAATTATCCAATTTACTCAATCTGCTAATATTAATGACAAAATAATCATATAATTTATTAACGCTATGACTTATCTACCACTCAAAATAATATTCCTATATGAATATATAATAGTTTTCTTACCATTCTTAAGTCTTAAACAATAATCTATCTTAAAGGATGAATTATTAAAAAAACTCAATATAGGATAACATATAAGAAGTAAGTTAAGTGATGAATATATATATATATATATATATATATAACATATAAGAAGTAAGTTAAGTGATGAATATATATATATGTATATATATATATATATATATATATATATATATATGAAACTCTAATGACACATCATGAAATCGAATTTCATCATACTCTTGCTCATGATTGTCAGCCATATAGATACGAACTGAATATGTTTTATTAGAATTAGAATTTAATAGTTGGAGATTTCTTGCCCAAGCACTTATAGAGCTAAGACCATATTTTAATTTCAACTTTATCATAACCTATATAGATTGAAATTGGCATGGAGCTTATTATTCGAATTCTGTTAACCTAACCTAACCTAACAAAATGACTGAATGCGTGGACTATGACTTAACAAAAATACTTTTATTTCTACACAGCCTAAAATACTTTGTAGACTTTTAAATGGATGAATAGAATCCTTTTTGTTCTTAAACATTTATGGGAAATACTTTCTCTAAAGAAATTTAGACTAGTAGTTCTATGATCATTAAACATGATCTTTAATATGGATAATAATTTACTTAATATAGATATATTGATATTTCAAACATATTTTATGGAATCCCATATTGTCAAAATGCCTTGGACTTTTTTAAAAAATTGCAACTTAGAAGTTCGAATATAACCTAAAAATGTTATAAATAAAATAAAAGGATGAGTTTGATATACTCTGTGAATTTATAACTCTCTAAATATCAATGGTAAATTTTCAACTATAAAATGATTTAAGACATATCCAAGCATTAGCAAAGAAGTAATTATAGATTGCCTCATTTTGGAACCATTGCTTACTAAATAATTAGCTATAGATATATGTTTATATTTGCATTAACATTAAAAATATAGTAAATTATGGATAAGGGTGTCATTGCTATAGAAACTCCACTCATATAAACATGAATTAGTAACTAAAATGATTCATAAATAACTTACAACTCCTTCATTAATATCAGAATCACACATATATATGTCATTATTGACAATTACATACTATTAATTTAAATATTTTTATGACTTTTGATTAATCTTCTTCTTTCAAAAACCTATCCTTAATCCTTTAAGGCCAATCTTATCCCTTCATAAACAATTCTTAGATCTGATATTATTTCATAATATCATATCATCTCCCCCATCTTATCATAAAAGCTTGCTAATGGCCTTAATTACATTATATCACAATTCACTATCATGTTCACATCACATTCTTAATAATAACATGGCCTAAACCTACAACTTTCGAACTAGTTATGAGACCTTTGACCTATGAACATGGCTAAATTCCATAAAGTTAACTTTTTTAACTAAAAATATCATTAAGTTGAAAAGGTAGTTATGCGACCTCAAGTCTATGGTTGTCATGGTAGTAAGATATGCTTTATGTGGGACAAGTGAAGGCTTATAGGTCATTCCAAAAGATTGGTAACTATCAATGACAACAAATATTCCAAATGAATTTTTTTTTTACCAATTTTAGATAACACATATCAGCATATACTGCATTTAGATTGCAACACTCAACTACCTACTTTTTCTTTTTATTTATCTATAATTCATTTGTAATTCCTTTCTGTTGAATCTTTAATTGTGAATGTATTAAAACCTTTTTCCAAATCCATCTGCCTTTAATTTCTGTAAATTACTTTTATCTTTGATTTGGATGTACTTATTCTTTAAAGGATATAGCAAAAATATATTATTGAGTTACATTTGAATTACTAATTTTTAGTTAATTTTATGTACCTCTATTTGAATATTTACATATATTATGCCATTTTAATTTTTTACAATATTAATATGATATTGATTACTTTTCATTGCATCAACACTTTAATTCATAACTCCATTGTGAACTAGGTTGAACCTCTTACTTGCGACCAAGTGAAATAGCACAGTTGCAATTTTTTAGTTGAAATAAATTAGCATGCCTAGTAGGAGCTCGTTAAAGTATTTCAGTTTTAACTCTTTTCCATTTATGCAATTAAGAAGTAGTGTAATTTTACCACTTTTTATCATGAATTCTAATAAGGTATCTACTTCTAGCATTGCACATGAGCACTTTGTTTAAAGTAATGCCAAAAAGTTTTAAGCTATAAAATGCAAGTATTGAAACTTTGAAACTTACTGATGAGAAATCTAATGTCAATGCATATAATTTAAATAATTAGAATACTTTCGTTAACACCAAATATGGGGTGTTAAAGTAATAATGTTCCAAATAATGGCCATAATCAGCAAAATCCATGTGGTAATTTAAACTAGAATCAAAATAATCAAAGGAATGAGTAATGTAACAATAGGCTATATAATCAAAATAATAGGGTATGAAGGCTAAACACTAATAACAATAAACCAAATAATAATGAACAAAATAATGCTAAAAGGCTTATAAAGCTTAATGAATTACTAGTAAGGATGCCTTATGGCTTGCCACAAGCAAATTAGAATAATAAAGTAGTCATTAATAACATTCGAAATGCTCAGGTTAAAAGAACTAATGCTGAAATAGCTAAAAAAGATAGAAGCAATGGCCTTATTATAAATAATCTAGTCATTTTGAGATAATAAATGGATGAGAGCAATTATAACATGATACACATGCTATCACAAAATCTAACTACAATATTCAAACTAATTCTTAAGGATGTAACTAACAATTAAGAATGTATGACTTAAACTATGGATCAGTAGGCTTAATAGTTTCGTTTACAACAAAAGGAAGAGCAAAAAATTGACAAGGAAGAGTTTGAATTTGAACCAAAGGCTAAAGATATGGAAGTAAAAATTCTTGAACTTGAGCGTGGTTACATGAGGTTGGCTAGAAGAGAACAAAAGAGAAAAAGCTCAACTTAATAGCCTTAGAAATTGAGGTAAGTATAGTAATAATCAATATACACATCAAGTAGTCCTAAATTGCCAGAACATCAATCTAAATCAAGAAATCCACATTATGAGAATATCCATACAAATAAAAAACATCAAGATTAAAGAGACTAAGGAAATCAAGGCTAAACTATGCAAGATTTAGTAAAGAGACTTTTAAATCAATTAGGTGGCCAAGAAGTGCACTTGAATTATTAGGGAGCATCCTAAGCATATTCATCAAATTGAGTTGCCTAGAGGTTTCAAAATGCCAAAATTCACAACATTATTAAAGAAAGATAACTTATCCATAATTGAGCACATTATGTAATTCGTAGCCAAATGTAACGAGATGGCTAGTAATGAACTTTTAAAGCTAAGATATTTTCTTTTTTCATTAACCCATACTGCTTTCTCTTAGTATTCAGACTTACCACTTAACTTAGTGCACTCATGGAATCAAATGGAATGAACATTCCATGATCAATTTTATAAAGCAAATACTAAGATGAACTTAATCAACTTGATGAATATATGCAGAAGTCTAATAAAATTAGTAAAATATTATGTATTCTACTTTTGGTAAGCTTGTAGTAAATGTTTTACTTAAGTGGTTGAAAGTGGAATGGCTAAAATCATGATGGTTAGTTTTGACAATGCTATTTGCAAAAAGCTACTCAACTAAATATAACCATTGTTGCTTAATTAGTTAACAAGGTTCGACAAATAAAACAACTATAAAGAGAAAAAGAATAGCTTACATTAATGAAAATGTGGCTATTAATGATATTGACAATGAGATTCAAATGGCTAAAACTCAGTGCCACAATCCATTTCTGATTATGACCAGCGTAAATCTCATTATCGAATTCTATAAGCCTTAACAATTTTCGCTTTTTTTACCTAATGGAAGTTTTCAAATTTTAGAGAGACTTACAATTTTCTTCAAAATTTTAATGAAAAAATAGATAAAATCTCTCTTATTTTTAGACACTTCCCAAAAATCACACAAACTATAATTCAAAACCTATTTTATTTCAAATACGATAATAATCAATATCCATATAACACTATACAAATCTCAAGCTTATACATAGATAGCAATACAATGCATTAATTGATGGATCAACAACTTTTCTATCTTAAATGCTGATCCTAACTAAAAAAAAGATTTTAACTATTAAATCCTTTTTATTAGGCAGCCTTTGATCTTTGTAAAAGCATTAAACATGCAACAAGCTCAAGTCTCAACTTAAAAATATTAAAAATACAATAAGACGAGTTATAAGAATTCAGTGAATATATATCTACTATTATTTTATATGTGATTAATTATTTATAATAATCATAATTTAATCATATTAGCAAACTCATTCTTGGATTTTTATGATGCGCACAATCAATCTCATTTTGAAATTTCACCTATAAACAACTTAGATCCCATATCTTGTATTACAAATTATTGTAAACTCAATAAATCACTCATCACCGATTTTGGGTGACTAATATTTCACAATTAGCCATTAAGGCTCAAATATAACCAATCATCATAATTACATCATATCTTTACAATCATATCAAATATTGATAGCAAACACAAGTAAAATTTTAATATCATATTAAATCATGAATTTGGTTATAGCCAACATAAATGTAACTGTTTTTTTATTTTCATATCAAATTTACACTTTTCTTAATTACTAGTTGAGAATTTCCTATTCAACTTTTGTATCAATCTTATATCCTTTGCAATTGTTAGCCGTGAATTTTCCATCCAGCTTTTAGAGTATCATTCCAATACAACTCATAGTTCCTAATATCATCATTCTAACATAGTTCAAAATTGTCAATTTACACTTCTCTCAACCATTCGTCAGGAATTTCCCATCCAACTTTCGTATTAATCTTATACCTTTTATAATGATTTATCAAAAATTCTCCATCTGATTTTCACATTATCCATCACTATTCATAATTTTCAATACTACTATTAGTATAATCCTTAAATAATAAACACAAGAGAGCTTAATTCCCTCATAGCAATTATGTATAGTATTGCAATACAAGTCATCGTTTTGTCATTAGATAGTATCAAGCACATAACAATATAAGCATTCCTATATAATACCATTGAGTTCAATCACAAGCGGTTAATAGTTCATACCACTATTACGTTTTTATTGCATACTCTGATCAGTTATCATTTATCAACAGCTAATTACTTTTATATCATAAAACTAAGTTCATACAATAAATATGACATCTACACTAACAATAAAAAGAATACACTTAACTCATTTTATATTAAAATAAAATTAATATTGAGATATATATTCACTTGATGAAATTCATTCGTTTTCAAGATCTTAAAGTATCCTGCTTTTATTTTTTCATTTTTTCCTATATTAGAAATTATAAATTTAACTTACAAATACATCAAATTTACTTATTTTCTTCCTAAATTATTATTCTTATATTTAGGATTTAATTAGAGTATTTTAATCTTCTCCAATCCAAACTTCAAATATCACCAATTTTATAAATAGTAAATACCATCACCTTTTTTTAAATATATATTTTGAAAATTACCATAAAAAAATTAACGCCTCCATAAATAAAAGTTTTTCCTAATTCAAGCGTTAAATACCAAAATGTTAAAAACTTTGTGCTAGAAGATTATTCCATTGATTTATTTATATATTAATGAGTGTCACAGAAACCTGAAAAGCGTGGGGGTAAAATACCATGAGACCGAGCACTCAGTTTCAAGTGAAACTTTCATCATCTAAGTTATCCCAACAACAAGACTAAGCATGCATTCATCTAGACTCTTATGTGTTAAAACTTGGTAGTCTGAGACATGACTGTCATATGCAAAACTATTTGAATTAGTAGCTTCTTGCCGTCACACGTAAACTATTTCTCCAGTATATTTCATATACCAAAGCCTAAAAACTATTTATCATCTGTAAAAATATTTATCAACAGCATTATTTGCCAGTTTAACCTATTCATCCAAGCATGCTCTTCTAAGCTTGACCGACAGGGGAAAGAAGAGCTTGAATTCATACGAGTTCTAAAGGAAGAAGAGCAACCTGCACCACCAGAAACTGCCGTGTTTTGTGGCTCCTCCTCTCATGCCAGCTACCGTTGTGAAAGGAAGGGAAATAAGCTGTGGCGGGAGAACGAGGCGCACAGCTGCTCCTCTCGGAAAACCGCCCAGTCAGAAACCGGGAAGGAAAAGCTGCTACATGGCGTCCACCAGTGATAGAGATAACTCCCTTGAACGCCAGCTACAACAGCAACGACAGAGAAAGAGAGAGGCAGCCTCGGGAGGAAGAGATGGTCGAAGCGGACAGAGAAAGGAGGCGGTGGGAAAGGGAGAGGGACCTAAAGAGAGTAGAATAAAACTGGTGTCCGAGAGACAAGAGGCTATACAATGTATTTAAAAGGGGAGAGTCAGAAGGCGGTGGAGAGACAAAAAGAAGCTGAGCTCTACCCGCAAAGTGCTGTTCCGAAAAGAGACAAAAACTGCCGCTGTCCAGAATTTTCTTCTTGACAGCAAAGAGAGAGACCAAAATATATAACGAGTACCGACTTATATATAAAAAAATCAAGAATGGACAGAGAAAAAGAAATTAATAAAAATATGGAGGGAGCTGACTTCGAGAAAAGCAGCTAGGTTGAATGACGGGTTTTTGATCGGTGCTTTGCGGCACACCGTAACATTAGTTGTACTAAATCTCATCCCTCCATTCTTATTTTAAGATTAAATTTATCCGTTTATCATTTTTAAAATTCATTTCCATAAAACATCTACTATTTAATATTTCAATTTAATTATTTTCAATCTCTCCCAATACATGTATATATAAATATATGTCTAGAATATTTCAAAATGTTTAGGATCCCATTATAAAGATTTTAATATTCCTCAATTTCTAAAAATAATTTATTCAATTTATATAATTTCTTTCATAAAACCTTATACCCATGAGCAATAAAATTATTTCAACTAATGGGAAAATTTCCATAGAAATTATATAAATAAATCTCATATCAATAATGATCATTTAAAATAAATCTATTTCAACTTTCCATAATTCTCAAAAATACAAATTATTTTATAAATCCATGTACTTCCACTCATTAAAAATTATTTCTCAATTTATGAGAATTTTTTTATAAAATTATTTTAATTTAATCTCAAATTAATAATCACTATAAAATAGATATATTTCAAACACTATCATCTATATTTCAATATTTCAAGATCCTTTAATCCAAAAAATAATTTAAAATCAATATTATTCAAATACATAACTTATCCACAATTTTTGAAATTATAAAATTTTATATTTAATTCAAGGATATTACACTCAACTTGCCATACACTTATTTATTGTTGAAAAATGTAGAAAAGAAAGATAAAATAGATCCCCATAAACAAGAAAATTTATTCTTTTGATTTAAGCAAGGCGAATCAAATTTTTGATATGTTGTTAAAAGATAAATAATTGAAATTGTTTAAGGGACATGGAATTCTAACTAAAGAAGAGATAAAAGATACTATAAATATCATAATATGTTTAGTCATAATACTAATAATTATGTCTATTTTAAGAATATTATTAAGAAATCCATAAAGTAAGGAAGACTAAAATTTATTGACAAAGGCAAAGAGATAATGGTAGATAAATATCTCTTTCTAGTTGGATCCCATTATGTGGAGTTGGATGGTGACTTTAACTTGTTTAACATTAAAGTAAAAGTGGTCTACTATGAATAGAGAGTGATAAATTCCTAAAAACTAAAGGATGGTATTGACTTTTTTTAGCCCTAATTTGAAATAGTATTTTATGAAATGAAAATGGTTAAAAGTTACACAGAGTCAAATAAGGACTCTAACTTGTTCTAAGCAGACATTAATATGGTTTACTACTATGATATGACAATCCGCTTGATGCACCATTCTTCTTTAAAACCTATTTGAATGAATGTGAGTGCAATTTTGATTTCATAAGGAGAATCCAATATGAGGGAGATGTACTTAAGATATGTCTCCATTATGAAAATTATTATGATAAGCTTAAAGTGGTTATGTATAGGAAACAAATGAAAAATCATATTGATCATATGATTAAAAAATTTGTTAATGGATGAAAGAAAGTTTTGAAGAAGATTGATGAATTTTAAAAGAAAAAAAAAGGAAGTTAAAATTAGTTTTTCATTGGTTAGAGTGTGATTAGTTGAAAAGAGAGATAGGAATTTGAATTAGAATAAGGAAGTTAAGAGGAGAACATGTTGAAGGTGAGTGATCAAGAATATGCCTTGGTATGATAAAGTTAAGCAACCTTGGAAACTAAAGTCAAAAGTATGAAAGATACCATCATTACTATGAGAGGTCTCTGCCATCTAAAACATAAAAGAGATGAATATAGATGCATACTGCTTACAAAAGAAAAGATGGAATTGAAAATGTCAATTGATCATGGGGAGAAAGTGGTCACAAAAAAGCATACCAAAAAGAAAATACTTCCTTTAAAGCTTATTGTCAAGACATGGACATTAATATTGATGTAGTTACCATCTTACCACTTTTGTTTGATAGCAATAAAGTCTATAATGTTGGTGAAGATTATAAGGATGAGATAGTTACCATAATAGTTGAACTCTTAAACAATGAAGAAATACTGGAAAAGAGGTCATATTTGAAAAGCCAGATGAATCAATAAAAAATCATTTACACCTATTACACTTTAGAACCACCTGAATGATTGACTAATAAACCAATTGTTAGTAAATAGTGGAATGGTAGTAAATCTTATGCCAAGGTCAATATTTATTCAATTAGGATTACATCTTAATAACATTGTGCCATTTAACATAATAGTTATTGATTTCAATTGAAAGATGTTGACAATCTAAGGAATAGTGTTTATTGAATTAAAAGTTAGCTCGATCAGTAGGTTTACCTTATTCATAGTGATGCCATCTAAAACTAACTATAATTTATTGCTAAGGAGAGACTGGATTCATATGGTTAGAGTCATTCTTTCTACCTTGCATTGAAAGCTAATCATATAGAAAGAAGATGAAACAACTAAAATCATTATAGTAGATTACAGTCCTCGCTATATACAACAATGCCATGCTAATTTCAAGGTTTATAATTTAAATGTGAAAAACTTGCAAGGTGATGGTTGTTTCAACAAGCCATAATTGAGATATACATTTTGGACATATTTGATTTCAAAATAATCTTAAAAGCTAAAAAGATAAAATAACTTGTGGTTTTAATAAATGATTACCAACAACAACTTGCTCAGCCTTCAGCTTGTACAGTTGAGCAAGTTCAAAGCAAAGTGCTTGATTGTGTTTATGATAATAGAGCACTTAAATTTCATGAATTGCATCTAAAATGCGTTGAAAAAGGTCAATTTGGGGATAAAAGATGATAAAAGGCTAACTTTTATTAGTACAACCTTGCTAGAAGATATTAAAATACAAATAGTTGACATTTTAAAGGAATATAAAGATTGTTTCGCATGGAATTATGATGAGATGCTTCATTAAGTAGAGATTTGGTTAAATATAGATTATTAATCAAGGAAGGATTTTGACCATATAGATAACCACCTCAATAATTTGCATTAGAGGTCGTATTTAATATTAAAAAAGAGATAGAAAAACTATTGAAAGCTAAATTCATCCAGAAAACTGGATATGCTAGATGGATATCAAATGTAGTATTTGATGATGAAGAAAAATAGGATGCAATGTGTGTATATTGATTTTAGAGATTTAAATAATATGAAACTAAAAGATGAGTATCTTATACTAGTCATAGATATATTAATTAAGGTAGTATTCGGTCATATGGTAATGAGTTCAATGGATGAAAATGTTAAATACAATCAAGTATATATAATCCAAAAATGATATGTTAAAAATTGCATTTCAGTGCCTATGTTTAATTAGTGCTTTTAAATGATTAGTCTTGCTATTTAAACTAAAAAATGTTCGAACCATATGCCAATAGGTAATAAATACTATTTTTCATTACATGACTGGCAAGTCAATGGAAGTTTGTACAAATAACATTGTGGTTAGGGGTAATTTTTATGAAGAGCATTTAACCAATATGAAATAAGCCTTTGCTCTAATGAGAAAAAATAATCTAAAGATGAATCCCCTTAGTATTTCAACAATAAACTCCTTTGATTTTTTAATTTATCAAAAAGGAATTAATTTTGACAAAAAAAGGCTATAACGGAAACATCGCTATCAATTACTAAAAAAAACCTACAACGTTCCTTAAAAAAGGCTAATTTCCTAATGTGGTTCATGTCTAATTTGTTTAATCAAACAAAGGTGTTCTCACTATTACTAAAACTTAAAAATGAAAAGCAATTTGTATGGCAAGTCAAACACTAAGCTATTTTTGAGGACATCAAGTAATACATGACCAACCTACCAATGATGTCTTCATCTTTTCCAAGTTGGCCATTGAAAATGTATATTTTAGCCTTTGAAAATATAATTAGTTGTTTTCTAGCCTAGGAAAATGATGAAGGAAAAGAAAGAGCAATTTATTTTTTATCAATGGTATTAAATGTAATTGAACAAAAATATCTACAATTAAAAAATTATGTGTTGTATTGTATTTTTCATATTCTAACCTTAGATATTATTTATTATAGACTACAATTTTAGTGATAGCCAAGTCTAATATTTTAAAATATATATTAGCACAAACTTTTATACATGGTCGAGTTGGAAAGTAGGCTTTAGGCTTAATTGAATTCACCTTATAATATTGCCCTTTGAAAGTAGTAAAAGGTTAGGTTATGGTTGATTTCATTGTTGAGCATCATAAACAGCTTACTATTTTCATCAGAATTAATTATTGGAAATTTTATGTTGATGGATCATGTCATAAAAATAGAATTAGTTGTGGAGTTTTGATCACAATACCATAAGGTTAGCTAGTCCTATTCATGTTTTCTTTGAAAAAAACGTATCCAATAATGAGACTAAATATAAGGAATTAATAATTAGCTTAGAATTATCATTAAAATAGAAAGCATGTAATGTAAAGATATATAGGGATTCATAATTGATCATTAAGAAAATTACCTATAAATATAAATATGTAAATCTAAATATGGTTAAGTATTTAGCTATTTTGACTAGATTATTATATATATTTGATGATGTTATAACTAGCCACATACTTAAGTTAGAGAATTAAAAAGCAAACATGTTGGCTCAAATACCTTTTAGGTATAAAGTTCCCAATTCAAAATTAGCCAAACTTATTATGACATGTGCAAATTTAGAATTGTTGAAAATAGAAAATTATTACGTGCATGTGTTGAAACTACAAATGATTAAAGGAACACTTTGATTGATTACTTTGAAAACCCATCTAATGATGTAAGCTAAGCAACTAGGATTAAGGCTTTAAATTTTATATTGATTAATAGAAAATTACATAAGAAAGGATTTGTAGGCTAATTGTTAAAATATTTAGGAGATACTACAGCCATCTTGGCCATGATGAAGGTACATGAAGGTATATATGGAGCAAATTAGGCTAAAAAGAAGATAAAATGAACTTTGTTCAAATAATGTGTGTATTAGCCAAAAATGATCAAAGATTGCATAGATTTTGCCAAGGTTTATGAAGAAAGCCAAAAATATAGGCTAATTGAAAGAGTTTCAATGGTTGAATTGGAGTATATAATCAAACTTTAGCCATTTAAAGGATGTGCTTTAGATATCATTTGTAAAATATACCCTCCATCAACTAAAGGCCATCATTTATTTTAGTAACATTTAGTTACTTCATGAATTAGGTAGAAGTTGAAGTTTATAAAAAGATAAAAAAAATATGATATGATAAATTTTGTTGAAAAGAGTTTAATTATGAGGTTTGGCTTACTTGAAACTTTAGCCAAAAATTAAAGAACTATTTTAATAGGTACAAAGGTCAAAGAATATGTCAAATCTAAAGGAATAAAGATGCTAACTTTAACTCTTTATTATATTCAGGTTAATGGTCAAGTCAAAGTTGTAAATAATTTGATTATTAATTTAATTAAAAAAGATAATGGCTAACATCCTAGAAATTGGTATCAAATTCTTGAAAATGCACTTTAGGCAATTAGAAGTTCTCCTTGAAGTTCAATTGGGGTCACACCATACAAGTTAGTATATAGTCATAATGCTATTGCTAGTTGAAGTCACACTTTAGGCATTAAGAGTATAAAAACAAAATGAAGTGTCATAAGCCAAATATCATAACTTAATGCTTAAGGAGTTAGAAGAATCAAATGAAGTTTATTGGGGTGTCCTATATGCTTTAGTTCGAAATAAAGAAAGATTAGTCGAGCAATACAACAAATGAGTGAAAAACAAAGAATTTGTTCAAGGTTAATTAGTGTGAAAAGTTATTTTATCAATGCAATTAAGTTGAATTATGGCAAATGGTCACTTCATTAAAAATGACCTTTTAAAGTTATTATAGTGGTCAACAAAAATAATTATAAAATTAGAAATATCCAAGATGAGAAAGTTGAAACAATAAATAGCAAATATTTGAAGTAGGTCAAACCAAGCATTCATGAACTAAAGATTGACAATAAGTTAGAGTCAAAATTTATTTAATTAAGTTGAAAACTTAATTTAGAAAATTACGAAAGATCATTAAGTTAAAATTCAATTGAAAGGTTACAAGATGAAAAAAGATAAAAATTTGGCTACAACTTTATAACAAAAAAAAATATTAAGAGAATGGCTATAATATCAATAGTTTAATCAGCTAAAAATTGTTCAAACCATCTATTTCAAGATTCAAATCTATGAGTTCTAAAAAGGAGATTGAAAATTTTCTCTATAGTTAGTCCACTTGGCCATGACCAAAGATTTGAGATCAAACAATGCTTAGTAGTTACTCAACATTTTAGTCAATTGAGCATTAGAAGACTTGAGTTCTTTAACCAACTCGTCACCTTATCATTTTAGTTTTTGTTCCTTAGCTTTGATGGTTTCCAATTTGGTATCTAAGGTTAGCCAAATGTCTTCTAGTTGTTATAGTCCCTGTTGTAAATTGGCTATTTTCTCATGCAATTCTTGATCCTTTTTATTGTAGGTTAAAATTTTATCATTACAAGCCTTACATTTAACCAATAGAGTTTTATGATGCTTTTTGTGAACTTTACCAAATTCAATTAAATCTTTCTTTTGTTTGGATAGTTTCATAAGTGCTTTTAATGGTTATGGCCATATTCAAGTTAGCCAACAAGTTTGGAAATGACTTAACAAAGTCTAGAACAAGACTTTTAAAGCTAATAGTTATTGAAGAATTAGTCTTATCAGCTTTTTTCAGAACTTGTAAACTTTTTTCTAATTTTTCTTAGCTATTAAGGTCTTCAACAATCATCTATAAGTTTTAGCTGAACATCTCCTTTAATGAAAAGATCACTTTTTTAATCTGCTTGTCATAGTTTTCGAAAGTGATAAACTTGTCAACTAGTTTAAGGACTTTTCCAGTCAAAGTTAAATGACTTTTGATATAACTTTCGTTAAAAATGAGAAAAAGCTCATCTTCACTATTGGTTTCATCTTTGGCTTCTTCTTTTTCTCTTTCTTCTTTTGCTAAATGCTTAAGTTCTAATGGCCTTTTAGTTGTCAAATTAAGCTTTGGTTGATTAGAAAAAATTAGGTTGCCCAAAATATAAAGTGAAACTTCTATACAATTAGAGGCATTGCCTTCAAAATAGTTGTAAACATCCAACAATTCCTACTCTAACTGTTAGTTAAATTATCAGTTAAATCCTTTGGCGTTTGAACCTTTATCCTCAAAACTAATTGTTAAAAGATTGAGGTCTACCAAGGCTTTAGCTTTTGATAGTGCGTAGGCTAAAGACACTCTGACCTCAGCCTAAATTCTCCTTTTTTAAGTTCAAACAAGAGGAATTTTGCTAGAATAGAAAAGTTAAAGTTATCTTGTGATAGGAACTTTAGCATTCAAGAGATTGAATATGGCAAGGAAAGAATACACTCAAAATTAACTGAAATAGGGTATGTTGGCTCATCCCCACTTTGAACCTATAAAAAATAAAAAAGTGTAAGTCTTAGCTAGCATAAACAAAAATAAAAATATAAAAATTAAATAAATAAAATTACCTTAACCATTTGAGTATATGATTTTTCCATTATTAGAGGGTATCAGTGTTAGCTAAACTTGTAGTTGAAATTATGCAAAGATAAGGAACTAAAGTTTTTAACCTTGGCTTTTTAGCCTTTGGCTAAGATGTTTGGTTGGCTATTTGGTTATTAAATGTTGAATTTTTTTCTTTTTATTTCCTTTCTTTTTTGAGGTTAAGCATATGCCTTTTATTTTTAGCAAAAGCCTTCTTGGCTTCCTTATAAGCCTTTTTTTTTCTTATCTTTTTGGCTTCTTTAGTAGCTTGTTGAGCTATATACTTAAAATCAAGTAATGTGGTAGGAATATGGTCAGGAGGTTTAGCCTCACCTTTGACTAAAAGAAAAGAAGACTTAATATAAGTATAAAAAATATGACATGCAAATAATAACAATTACTAGATGGTAAATCAAGAGTAGCCTAAGGTGCAGTTATAACTAACCAAGCTATCTTATCTGTGGTATGAAGATATAGATACGCGATATTCACCCTAGAAGTGTGCATCTTTGACTTTTTTGGTTTTATGTAGTTAACTTAGTTAAAAGGTGCATTTTAGCAAAGGCACCAACAAAGGCAAAAAAAAGGTTTAATTAAGGCATTTTTAGAACTAGGATTATTAATGAAAGTGGCTAAAATTAGTTTGGAAAGCTTAATGATAAGCAACCTTTTCCTTTTTCAAAGATGCTTCAACTTTTCTAAGTGTATAGTTTATATTCCTACAGTCATGTTCTACTTTATAAGTTTTTTTAAAGAGCGATTATTTCTGCATAATGCATTTCTTTAATCTTTTTTGAAGCCTTTATAATCTGTAGAGAAGTAATATAGGTCAATTTCTCATCAATATACTTTTTGAAATGTTTATTGGTTTGATTGAACTACCAATCTTGGAAAGAGTTAGTACAAGCATAGCAAAGGGAGAAATTATAAAAGGTGAAATGTTTGACTAAAATTTTGTTTATGTCATCTAAATGTAATACTTTACTTAGGTCACCTTTAAATAGTTTATGGCTGAGGTTAAGTGGAAAGCTTTGAATTAGGCTGAGTGGCCGGCTAATAAATTTAGAAACGTTATAAATGAAAAGATAGTCAACTCATTGAGAAAGGTTAGTAATAATACGCTAAGGATATAAAAATTTTGATCATATCTATATACTGTTAAAACTAATTAGATTAGTTATCAAAGTAAACCAACTTAGGCTAATAAACTATGCATAAAAGGGACTTATGATTTTTATTTTTCAATCATATTAGAAGGATTAAAGTATGAAAAAAGTGGATTAAAACTTTTATTGGTTTTGAGTTTAATTATTTTTTCAAGGTTCTTTGAGCTAGTAAAATCCTTTCAATCAATATAGGAATGTTTTTGTTAGCTTTACCTACCTCAAAATCATCCAAAAAATTATATGGAAGATCTAAAGAAGGCCACCTAAATTGATGAAGAATTTACCTTACTTAAAAGATTTAGAAGCTATGGTGATAGTGTTGAAGATGTGAGCTAAAAGAAAAGGGATGACGATAACCATTTGGCCTTTATGAAGTATAATATCCAGGAAAATATAAGTGAAAGAAATTTTCAAAAAAGGAATGCAATACAAATGTTTACATAGTCAATATGTCAAAAAGGCTATATATTTGACATTGATAACAGTTGAACCTTCAACTCTTTAAAAGGTGGTGTAAGCTGAATTCTCAAAGTTGGCTATGGCTAAGTTATTAAAAGGAGAAACCACTTTTTAAATAGGTAGTAAGCTTGTAATAGTTGAAATGTTGAATAGAGATGAGCCAATAAAGCCATAAGGAATAAGAAAGGAATTAGTGAAAGATGACCAAAATGAGATAGTGATATTGTGTCACAACATATCAAAATTAATTATAACTAATTTAGTAAAAATTATGCAATATAAGGTGACAAATTAGGTTATACCCCTAATGATATTTTAATATATCCTTTTTCAATTATTTACTAACAATGATTATAGAATTGTTAAGCTTTTTATGCATTAAAAATTAAAAAAAAGCAAACATAAATGAAACATGAATGCAAATAGAAATACAAATAAAATGTAGAATGTAGAATAAAATTTTGGTAGTATACAAAATAGAATGAATATAGATTCAAATTAGGGTGTTTGATTTGAAATTAAAATAAATATATTAAATAAAACAAAACATATAAGTAAAATAACAAGAAAGAAAATCAATATAGCAAAATAGTTAATTTGAGGATTTGAGATCTTTTAGTATGGATTTATTATAGATCATAAAATATTTAATCATTTTAATTAATTTTTTATCCTTGAATTATGTAAACTCCTGCTATAATTTGTGAATCCTACATTAGATAGCCATTTAGGATTTGATCAATTAATATTAGTAGAATTAAGTAACTATTATAATTTATAAACCTAGATTGAAATTAATTTAAAAATAGAATTCAATTGAATTGAGGGATTAAGCTAGAAACCATTGATTCAATTTCTCAATCCTTTACCCCTATATGAAAAATCATGATTAACTAACCATAAATTCAATGCAAAAATAGATAAAGATTACAAATCATAAAGTTGAGCACAAATTATATCAAATTAACATTCAACTCATGTAATTTCAAAGTAATCAACATAAAGAACTACGAAAAGAGGAAAATTAATTAGAGAAATTTAATAATACAAATTAAGATCTCATAATCTAGATAGAGATGAACCTTAAAATATTTGAATTAATAAAAAATTTAGCCTTCTATAATTAAAAACAAGAAACTTGAAAAAGAGAGAAAAACTATCTTTTCTGAATTATATAGTGTGTTTAAAGTGCGTAATGTTCTTGCTTACTACATATGACTTGATAACCATTAAAACATAATGGAGCTGAAACCTGTGCCCTTTATGGTTATGAAGAATAAGACTTTACTAGTTTTAGAAGCTTAAAACCTATTGTACAAAACAATATATTACAAGAGTTATAACAATAAAATTTCATTGGTTTAACTTTTACCCAATGTAAGACTACTAAAATTATGTAGTTTTAGTAAACTACAAACATAAAAGTTGTAGGGCCAAGTCTCACAAAGCTTTAAGCACTAGTTTTACATTAATGGAACCTCTAGAGCTCTAAATATGACTCAAAAATCAAATTTAGCTAAACAAACATAGAAATAGGGCTTCAACTTATTAGCTAAATTAATCCTTTTAGATGTCCAAATTAGGCTTTAACCAAAAGATAGAACTTTCTTTAAGCTTTTCAATGATATAAAGATCGCCTCAATTTGATATCCAAAACTCAAGATATAATTAAAAACTTGAAATAGTATAAAAATCTAACATTAGTGAAATAATTTCAAATTATTATAGAACCAACCCCAAATTAAATAATAAGGTCAATTCTATAAAATTAAATATATGTAACTCACTAAAAATATAAAATAAGAGGAAAAGATGAAAATAAAATCTTGCACATTAGATAGTTGCACCCATCAATGGTTTATTGGTATAGTTTGCAACTCTAGATAATTGGATAGCTTTAAATAGGACAAAATACCATTTTACTATTTTTAGCGAAACTTATTTCCGTTTTACCGTCTTTTGAAAACTTATTACCAAAATACGCACGCAGAGGGGAGGTGCCATTTCGGATGGCGCCTAAGAGGGGGAGGCGCCATCTAAGATGGCGCCTCTGGGAAGCTTTGAGGGCGCCATTCAAGATGACGCTCTCGGCCTTATTTTTTACAATTTTTTCTTTCAAAAATAATTAATTTTGATATCATTTGAAAATAAAATTTTTAAAAATAAATAATATATAATTTTGATTCAAAATAAATTTTTAAAAATAAATTACTCATTTCATAATTATATTTGATGTCATAAAAAATATATTAACTCCACTTTGATATCTAATACATAAATTTATTATAGGAATTAAATAAGGAAGTAGTTAATGATAATAATATAATTAATAAAAATAATAAATATTTATTAAATAATTAAATATTATTAAAAAATATAGGATCAATAAAAAATAATTACGTAATTTATATTAATTTCTCTCAAGATTTGATCTAATGACACTTAATATTTATCAATTTTCAGAATTATGAACTTCTAATGTTCGGAATTATATTATTACAAGTAATTATGTAATACGTTATTACATATAAGAAAATTTATTGAATTATTTAATAATATTCTTTATATATGAAGTTGAAGATTGTTAAAAATGAAAATAAATATAACAAAATAAATATATTTTTTTATTTTGTATTTATTCCAATAATATTCTTGCTACTTTGTATTTATCTCAATAAAATTATTTTAATTCTGTAGCAAAGTAAATGCGAAATGACGAGGTTGAAGATAGCTGAAAATTAAAAAATGTGATTATTTCATGTAATGAAATCAAAATTGTAACATGAATTAGTTATTTTTTATTTCGTCACAATGACAAAATACTTTGGCAATGAGAGGCAAAAGTACCGATTAACTATTTTTTAAGAAACTATTATTCGTTTTATCATTCCTTCAAAACATTTTATCAAAATAAGCACAGAAGATACACACAGCGGTGGAGAGATACCAAATGGCGTGTCGAGGGACGCCAGACGAAATGACGTTGTTAGCGTTGAAGGGAAGGGATGCCAGGCGATATGGCGCCTTTGGCCTACGGCACCTTCACTCCTCATTTCTAAGTTAATTAGCCGGTGACCGTGTCTACTGTGAATCGAAAAGACTTGAATTTTGGTATTGTACATGGGCATCATCCCCATCTACGTTGATAATTACGTATTTTTATTCTTAAATGTTTAGTGAATTCGACTCATAATGTATTGAATAAACATAATATTTAATGTCATTTACATGGATGATTATCCTTCAAATATTATTATTAATATTATTTATTTTTTATATTTAAATAAATAATAAGAAAAAAATTTAATTAAAAAATAAATATATATTTCATATTATGAATATAAAATTTATTAAATTAATTTAATATTATTTATTTATTTTCACAAGGTAAATAAATAAAAGAGTAGATAATTATAACAATTGTGAAAGTATGATAATTAATAATGTTATTTATTATATTTGAGAGATGTCATTATCATCATTTTTTTAAAAAAATTAAATATTGCAATGATTTTGAAGTTATTATTAAAGATATAAGTACCTACACAAGCAATTAAAAATATCGTAATAATTAAAATCATCCTAAATGTTAATGTTTTGCAATAAAGTAGTAAGATAAATATACATAAATATACAATAGACATGGAAAAGAAAGCTAATGTCTACGTAAGTGATGTCCAGTCCCACATCCAGGATCGGTAATGTGGCGGCCGTATCTACTAACCCTCTGCGCAGGCTCGGGAGTCACATCCTTGGTGTCTGTGTCTCCTCTACCTCCAGCTCCCGCTTTACCTCTACCCCTAGCTCCTGCTTTGCCTCCACCTCTCCCTCTGTCTACAAGCTCTGAGTCGTCTGTCATCATGCCACCATGTGCTAATCCCTGATCCTGAGTATGCAAATCAAATGTAGGACGGTATGGCTGCGACGGACTAGCATCACCAGAAGGAAAGGCATAGAATGAAGATGAAACTCTTGGTATATGTGGAAATGCTTGGAATGAGGATGGAACACCAGGAGGAAACTGGTACATCGGGGATGACGACAGACCATATAGTATAGTCGGAAACATGGTGGAGGATGAAGGATCATCAGGTGCAGTAGGGTACACATGAGATGAGGCAGTAATATCAGGCATCATCGTCATGGTCTCCTGGGCAGTCGATGGTGGAATCTGTTGCATTGTCGAAGCGAACGGAACATCAGCCTGCGACATATGTCGTGGAGCAGTGCGACGTCGTTGATGTGAGCGAGACTGATCATGGTCACCTTCCGCAGGGTCTGGGATATGATGGGCATGAGGAGCTGGCTCCGCATGTGAGTCAATAATGACATGATCAACCTCCTGGATGGCATGAAGGATGGACTCCGTTGCTGATCTAAGCGCATCGAAGGTGAATATAGCCTGCCCCTCAGGTGCAGTGAAGTCCTGTAGTGTGGAAACCTCGTCTACCTGTGCAAATTTTTGACATTAAAGTTAGTTACAATACTAATGCATTTAAAGAAAATTAGATACAGAAAAATAGCACACAGTATTACCACAAGGTCTAGCGCTCCCCCAACGGGTGTAATACATCGTCTGGTAACTTATCTGTACCATGTCATGTAATTGGATCGTGGTCCTAGAACTAGGCATGCGGTTGGCTTGGCGATAGCGCACAAGTGTCGCCGGATATCCTAGAGTGCAATATACGGCTGATGGCAGATGTGCCACTCCTCATCATGCCGACCGGACACGTGAAGGCAATGGACCTCCGCCACCTGCTTCGGTGGCTCTGGAATAGCCTGTCGTAGTCCAAACTGCCGCAAAACCTTATCAGGTTGGTGCCACTCGACAATCTGAAAGTGAATGAGCAGCACTACTGCTGTCCATGTGTCACTCCTGTCAAAACAGTACTGAGGCAGTGATGCGGTGACCTCCTCAGTGTACGGGATCCAGGCGATCTGAAGTTGCAAATTTATTTTATCATTTAAATGCGATAATGAAATGGACAAAGCCCTAAAATAAAAATATCCATTATCCCCTACATACCTGGTCGAGTCGAAGACGGTCCAGCACATATCTATAATAGGGTAAGCTGTGGGCCGGATTATCCTGGAATGTCTTCTGATAGTGCTACCTACCAAGTGCAATAACTAAGTTAAATAACTTTAAAGTGAACTTAATTATAAGTGAAAGTTGAAAAATTTTCTAACCTGCAGGCTAGGGGGTCAATCCCTGCATCCCCTTCTGGTATGTCTGAAATAGTAATCGCGGGGGGGATAGTGGGAAATCTATCCCATGCCCAGAGCTGCAGTAGTAGGCAACACCCTCCTATCTCCCTGTAATCCGGAGCGGTGGCCTTGCAGAGCTCTCTGGACAGATAGGCCAGGCAAGCAGATCCCCAACTGTATGTCCCAGCTTGATGTAAGTGTCCAAGCAAGGGTAAGTGCATAAGGTGGACATATGTGCCAGAATGGTTTGGAAATAACGTCCCACCAATGAGACGTAAAATGTAAGCCTGGGTGAATCTTTGAACTGTCACCTCATCTGCATCATCTGGAAGATGAGTGAAATGCCTCTCTAACTAACTCATCCTTAGTCGCCCCCCTCTGAGGACATTCTTGTCCTCCGGTAACTGGAGTCCCAAATACTCCTCTATCAGGGCTCCCTATCCCCACATAGTGAGGCCCATCATTACTCGACTGTCAATGGGTAGTCCGAGCTGAAAAGCAACATCCTGCAGGGTAATAGTCGTCTCTCCCTGCGGCATGTGAAAGGTGTGTGTCTCTAGCCTCCACCTTTCTACAAAAGCACTGATAACTGATGGTCGATCGGCACAAACTCGCACATCGCCAAGTCATAAAAGCCTGCCTCTCGTAAAAAGGGGACAATCAACTCTGGCGGCTGTTGGTGATGGTAGTGATGAGCTCGTCGAATCCTGAGCACACAGTTAGGCTACAAAAGAAAAAAAAGCACCAGTTATCGCGTCTGACAATTCAGAAATGGTTTAACCAAGTTTATTAAGGTCTAACGATTTCCATACATGGCCTGTCCAAATCGACTGGGATATATGTGAGGCCTAAGCCGTCAGCAGTGAAGGATCCCGTGGTCCAGGATCAATACGTCGGGATGTGGATGCCATCTGCCACGACAAGAATTGCATTAGAATGAAAATGCTTCCGAATTGCCACGATAGAAGGAAAATGCTTCCGAATGAAATGCACAAAAGAAAGAGCAGATGATGATTTCTGAATGAAAGAATATAAAATACTGCGAATGAGAGGAACTACGGGGAGTGGCTGCAAGGTTTATGAAGAAAGAAGAGAAGAAGAGCGGCTGCGAGAGTTTGGAATGGGGGTGCGGAGAGGGGGACGGTGGTATTTATAGAAGGGGGGAGGCACCATTTCATTAGGCACCTCCCAATTTAAATTTTGAAAATGGCGCCTCCTTACGGAGGGCGCCACTTTGAATGGTGCCTCCAAGGTGCGGGGCGCCACTTCAAATGGCGCCTCCAAGGCCTTGCGGGCGCCATTTTGAATGGCGCCCTGCATATTTTGGTAAATAGTTTCTGAACTACGGTAAAATGATAAATCGTTTATAAAATCAGCGTAATTCGGTATTTTTGCCCTTTAAATATGTTAATAAATTTCTAAAAATTATCCTTTTCTTTTTGAACACGGTTAAGCAACGATTTGTATTTGACTTTGGTCCTAGAAATTACTAAAGAGAAGTTATAAAAGGTTTGGTTTCTTTGGCAAACCAAGGATAGATAAGGATGGAATGTTTGGTTAATAAGGGTTGAGTTTTCAAATTCAGAAAATTATTATTCAAAGAAATAACAAAAAGGTCAAAATGGTAACATGGTAGTTTATTATCCCATAAAGAAAATGCATGAGATTAAAGAATACCTGAAGCTTTAAAATATCAGATTCTTATAGGTTAAGAATAGTTTCTTGCACCAATTTTGATACAACTTAGGATTAGGAGGATGAACTCGAAGGAGTAGTCATGGTAAATTTTAGAGATAATTTAAGTAAAAGAGTTCTTAAGTAAAAAATTGAAAGAATAAAATTGAATGTAAAAATAGGGTTTTGGGATTTATATAGTTGAGTAATTTGATAAATAATGCAATTAAAACTCCATAATGATGAGAAAATAACTAAAGTGTAAGAAACTTGTATAAGAAATTGAGAAAGATATAAAAGCGCATGAATATGGATCAATAAAAATTTGAAAATGTGATGGTTAAGATAAATAAGGGCAAATGCTAATTTTCCATGTCTCAAAACTAAAAAACATGCCTAGATGTGTAGTTATCAATATTAAAATATTAAATATTGATATTAAATGATAGTGATGATAGGAGAGAGACAACAACTAGGACACGTGAAAGGCATAATTTGATTAAAGATGCGTTAAACCCTTATATCTTGATTGAGGTATTCAGGCTAAAACTTAGATACTTTCAAGACTATAACGCAAACTTTTTAGCAAGGTGCAAAATTTGAAAATGTACCTTTTTGAAAATTAGGTTAAAAAAAGGCATGAAACAATAACTTAATGAAATATAGCTAGACGATATATCGAATATACATGATAGAGTAGCAAATCTTTTAGTAAAATCCAAGCATTTAAATAAAAGTAAGGATTAATTAATTTAGCTACTCTTCGTTGATCTAGAGTATTTAAACTAGAAGGCCTTGCTTTGACCTAAACCCACATGTTTCGGCCTAGTTATAGGACTTTTAGTTTATGGGCATGGTTGAATTCCATCAAGCTAATTAGACTAAAAAAGTGGTTATGCTAGCTTGAGTTAATGGCTAATGTGACTGTAAAATATGCCATGTGTGGGACACGTGGAAGTTTATAGGTCATTCCAAAAGATTAGCAATTGTCAATAACTGCTCTTTTCTAGCTGTAAATAACCTGGAAAAGGTTTCTAAATGATTTTTTTTTTCAATTTTAAACCACATAAATATCAACGCACATTGCACTTTTGCTTTTTTACTTTTTATTTATAATTTACTTATAACTTCTTTTTCTTCAATCTTTGAGTATGAGTATATCAAGACCCTTTCCTAAATCTATCTGCCTTTAATTTCTAAAAATTATTTTTATCTTTGATTTGAATGTACTTGTCCTTTGAAAGACTCTACAAAAGTTTATAATTGAATTACATTGGTATTGTTACCTTTCGGCCAATTTTATGTACATCTATTTAAATATTTATATAGATTTTTCCTACATGAACACTAATTTCAAAACTTTACTAGTAAATTAGGTTGAGTTTCTTGCTTGTGACCAAGCTAAACAATAAAATTGTAATTTTTTCAATTAAAAGAAACACAATATATTAATGACAACAATACCATACCTCTTATACGTGGCCATAATTAATCAATAGATTTATATTTTTAAAATTATAATAGGTTAAAAATAAACAGCCGCAATACTATGCCTTCAATACATATCCTTAAGAAAATAATTAAATTGTAATTCTCCATAAAAACATTCCAAGCACTGAAATACCATTAAACACTACAATATTAATAAACAATCACAATGATAGATTTCTATTTTCAAACAGTTTAAAGGTCCATCTATATCTATAAATTGTATAATAGTATAAATAGGTGACTTGTATGTATATAAACAAGAAAGCATATAAAAATTCAATAAGATAATAGTTTTAGAGTAGATATACACTCACTTAACCTTTTTGTAATTCTTCAAAGTGTCTAAGTTTTCCTTTTCTTTGTCAACCTATACTAGTAAAATATGAGGATACTAATATTAATTTTCCTTCTAAACTAATTGCTACTCTAAGTTATAGTTACCCTATACAAACCTCAATCATTAATTTCTTATATTTTAAGTTTAGAGAAAGAATTCAAAAATAGGTAAAACAAGGGAATTTCTTAATCATGTATCTATAGCCTAAAATATTAAGAAATTATATTCTAATATGTCTCTAGTCATGTTAGTTTGATGATCTGAATCATAATCTATATTTTTCTAACATTTTAATAGGAGAATTTAGTTATCACTACAAGTGAAGGTTTCTTAATTCTAGCTTGAATGGAAAAAATATTAGAGGCTTGTATTTCTAAAAGACTCATCTTTTCCCTTCAAAGGTTACTGGAGCTTTACTAGAGCTTCATTGATGGAGAACTAGTATTGATTGCTGGAATTTGAGCAAGAAAGAAGTGCCCTGCATTCACGGTTGGAAGAAGTGGCTTCTATAGCTCCTATAAATAGTCGTTGATGACGAAAGGCACACTCTAACTCACATTTGCATGTAATGATGTGTGGTGTCCAACAAGATTAGCGGTGATGGAAGTTAAGAGAGAGAGAGGAATGTTAAAGAAAAGGAAAATATGAGAAAGAACATCAAGATTCCTAAAACAAAAAAAAGGGTAAGGTAGTATGATAAAGTGAAGGGGAATTATCATATGTCTCTTTACCATAACTTAATGCTTGAACCAACAATTCTCAACCTAAAGATTTTCTTACCAATCCTAATTTCATTTGACCTAGCCACCCATCTTATCTCTTTTTTTCTTAAATTTTCCTATTCTTTCCTTTTTACAAATGCTATAATATTTTACTACTTTAGAAGCTTAAATAAATATATCAAGTTTCTAAGAAGTTTAGGAAAATTATTTGTTAAAGCATGACATATATTCTTATAAATTATCATACTTTTATATCTCATTGTATTTTCTATTTTGTGAGAAATCCACATGGAAACCTTTTTAAATTAATTTTTAAACAAAACCTTAATTAAGTAAAATAATATTATTATCACTAAATAAATTATTTAAAATAAATATTTTGTAACTTAAAGAAATTAAGGGATTTAAATAGAAATAATTTTAAAAATTATTTTAGATACTACATAATTTGAACATTTGGTGGCTTAAAACTAATTAAGAAGTTGGAACAAAATTTTGCCCTTACCTTTGTTAAAACTAAACTAATCACTATAATTTTGGCATATCTAGAGCTATAAAACTTCAATTAATGTAACCTAAGCCCACTAGCAAGTTAGGAACATATCTATAACTTTCATGAAAGGTTTGAGTTAAAACTACATCATTTTGAAGGAGAAAAAGGGTTGAGAAATTAAGTCATAAAGTTTGATGCGAATCAAAGTGCATTAAGTTTGTCTTAATTTTTGGGTAATAAATGGATTTTTTGACTTTTATTTTGTGGAAAGCCTAATTTATTTGAACACTAAGAGGTAAGACTATAACTTTCTAAAATAAACAAAAACATAATTCCATTTGAATTCAAGTCTTAACTAACCTCTAATTTAAAGTAGATATCTAAATTTAGAGGCTTCTAGAAGAATCAATCAAATTAGGATTCCTTTTATGATTAGGATGACTAAGGGATGAATGTAGCTTATTAGAAGAGTGATTCTTTGCTACACAGGGATATTCTTCTTTGATCTTTTTGTTATAAGTAGGTATCCATAAAGCAGAAACATGTGGAATTTCATAGTGCATTCTTTTTTCTTCTTCTATTTTTATTTTTGGCAAGCCGTGAGAAGCTAAATTTTTCTAATTAATACAAAGGGTACTTCAATTTATTTGATTATAAAACAAGTTCTTTATTAATATATTCTTAATTTGGTTAGCTTTTATCTCTTCATTCTTTTATCTTTTATGAATGCATAGTTAATTGTCTAAAAAGCTTATTAATTTACTATATGCTATGATCTATAGCTAAACAATTGTTATAATTGATTGTTCTATGTAATAATTAGGTATTAATGATTATGATCTTAGTTTTCATTACATATCTAAGAGGAATAGCAAATGAATTAAATGGTTTAAGCTAATTTAAATCGTTATTCAATCTTAATATGTTCTTGAGTGTGTAATGTTATTATTTATTAAACTTAGGTGTTAGGCTTAAATAAGTTAGTAGTAAGGAATTAGTTTGGATGTTGGGCTTGAATTAACTAACAATAGAAAAAAAGAGAGGATTATCTACCTTTCAATTTATTCTTGGTTAAGTAATCAAATTGAGGATAGATTAAAAGAGATTAATTAGATGTTGATGATCTGTTAAAGAATTAAAGGCATGAATCTTTCTTGAATTGGATTTCTTTTCTTTTTTTGTAGCTTTTCATTATATACCTATTCTAGTTCTTGATTATAGTTTTCATTCTACATTGCAATCGAAAATTGCTTTCCCTTTTCATTCTTATTGAAATCTTCATTAATGGATCTCTTGAGATTTGATTTGCTCTCACTAGTCCTACAACTTCTTGTAAGAATGATAATTGTCAAAGCTAATCAAAATTAGAAATTACTAATTTGATAGAAGTTTAGTAGTATAAGGTAACAAACTAAGTTGAACCCCTAGTGATCCCCTTAATACACCTTTTCACATTCAACTATTGACTGTAATTACAGAATTAGAGAAAAATAGTACAAGTAAATGGAAATAGAATTAAGTAATTAAATAATATGCAAACAAGATGCAAAAATGTAAATAAAATTAAATTGGGGGTTTGATATAAAATGAAATAGAATGTAATGCTAGAAAGAGAATTTAGAATTTAACATACAAAAAAATAGAAAAAACACAATTGATTTAAGGAAATTAAGAACTTTTTGGTAGATTAATCACAAATCATAATATATTTGACAACTGTAATTGATTTTTCAGCCTAGAATAATTTAAAATCCATACAATGATTCACAAATTCTATTTCAGATAACTATATAGCATTTGATCAATTTAGATTAGCAAAATTAAGTAATTGCTAAATTTAAAAAGCTAGATCTAATCAAATTGAATATAGAATTCAATTATATTGAAGAAATAAACTAGAAAATTTTGACTTAATTATTCAGTCATTTATTCTCATAAGAAGAATTATAATTAACCAATCAAAATTCAACATAAAACCAAATAAATATCATAAATCACATAAATAAAAATAGATTATACCAAATTAGTATCCAATTCATGCAATTCTAGAAAACCAGATAAGAGAATTAGAAACAAAGAGAAAAATTAATTAACAAAAGTTAACATTATAATTACAATTCCATATTCTAAACCAAGATGAGCCTCATATTCCTTAAATCAATCTAAAAATTAGCTTTCCATAATGATTGAAGGATAGGAGAAAGTTATCTAGAATTTTATATCTTGCCCTTGGAGGCAAAAACCCTTAAATTTAATTTCTCATGCTACAAAACCTAATAAGCCAAGTTAATATGCCTCAAAAGGTTATAAATAATAGGGCCTAACTAATTTTAGAAACCTAAAACCTAATTTATAAAATAATATATTACAAGAATTACTATAGTAAATTTTTGTAGGTTTGAATTCCAATCATTCTAAGACCTTTAAAACTACATAATTTCAATAAACTTTAACTATAAAATTGTTGGTCCGGGTATTAAAAATAGCCATTGGTTTCATTTTGATTAGATCTCTGAAGCTCTGATATGACCTAAAAATCTAGACTAGTTCAGCTTGGATAAAAAAAAAGCATCAAGTTCACACTCATTTTTTACCTTCCAAATTTCTAAATTGGAATTAAGCTAAAACATAAAAGTTTTAGATCTTCCTATGAGCTTTCTAACAATATAAAGATAACCTAACTTTAACATTCATAACTCAAGTTATAATTAAAAATCTAAAACATTATAAAAATCTAGCATTAACTGAACAATTTTAAAACACTGAAAAGCCAACATTCAATCACATAACAAGGTCAATTTTATATAAAATTAAGCATATGTAATACATTAAAAAGCATAAAATTAGAGGAAATAATACAAATAAAATCTTATACGGCAAGGAACAATAATTAAATTTGTTAAATGCAATGTGCATCAATTTTTTTGGCATCAATATCAAGGATCATATTTCAACCAATTTTTGTTCTTTTATAATTTTTATTACTATCTTCACCCTCGTTGGTGACTTTTTTATTTTTCAATTTCATGCTTTTTTGATAGGACCTTTTGGCAAAAGTTTTAGTGAAATTTAAGGACAAAACTATCACGACTTAATTTTTGAGTGCTATAACATGTGTAAAGACACTTTATTAGTATTAATATACTAACCAACCATCTTTACAAGCCTTTAAGACACCTCCGACTCAACTACTTTCTTAACTTTACTAAGAATATAAATAAGTATTTATGGAAAATAATTTTTACTTATACATGCATTAAGAAATTCAAAACATAATTTACATATACAAAATGATATCTATACAAGAGTATAATTTTTTATAAAACTTAATTCTATATATAATTACTATCAAAAGATAAAACTTCTAACTTGGACACCATAGAAATATTATAAGAAAGGTTCTAAAAAATGGGTGAAAGTTTGTCATAGAGGCACTAGTAATCTTTGTGGAACCTATGCTCTATATTTGTAAATAAAAAAAATTCAATAGGAAGAGTATGAGTATTGAAATATTTAGTAAGTGGTTATTTTTCTCCTTTTTCTAGAGAGTTTTCACTATTATAAACAAGATATATAATAATGTAAAATATTATTTGCTTAAAGTTCTCATGTATTATGTTTATAAAGTTTACTAAAGTGAATGGCAATAGTTAGTATATAGGTTTCTCCTTATATCTTTAGTCCAACCTTATCACACATTACTCTAGGTACAAGACCACTAACCTTAATCTTCCAATCTTTATCATACCTTTATTTCTCTACAAAGGATGTAAATCTCGTCCCTATAATTTATGTACAGGAAGAGCAATAATAAGATATTAACCATAGCATTAACTACTTATTTCAAATTTATTGGGTATGGCTAGAATGGCAACTATGCTATAAAATCTTGTCATTCTCATATGCATTTACATTTTACCGTCACATGGCATTTCAAGGTTGATATACAACTTTTTCATTCAAGATAATGATAACACTATTCTTTTGAATGGCTAGCAATTTATAACTCAAGCATTATTAAGTGTATCAAAATTTTTAATCACTTGCATCATTATTCAATAAAAATATCAAGCACTAAATATGTTGAGTAGTGTGAATACTTTCATGGTTTAATACCTTTTAGTCTCCTAAATCAATTCAAATTTTTATCAAAATTTTACCTAATACTTCTAATATATTACCACACATTAAACATCAATTTTTTTACAAATTCCTCGCCCTTGAGTACTATTCACATAGCACCAAAATTGTGGAATTCAAATAAGACAATATAAGAGTAATTGCAATAAAAGCCTCTTTTCAATATTTAAATCACTTCTAATCACCACTAAATTCTTATACAATATCCTTAACATTTTAAATGATGAATAAATTTAATTATTTCACAAAAATACTACATTGGTGCATACAAAACTAAAAATACAAAATTACCAATTCTAGGTAGTTTTGGAGTTGCTATAGAAAAAGAGTCTTTTTCACATCTAAATCAATTTCAATTACTACCAAAATTTTTATATAAACCTATTAACATGTTAATAATCAAAGAAAATTAATTACTTTAATTTTTTTCAATCAAATTCTTCCTTAAATAGCACCAAACTTCAAAATATAGAATCTATAATTCTATTTTGAGTTCTTATAACTAAAATCTATACAACTTCACTTTTTATAACTCTAAATTTTTTTAAAAATTTCCTATTCTTTCCTCACCTATCCTAACACTATTTGTAACACTAATATACCAAAAATTGTAATTTTAACAATTTCTAACCCTTGATTCCAATGAGAAATAGAAACACACCATTAACCTCTTTGATAGTTTTGTTTCTAATCTCAATATAGTCCTATTGTCATATCTTAAGGAAAAACTTAATGAATCTTCTCCTACCCATATTAATACTAAAATGCCAATATCATATCATTATTTTAACATTTATATAGTGCCAAAATCAAACCACATAACACTATAACTTAGTTTAACATCTGTAATGGCAAATATCATCAAATTCTTCATTTTTCATGAGAAAATTCAATAGAATAAGGGATAATTTCCACTCACCTTAAAAACTTGATCCTATAACTTTTCAAAACCTTCTAAACCAGTAAATTTTCCAAAATAAACCAAGTTTTAATTTTGAGGAGAAGATTATTATGAAAACTTGAAGAAGATGAAGGAAAACCTAGGTTACCTTGTAAGGATTGTGCGAAACCATTTGGAGAACCTCTTGGAAACTATTGAAAAATTGAAAAAATCTAATAAAAAACCTTAGTATAGCACTTAATTTTTGCTAAAGAAGAGTAGAATGTACAAAAATGCCTCCAAAAGCCTTATATAAAACCCTATTCTAAGGCTTCTTTCACAAGCCACTTTTTTATATTTTTTTATAAAAATTTTGATAATAAAAGGTACATGCTTGCCCAATTTTTATAAAATGACAATTACAATATAATTTGCTTAAAAACATTAAAATTTAGCCAAATATAATGCCTAGAGATGCACACTAATAGATGCTCCTAATTTTTCACTTATTTATTAAATTTGCCGTTAGCTTCCTCCAAATGTTTGGACTTTATTTGGACCTTTATTAAATTTGCCGTTAGCTTCATATTGGACCTTTATATAATTTTTCTGAACTTAGTGTTAAGTTTTTAGTCATATTTTGCCCCATACTAATGCCTAGTATAATTTCTACAAAAATTCTAGCTAGATATACCTCTAAACTATTTTTATGATCTACTCGAATTTCATTTGATTACTTTATCTAGTTTTTGTTTAGGAAGGTTTCTAATCAAAATTCCTTTCTGAACTTTCTTATTTTATTTAGAGCATTATAAAAACATATTAGTCTTGAGGAAATTGGCATGTTAATCAAAATTCTTGCTTAGCCACAAGCCTTAACCTTTTTTTTCTGTCAAAATCCATTATTTAATTAGGTTTTCCAAAATTTTTGCTATTCTTCTTAAATTTTCTCAATTCATCTTTTTCATTTTTCTTTGAAATTTTGGATTTTTAGTGTATGAATTAATTCTAAATTGAATTACAATCCAACAATCAAGATGATCTTGCATAAGCTAAAAAAAAGTGTATGCTAGAATTTGAGAATATAATTGTGAATAATAGAATGCTGAAAAAAGTTGGTTGCTTCTAATTTAAACTAACAACATTTATGTATTGAATATCTTAATATAGATGCTGCATTTGAATTAAATTTTTGTTTAATTCATTTTTTCCTATTTTTCATGATCTTGTATGTGAAGATCTATAAAAGTACTTGATAGAGTTTCATGTAATGTGTTCTACTATGAAACCATAAGACATATCAAAAGAGTAAATCAAGCTACAAGCTTTTCTTTTCTTACTTTATCATTTAGTTAAATATGTGTTGTACTACTTTTTCTTTGGATCAATCAATTCATGGCATGAGATGAATTTACTCTTTTTGAAAAAAATACTTCCTTAATTCTCTTGTTGCCAACATTAGAAAGAAGATATGTAGTGTTCAACAATACAATAGAGAAACTCCATCTAAGTACTAGGAGCATTTTAAGATGTTATGTGTAAGTTGCTATCACCCTTAGATAGTTAATTAACTCCTAGCCCAATATTTCTACAAGGGATTATTGTTAAAGGATTAGAGTATAGTGGATACTATAAGTGAAGGAGCACTAGTTGATAAAATCCAAAAAATTGCTAGGAATTTGATTGCAAACGTCATAGTTAATTCTTAGAAATTTAGAACTAAAATAAATCATACTAAAAAAAGGGTTAATAAGGTAAATACATCTAGCATTGATAGATAACTTTAAAATTTAACCTCCTTTATTCAACACTTTGTTGTAGAAAATATATAAGCAACAAAGGTGTGTAGAATCTATTCTATACTTAGAGATTCTACTAATATATACCTTACTTTATAAGATGATGACAAGATTTATCAAGCTCATGCAATGGGAGGGATGTCAGGGTAGCATTAATGCTAATATAACCCTTATTGAAATTCATAAGATCTTGGTTTCAGCTAAATTTCAGACATAGAAATTATGCTAGCTAAAATCGATATCAAACTTTGCTCAAGCCAAATAACCAGTGAACTAAGCTTTAAATTCAAGGATATTGCTAGATGAAATTGTTAAGGATATGGCTAATAACATCATGCAATTCCAATAAGAGATAAAGGCTAATGTACATCACTTAAAGACATAATTCAGCCAACTTATATCCATAATAAACAAGCTAGAAGCTTAAGGATTAAGGAAAATGGCCTTTAAACAATAATAAATCTAAGAGAGAATGCAAGTGTTATAGTAGGAAAAAGATTAAGATTACCACTTATCCCTAAGTTAGTTTAGCTAAAAGAAAACTAAGGAAAAAAGGTAGAAAATTCTGACAATAAGGTAATCTCTTAACCTAATTTAATTTCTCTATTTACTAGTTCTTTTATTCTTCCACCTTTTTTTAGCTAAGTAGATAAGTTTAATAAAGAAGAATATGTGAAAGAAACATTAGAGACATCTGAAAAAAATGTAGAAGTGAACGTACCTTAGTTAGATGTAGTTAAGAAATTTCCAAGATATGTCAAATCCTTCAAAATGTTGTGCAGTATGAAGGGGATATTGATAAGTGATGAAAAAAATAAGAGTAAGGGAGAATATGTCTACTATAATCCATAGAAAATTACCTATTAAATGTAAAGATTCAAGTGCATTCATCATACCATGTGTCATAGGTGATTCTATATTTAAAGATGCTATGGTAGGCTTAGGTGCATCCATATATGTTATACCTTTTTCAATTTTTCCATCTTTGAAATGTCCTTTTAGAAGAAATTAGTATCATTATTCGATTAGCAAATCATTCTAATACATAACATGAAGGGATAATTGAGGATGTGTTAGTGTAGGAAAATGGCTTAATTTTCTTAATAGATTTTTCCATTTGAACTTGAAAGATAAGATTTCACTTAATCAAGCCTTAATCATACTTGGGTGATAAGGTAAAAATTGATGTATATGATGACACATTGATTGTGGATTTTGATAGAGAGACCATGAATTTCAATAATTTTGAGGTTATGTAACATACTTCTGATGACTATTATATCTTTTCTATTGACTTGGTTAATTTTTTAATGTCGGACATATTTAAGAGTTATAGCAAAGATAAAGCAAAGGCTTGATGCAAATGGAAGAGACATTGTAATTAAACTTAGAATATAAAGAAATAGTTCCAAAGACTTTTGAAATTAAACCATTAAGTTACCATTTTCTAACATAAATTACTTTATTTTGTAAGCACTAGTTTTGGAATTAAATCCTTTACTTGACCACTTGAAATAAACAAACTTAGGAGATGAAAAGGAGCTTCCAAACTTAATATTAAGAACTTGACTCCTACATAAGTAGAGAAGCTAATTAGAATACTTAAAGGCCATAAAATAACCATTGAATAAACCATAACTAACATCAGAGGCATTAATCCAGTAATACGCATGCACAAGATTCTATTAAAGGATAGATCCAAACAAAGCAAAGTAGTTGAAAGAAGATTAGATCCTTTAAAGAAGGAAATGGTTAAGAAGGAAGTAATAAACCTTTTTAGAGGCAGGAATCATATGCCTAATTTTAAACAATAAATGAGTAAATCCGTCTAAGTTAAGCTAAAGAAGACTAAAGTCATGATTTTCAAGAATTAGAATAATGAAATCATGCTAAAAAGAATTTAAAATGGATGGCATATATGCTTAAATTATTTCAAGTTAAATCTAATAATCAAAAGTGATCACTTCCTTGCCTTTTATTAACAGATGCTAAAACATTTAGCAAGTAAGTCTCACTATTATTTTCTAGATGGTTATAATAGTTTTATCAGATCATCATTGCATAATAAGATCTAGAAAAGATAACATTCATTTACCTATTTGAAACATTTACCTATGGTAGGATGCCTTTCAAACTATGTAATGCAACAATTACCTTTCATGATGTATGGTACTCAAATTTCTTGGAAAATTGCATTAAGGTTTTAATGGATGATTTTATAGTACTTGATGATTTTTAATATGTATGTATGAATAGTTTGACTAATGTACTTGAGTGTTACATAGAAAATAACTTTGTTCTAAATTTTGAAAGATGTCACACTAATACATCTACTTAATGTCCTACAAACTCTCATTGTCTATTATTACTATTACTTCCCATTTCAGTAAATTATACACATACATTGCATATCCAATGATCATTAGAGATTTTGAACCCTTCCGTGAATACAAAAAATAGTCCAGTGAATTAACCATTTATTTAATTGATGGCATTACCTATATACCTATACATTATGAAAAATGGAAAATAGATAATAAGATAAAGTTATTAATCATATCAAGCATAGGAATATAAATATAATCTTATGTATATACCATTAACTATAATAATATAGGGTGTATTGTTTATGTCCATGCCTTAAATAGGCTACACATAGTATAAACGTTGCAAGGACTTCTAGGATAGCCTTTAGGCACTTATGGTGTCACTAAACAAAGAATGAACCATAAATATTGCATTTCTTGGATAATAATAAGTAAACAAGAATAATTAATTATTTCTTTAAACAATTCTCAATGTTGACCAAAGATAGATTAGCTTAATCATGGCAATTTATAAATAACATGAGATCAATTAAAAATAAAAAAGAAATCCACCTTTTGACTCTCGACTAATTTTTATGCCTACTTGCCTTTAACTTTATTGCTTTAAGGTCATTCTTACGCTAACCCACCTTGTACGCCTAGGACAGGCTTATAAATATATATATATATATATATATATATATATATATATATATATATATATATATATATATATATCATCAACCCATTGTTAAATTAGTCTCAACAAGTCTTAATCATATGTATAAGCTTAAACATATTTTCAATGGCATAAGAAAAACTTACATCCATAACATTATTCTATTCATGCTTCAATAAGATGGCCTTAGGCCATATTACTCATAAGTCATCATCCTTTTTCAAGTAGCAGAGCATATCAAGCATACCTTTCATTAAAATACACAACACACACACTTATGTTAAAATCATGTTAATAATCATATAACACATTCACACACTAATATGTTTAACATATTATTATCTTTCATAAAATAATGAGAAAAGCAATCATACAAAAAAAATTTGCATACACAGTCACATTTTAATATATATTATAGCTTTTAAGGTTTCCTTTTTAAGTGAGATTGATTTTTTACCTTTATTCTAGGCCCATTTAACTAATTACTTTTCATGGTAGTTACTTTACCTCTTTTCTTTACTTTCATTTCCCTTATTGTTAAGCAAGTCCTAATTTAGGGTATTTTGGTACCATATAAAAGCTTGTTCATCTACTTAACTAACTAGTCAATAAGCTCATGTATGACCAAAAATCCACTTCACTTTCTTAGAATTCATTACTTATACCACAAGCCTATCTAATAATAATTAGTTTTTATTAGCATGTATAATGTCTATACATCAAGTCCTTAACTTAAACATGTCAAAATATTACATATTAACCCCTTTAGTGAATTTCTTTTCTATTCTTATAAATAAAAAATAATTATATTAAATTTGTCACGTTATTGGCTTTGAATCTAAAATGAGGTTCATAAAAAGTATAGGAGCAAATGGTTCAATTTTAGGTTCCAAAATTTATATAAGTTAAAGTCCCAAATGTCTAAATTATTTTCTAATTTATGTATCATTATTATTAGGGGTGGGAATTAGTCGGTTTAGGGCGGTTAACAAACCTAATTCTAACCGACTACCACTAATCAACTGTGGCCAAAATTTACTTGCAATCAACTGCCTAAAAATTTTAATCCAATATAAATCGATCAAAATGGGTTAGGGCAGTTCCAAGTAAGTTCAAGTGGTTTAAAAAGCTACATCTGTGTCTAGCAAAATAGTCATGTTGCCAATGATCAAGGTAACTGAACCACTCCTTCTTATGTTGCCTTCATTGACACCATGTGTCTAATCAGTGATGCTGCAAAGAACCAAGTTGCCATGAATCCATAAAACATCATTTTCAATGCCAGAAGACTTATTAGTAGGAAGTTCTCTGATCCATCTGTGTAGAATGACATGAAGTTTTGACCATTTAAGGTGATTTACGGTCCTAGTGACAAGCCCATGATCTCAATTAACTAAAAAGATGAAGAGAAGCAATTTATGCCTGAAGAGATTTCTTCAATGGTGCTTACTAAAATGAAAGAGATTGCAAAGGCTTATCTAGGCCAAAGCATTACAAATGTTGTGATCACTATTCATGCTTACTTTAATGATTCACAAAAGTAAGCAACCAAGAATGATGGTGTGATTGTTGGACTCAATGTGATGATTATTATCAATGAGCCGATAGCTGCTGCCATTGCTTATGGTTTGGACAAGAAGGGCTCCAAAATCGGAGAGAAGAACATGCTCATTTTTTATGTTGGTAGTGGAATGAGAAAGTCTAAGACTTGCTTCTTCTTGAAGTCACACTTCTTAGCCTTGGTATTGAAACAACAGGTGAAGTAATGACTATCTTGATTCCTAGGAACACCACTATTCCAACAAAGAAAAAGCAATTTTTTTCTATAATAATTTAGTCAGGTCTGATCTTCATCAGGTAGAACACTGAAAACCTAAATCCAACCGAAAATATTTTCTCACCTTACTTTTTTATCCATATCCACTTGAAACTCCAAACTCACTTGTACTTGCCTATTAATTTTTGGTTTGGGTTGGGCGGGTTAAGGTGGTTTGGATTTTTTTCCCACCCCTAACTATTATAATATTCCAATTAGAAGTTATAGTGTAAGAGTGCAAGTTGTGTAAGGTATTTTGCAGGCTTACTTTAAGTTAATCCTAGGAATAAATGACATATAAATAGTTTATAAAATTTATGGGATTTAAAGCTTTATCCATTTAATTTATACATCTTTTCATATATCCTAATTTGCACACTATTAATTAAAGCAATGATGGAAAAAATGGTTGATGTGTAGTCAGACTATAATGCTAGAAGGTTTAAATCTCATTTATCATAATCTAAACTTATATAACTTACCTTTAGTCTTTGAAGCATATTCAATCTCACATATACATAATTTTATTTTTGGGGAACTTTTTTAAGCCTATATAATATAAATTGGCCCATATAGTTTTATCTAAGTCCATATTTACGTTATTAGCATTTAGTTGCTAATTTAGTAACATTAATTCTATTTCCTTTAGCACAACTTAAGAAGGTGTGGTTTCCATACTTCTATACTTAACAATTTCTTAAGCAACATAATAGTTCATTAGTATCATGAATCTTACATAGGCAGCATTAACAACTCACCATTACACATAAAGCAATTTCAAGGAAAAAACATTAATGCCATAGATTAACCATTGATTCTATATATAAGCTATAGATACTATCTTCAACATATCATCTCATACAAGGGCAAATTCAAGACAAGAATGTAAAAACCATAGGTTAGATAAATGATTACTCACAAAGCATCCCTGGAAGTTTTAAGCTTTTCATGCTGGATCACTTTTTATGAACAAAATAACAAGAATCATGGTTAGGGCATAATTTCACCTCTAGTTTTACTCATTACATTGACTAGTTTCTTGAAAATTTATATTTAAGCATCCATATTCTAGCTCTAAGTTGTAGAATTGAGTTTAATATTTCCAAAAAGGACTTCAAATCACAAAACAGTCATATAAGACTCTGCATTTTTCTAAACTCAAATCTCCTAATCTAACTATAAATAAATAAAACTTATAATTTAGGATTAATTAGGGACTAACAAAGTCTAAGATATCTATATCTTAGAAGGATTAAAAGTGAAAAACTATAAAAATCATGAGAGGGAAGGAAGCTTACCTTAGAGCTCTTCAATACATGTTAATTGCAAAATGAGGAGAAAATGAAGATGAATAGCTAATTTGTGGCTCATGGCTTCCACTCCTTTTAGAGGTATATTTTCTCCAAAAATTTATTTCTCTTATGTTATAGAGATATTTTAAGGTTATAGATATTTTTGTTATTTTAAATTTGAATTTTTTTTGATAATTTTGATTTGTGTGAACACCAAACTAAGTCACCAATGCTTGTTCATAGTAAAATTTTTACAATAGATTAACTTTCTTCTAGAGCTTTTCAAAGGTTGTAAGATAGGAATTATATTATAATGATTACATTTTTCTAAATGGTCAAAGTTTGGTCAAACTATTTAAAAATAAATAATTTAAGCCTTTTAATGTAGGACAAAAAGTAAGAATAAGAAAATAAAATTTCTAGCGTGCTAGAAATAAATAATAATAATACAAGAATAAAATACTTTATTGATTATTGGATGAATAAAACTCCTTAATTAGGTACATATATATGATAACATTAGAGAAAGCACCCATATAATTTAAGTAATGTTAGACTTAATATAGTTATACTTATCTCTTAAGCTTAAAACTTTTATTTTACTTGATGTGAGATTTCATAGAAATAAAGAAAATAACAGTTGATAAAAATAATTGATTTCATTACTTCTTTTTAGGCACAATGGGATCATCTTCTCCATAAACTTAAAAGATTCAAAATCCACTTAAAATGTTTTAATAGTGGACTCTTGACGCAGGATAGAAAGCAAAAGTGGAAAATAAAATTTCTAGTAGACTTAAATAATAATTTTACAATTAAATATTTTAATTATATCTGAATTGAATATTGGAAGGATAAAACTTCTCGATGGTGAATATAGATGTATACACACATACACCACATATACATTAATCTTAAGGAAATAAGCCACTAAACTTAAGCTAAAGGAAAATAGCCCACTAGACTTAAGCGATATGCAACTTAACTTATTTATAATAACCTCCTAAATCTAAAACTCCTACTTTGATGTGGGACTTTACAAAACTAAAGGAAAATAAATACAAATAACAAGAATTTTAATAACAAAACAAATCTAAAATTAAATAAAACATAATAGTTATTAATTCTTTACCATATTTTCTAAGATTTGATTTTGCATTGGATCTTCTAACTTTTGCTCCTACATCATTCCTCTTCACTTGGAAAAAACTTGACCTCGAGTTCATATGTGTAAATTGAATTCTTCTATGTCACTAAAATAAATATTTAGGATACTTTTGTGACGTTAGCTTCATGAAACAATGGCAATCCTTAAAACAAATCTTATTAAGAAAGGCTTGAATATTAAATTTCAAATTGTTTGTAAGATTGATCGAGTGTTATACTTCATTTACATAAAGTAATTCAACTCCAAGAAAATCTACCACTTTAGTATTCAAGTTATTAGTAACATTTTTTGATTATTGGATTATAGGTTTATCATCAAATTTTCTTCATAAATTGGTAGGCCTTAAATACTTGGTTCAACTTTTTGACTAATGAACTTTTCTTCTATCTAGTTCTTTAAAGATTCTTCCATGTCATTCTCTTATTTAACAATATTATTTTCTTTAATAATCTTGTCAAATTCTTCAAGATTTCCTAGATTACCATATGCTAAATATATTCCATCAAGTTTGACCCATATTAATTTTAAGGAATCCTTTAGCATTATATTTGTAGCTTTATGACAAAAAATTTTAATTCCCTCATTGATGATACTTCTTGGTTCACTTACACTTGCATCATTTTTATTAAAGTTGAAAATGTAAAACTCAGTGGAAACTTGGCATTTACAAGCTTGATCTATATGAATTTGATCACATATATTGTTAATTATTTTGTTACATTAATAAGCTTGGAAATCTTCTTTAATTCTTTGATAAACATCATGATCTTGATACTTCTTCTTAGTCTTTAAACTTGTATAATTCTTCATTATATTATTTTTCATCATTGGTTAATGAATATAATTCTTTTTTACTGGTTGAACTTGGTGGTAATGTCTCTTTAAAATTGATAATTCTAGATAATGATGGCTTTCCATAATTGATTAAAATTGATGATAATTTTGACTTGTTTCAAGTAGGATTGTATCATAATAATTTATAAAACATTTTTTAGCTAACATTTTTTTCATTTCCAACCATGACTTGATCTTATTTTACCTTGATGAGTTCTATCAAGTTGCAGATGATTCCACTGTATAAATGCTCCTCCTATCAAGTTTTTAGCTACTAATTTCACATTCTTGTCTTTAGAAACATTTATCATGTTAAAGAAGTTTTGGACATAGTCTATACAATTCATAAACGAGAATTTAGGAATATCATATCACTTATGATGATCTTTATTTCTTTAATTTTGTCTTTAAAGTTTGAATCTTCACCAGAAACTTCTTGTTTTTATTGATAATAGTTAGTTTGATATTTATTGTATGGCCTTTATCTTCTATTATGAATATGATTAAGAACTCTTTAGATGTCTTTCATATTTTTAACTTTTTCTTTAGTGCCTTCATTGATGGTTTCTCTTTCCGAATATGTAGGTTTATGATGATTGATAGGTTGACTAAAGACATTATTTCCAATGCATTTGTCTCTATCATCTCCACTAAATCTATCATGTAGCAAGTCTTATGGAGTTCGTGGGTCATCCTCTTCTTTTAAGCTCTCATTATTATCTTTTAAGCTTACATTGTTGCTTAAAAAAATTTAATCTCATGATCACTGTCAATGGCATATTTGCCATCATTTCTACTATTGCTACTAATTGTTATCTCAAATCTTCAATCTTAAACTTTGGACCATTGATCGAGCTTTAATGCCACTTGATGTAGGATAGAAAGCTGAAGTAGGAAAATAAAATTTGTAGCATACTAGAAATAAAGTAATAACATTAAAATTAATACTTTATTGATATTTGAATTAAATATTGAATGAATAAAACTATTCAATGGTGTAAATATATACAATGATCCTAAGCAATATAGGAATCAACTTATTTTTACTAATCTCTTAAATCCAAAACTTGTACTTTAGCTAATGTGAGACTTTATACAAATAAAAAAGGATAAATCCTAATAATTATAATTATAATTTAAATACCAAAATAAATCTAAAGCTAAATAAAATAAGATAGTTATCAATTTTTTATCACATTTTGTAAGATTTAATTTTTCATGAGATCTTTTAACTTTTGCTCTTGCATCTTTATCAATTCTTTACCACATTTTCTTTTTTATCTTGATGAAACTCTTCTTAGTTTCTTTAATATATTGAAACCTGTCTTTCTTTAAGCAATTAATGATTCATGGAACATTATTACTAAAGTTTTGAATGAACCTTTGATAAAAGGTTATTAAACCATGGAAGTTTCTAATTTCACTAATGTTTTTTGATATTGACCATTCTTTAATTGCATGTACTTTTTCTTCATTAACATATATCCCTTGAATGCTTATGATAAATATTAAGAAGAGCAAATGATCATACATTTCTTCAAGTTAATGTGTAACTTATTAATGAAGTCAAAAGCTTCCAAAGTTTAGTAGCATTTTATCAAAGGTTTATTGAAAAATTTAGTAATAATGTTACACTAATCATTGATTGTTCAAAGAAAGGAAGGTTTCAATAGATTGAAGTAGTTGAGAAGAGTTTCATTAAGATAAAAGAGAAGTTAACCATAATTATAATATTAGCATTACCTAATTTTATCAAGTTGTTTGAGGTTAAATGCAATGCAAGTGGAGTTAGAATTAAGGGAGTTTATTCACAAGGAGGTAAACTAATCACTTTCTATAACAAGAAACTCAAAGAAGCATAAAGAAAATGGTTAACTTATAAACAAAAGTTATATGTAGTAGCACAAAAACTATGCCATTAGGAGCATTACTTGATTCTTAAAAAGTTTATAATTTACTCAAATCATAAAACTTTGAAATATTTCAAGAGCCAAAAGCACCTAAACAAAATGAATGCAAGGTGGGCATCATATTTAGAGCAAATTCTACATGTGATCAAGCACAAGTTATGAGAGAAGCTTTAAATAGAAGAGCAATTTAACTTATTACTTTTAAAAAAGAAGTTGTTGGATTTGAATGCCTAAAAGAATTGTACCAAGAAGATGAAAACTTCAAGGAAATATGGGAAAAGTATTAATTGAAGAAACCAACAAGTGACTTTCATGTGCTAAAAAGTTATTTATTCAAATGAAATAATCTTTGCATCCTAAAGGTGTCTTTTAAAGAAAAGATCATCCATAATCTTCATAGAGGAGATCTTAATGGATATCTTGGAAGAGATAAGATAATAACTAATATAGAAGATCCATCCTATTAGCTTCAACTAAAGAAAAATGGTGAACTTTGTGTGAAAATATCCTGTTTGTCTAGTTTCTAAAGCTTATACTCAAAATATAGGACTTCACATGCCATTACCTACACCAAATTACATTTGAGAAGACTTTTCAATGGATTTCATGCTAGGCTTGCCCAAAACACAATGTGGCATTGATTCTATTTTTATAGTGATAGATAGATTTTCAAAGATGGCTCATTTCATCCTATGTCATAAGGCTTCTGATGTTATGCATATTGTAAGATTATTCTTTCAATAGATTGTTAGATTCCTTGGTGTTCTTAAAACTATCATATTTAATAGAGATTTTAAATTTCTATCACATTTTTAGCTTATCCTTTATAAGCATTTTGAAGTTTAAACTTTAGTTCCATAGCTCATTTATAAACTAAGAGACAAACTAAGGCAACAAATAAAACTTTAAGAAATCTTGTTTGTAGCATTTGTGGAGATAAGTCAAAGTAATAGGATTTTTCACTAATTCAAGCTAAGTTTTCCTATAACAATGCAAAACATAACTTAATGGGATTCTCATCTTTCTTTATTATTTATAGGAAGGTTCCAAAATACCTACTATATTTGGCTTAGCTACTTAAAATTTCTAGTTTAAGTATAGCTGCTAACCATATGATAGAACAAGTACAATTTATTCAAGAAGATGTCCAAAAAAAGATTGAAACCTTGAATACAAAATAAAAAGTAATGATAAATAAGCATAGAAGAAAAAATATTTCAAAAAGGAGATAAGATCATGGTTTTCTTAAGAAAAGAACGATTCCTAATTGGAAAATACAAGTGATGACTAGAGAGGTATAGGCTATACAAGATTCTAGAGAAAATCAATGGTAATACTTATGTTTTTTATTTTCATAATAGTTGGAAAATTTCAAACACTTTCATTATTGCTAATTTATGGAAGCATTTTCCTTTTGGAGGCTCAACATATCCAAAGATCAACTTGGGGCCAAGTTTTCCTCAACTAGGATGCATTGATGTGGAGAAGATTAAACAAATTAAGCCCAAAAAGAAGTTTAAAAAATAATTATTTTTATTAGATATTTATTTATTGTTATTTTTCTTATTTTTATGAAGTCCCACATTAGATAGAAGAAATGATTTTAGTTTAGAAAATTGATATAAATATATTAAATTTTATGTTACTTAAACTATGTAAGTGATTTTCCTTATATTAGTGTGTATGTGTGTGTGTATGTACCTAATTGGAGAGTTTTATTAATTCAATATTCAATTTAAATATCAATAAAGTATTTGATTTTAATATTATTATTTATTTCTATTGTGTTAGAAATAATTTTCCACTTTCACTTTCCTTCTTGTGTCACCTTTACTTTCGTTTGGAAATGCACTTGCAAGTACGGCACTATGGTTTTAAAGCATTTAAAATTTTCAAAAAAATACTAAAGTTACTCCTAGCATTGTTTTATAGTTCAAAAATCATTATATTGCACAATTTTCAATTTTTTTTGCCTTGTAGCCTTTGAAAAATTAAATAATTTCTTAAAATTAGTTAAATTTGTTTGAAGTAAAATTTAGGATGTTAAGAGAGATAGGCACGGAATTTTTATGTACAGTGAAATTAAAAAACATTTTCTAAGTACAATGGAATTCATAAAAAAATTGCACCTATCTCTTTTCAGATATAACAAAAAATGATTAAAAAAAAGAAGAAATTCCTAATTCAATGTAGTATATATTATATATAAATATAAATATAAATTATATGGTCAAGAAAGAGACATGTATTGGAATCTATTTTGGGATGGACTACTATGTTGTGCACCAGACATTATTCATGGTGAATTTACCTTGATGATTTTTTGCAAATTTTATGGGAAAGTTTCATAAAATTCATAATTTTTTTATAAGATTTCATAACTTTTTATCTAAGTTATACAGAGTACAATTATTCATACAAAATTTGTAACTTTTTGATAAGGTATTATAACTTTGTTTATAAATCTTACCATTAAGACAGATTTGTCCCCTTCCAATTGAAGCATCATAGAATTGGCCATTTATTTTTCATTGATTCAGAGTGTCAGTTTTACATTGGTGTCAAGCATGTTTCTTGTCAAACAAAAACTCTAAATTTACACTATTGTCATGTGTTTTTTGTTAAACAAAAACTATAAATCTAACTACTGTCATGGATACTTGTTGGAAATAGCTAATCTAGAAAAAATATTAAGAAATATGTCATGCACTTTCTGTTAAAGAGTTAGTGAATGTGTATTGTAAAAGAAAAGAAATATGTATTAGGTTTGGTTAACTTGTTGTAGTTAGTATTAGATATCTATAAATAGACATTCTTCAACCTTTTGTAAATGGAGCTCTCAAAGAAGAGAGAAAACTCCCCAAGCGTTGCAAAACTTGGTAAAAAATGTAATGTTATGATGTTTGTTGATGAAATTTTTTGCTATTTATTTCTTTATTTTTGTATTTTTATTTATGCATTTTAGCTTTATTTTTCCCTATGTTTATTTTGATTTTTCCAACATGGTATCAGAGCTTAAATGGTCTTAGTGTGCTATAAGAAAAAGAGAGAAAACTAACAAGGCTTCTTCTTTATAAAAACCTTGAAACATAATTTGTTCATGGTTTCAAATAGTTTCTCTGCTCCATTCCTTCCTACTTTTATTAGAGTTAACTTCCTTTTATGGTAGTTAGGATAAAAGTCTATTTAAAGGCTTTTGATATGTGGGAAGTAGTTGAAACTGAAAGAAATAGCATATGAAGATGAGGAAGAAGCAACAACAACAACAACACCACAAGAACAAGGAAAAGAAAGATGTAATATTGTAAAATCAGAAGAAAAATGTAGAGAAAAAATATTTCAGTAGAAAAAATCTAAAAACAAGATGATGATGTTGATGACTATATTCTAGCTAAACCACTAGTAAGTTTGGGCAACAAAAACCATGAGGAATAGGACAAATACATCCCCAAAATAGAGATCATGAAGAAAGCACACCTTACTTGTGGTTGGAAGGAAAATTACAAATGATGTCAAGGAGAGAGTCTAAGAATTTGTTCTTAAGACATCCAAGGCTATGTATTTTTTCTAGATTAAGGGAGAGTGTTGGAAATAGTTAATTTAGAAAAAAGATTAAGAAATATGTCATGCACTTTCTGTCAAAGAGTTGGTGATGTGTGTTATAAAAGAAAAGAAATGTGTATTAGGTTTAATTAACTTGTTGTAGTTAGTATTAGATGTCTATAAATAGACATTCTTTACCTTTTCGTAAATGGAGCTCTCAAAGAAGAGAAGAAACTCCCCAAGTGTAGCAACACTTGGTAAAAAATGCAATGTTATGATGTTTTGTTAATGAACCTTTCTACCGTTTGTTTCTCTATTTTTGCATCTTTGTTTATGCATTTTAGCTCTACTTTTCCTTATGTTTCTTTTGGTTTTTCCAATAGTACTCTTAGGAATAAGTTCAGAAAATATGATGAGTTAATAGACAAGACAAAGAAGGAGCCCGTTGATCAGCAAACTAAAACACTGTCCATGACAAGCCTAATAACACTTGTTGGTTCTAATTTGTCTAGCACGCCTATTTATACTATGCAAGTAGAGAGGATCCCTAAGGGTATTTATTTGGCTGTTGAAAAAATTCCAAGGAACTTTATTTGGGGTCATGATGTGAATGTAAGGAAGCCCCATACTATTAGATGGTTAAAGATTTGTCGGCCAAGAAGAACAAGCACTATAAGAAAAAGAAGCAATAATGACGATGCTTTTAGTGATGATAAAAATTTAGTCGTCGCTAAAAGTATTTCCAACGACATTATCATCGATGAAGGCTAAATGACTTCTAGACGGAATTAAAAAACTGTGGTAGGAAAAAAATTAGGCTTTAGCGATGACAAATATCGTTGCTAAAGAGTTTAAAACAAATTTGACGGGAACATTGACTTTTTAGCGATGACAATTGTTGTTGCTGAAAAGTCAGCCTCGAAAATTGGGCAAGCCTTCAACGACGACTTTGTCATCGCTAAAAGGTGCAGCTTTCAATGACGACAAGTGTTATCATTGAAGGTTTGCCCTAATTTTCGAGGGACACTTACATCGATGACATTTGTCATCGCTGAAAGGTCCAATTGTAGTTGCTGAAGGCCTTCTCCAATTTTCGAGACAGGCTTTCAGCGATGACATATATCGTCGATGAAAGGTCGCCTTTCAACGACGATAAATGTCATTGTTGAAGGCATATCTGGCAAAAAAAAAAGGCCTTTAGCGACAATATTGTCGTCATTAAAGGTCAAACCTTCATTGACGACTGAGAGTTTTTTGTCGTCGTTGAAGGGTCTGTCTATATATACCCTCAGCGCCTCTTCGCCTCTCATTCGTGCGGTTACAAAGGAGAAGTAGTGGACTTGAGGTAAGTTTCTCTTAAAATTTTTTATAATTTAGTATATTTATTTTTTATATATATATTGATGTGTATTAATTTTGTATATTTTATATTTTAATTCGTTAATTATTATTAGTACTTATCATTATTTGTGGGGAGTATTCAAAGTTGATCAGTAGATTTTTACCATTAAGGTACATGAACTAAAATTTATAATATTTTTATTGTAAAATATTATATGTTGGATTAATAGTTTGCAATGAATTAATAGAATTGATAGTATGTTAAATTTAATATGAAACTCCGTGTTATTTAATTTTGCATGTTGTAAATTTTAAATTTATTTACGTAAATTTAACTTAGCATAAAATTTGTAAATATAAATTTTGTTGTTATTATGTATCCCTTAAATTATAACTTTGCAGTATATAATATATGTGTATATTATTCAGTTAGATTAATGTAAGATAGAGTTGTTATGATATTTTATCTATAAAATTTAAAATTTATGATGTAATTTAGAAAACTTCAAAATTATTAGATTTGTTGAAATAATGTAAGATAAGAAATTAGAATAAGTATATAAATATAGCTTAGAAAATAAGAGATTATAATAATATAATCACTTTTTAATTGAAATTGAAACTTAATAATTCAAATTATACTATTTACACTATATAATAAGAAAAATTTAATTAAACTTGAGATTACATGAAAATCAAATCTAACATAACAATCCAAATTATACTATCTACATTACATATAAACAAAAAGTTTATTAAACTTGAGGTCACATGAAAATCACCCCCTTCATGGATAAATTAAATTTATTTTTTCTTTTAAAAATAATAAAATTTATAATTGATTAATTTCCAAAATTTATTTTTTAAAATTATTTTTTAAATCTAGACCCTGAACACAACTAAAATAAATAATATTTATATATTTTTTGAATTATATTTTATTATTTTCAATATGAATTTTGTTATTAACTGAATTATTTTTTTATTTACAATTTCAACTACTATGTATTTTGATTTTTTAATTGGATTAAAAATTAATTTTCAAAATAAAGAATATAAATTTTTGAAGATTACGAAATATTTTTTAATTATTTTAGAAAATATATGTTATGTACATAATTCTAATAGCTAAAATTATAATAATATTACATTAATGAATAACTTATGAAATTAATAATAAATGTAAGATGAAATATTTTTTAAGCCCAATCTACTAATACTATAATCTCTTGGATATTAATTCGGTGTTATTTATTCTAAAACTTCTTAGAGTTTGCTGAAATTTAAATGAAAAAAAATAGAATTATAAAATATTGAAATGATAAAAATTATTTAATTTGTTTAGAATTAGATTAAAAGAAATATTGACAAATAATGGTTCCTTATTTTGTGAGCAGAAACTTACTTTTTTTCAATGTTATAATGATAAATGTTATTATTTAATTATAAAAACCTATGACATATTACACTTGTATAAAAATATATAAAATATTTCTTATAAAAATATTTCCCAACAAAATAATTAAAACAACCATACCATAATAGAATTTGAAAAGTTCTCTCGTCTGATAATTTATAAGTATTCATAAAATACACGTCTCTCTAGAGAAGTTGAATTGTGTACTTTATAAATATAGTAAAGTAGGTTACATGTTTGAATTCTCACAAATTTATTATGAAATATAACAATTGTTATAGATAATTAAAAAAATTAATAATCCAAGTAATAAGATACTTAAATAACAGTACTGACACTTAAATAATGATTCTCATAAAATGTTGTATCCTTATTTTTAATTATTGTAAATATATTTTTACAATAATTTTAAATAGAACTGCATTTGCATTTACATTATAAGCTTAGACTCGTTCAAGGGTTAGTTGTTCTCTATACATCAACCAACCCTTGAATTATCTTGAAAAGTTAGACAGTTGAAGATATATCATGTAGTTGTTATTAATAATTTATCTAACTCTTGTTTGATATTGTGGGAATATTATAGGATCTTAATTGTTTTCCGAGTATAAACTATACGGGCGTATAGTTTAGACACTTGGAGAACCATGGGGAGATGCTGCTGAAATTTCTATACGGAGCAAATGTTGAGCATGGATAAATTGGAGAAAATCATAACTATAGAAATATCTTGAATGGGATAGGACCCTACCCTTCAAAGTTGGAGTGATATGGTGTATTTAGGGTATATTTCAAATATTAATTACAATACTTTATTCCACCTAAAGCTATTTTCTTCCTATTCAATGATATAATGTCTATGGCTAAAAGTTAAATACATCTACCAAATCGCTCATTGAATAAGTATTGGAATGGTGTAGCGGCATTTGGTCAAAGAGCTAAAAACTTTGTTAATGAAATGGGTTTAGTAAGATGCCCATGCAAAAAGTGTCTGAATTTAATATTCTAGACATTACCAACGTTGGAGGCACATATTATAGATAATAGATTTCATCTATTATACATAAATTAGGTACACTATAGTGAATTGGATGTTTTGACTTCTAAATAAACTTGGGGGGCATCTCCCAACAATAGAGATGAGTTGGCGGATATTATACATGATTTCATCGACCCTGAGGTACCTGAAGCTGATGTTCATAATGACGAGTACAGGAGTGAGAATGTGGCTGACGGAGACATTAGAATAAATTATAGTAGTTGCGATATCTTGTTCGAGCAAGTAGAAATAGAATTGTATCCAGGATGCACAATGTTTTCAACCTTGAACTTTTTAGTGAAACTCATGCACTTGAAGGTTCTACATAAGTGGACAAATAAGTCATTTGATACTCTTCTGCGGTTATTAAAAGAGGCACTTCTAAATGAGAATAAATTGCTGGAGTTGTACTATAGTGTAAGGAAATGGCTCAACAAGTTAGGATTGGGGTATGAATCAATCCATATATGCAAACATGATTGTGCACTTTTCTAGAAAGAATATGTTTCTGAGGATAATTGTCTAATTTATAGGGAGAGCCGATGGGTAAATAAAAATATGAAAGGAAAGAAGATACCTCAAAAAGTGGTTCAATATTTTCCATTAGCTTTTTAGTTAAAGCATTTGTATGGGTTGAGACATACTGTGAAGAATATGATATGACATCATACTGGAAAGTCAAAAGATGAGGGGGTAATGCGACATCCCATTGATGGAAAAGTATAGTAGGAGTTTAATAAAAGGTATCCTAATTTCTCTGCTGACCCATGAAATGTTAGGTTTAGTTTAAGTGTAGATAGATTTAATCCTTTTAGTGATAGGAACCTGTCCTATAGCATGTAACCAGTGGTTATGACCATTCATAACTTGCCACCATGGGTATGCATGAATCAGTCTTTTTTCATGTTAACCCTATTAATCCTAAAGCCACAATTGCCAGGCAAGGATATCGATGTTTTCTTACAATCGGTTGTAGAAGAGTTGAGGCATCTTTGGGAGAGAGGAGTTGAAACTCAAGATGCAAATACAAATATGGTGTTCAACATGTGGGTAGTGTTGCTATGGACTGTAAATGATTTTCCTGCTCGAAGTAGTCTATCTGGGTGGAATGGACAAGAATACAAAGCATGTCCTATATGTAATTTGGATACTCCGTCAATTTGAGTTAGAGGAAAAATAGCTTATATTGGTCATCACCGTTGGCTTTTACAAAGTCACACATGGAGAAATAGAAAAGAATTCAATGGGAGGTCAGAGAGAAGAACCCCTCCTTGTCTTTTTACTAGTAACATTATCATGGAACAATTAGGAAAGGTGGCATAAATACTTCTTGGAAAACATGCTCAATTTGGTGGTTTAAAGCGAAAGAGGGGTGCTAACGAACTTAATTGGAGCAAGAGAAGTATATTTTTTGATCTCCTGGATTAGCTGATAATGAACTTAAGACATAATATTAATGTGATGCATGTTGAGAAGAATGTATGCGATAGCATCCTGGGTACATTATTGGATATTGAGCACAAAATAAAAGATACGGATAATGCAAGACGAGATTTGGCAGACATGAAGATAAGGCCCAACTTACATCTATATGAGTAGAAGGGTTAATTTTCAAGCTGCATGTTACATATACGCTTAACCAGAAAGAACAAAAATGATTTTTCCAATATATAAAGAATGTGAAATTTCTAGATGGGTTTGCTGGGAGTCTTTGTAAAAATGTCACAGATCGTAACATGAAGTTGAAGAGGTTGAAATTACATGACTGTCATGTTATTATGCAAAAACTATTAGGATAAAAAATTCGAGCTTTTTTGTCAAAGGAATTATCATATTCATTTGTTGAGTTATACAACTTATTCAATCAAATATATGCTAGAACTCTCAATAGGAAGGGTATTCTGTAAGCTAAACAAGACATTATCATTATTTTATGCAAGCTTGAGAGGATATACCTTTTAGCATTTTTTGACATAATGGTTCACTTGGTGATGCATTTGCTAGACGAAGCATTGGAAGGTGAACCCGTTCATTTTTTGTGGATGTAACCATGTGAGAGATATATAAAAAAGTTAAAGGATTATGTTCAAAATTATGCTCGACTGGAAAGTTCAATTGCAGAAGGATATATTATTGATGAGGCATTAACATTTTTCTCTATGTACTTAGAAGGAGTGGAAACTAGATTCAACCAGCTTGATAGAAATCAAGATGTAGCACCTAGTCAAACAAAGAAGGGCATTGTTGGTGTTTCAATCCTAGTGTTGACTAGTAGGGAAGAAGATTATTTCTCACTTTGATAGGAAGGATCAAGATGTTACAGTATGGCATATCTTAAATAATTGTATTGAGATTGAAAAGTATCTCTAGTAAGTATCTATGGTTATTTGTGTTTTTCTCCTTTTGGTGATTATAATATACTAAGATTCCTATGTTCTATAGTGAGCACCGACTGGAACTCAAATGAAATGGTGTTGAAAATATTAAGAACTTACAGAAAACCAAATTTCCCTCATGGTTTTACTCAAAGGTAAGGGTTTGTTCTTCCCAAATTCATTAAACCAATATCCCAAATATTATTCATTACTCTTACTAATCTTTCAATTTAATTCTTGAAAAAATTGTTACTTTTTTAGATGTACCATTTACATAGGAACAATTCTCTAGAGGCCATCGAAGAGCTACTATCATTAGCCTCCGGTCCCAATTTGACTACCATGATATACTCTACGTGTATTGTGAATGGAGTGCAGTTTATAGTTGAAACTCAAGATGCGAAGCATAAAATGCAAAACAGTGGCCTTTTTGTTCCGGGTACTGATGGTAACATGTTCTATGGTGTATTAGAAGAAATCATTGAGTTAACTTATTTAAATAAGTATAATGTGACTTTATTTAAATGCAAGTGGTATGACACTGATCCTACAAAGAAGAAACTTTATATTGACAAGAATATCACAAGCATCTCCATCAATGGGCAATGATACAAAAATGATCCTTATATACTTGCTACCCAAGCAAAATAAGTGTTTTATATTGAGGATCTCCTTAATGGACCAAATTAGAAGGTCGTCCATAATTTGGTACATCGCAACATATGGGATCTATCCAATGATGGAGATAGTGCACAAAACTTGTTATTTTTGCAGGATAGTAATTCACCTAACTTCAACCTCACAATTGATCTTGGAGATTTCGATCTAGTAAATCTAGGTAATGAAAGAAATGATCCTTCAATCATCCCACCTTACAAGAATGTTAGATCTGGTACTTATGGAGAAGATGCCTTCATTGATGATGATGATAGTTTTGAAGATGAAATGATTGATGATTATATGGATGAGGGGCCTTTACAATATGATAATGAAGGAGAAACCAATGACTATGAGTCTATTAAGTTCACCGACACTAATTCAGACTAAGGATAAAATAAGATATTCGAACTATAACTCGTAATCGTGTAAGCATGATTGTTTAAATAATCAATATGATTGCAAAAGTTGTACGATTTGATCGTTCAATTTAATTATGGATTCTTCATTAACTACTTGTATAATGTGTATTATTTTAGTTATGGCGGATGTCAAGGCACGACACCACGGAGGTGACGCTGGAGGTGGCCCACTGCAGCGACCCACTCGTATTCCATCACATTACGAGGGATCAAGTATTTGTTCTTAACTGTGCATACCTGAGATTGATTAAATATCCTGTTTATTGTATTGATATTTTTCTTTATCTATTGAAGTGATAGCTGCGAGAAAGAAGGGCCCAAATATATTCTTTAGGCTACACGAGAAGATAGGCAGGGGTGGGGGAGATCGGTGCTTGTATAGTTTGATACGACTGGTACATGGCATGTAGTTAGTAAGAATGCTAGTCATCTCCCTTGTGATATTGATAGCATGATTCGAGCCCACATGTTACCTTATTATAAGTCATGGTGAGCTGTACCTCAGCAGATCTGAAATAGAGTTATGCAGAAGGTTTGCGTAAGTATCTATTTCCTCCATCTATTGAATTAATCCTTCTAAGATTAAAATTTCTAAATATATTACTCACAAATTTGTTAAATGTCTTCTAATGTAGTCTCACTTTGAGTTCTAAGGCATTTCTCAGTATGACTGAGATAGAGCAATCTCTGATTTGATGCGGCCTGCTACAAATCTGTACAGAGATTGGAAGTACAGGTTGAACAAGTATTTTTTAGAGTATGGAGACGATCGATACCAGGACTATGATTTGGATCGAGCTAGACGTTGTGTGCCCTAATTTGTCTCACTGCAGACATGGCAGAGGTGCATAGACTTTTTTTACAGTGACAAGTACAGGGTAAGTATGACATTTTATAGGATTATGTCATTATTTCACATATCTAAATTGTAAAAATAAAAATTTAATATTATTTTTTTCTTAATTTGTAGGAGCTGTTTAGGAGGAATGCAAATAATAGAGCACAGAAGATCATGAATGACCGACATGGGTCAAAGTTTATTGCTGCACATCGCTTTGATAAGGTAATTTAACTTTTGTATTTATTTTTTAAATGTATCCACTTGTTAGATAGCTTTACATCATTATTTATTTATTTCATCCTTTTTTTTCTCTTACAAAAAATGAACAAAGAAACAGAGATACTGGTGAGCTGCAGTCAATTCTCGAGAATTTCAAGGACTGACATACGTATAAGTCGGGAGAGTGGGTGCATCCGATCTCTTAGGAGTAATATGTAAGCTAGTTGAATTTTATATTTTAAATAGAATTTTGCAAATATATCTTGTAAAATTTATTATTGAATTTTATTTTAATAATTTAAGGCGAGGATGACTGAGCTTGTGACTCAGCATGCACAGTCTAGTGTATCATCCACTAGCTTGCCTGTGACTCCTGTACAGATAAATAAGGCTGTCATCGCCGATGAGGTGCTTGGCACTCGTCGAGGGTACAGGAGGATTGTTGGGCATGTGCTTGCTGGTTAATCCTATCATTTAACGGGTATTTCTAGCATTGGGGTGAGCTCACAGTCTATGTCTCAGGTCGGTGAGTTGCAGGAGCAATTACAACAGAGTTGGAAGCAGTTTTATTAGAGCTAGCAGTTGATTCAAGAGTAGCAGCAACAATAGATTACATAGCAGCAATAGATGCAGTAGTAGTTTGGGACTTACTTTACTGAGATGACCTTCATTCTTAGACAGCAGGGTATCGTCCTACCACTGCCTCCATTTGCTGCTGTTACACTGCCTAGGCCGAGTAGATTTACGACTGCACCTGTCGCTCAACCACCTGGTCCTTCTCAGCCGCCACCATTATTTTATCGTCCTCGTTGCCAGGATGATGATGATGATGATGCATCGACATATTTACACCTCCCTTCCCCCTAGTATATTATGTATATCTATCTTTATATTTTTCATGTGTACACATTTACATGAATTGTGTATATATAATTTATTCATATAAATACTGCTTTTATAATTGCTTTATGAGTATTCATTTTTTTTATGTTAGAACAAATTATTAGACATTATTATTAGTACTACTGATGTATTGTAGTTGTATCATTTACATTAAATTAAATTTAAAAAAGATAAATATAATTCAAATTAATTCAAATAAAGAATATTTTAGATTATATTGTTAAATGTAACATATTATTTGAAATACACTTAATTATAACGATAATTTCAATTTAAATTTTTTAAAAAAAAATTAAAAAATCTTTAGCAATGACATTGTCGTTGTTATAAGTGCAAAATGTCGTTGTTGAAGATGACTTTCAGCGACGACAATGTCATTGTTGAAGCCCAGACTTTTAACGATGACAAATGTCATGCTGAAACCCTGAAGCCCATACTTTTAGCAACGACAAACAATTGTTGTCGTTAAAGGTCAAACTTACAGCGATGAAATTGTCGTCGCTAAAAGTCCAAGCTTTAGTGATAACTTTTTTACTTTTAGCGACGATAATGTTATCGCTGATTTCAAAATTTTTTGAATTTTAAAATTATTTTTTATGACAACTTTGTCGTTATAGAAGGTCATACTTTTAGCGATGACATCATGTCGTCGGTGTTGGTTGTTTCAGGTACAAAACTATACTGATGATATTTTCAATGATAACTTTTTTATTCATCGACGATCAAGCGCTCTTCAACGATAACAAATGTCGTCGCTAAAGGTCTTTTTTTGATGTAGTGAGGAGGTTTGGGATTGAGGCAACTAGAGCAAATGAATTCAACTTGTTTAATGAAGTTGTGCTATAAGATTTGCACAGGAGATAGAAGTTTGTCGGTGGATGTGCTTAAGGGTAAATATGGTTTTAGAAGAAATTGGCCCTTGGATATTCGTGCTTCAAATAGAGACTCGGATCAGTGGCGTGCTATTGTTTCTGTCCGAAAATAGACCTGGGGTGGGTTACATTGGAAATTAATGATAGAACCACTGTTCACTTTTGGACCGACAGTTGCTTGGGCAATGAAGTTCCACCTCTCCGGTATGCGCTATTGATGATGAACTAAAGGAAGTTACGGTCAGTGACTTTATCATGAATAACTCTGATTGTGATTGGAGTTTATTGCAGACTATTCTTCCCGGCAATATTGCGAATAAGATCCAGGTGGTTTTTACTCCTAACAGCCAAGCGGGTGCTGATGAGTTGACGCGGGCAAAAGATTCAGCTGGAACGTTCTCAGTCCGAAGTGCAAAAGAATTGACCATGAAATATTGTTGGGGTGCAGCAGACATCATTTGGCAGCAGATACGGCAACTGCAAGTTACCCAAAGAATTAAATGCTTCATTTGGCAGTTTGTTCAAAGTGGCTTACTGACCTATAAGCGCACGAGTAAGTGGGGACATAGATCTCCATTTTGGCGAGCTTGCACCGATAAAGAAGAAACCGCAATCTATATTCTCTGAGAGTGTCCCAGAGCTTGGCGGGTTTGGAAGGAGCTGATGGATCCCAGTTATATCGTGGAGTTCAGTGCTTATAGAGTCTTGGACAAGTGTAAGTTGAATCTGTGTGGTAATGGTAAGTTGGGCAGAGCTCGCGTGTGGCAAGAAACCTGGGGAATAATTTGAGCAGTGACATGCTGGTTTTTATGGGCTTGGAGAAATAAATCGGTTCATCAACCAGAGTTTGTTTTTTCTGCCAAGCCGGTCAGCGTTATTTTTAACTACGCTAATCAGCTGGTGCAAAGCTAATACAATTGGCCACAATATTGGAAGCTGAGTGGGAGGGAAGATAGAGGTGCAGTGGAAGCCTTATCTGGAAAATTGGGCGAAAGTGAATACGGATGGAACAATACTAAGCGGGATCCTAATTTAGTCGGTTGTGGGGGAATCATCAAGGATATGAATAGGAGGGTTGTTGGGTTTTGCTAAATCTTTAGGAAGTTAGCGTTTATTGCAGAGTGCTGGGGAGCAATTTTTGACCTTTAGATTGCGTGGGATCATGGTTTTCAAAAGGTTCAATCGGAGTGTGACTCTAGAGCCTTAATTTATAGCTTATCTGATCCTGCTTATAAAGGAAATCACTTGTTTATGATCTTATATGATATGTTTAAATGAGATTGGGAAGTGGAGATTAAAAATATACATAAAGAAGTAAACTCATTCACGAATTGGATGGTTCAAGGTTTATGGTAACTCATGTACGAATGGTCAATTTTCGTATTATTTTAGAATTGGGAACTCATATATTCCCTAATCTTTTTTCTCAAATGTCCTTCTTATTTTAGAAGTTGTCGTTGCTAAAAGTTCAAGCTTTAACGACAACAATGTCATCACTTAAAGTTGTCTTCAACGACAACATTCTTCCCATATAGTGACGACAATGTCGCCGCTAAAAGTTTTTTGAATTTTTTTTAAAAAAATTAAATTAAAATTATCGTTATAATTAAGTATATTTCAAATAATATATTATATTTAACAACATTTATCTAAAATATTCTTTATTTTAATTAATTTGAATTGCTTAATATCTTTTTAAAATTTAATTTAATGTAAATTATACAACTATAATACATCAGTAGTACTAATAATAATGTCTAATAATTTGTTGCAACATAAAAAAAAGAATACTTATAAAGCAATTGTAAAAGCAGTATTTATATGAATAAATTATATATAAACAATCCATGTAAATGTTACATATAAAAAATATAAAGATACATATACAGAATATACTACGGGGAAAGGAGGTGTAAATATGTCGATGCATCATCATCATCATCATCATCTTGGCAACAAGGATGATAAAATGATGGTGGTGGCTAAGATGAACCAAGCGGCTGAGCGGTAGGTCCAGGCGCAAATCTACTCAGCCCAGGCGGTGTAGCAGCATCAAATGGAGGCAATGGTAAGACGATACCCTACTGTCTAAAAATTTAGGTCATCTCAATAAGGTAAGTCCCAAACTGTTATTGCATTTGCTGCTGTTGCTGCTCCTGAATCAACCGCTAGCTCTGTTGGAACTACTCCTGACTCTGCTGTAACTGCTCCTGCAACTCACCGACCTGAGACACGAACTGTGAGCTTGTCCCTGCACTAAAAGTCCCTGCCGAATGATAGGATTGACCAACAAACACACGCCCAACAGCTTTCCTGTACCCTTGATGAGTGCCAAGCAACTCATTGACGATCGCAGCCTCATATATTTGTACAGGAGTCCCAGGCAAGCTAGTGGATGATATACTAGACTGTACATGCCGAGTCATGTGCTCAGTCATCCTCGTCTTAAATTATTGAAATAAAATTCAATAATAAATCTTACAAGATATATTTGTAAAATTCTATTTAAAATAAAAAGTTCAACTAGTTTACATATTACCCCTGAAGGATTGGATGCATCCACTCCCCCGACCTATACGTTTGTTAGTCCCTGAAATTCTCGGGAATTGACTGCAGCTCACCAGTATCTCTGTTTCTCTGTTTAATTTTTGTAAGAAAAAAAAGAATGAAATAAATAAAGCTATCTAACAAGTGGATACATTTAAAAAAGAAATAAAAAAGTTAAATTACCTTATCAAAGTGATGTGCAGCAATAGACTTTGACCCATGTCAGTCATTCACGACCTTTTGTACTCTATTATTTACATTCCTCCCAAACAACTCCTACAAATTAAGAAAAAATAGTATTAAATTTTTATGTTTACAATTTAAATATGTGAATAATGACATAATACCATAAAATGTCATACTTACCCTATACTCGTCACTGTCAAAAAAGTCCACACACCTCTACTACATCTATGGTGAGACAAATCGAGGCACACAACGTCTAGCCCGATCCAAGTCATAATCCTGGTACCAATCACCTCCATGCTCCAAGAAATACTTATTTAACTTGTACTTCCAATCTCTGTATAGGTCTGCAGTAGTTCACATCAAACCAGAGATCTCTCTATCCCAATCACCCTCAAAGATGTCCTAGAACTCAAAGTGGGACTACATTAAAAGACATTTGTCAAATTTGTGAGTAATATATTTAGAAATTTCAATCTCAGAAGGATTAATTCAGCAGATGGAGGAAATAGATACTTACGCAAACCTCCTGCACAACTCTATCTTGGATCTGCTGAGGTACAACCCACCATGACTTATAATAAGGTGGCATGTAGGCTGGAATCATGCTGCCAATATCACGAGGGAGACGACTGGCATTCTCGCCAATCGTATGCCATGTACCAGTCATATCAAACTATATAGGCACCGATCTGCCCCTACCCCTACCTATCTTCTCATGCAGCCTAAGGGACTTATTCGGACCCCTCTTTCTCGCAACTGCCACTTCAATAAATAAAGAAAAATATCAATATAATAAATATAATATTTAATCAATCTCAGGTATGCATAGTTAATAACAAATACTTGATCCCTGGCACTGTGATGGAATACTGGTCGGATGTTGCAGTAGGTCACCTCCAACGTCACTTCCATGGTGTCGTGCCTCGACATCTGCCATATCTAAAATAATACACATTATACAAGTAATTAAAGGAGAATCCATAATCAAATTGAACGATCAAATGGTTCAACTTTTTACAATCATAATGATTATTTAAACAATCATGCTTATACAATTATGAGTTGTAGTTTGAATACAATATTAATTATCCCTAGTCTGAATCAGTGTCGGTGAACCTAATAGACTTATGGTCATCAGTTTCTTTTTCATTATCAGATTGTAAAGGCCCTTCATCCATATAATCATCAATTATTTCGTCTTCAAAACTATCGTCATCATCGATGAAGGCGTATTCTCCATAAGCACTAGATCTAACATTCTTGTAAGGTGGAATAATTGAAGGACTATTTCTTTCATTACCTAGATTTACTAAAATGGTGTACCAGACTCATGGTGTACCCAATTTATGTATAATAGATGAAATCTATTATTTATAATATGTGTCTCCAATGTTAGTAATGTTTAGAATATTAAATTCATATACTTTTTGCATGGGCATTTTACCAAACCTCTTTCATCGATAAAGTTTTTGGCTCTTTGAATAAATGTCACTGTACCATTCCAATACTCATCCGACAAGCAATTTGGTAGATGTATTCAACTTTTATCGACGGATATTGTATCACTGAATAGGAAGAAAACTTCTTTAGGTGGAATAAAGTATAGTGATTAATATTTAAAATGTATCCTAAATACACCGTATCACTCCAACTTTGAAGGGTAGGGTCCTATCCCATTCGAGATATTTCTATAGTTATTATTTTCTCCAATTTATCCACGCTCATCGTTTGCTTCGTTCAAAAATTTTGGCAGCATCTCCCCATGGTTCTCCAAGTGCCTAAACTATATGCTTGTATAGTTTATACTTGGAGAATAGTTAGGATGCTAAGATATTCCCACAATATCAAACAAGAGTCAGATAAATTATTAATAACAACTACAGGACAATATCTCAAACTATTTAACTTTTTAGGATAATTCAAGGGTTAGTTGATGTTTAGAAAACAACTAACCCTTAGACAGGTCTAAGCTTATAATTTAAATACAAATGTAGTTCTATTTAAAATTATTATAAACATATATTTACAATAATTAAAAATAACGATACAACATTTTATGAGAATCATTATTTAAGTGTCAGTACTGTTATTTAAGTAACTTATTACATGGATTATTAGTTTTTTTAAATATCCATAACAACTGTTATGTTTTCTATAAATTTATGAGAATTCAAACGTGTAATCTACTCTACTATATTTATAAGGTATACAATTCAGCTTCTTTATAGAGAAGTGTATTTTATGAATACTTATAAATTATCAGGCATAGGAACTTTTCAAATTCTATTATGATATGATTGTTTTGATTATTTTGCCAGGAAGTCTTTTTATAAGAATTATTATATATAGTTTTATACAAGTGTAATATGTCACATGTTATTATAACTAAATAATAACATTTATCATTATAACATTGAAAGAAAGCAAGAGGATGCTATCACAAAATATGGAACTATTATTTGTCAATATTTCTTTTAATCTAATTCTAAACAAATTAAATAATTTTCATTATTTCAATTTTTTTCAAATTATATTTTTTTTAATTAATTTCAACAAACTCAAAGAAGCTTCAGAATAAATAATACTGAATTAATATCTAAGAGATTATAGCATTAGTAGATTGGGCTTAAAAAATATTTCACCGTACATTTTTTGTTAGTTTCATAAGTTATTCATTAATGTAATGTTATTGTAACTTTAGCTATTAGAATTATGTACATAACATATATTTTCTAAAATAATTAAGAAATATTTTGTAATCTTCAAAAATTTACATATCCTTATTTTGAAAATTAATTTTTAATCCAATTAAAAAATTAAGATACATAGCAGTTGAAATTGTAAATAAAAAAAATTATTCAGTTAATGACAAAATTGACATTGAAAATAATAAAATATAATTCAAAAATTATATAAACTATATTTATTTTAGTTGTGTTTAGGGTCCAGCTTTGAAAAATAATTTTAACAAATAAATTTTGAAAATTAATCAATTATAAATTTTATTATTTTTAAAAGAAAAAATTAAATATAATTTATCCATGAAGGGGTGATTTTCATGCAGACTTCCTGATTTTTTGATTTTTTTTTTCTATTTAATGTAGATAGTATAATTTGGATTGTTAGGTTTAATTTTCATGTGGTCTCAAGTTTAATTAAATTTTTCTTATTATGTGGTGTAAATACTATAATTTGAATTGTTAAATTTCAATCTCAATTAAAAAAAGAGATTATATTGTTATAATTTCTTATTTCTAAGCTATATTTACATACTTATTCTAATTTTCTATCTTACATTATTTCAACAAATCTAATAATTTTGAAGTTTCCTAAATTACATCATAAATTTTAGATTTTTTGGATAAAATATTATAATTACTCTATCTTACATTAGTCTAACTGAATAATCTATACATATATTACATACTATAAAGTTATAATTTAAGGAATATATAATAACAATAAAATTTATATTTACAAATTTAATGCTAAGTTAAATTTACATAAATAAATTTAAAATTTACAACATGCAAAACTAAATAATACAGAGTTTCATATTAAATTAAACATACTATCAACTTTATCAATTTATTGCAAACTATTAATCTCACATATAACATTTTACAATAAAAATATTATAAATTTTAGTTCATGTACCTCAATGGCAAAAATCTACTAATTAATTCTAAATACTTTCCACAAATAAAAATAAGTGCTAATAATAACTAACAAATTAAAATATGAAATATATAAAATTAATACACATCAACATATATAAAAAAATAAATATACTAAATTACAACAAAAATTAAAAGAGAAACTTATCTCAGGTCCACTACTTCTCATTTGCAAGCGCGTAAATAAGAGGGGGAGAAGGCGTTGAGGGTTTAAATAGGCGGACCCTTCATCGACGATAAAAAAACTTGATCATTAGTGAAGGGTCGTCACTGAAAGGTCATCCTTCAATGATGACAATGATGACAATGTTATTGCTGAAGGCCTTTTTTTCTAGCAGATAAGCCTTCAGCGAAGACATTTGTTGTCGCTGAAAGGCTGACCTTTCAATAATGACCTTTGGGGACGAAAAATGTCATCGTTGAAAGGTGGAACCTTCAACGATGACAATTGTCATCGCTGAAGGCTAAATTTTCTCACTAAATTTCTTTTGGGCTTTTAGCGACGATAAATATTGTCGCTAAAGCCTAATTCTTTCTCACCGGAATTTTTCAATTACCTCTAAAAGTCATTTGGCTTTCACCAATGATAATGTCATCGTAAATACTTTTAGCAATGATTGAATTTTTGTCATTGCTAAAAGCATTATCGTTGTTGCTTCTTATTCTTGTAGTGTAAACCATTGTTATTGCATTTGAAAAATTCGCACGTTAATTATTTTAATAAAGGAAAAATGCAAAAAGATAACAAAGCCTTTCAGATTTGTGGTGATAGGATTTTATCCACATTAATTTTGAAAATTTAGAATTGAAGTGGCGTGTGTTTTACTAAAACTTATAAATTACTTTCTCACTTAAAATGTTACTCATTTTTTAATTAAGTGTTTATTATTATACTTATTTTTGTTTTTAGTTGAAAACTTTCTATCACTTTCTTGTTTTTATAATTATATATATATATGGAAAACAATCAATCAAGAGCCTTTTCCTTTATAAATAAGAAGGAATTAATTATACTCACTCAGGTTTAATTTAATTATATTTATATTCTTTTTAATTTTATATATATATATTCTTATTTGTTAAAAATAGTAGGTGTGCTTACTATATGTTTAAAATAAAGGATAACAAAAGTGAATGCTTATAAAAAAAGATATATATATATATATATATATATATATATATATATATATATATATATATATATATATATATATATATATATATATAGTTATGAATATAGAAGAAGTGTGAATATAATATATTATATTTGAAAAGAGGTAATCCTATAAACAATTAACAAGTCATTGGAGGAATACATTGATTAGTAATAAAAATAGAGGAAAAAACACTCAAAAATATCCTTTTAACTTTGAGGTATTACTCTTTTAATTTTAGAAATTTGGAAATCATTCATTAAATTTTACAAAATTTAAAATTACCACTCACTATCCACTTAATCAACTATTTATTAAATTATATGCTTTTTTATGATGTTTTAAAATAACAACACTACAAGTAAAACATGCAACAGTGACTACACTTTTAGCGACGATATTTTTTCTATCATCGCTAAAATTATCACCGACAACAAAGTCATCGGTGATGATGAAAATCTCATTTCCCAAGATGTAAAAAAAAGTAGCAGGAAAAAAAAATTTAACAGTGACAATTGTCATCGTTAAATAAAATAAAAAAAGTGGCAGGAAAATGAAATTTTTAGTGATGACAATTGTTGTCGCTGAATATAAAAAAATTAGCAAGAAAAAATCCTTTAACAACGACATATGTCATTGTTAAATATCATATAAAAAATGATAGGAATAAAAACTCTTTAACAATGACTATTGTTATCACAGAAAAGATTAATCTTTCTGCAACGATAATGGTCATCGTTGAAAATGGTCTTGAAGCTCTTTAGTGATGACTAGTTAGTCATCACCGGTCATTGCAGAAAGTTAGTAGAGCTTTCACCAAAATAAAAAACTTTTTAGCGACAACATTAGTCATCGTAAAAAGTTATATATTTTCTGTAACAACAAGAGTCATCGATAAAGAGTTTTTGTTGAAAATAGGAAACTCTTTAGCAATGGCATTAGTCATCGCAGAAAATATATAACTTTTTATGATACTAATGTTGTCGCTAAAGAGTTTTTATCGAAAATAGAAAACTTTTTAGTGACGACATTAGTCGTCGCAGAAAGTTATACATTTTCTACGATGACTAATGTTGTCGCTAAAGAGTTTTTATTGAAAATAGAAAACTTTTTAGCAACGACTAAGGTCATCGCTAAAAAGCTTTCTAAAACTCATTAGTCATGGATGTAGAAAGCAGAAAGGTTACACCTTTCTCCATGAACTCAATAGCGACGACGTATCGTCGCTATAGAGTTTCACATGTGGCACTCTATAGTGACAACACGTCATCGCTTTTAAGACCTTTATAAATATACTTCAAGACATATCCCCTCTCATTTTGCACAAGACATATCCCTTCTCATTTTCTACGGTAGCAAAGGGAAGAGAGGTACAGAAGCTCTCTAGGTAAGTTAATTTTATAAATTTTTTTCATTATATAGTATATGGATATTTTTTATATATTGTAATTTTTTATGTTTATAATTTTGGTTTATTAGTTTTTGCTAATATTCATAATTTTTCGTGGTAGGTTTTAGAGAATATTTATCCAGTAAATTTTTACCATTGAAGTATGTAAATTAAATTTTATAATATTTTATTTTTTATATAATATTTGTAAGATGGATAGTACCTAATACATTAATGGCATTGGTAGTATAATTACTTTTACACAAAATAGATCTTGTTTAATTTTATATGTATTTATGTAGTTTTATTTTTAGTGTAAAATTTATTAATAAAAATTTTGTTGTTGTTATGTAACCCTTAAATTATTTATGTGTGCATTATTTAGTTAGATTAATGTAAGGTGGAGTTGTTAAGATAATTTGTTTATAAATGTTAAAATTTATGATGTAGTTTAGGAGGAAAAATTTTTTAGTTTCATTGAAGTAATGTGACATAAGAAATTTGGATAATTATATGAACATATTTTAGAAAATGTATAATTCTTATAATATATTCATCTAGATGTTTAAATTTTGAAGCCAAATAATTTCATAACTAAGTTTGTTTAGGCTTTTTCTTAATTAAAATTGAAATAAAAAAATAACAGTTCAAATTATATTTTAAAGCTAAACTTTAAAGAATTATAATACTTAATGGTATAATAATGAAAAATAATAATTTTTATTGAAATAAAAAAATTATTTTCCATCTTACTCTTCAAATTTAATAATAAATGAAAAAAATTTTATCTTCTAAATATTTTATAATTTTTCTTATCAAAGATTAAATCAAACAGACCCTTTAGCCAATTGTACTTCATCGCTAAAATTAAAGTTTTAGTTAAAGATAGGTTTTTTCTCTATTTAAATTTAATTCATTATAAATTGATTTTATAATATTATTTATTTTTATATTATTTTATTATTAAAAAATATTAAAATATCCTTATTATTAATAAAATTTTTTAATAATTATTTTTTATATTTATTAATAATATAAAATATTTGAAATTGATAATATATAATTTTCATTAAAATTATAAAATACTAGTCTTTTGTTCCTTCATAAATAAATTAATTGATAATAATTTGATCAACCCTATTGTTGTTTTGTCATTTTCTTTGATTTGAGGTAAAGTAAACTAATTTTATCAATATGCCATTAGATATGTCCTCTTCCATTTGCATCTCTTTAATTCCATTTCTTTTTTAGAGGGACTTCAATACGGATTAGGAGTCTCAATTTTTGTCAAAAGAATATATTTATTAATATTTGAATTGATATATAAATTTGTTTAAAAATTTATATTAAATTTTTAAAAAATAATTAATAATTAAATTATAAATAAATATATAATAAAAATATAAAAAATTATTTTAATAAAATAATAATAATAATTAAAAATAATATGTCATTAATAATTAAAATATCTCCATAAAAATATTAAATAATCAAATTTGATATATAATTTTTTAATATAAATTTTACTAATTAAGTAAATAATTTATTTTAAAAAATAGAATTATAAAATGTTATAACGATGAAAAAATATTTTATTTATTTAATGTTAACTATAAAAAAAATTAATAAACAATGGTTACCTTAGAAGAAATATATTATTTATTTTATATTAGACATAAAATTTTAAAAAATATAGAGTGTACTCTTAAATGCTATTTCTTAATCATAAATAAGGTAGCATATTATTCTTCTTGAAAAATATATATAATATTTTTTATAAAAAGTGGACATGATAAAAAAACTAAAATGATCAAATATTAATAGAAATGTGGAGATAGGGGAACACTTGTAAATTCATCAACACTCATAAAATGTGCATCTCATAAAATAAGTTGAATTATGCATCTTGTGAATGGAGTAGAGTATATTACAAAGTTGAATTCTTAATTCAAAATTGTTGAATATAACCATTTATGTAGATATTTAATACATTTAACAATGCAGATAATAAGACACTTAAATTATAGTACTCATAAAATGTCATAATGTAAGTTTAGGTTATTGTGAGTATATTCTAATAATAATTTTTAATATTTTTATAATAATTTTAAATAGAATTGTATTTGTACTTGCATTGTAAGCTTAGACCCGTTCAAAGGTTAGTTAATATTTATATGTCAATCACTAAAAAGTTAGACAATTTGGGATATGACTTGTAGTTATTATTAATAATTTATCCAACTCTTGTTTAATATTATAGAAATTTTTTGGCATCCTAAATGTTCTCCAGGTATGAACAATACCGATGTATAATTTATACACTTAGAGAATTATGGGAAGATGATGCCGAAATTTCTTTGAGCATGGATAAGTTAATAAAATTGTAACTACAAAAATATCTCGAATGAGATAGAGCCATACCCTTTAGAATTGGAATGATATGATAGATTTAGGGACGGCTTGAGTCGTTGCAGAAGGTTTTCTTTATGTTTAAATTAAACATTTTTTGAATTTTGAAATCATTTTCTATCACGATAATTTACTTTTAAGTCGTTGTTAAAAGTTTAAATTAAAATTTTTAAAATTTTGAAAATATTTTCTACGATGATTTTGTCGTCAGAGAAAATCCGACCTTTACCGACGACAAAATGTCATCGGAGTTGATAGCTTTACCTACAAACCGACGATATACGACGACTTGTGTTTTTAGCGACGACCGAGCATGCTACACCGACGACTTTTGTTGTCGCTGAAGGCTTTCTTTATTGTAGTGTAATCAAAATATTATAGTCTATTGATCTTTTCAATTATTTTTTATACATAATTTTTATATTATATAATTAATAAAAATTAAATTATATATAAAAATTTTAATTAAATACTTATATATAAATTTGAAATTATTATTCAAAAATAATAAGATCAATTAATATTTTATAATATTTTAATTTTATTTAAAAACTTCATAAAAATATCACATAATTTGATGAAATATTTAATTAAGTAAAATGTAAATTTTATTTTTAAATTTTATAAAGTTTCAAAATTTTAAAGTTGAATGGGATAATTTGTACTTTTTTAAATAGAATAAAAAAGCAACTAAAAATAAAAAATAAAGAGATTGGTAAAAGGAAAATTCCAAATAGCTTTAGGATGATTGAATATATTAATTCTATCATTTTTGAAACTTGAATTTAAAATTATTAAATTATATAAAATGTTAAAATTAATATTCATTATTCATTTGATTAACTGTTCTATTAAATTATATAGTTTCTTTATTAGCTTTTTAAATATGACTTACATTATTATTTTATGTTGATATATTAGGATATTTTTTAACATAATTTTCATATTAAATTTTTATATTATATAATTAATAAATATTAAATCAATTATACAAAATTTTAATTAAATAAAAAAGAATTCAAATTTATGTAAAAAATATTGTGGTTATAAAAAAATAATATTAAGAATACATTTCTTACCTATAAAATTTATAGAAAAAAGTTTTGTAATTTAAAAAAATTAATTACTTGAATAATATATTTTAATTTTAAATTTTTATATAATTTAAGAACTTTGAATTCACTGTTTATAATTAAAGAACAAAATTCGAACAACTCTGAAGTTGAAACATTTTTTATTTTTTTAGGAGAACGTAAAATACTCCTTTTAATTTTGAGTGGTTGAATTTTGATCCTTTCAATTTTAAAAATATATAAATCAAAATTTTAAGCTATATAAAATTTAAAATTAATACTCTTGTCAACTTAATTTATAATTTCATTAAATTATACGATTTTTATAATCTTTTTAAATTCGAATTATAATATTATAATATATTAGTTTGTCTTATAATTTTAAAATAATTTTTATTTTATACAATTAATAAGAATTAAATTATTTATATATTTTTTTAATTAAATAAAATAATAAATTTTAAAATTATATATGAAAAATGATGAAATAAATCAATAAAATATAATATTATGATTTTTATTTACAAAGTTCATAAAAAATTATGTAATTTGATAAATTAATTAATTAAATTAATAATAAATATTAATTTAAAATTTTGTGAAATTTAAAGAGATAATTTTTAAATTTCCAAAATAAAAGATTATAATTTGATTATTTTAAAGTTAAAAGAAGTATTTTTTAAAAATAAAAATTCAATTTAAAATTTGTTAAGGTCCAGCGACGCCACGTCTGATGCGCTAAACGAGGGCATATTGGACTACACGGATACGAAAATTTTCAATTTCTTTGAGGGGATCATGCTTATATACATTCCAAAGTAATTTAAAAAAAAAATTGGAATGTTTCATTCTTTTCATTGAAAAAATTATTATTTAAACTTAAGAAAATTATTATCATTTATATATGTGGATGTAACTTCATTTGTGTCTTTGACCTTTTTGTAATTTTTTTGATAAATACACATATACTTTAATTTTTGGTCTTACCCTTGTGTATTTCACCATTATTTTTTTTATTAGGTATGGGACTATGGAGAAAAAATTTACAGTGCTATCATAAATTGAAAATTTTCTAATACTTTCTATTATATTTTGAATAGTTTTTAAAATTAAGGGAATAATTTTTTAATTTTTCAATAGATAATAGAAAGTAGTAAATAAAAATTTCATTATTATGGTTCCCTATTCAAAATGAGAATAATAAATAATAAATATTTTCCGACAAAAATGACTCTAAGGATTGAAGTGAGAAACTTTTATTGGGTTTGGAATACTTTATACTGAGCTTACTTCCACAAAATTAACCAATTATTAATTATATATATACACCTTAATTATAGTATATGTTTTTATCTTTATTCAATCGAAAATTATCAATTATTAGGGGGTGTTTGGCAAACAGCTTTTTCATTAGCTTTTAGCTGGTTTGACCAAAATCAGCTGGTTGACTTGCCAATAAGCTGATTTTGCTAATAAGCTGATTTTGCCAATAAGTTGATTTTGGTGTTTGGTAATCAGCTTATTGAATCAGCTTATTGGTCCCAAAAAGCTAAAAACGAAAAAGTTAAGAAAAGGAGCTTTTTCAATTAGCTTATTTGAAAAATGACCAAATTACCCTAAATAAATTTTCATAGTTTTCATTTTATCCTTTCTAAAAATTCTTAAAAAATTTAATAATTATAAAAAGTAGATTAATTTAATTTTAAAAAATATTTAATATATAATAATATATTATTTATAATATATCTAATAAATTAATAATAAATTATAATAATTTTAAAATTTATTTAATAGAATAAATATATAATATTACTTATAAAAATTATTTAATTTTTAAAATATCCAATAATTTAATAATGAATTATAATAATTTTGAAAATTATTTAATAGAATAAATATATAATAAATATATTGACTAATATATAAAATTTAAAAATATTAAAATAAAAAATACTCAAATAATTCATAAAATATACTCATACCCTTATATGTCATTTTACATACAAACAGCTAATATAAACAGTTAATTTTACCAAACACTCTTATTCAAACAGCTAATATAATCAGCTAGTCAAATCAGCTAATACAATCAGCTATAAGCTAACAGCTAATCAAACCAGCTAACAGCTGTTTCTCAAACAAGGCCTTAGTTTTACTATATATATATATATATATATATATATATGTATGTATATATGTATATATGTATATGTATATATGTATATATGTATATGTATATATGTCAGTTTTGTGAAATTTGCATACATTGAAATATATATTTTTTCTTAATTTTCTCACTCATCAATTTTTTCAATTTAAAAGAAATAAAGAAACAAAATTTTCTAGTTTAAACTCAAAATTTTCTTTACCAAAATCTGCCATTTCAATAAAAAAATAAAAAAACTTTTGTATTATCATCCTCTTTTAGCTAACTTCTAGGTTTTAATAGTATGTTTGACAATTATAAGAAAAAAAGAATATAAGGACAATAGAAAATAAAAAGAAAGGAAAGAAAGATGGATAAATCATAATTTTATTTTTTTCTATTTATATATTTAAAAGTTCGCCTAAATATTTTTAATTAAAAAATAAAACAATTAATAATTGAAAGTTCTGCAGTGTCTTGATCAAAATTATCGAACGGCTATCAAGAAGGCGGTGGCGAAAGGATGCCGGCATGGTGAAATTGACATGTCAATGATTTAGGGTTTGAGAAAAATTTTATTAAAATTTTTTTGTTAATATTCTAATTTTTTAAAAAATAAATAAATGCCTTTCCTTTTCCTTTTTTTTGCCCTATCCTCCTCTTTCCCTCCCATGCGTAGAGAAAAATTGAGGACGACTCCGCGAGGACCCACTTCCTCACGTCTCTTTCTTTGTCTCGACACGCATGCGACGTCACCGAAAGCGCGTTTGGCCTCCTCTGTCAGAATTACATAAACCTAACTTTGAATTAAAACAAAGAGGTAGTATGCAGAAAGAAGAATCTCACAAGAAAATGGAATTGACAAGATATTTGCCCGAGGATTGTATTTCCATAATAATTTCTTTTACATCTCCGAAGGATGCTGCAAGAACATCTCTTGTTTCTTCTGATTTCAAAGTTGCTGCAGATTCAGATGCTGTGTGGGGAAGATTTCTGCCATCGGATCTTGAGGACATAATTTCCCAATCATTGTCGCCAATGTTGAATTCATTGCCCAAAAAGCAACTTTACCTTCATCTCTGTGATCATCCCATTTTCATCGCCAACAACACCATGGTAAGATATCTGTACTTGGCTTAATTTTACAATTCTAGAAAAGAACATGTGATTTCCTTCAAGAACTAGTTCAATTTTACTTAATTCCAGTTAGGGTTGAACGGACCTCGCCTCTTACGCCACCTTTGAGGGGGGGTTAAACGGACAACGAGAGAAGGATATGTTATGTTATAACCCTTTTCTTAATTTTAGGACTAATGGTCCAAAATCCTGAATCTGCATTATTTACAATATTAAATCCCTTCGCTCCGAGAGATTTTTGGAAGATTTTTTAAATATTAATTTCAACCTGCATTTTGTACGGATTGAAAGTTAAAATTTGATATTAAAATATATGATTATAATTTTATTATAAAAATAAATAAATTTAGAAACCCACGTATATAAAAACTAAAATATATTGCAAATTCTCACTCCGATCTATCAAGAAAAAAAATTTATAGAAATAGAGTGAAAATCTCATATTAATTATAAGAATACTTGATTAAAAGCTCAACAGATAAGTCTAAAAAATTATTAAAATATCATAATGAAAAGTTATGAAAAACACGTGTTATTTTCTGTGCTCAAATTTCATTGCATTATTAACATACGATTAGACTAAAAAAATCAATAAAGGGAAAAAAATAAAGAGAGAAAATTTACTAAAAATTATAAAAATTTTAAATTGTCCTGATTTTGAATATAAAATATATAATATAATTTTATAAAGAAGATATACAATATAATTTATTATTATTATTTTTATTGTTATACTATTATACCTACATAATTATCATTGTTATTGTGATTATTATGTCGTATTATTTATTGGTTTGTGTAATATAAAAAGGAGATAGAAAGAAGGGAAAAACATTAAAAAAGAGAGAGAGAGAAATAGAAGTGATATGAAATATACTATACAAAATTGGTATTATTTATTAATATGCGAAATATATTATTATTATTATTATTATTATTATTATTATTATTATTATTATTATTATTATTGGACGTCAACGGCAAAGTCAATTTCAGTTGATTTATATTTATGCATAATATAAACTTGAAAAATTAATATAATTAATAATGATGAAATTAAAATAAAAAGTTGATTATAATTTTTAAATACTTTTATAAGGGAGTAGAATGTGTAATAATTCAATATATAATTTATATATTAAGACGTTAATTTGTTTAAATATTCCTGGAAAAAAAACAAATATGCCATGTATATCTATATTATTTAGTTATATTAATATTTGAATCTTATTAAAAAAATAAAACTATACAATATTATATAATGTTGAATAATATTAATATTTAAGTTATAAATAATATCAATAAATATGCAATGAAGCGAGTAAAAAATAAAGAAAATTAGTTCTGGAGCTATCAAGTAATAATAATTAAAAATAAAATATATAATTAATTAATTATTTAAATTATTTAACATATATTTATAATAAAAATATTATATTATATTATACTTTTAGATGATACTTGAGTTGGACTTGCAAATAATAATAATAATTACGAAATATGCAATAGGATAAAAGGAAATAAAAATAATATATGAGTCTTAAAGTATTGATAAAATTTAATTTGAAATATAATATTTAAAAATTTATATCAATAAGATACTTACAAAATTTAAATAAATAATTTTTAATTACTTTTATTAAAAAATAGATCATGTAATCAATTAAATCAATTAATACTTATATTAAAATTTTAACTTATTTAAAATATTGTTATAATAAAAATAAAATATATTATCTTATTTTATAAAAAATGATAGGAATAATTAAATTATTAAATATATACATAAAAATTAATAATTGAATCTTAGGTATAATATAAGGTATAAAACCTTTAAAAAATATTAGATATCAAAATCCAAGGCTAATGGCTATATCTATTATTCAATGATATTAATGTATGAGTTATCAATAATAAGAATAGATAATTGAGAAGATAAAAAATAATAAAAAACAGTGTGTGGCCTATAAAGTGATCAAAGTTAAAAATATAATATATAATTAAAAATACAATAAAATTGGACTAAAAAGGAAAAAAATGCAATACAGCAAGTAAAAAGATAAAAATAGTGCCTAAGTGTAAAGTGATAAATATTAAAAATATAATACATAGTTAAAAATTTAATAAAAGTGAACATAGAGGGGGAAAAAGAGAACGATATGTAATAGAACACATTAAAAAAAAGGATAAACGGTGCATGAAATGTATAATAATAAAGGTTAAAGATAGAATATATAAATAATTTATTCAATTGAATTAACACCTTAATTTATTTAAAATATTTTTATATTTAAAAAACATTTGCATAATACTTATACTATATAATAACATTTGGAGTAACTGTAAAAAATAGAAGTGGGCAAAAACATATAATGAACTTGATAACAAGTAATGTAAGAGTTATAAAGTAATATAATATAATAATAAAATAATTCATTATAATTATAAATTAATATAATACATCAAATATTTACATATACATACAATAACAATAAAATGGCATAAATACGAGAGAGAGAGAGAGAGAGAGAAGGAGAGAGGGGCTTGGGCGGGAAATGGTAAAAGGATTGGTGGACTAGAGGCAAAGAAATTTTAAAAACAATGTACTACAATGAGGAGATTTTCTATGTAGATAAATGCAAATAAGGGAGAAGAAAAATGTTCTCTTAGGTTCCGATAAAAAAATATTTTTTATGAATATAATTATAAAATATTAATATGATAAAAAATAGTAATTAAAAATTTATTTTAAAGTCTATAAAATATAATTTCTATTAATTTTATTTTTTATTAAAAGTTTGTATCAATTTAATTTTTAAAAATTAAGTTTATTTTAAATTTTTATCTTTCTATTATAAGCATATAGAAAATTTTAATAGTTTAATTAACGTAATATCGTCAATTCTTACATAATTTGTAAAATGTTAATGGATTTTGATAAAGGTCATGTTAGCCTTCTACCAATGTTTTAAAATCCGACCTAACCATCGATTCGATCAAGCGAGTGGGTGAAGATTTATTTTAATTGTTTAATTAACGTAATATCATCAATTCTTACGTAATTTGTAAAATGTTAATGGATTTTGATAAAGGTCATGTTAGCCTTCTACCAATGTTTTAAAATTCGACCTGACCATCGATTCGATCAAGCGAGTGGGTGAAGGTTGGACTGGTTCAACCGATTAAACCAGATGGTCGAACCGGTTACTATAATTTTATATATAATAAATAATATATTATACATGTATATACTTTACTACTATATTCCTAAAATAATAAATAAATATTGATTTTATTGTAATTACATTAATCATCTAATATAATTTTGGTTCAAATAAAATGCAAATGACAAAATTTTTTCTCTAATTTAAATTACTTTCATATAATTCTTAATTTTTTCATTTAATAGTAACTACAAATGAGAAAAACATTAATTTATAAAAAAAACTATTCATCGTCATCCTTATAGTTTATCAAAAATCAAGAAAGAATTTTTTTCTTTTAAAGTTCTTGAATTTAAATTCAAGAATTTTAAAACTTTGTTAATCCATTATCATAAGAAAATTTTAATATTTTTCTATTTTTGAACAATTGAAAAAAATTTAAATTTTTCAAAAAGAACATTATGATTACTGATATTTTTAAATTCAATATATTAAAGTATGTGCTTTATTTATTTTGCTATATATATGAAATAAATTATTTTCTAATATTTTTTTATATTATACTTTCTTATTTAAGGCTTCCATAATTTTTTTATATTGGACTTTTAAGTTAAATTGAAATTAAATTTTATCAATTTGCCAAAAAAAATTGAACCAAACTGAACCAGGGTGGATGGGTTGATTGGGTTACCGATTTAACTGTCGGGTCAACTGGGTTTGACCGGGCTAATTCAGGTTTTTAGGTAATCCGGGTTCCGGAGTTGAACTAACTTGTTTTTAAGCTCGAATACTAGTCTGACCGGTTGAATCAGTCAAGCCAATTCGAATTTTAAAACACTGCCTTCTACACTAAAAAGATTAGACATCAATTTTGACCTTCATAAGGTGAATTTTTTTCTCAATTTTATCCTTTACTAATGTTAATCGATATCAATTTGATCCTTTAAGTTTAATTCTATTTTAAAATTTAGTCCTTTCATCATCAAAGGAAAAAAAAAACTTGATAGTTGAATTGAGTTGCTACTTGCTACCATTAATTCCCCTTTTACATTTTTCAATGATAATTTGTAAATTAAAAATACTTTCAAATATGAAATTCTTGCTTCTAAATATGGACTATTTGACACACAGATTCTTTTGAATAATATTTATAAAATTTGAAATACTTGGTGTATAAGATTTATAAAATGTATTTTGTAGAAGCTTTAGAAAATAATTTGATTAAAAAACTTATATAGCTATAAATTATCAATCGAAGAATAAAATGATACTTTTATTTTTTGATAGAAAACATTAATATAAAGGCCATTTGTCAATAATAACAAAAAAAGTAGAAAGGCACAAAATATGAATAATAATGTCAGATTATTAATTTTGTCAATGTTTTAATATTTATTTTGATAGAAGGATTAAAATATTATACTAAATGCTCAGATACTAAAATAATACTTACATACATTCTCTGAGAAATGAAATTGATATAAAAATAAACTATCATGAATTGAAAGAAGTTTTTAGTCTCTTATTTATTATTTTATATTTATTTATTATTAACTATTTTATTATCTTTGTTATTATTATTTAATTACTTATTATTTATTGTATCATTTTATTTATATTATTATTACTATTACTCATATTTTACTTTTATCATTTATTGTTAATTATTATTTATTTTATTATTACTTATTATTTATTATTCTTACTATTATATTATTATTGTTATGAATATTTTTTATTTTTTATTTTTATTATTGTTATTATTTATTTATTTATTTAGTTGTTGTTGTTGTTATTATTATTATTATTATTATTTACCCTCCTTTGAATTTTGCTTTAATTACGCAGCCGTCTCTTCAACTTTAAAATTACACACAAACTTCTCCAAAATCCTGCACATAAGTCCAGATGCAGTAAACGTTGTTAGGCACTGTTAAGTCAGCAGTTAAAAACATTCTTTCCCTCTTTAATGCCCATTATAACCTTGGAATAAATTAATACTTTTTTATGAATAAATTTGAAAACTAATTTTTAAAAAATAAATAGATTGGCAACATAATTTGGTATTTAAACTATCAAAGTAGTCAAATTAATTTGACACCATAATTTAGTACTTAAGCTATTATAGCTGTCAAACCGAAAATTTGGAAATAAATAAATAAATTGGCAATGAATTTGAAATTTTATAGCCAAAATAACTTATGACATAAATTTTAGACATTAGAGTTAATAAAAATTTGACAAATTTATCTAAATAAATTCATAATAAATGTTTGAGATAACATGAAATTGGTCTAGAATAATCTCCATTAATTTAAATTTTCCATTAATCTTCGTTGAAAAATTTCTATTAATCTTCGTTGAATAATTTTCCTTTTTTATTTTCCAATTTTTTCTATCTTTGCGTTTCATCACTCATCGTACTAAGAAAACAAAGCCCAAAAACCAGAAATTGCAACAATTTCTCTCTTCTATCACTCACCCCGGGTTGCATCACTTCCAACTGCTAGACAACATCCCCATTCTCCTTCGAACCTGACCATTCCAATACAGATGAACTTCCACCGAAATCTCCCACTGTTGAAGGCACCGAAGCCGACGACGACGAAAAGCCCATACCTACCTTCCCCCATTCATTTTTCCCAATAATCCCAAAGTTTCAATGTCCACAAATTCAACAGGTTCCTTTCTCTGAGTACTTCCTCACTTCATGTTCGTCTTCATCTTCATCTTCAATCCCTTAATTTGTAGAATACTTTCCTTATCGACACTAAAATAGGGCTTGGAATCGTCCATATAGCCGCATTCTATTTGTATATCTCTCATTTTGCCTTCAAACTTCGCTTCTATAGTGTATACCCAAAAAAAAAAAAAGAGGTGAGATTTGGAAGAACAGGAGGCGAATCAAATGGGTGGTGATGGAGGTGAATGTAGAGGGATTGAGCAAGGATAAAAAGGGACCATGTGAGAGAAATAGTGTGGTAAAGTAAGTGGTCATGTTAGGATCGGTGAAATACAGTGGTGGCGGACTCGGCCGAGACAAATGGTGGCCATTACTAGCGGTGGGAGATTGGCGGAAAAGGTAAAAGGAAAGAGAGAGAAGACATTTGAGATTTGAGGCAAAGCTGAGATAGAAGAAGCTGAAGTTGGATTGAGAAAAGGGTACTTTTGTTATTTTATAATTTTATCATTATAAAATAAAAATAAATTGAAATTAAAACATATTCAAAGAATATGCCTAACAAATCTGTAAAATGGGGTGGCATGTATAATTTTAAAGTTAAGGAGAGGGCTGTGTAATAAAGAAAAATTTTAAGGGAAGATGAAGTTTTTTTACTCTTATTGCTATTATTAACTATGATAAACTTAAAAATGAGAATTAAGGAATTGGATTTTCTAGTATTGCATTTGATTAGATAGAATTCTTACTTTTTAAAAATGACCATTTCACCAGATAATGAAATATTTATTTTATAGGAAAAATAATAAAATAGATCATTTCATCACTCATAGGATAACTTCATTACACTTTTATCTCTTATATATTTTTATATGTTATAATATTACATTTTATTAATAAATAATAAAATATTATTTTTTAATAGTTTCATTAAAATATTAAAAAAATGTAAAATAGAGGTTGGGAGAATCAACATTACTTAATTTGCAATAATTACAATAAAGAAAAATAAAGAAAGGAAATAAACTTTTTTTAATGCAAACATATATAAGAAGAATAAAAATTCTCCATTCCCTTCTTCTCTTCTAATTCCCCCCAACTAAATGAGTAAACAAAATCCACCTCAAGTCATTCTCAAATGTGAGCAGAAATGCAAGATTAAGGGTGCAATATAGGTTGAAATGAGTCAAATATTTACTTGTTCAACTTTGAAATCATGATAATAAATTAGTTTGAGATCATGAAGCCTAAAAGACTAGAGCTTGAAATCAATTTCAATACAAGCTTAAATGAGTTCCATGTTATTTAATTTAAATTTCTATATGAGCATGAAATACACAATTATAAGCTTGAGCTTGTATTCATACAAGTCTAAATCAACTCACATGAGTTTAATAGGTAGCTTGTTGTATATTATATTATTTATTTTAATAAAAATAAAAAATACATTTTTGGTAGTTGACTTATTTATGCAAGTAAATAGTTCAAGACAAGTCATATAAAGCTCAAAATTAACTTTCACATTAATTGAGCTTGACTCATTTAAATCATATTTGAATTGAATTTTTTATGAAATTAATTTTGAATTGCTTATGAATAACTTTACTTTTTTTTTAATTTAATGCAAGGGAGTTTAAATTAAGGACCTTCAACATAATACTTAAGTATTTCATTAATAACCTACTATTCAATAACTTAATAACTTGGTTTGGTTGTGCCTTTTTTTACACTATTGCAAATTTCGAACTCAGTTCACATATGTAAAAAAAGTTGTAAAAACTTGCTTTGTGCTAGCAATGTAGCCAACTCTTATTTTATGTGCATTGTAGACTAAGCCATCAATTAAGTTAGCATTGCATTATTGCTTAGAACTCAAAGGAGTGAAGAAACAAATTCCTCATTACTAGAGGAAAATAAAAAATACTAATCGAGAAGCTAGAATTAGAAATGAGACTAGATCAAACTTGAAAAATAGAAATTCAAGTATTCAATTAAGAATTTAAAGGGCTTTTCATTCAATTTGTAGAAATAAAAAAGGAATCAAATTAAACAAGGAGAAGTAAAGTGAATGAAACTTTTATTTTTTAAAATTGTTTAGTTCACTAAGGAAATAGAATTGCACTTTTTCAAATTTTCCTTTTTATTGTTTGGTTCATTATTTATGGGATAGGAATACATTATTTTTTATGATTCTTTTTTTGGTGGTATGATTACGATAACAATGATAATGACAAAGGTGGTGATAGTAATAAAAATAATAATAAGAGTGAGGCAAAGATGGTGATAGTGATGATATTAGTAACAACAGTATTGGAAATGGCAATGGTACTAATGATAGTAGTGGTAGCAATGATGATGGAGTTAGTGAAAGTGATAGCGATAGTGGTAATAGCGGTGATGATGATGGTGTAGGTGTTGATAGTGCAAAAATAGTGATAATGACAATGCAAAAGTGGTGATGATGACAATAGTGTTAGTGGTGGTGGTGATGGTGTTGTTAGTAACAATAGAGGTAGTAATAGTGATGGCAAAAGAAATGACATTGATAGTGGCAGAGGCGGCATTAGTCACGATGACAATGATGGTAGCAATGCAATAGTAATGGTATTAGCAATAGTAGTACTAGTGGTGACAGTGATGACAATGGCAGTAATAACGATAATGATAGTAGTGGTGAAAAAAGAGTCTTTTTTCATTTTCATTTGGTAACCACACAAATTCCTTAAAGAAAGGAAGGAATTCAAATGAGGAAACTTGTTAAAGTAAAGATAACATGTTCCATGAAGTAAACACCAATAAGAAAAATTAATTTTTTAATTTTGTTTTCAATCCTCTAAAATCTTCTAATCAAATGCCACTTAAGTACTGCAATGACTTAAAAATTTCTCCAGCGATCCATGGCACATGGTTATTATTTCTAGATAACATAATTAATTCTTAAACTTAACTAATTATACTTTTCAAAAATTAATTGTCAAATAATATCTCAAATATTAAACAAATTCACTTAAAATCAATTCTTTTAAAATTATTATCCAAAATCAATTATTCTAGAAATATAATTAAAATATCCAAAATCATTCTTTGGCTTTGTCTCAGTTGGCTTTTCATAATGGGTCTCACTAACAAGGCTATACTAGATTTATGGGTATAAAGAGGATAAATGCCCTAACTTAGGGCTTAACTTATTTTTTGATCTAATTTATTTTGAAATACCTGGTTAAATAAATCAAATTATGACTAATAAATAAATTTATTTAAACAAATTAGTTTGATTTATCTTTTTTAAACTTGACTTGATAAATAATATAGTTTATATATAATGTAATATATTAGATTAAGCTTCTTTAACATTTTAGGATAAACTCAAATTTTAATCTTATATAGATTAATAGTATGTTTAGGAGTTAAGATGATAATGGAAAGGAAGACAATTGAGGAAAGTGAATGGGAGAGGATGGATAATTAAGTCATAACCTTCCATTCTTTTGTTTGAATGTGTAAAATTATATGAAAAATGATAGTAGATGGTTAAACTAAAATGTATAGCTATTTTTAAATATTTTTTACCTTTTTAAAATGCTAATTTATTAATGAATTTTAAAATTTAAAACTGTAAATTAAAATGATACAGAAAGTTAAAATAATCAATTAAGTAGGTAACAATTCAAAAAACTTTAAAATTAGAGGAATGCAACAAATTAAATGTTGTAGGGTTAATCATAGCCTACTACTCCTTTCATTGTCTAAAGAGAAAAGTTACACCATAACCTTTTCTTTCATTTACTTTTCATCCATTCTTTTCAATCCATACAACTCATTAGTTTTTTGAGCAAATTTAGGATAATTATGTGCTTGTTAGAAAAAATCTTCACCTTTTGTAAAAATAATTCCTAATTATACTTATGTTCTTCTTTTTAAAGTTAAATTTTGGTCTTTTCATCATAACTTATAATATAAAAGAAATTAATTTTTGAATTTTTTTATTTATTACATACATGAAAATTTGTGTCATTTTATTAAAGTAATAGTTAAAAACCATTTACCTAAAATCTAAAGATTGGTATTTGCATGGGACAGAGATTTTCAGTTGGAGAAAAAGAGTGGCAAAAAATGCTATATGATTGGTGCAAGAGCGCTTGGAATCAGTTGGGGAGATGCTTCTCAGTATTGGAAATGGACCTCCTTACCAGAGTCCAAGTACTTACTTATCTCCTTTTTGCCTTACTTTTTTTTCAAAAGACGCATTTTAAGTACTTTTATTTATAATACTATTAGCACTTTTATATTAAATAATTAATTGAAATTAAATTAAATATATTTATATAGTTTTTTGGAGATTTTCATGATACCATAAGTAGTTTTGGAGATACCCATTGTGATTAGCTAATTTAAAAAAAATAAAAAAGAAACAAGGATCAAATAATTGTTACGAAATTCTTTTGAATAGTTGCACAATACTTTCATAACTCACCTAAAAACAAGAAATCACATCAGTAACTTACAAAAAAGAAAAAAAAATCTCTACAAGCCTTTATCTTCTTTATTCTCACTATTTCTCTCTTAAAATTTAACATTTGATACTAAAAATTTCTTAGATCTAATTTAAGATAGATAAGAAGAACGATTATGGGAATGATTAACATTAAATGAAGCTTTTTGTGTTGCTCAAACTTTTAATGTGAATGAGTAGTAATAACTTCCTTGTTCAATGAATAAATCTAAGTTTTCTAACATCTTATGGCATTTTATAGAATTGCAAAAAAGAGAAGTTGATGATAATGTACTTTATTTGTGACCATGTTACACTTCATTCTATTGAAAATTTTAACTTTTTGTGAGATTGCAAAAAAGAATTATTGAAAAATGAAAAAAAAACTTCAAAGGAGATATTAATTCTTTAATTTTTGAATTTGGGAAATGATAGTTGAAAGAAAAAGGGGAGAAAGACTTAAATTAGTAGTGGACATGTTGAGAATTTATGCTTTAGAATAGATCAAATTAAAATTTTTATCCATTATTAATGATATTTTGCTATGTAATTTATAGTGTTGTATGCTTTTACTTTGTATACTAACACCATAGAGTTACACATAATTTTAGCTAAATATATGAAAATGAAAAAGAAAAAAGAAAAAAATGAAAATTAAATTCATTTTATGTATCATTTGTGATAAAGCAAGAAACTAATTATAACTTAAATTATTGCTATTGAAGGATAGCAACCCAATCACATGTGCTAATACATACATGTACTATATAGGTTTCCTCAAGTAGCAGAGCTCATAGAGGTGTGGTGGCTTGACATCAGGGGAAGGATAGAGACAAAACTTTTGTCGCCAAATACAAGATATGCAATTTTTCTTGTTTTTAAGTTTGGAAGAGAAAAAGATGGATTTAATGACAAATATATGAGACTAAATGTAAATTTTAAAGAATATGAAAAAGGGCCAGTGAAGAGAGTGCTCTTAGACACTGAAAGAGAAAGTGATGAAGGACCTAAACAAAGACAATATGGATGGATGGAAATTGAGATGGGTGAGTTATTCATTGAGTATGGAGATGATGGCTTTGCAGTTTGTAGGTTGTTTGATGACTTAACTAGAAAGTCTGGCCTTATTGTTGAAGGTATTGAGTTTAGGCCAAAGGATAATGTATAAAATCAATAGCAACCTTCTTGTCATTACAACCTATTTAATAGTAAATTTTATTTAACTCATCTGAAATTTACTTAATTATATTTATGTTATTTTTATTTTAAAAAAATATATATATATATATATATATTCACTTCTTTTATTTTTTAAAAATAATGAAGATAACTGTATACTTAAAATAAATGAAAAGGAGGTAAGTGTATATAAAAAGAAGGGTTAATATATATGAGAGATCAATATAATTTATCCATTTAATTAAAAAAAGTAAGTTATAGCTAACTCCCTTAAAGTGTAATATAATTACATTTGCATTTCTTTCATATTTGAAAATATATACTTACCTTTCTTATTTTTGAAATATAGGAGATTTGAGCACATGTTTAAACTAGAAATAAAGGTAGGCGATTCTATGTAAAATTGAAAGTTAGTGTATATTTATATAAAAAAAAGGTATATGAGTATAATTATATTGAATTTAAAAAAAAGTGAGTTTGATGTATTCTTTTAGAAAGAGTTAGAAAGTTTGATGGATATTTTAAGTGTATTTGTTTTAGTATTATTTAATATAAAGATAAATTTGTTAAATTTGGTCTAAATTCACCATATGCAAAGTTCTTTAACAATAGATTCTTTGCATCTCCATTGTAATTGCCATAAAGAAAACATTTTGCATGCTATTTGTCCTAGTATTAACAAAATATGGTTTCAGCTTGTTATAATTAATAAATGGCATTGGTTTTCTTATCCTCTATTGGGTAATGGCTACAAAAAATCTTTTCTTTTAAAGAGGATTGTGATGATGGGTTTTAGGCAAGGCTTGTTAGGTTTTTTGGTTACATTGTAAATAAAAGGTGTTTGTTGAGGAAGAAGGTCATTTCAAGTTTATCATTTCCATATTAAGGTATTAAATTGTGATCCACAATGACTAACTTTATCATCATTGACTACTTTGCAACCATATTTTTTGCAATGTTACGATCACATTTTTTCAACATTTATTTGTAATTTTATTAATCAAAGCATAATCATAATTTAAAATGTTATTTGACTTATGCTTCACGGTGCCAAGTAAAGTTGACAAATTCCACAAAGGTAAGTGAATGGCATCCATTTAGCTTTGAATTTGGAGGCTTTATTAGGAGATTTATATGCTGAGGCAACTACCCAGGAAAGGATAAATTAGGAGTTTTCATCACTTCTATAATTTTTAAAATTTTCATTGAAAAAATTCTTGATTTTGGAAAATTATAGGATAATGTTAATTTAAACAAATTCAAGAAAATTTTATAAAGAAGCATGTGCACAAAATACAATAATTCAAAGCACTTAAACAAAGTTTCTTACTCAACTACACATAAATAAGGGATCAGTGACCACATATGTAGATGAATATCTCTTTTAATCATTTAAACATTCAATCAATTATATAAACATTGAATCACAATATATCTAATGAATTTAATTAACAAAAATATGACAAAGCATTAAATCACAATATATCTCATAAAAGATTAATCAAGTTAAGAAAGTGAGCACAAAAATCATATTTTGAAATATCTTTTCATATAGCAATTGCTATATAAGTAATAGACAATAAAACTAAAAAAAAAAATACACTAAGCATTACACACCCTTTGTATTAAACTATATCATCAAAGAGCTAAGGGTATATGAACAAAATGTATATAATACATTTAAGATAATATGTATACATGATCTAGATCATAATGAATACAAACTTCATGCAATGCTTTACCTCAATCTTTAAAATCAATACTCTTTATTTCATTGAATATCAAATAAAGTAACATAATATGTTTGAGGATTTGATAACTTATCCTTTGTGATGAAATGATGATTTTTTCTTATTCATTCCTTCTCTTATAAAGGTTTGCATTTTAGCACTTGGCCAATATAAGTTTGAAATGTTCTAGTTATATCAATCTTTCTTCTTCTACTAATTTGTTTCAAAGAAACTCTTACCAAGAACTTCTTCCTTTTATGATTAAATGTGTCAAAATAGGTTAGTCTAAAATTGATATAATTTTTTTTACTTGAGATTGAGATTGAGATTGAGATTGAGATTGAAACTGATATTAAAAATGAAAATAGAAACCCACCTTGATAAGAAATTAACTTGAAATAACTCATCCTAACAAAAATCTAAGACTACTAAGTATTAGCACATGAGTTTGATAATAAATAATAAATAATTAAATTATATATATTATTTTAATATATGTATATATTAAAATTATATATATTATTTAATAAATTTTAACATTAAAGGTAAATTACTTCCATCTCCTTAAGATTTAGGCTAATTACACTTTTTCCCCAAATTTTCAAAACCAACACTTTCTTCCCTTTTATTAATTTTTGCATGACAATCTATCCCTTTTATTAATTTCCTGTTAATGACTTTTGTTAAATAATGACAATTGATCATAATTTTATTAAAAATAATTCAATATAAGCCCAAGATAAAAATACTTTTTTTTATTTCATAGATTTATATTTTAGTACTTTAATCTTCTTCAAAGAATATTAAAAATTAGATATAATGAAAAATTATTTTTTTAAAAGAAATGGTATGATAAAATGCATTAAAGAAAATAATTTTTTTCTTAAAATCATAAAAAACTAAACATAAAAAATCATTAAAAATAAAAAATAAATTAAAAGCACATTCTTTGTTGGCAAAACTAATGTATATGAAAAACAAGAAGGGCTAAAAAGCTAAAAATATTTCTTCCTAATTTTTTTATGTTTTTATTTTTAATTTATATGATAATAAATACATAAAAATAAATATTTATAAAAATATATTTAAATTTATTTTGATTTTTAATTTATAATTTCAATGTTAAACTTCTAATTTTTTTTTATATATTCTCATCTATTTTATTTTCTTTTTTATTTAGCTAACTAATATCAATTCATTTTTTCTCTCTTCATAATATTTAATTAGGACCATTTGATCACACCAAGTTTAATTTATGGCCATATATTTTAGGGTTTATGAAACAAAGGTTCTCAACCTCCTTCCAGTTTTTATAATTGTATATCAACAGGAAATAAAAAGAAAGAGAGCTGATGATGAGATAGAGAGAGCTACAAAGAGAAAGGTAAAACTTTAATCAGTACATAACATCATTTACATAGTTAAAACAATTCAAAAGAAACAACAAAAATATTCAAAATTAACCAAAAAAATTAATTACACAAAAAATTGATCTTTTCTCTTCAAAAATCGAAAGGAATATATTTTCAATCAACCTATTGGAATCCACCAAAAAAGATAGAAAATCCTAAATCCCAAAAATCTTTGAATGAATTAACAAAAAAATTGAATTATTATATAAAAAAATTCTTTTGAAGTTGTTAAGCACATACTCGTAAGAAATCCATTGAAAATCAAGAAAAATACAACACTTAAAATAGATATTTTCCCTAAAAAAATGTAAAGGTTCATGAAAAATGGATAGCCAAACTATAAAAATAATTATATAAATGAAAGAGCAACCTATTAGAAAAAATCCATGATTTTCTTTAAATGTGAACAAAAAAAATATAATTCAATCTCCTTTTAATTTTCATGAACACAAATCAATGATTAACATTGCAGGGAGGAATACAAAGGTAGGCTATATAGAAGAAATGAGAGAGAGGTAGAGAGAGAAAGAGACTTGGAATTGTAAGAAAATGGGAAATGGAAAAGTGAATGGTCTTTTGCTACTAGTATGGCCTGTGAGTGCCTTTTTGTCCATAAATGATGTTGTTCATATCTGTTAGATTCAGATGGTAAATGCCAAAATTGAAAATTAAAAAGTAAAGAGTGTAATTAATTCAAATTTTAGTGGAGGTTAGAATAATTTACCTTAACTTTAAAATTAATGAGTTTATGTATTTAATATTATTAATATATATTACACAAGCCTATTAAAATAAATAATTACATTTGACTTTAATAAAATTAAAATGATAAAATTCAAAAAATAAAATTGTGTGAAAAATTATTGTCATAAAACTTAAAAACTAGAACAATAATAATTCCATAAAGTAATTACTATAATGAAGATTGATACTACAACATTACAAATTAGAAATTGGAAAAGTTTTTGAATAAAATTAACAATGATAATAGTAACAATAAAAATTTCTTAGTCATGATGATGATAATGATAATAATACAAGTTTTTTTATGATAATTATAATGATGATTATATTTGATTTTAATTACCTAATGATGAGAAATTAATAATAATAATAAAATATAATGGATTATAAAAACTTGCTTGGAATCACCTGAAAAATGTCAACATATGATTGGGATTAGAACTAGTATTATATTACCCAATCTAATAAAAAAGTAGTTTGATTTGAGATTAATCTGACTTATAATTTTTGCTTGTTGTACTAATCTAGTAGGGTTAGGACAATCATTTGTGACAAGTTTATTTTTAACCAAATTGTCCAATTTTGTAAGAATTTTACTACATAATTAAGTCATTAGGAAGACTTTTTAGTACACATTTCATTTTAGGATCTTAAATGTTAGTACTTAAGAATTTAGATATTTTAGGAACCCAAGTTTCATTCTTTCTTAAGAAAGATTTTCATTTAATAAGACATAAGTGAGAAATATATGCTTGATAAGCACAATAGGTGAAATTAATAGAATTCTAACTGGAAGTTGATTTTTAATGAAAAAGAAATTTAAAAAATTTAGCTTTTTTTTTGTAGAAATTGCACTTTGGCTTAAATTTGCCAAGCAGTTTTCTTCACTTTTTAAGAATAAGATTTGAAGTTTCTTCCAAGATATGGAAAGTGTAGAAATTGAGTGTTCTATATCCTCTAGAAAAATAATTTTCAATTTAATCATAAAAAAATCATTTTTAATTTATAAGTCACAAGAAATCTAACAACCAAATTCCATAAATATTTTATCATTATGCAATCAACAATGTTATATATAACGAAAACAAGATTTGAAATGGAGTTCAAATATAATTAAGCGATGTCAATTAATATAAGATAGTGGAATAAATTTGTAAAACTCAATCCAATGGATATAAAAGATTCAAAACATAATTTTAGATTATATTTTTTTATGCATATAGCATTTTTATTATGCAATTCCTTAATAGTCTATTTCAATGGTGTATTTGAAGTAGAAATTTCCATTTAATAAAATATATTATTTGGAAACTAAAAATAGAAATTTTAAGAACTATAAGAGTTTTAAACATGTATAATTATAAGAAAGAAATGGGAAGCACTTAAAATTGCAACTAAATAGGTGGACGTTTGAAATTCCAATTTCTTTCAAAATAGTTTGATCATAATTCAAAGAAACCTTAATCTACACCATCAATGCTAAGCTTCATATAAAAAATATCTCATCACCATTTTACTTATTCCTATCTAACTACACTGCTTCTTTATTTTTGTATCCATTGTCGACATTTGTCACTACTCTAGACTTTAAGCTACCACTTTTGTCTTAGTTGTAGTATGAAGCTTTTCTTTTTTCTCTAATAGTAAGGCATCATGAATACTAAAGTTATTTTGCGAACCCACATCCCTTTCTTCACAATATACATTAATTCCTTCTTTGTATTGTATTTTTTAAAGGTCATTGCTGAGTAGTTTTGAAACTATGTTTTTCATTGGTATTACTATTTTGGGTTATCTACAATGTGTTTGATATTTGGCCTAGCTAGAGTTTATACTTGTAGTTGATTGGTTCAAAAAATATAATCTATTAAAGTGGTGGAAGTGTAATTAGCATCTTACCTAAATGGATACATTAGTTGGAAAACAACGTCCTTCACTTTATTCATTGCATAAAGCCAAATACTAATCATTTTCTTGCATATATGGTGAAAACCTTGTCTTAAACTTATATGTACACTGCTCATAATTTTAATTGTTTCCTTTTGTGTGGGACTTTTTTTTCTTTTTGACCTCTACAAACTTGTTTACTCAATAGAATACAAAATAGGATGTTGGATTTAAGAGTAATGACTTAAATGTTTTTTTGAACTATGATTAGATTCATTTATATATAGGTTTATCTTACTTAGTTATTCTTATGTTTGAAAGAACAATTGCAAATGTTGTTCTAATAATCAAGTTTTTATGATTTCATTTATTTGAAAAATCTCATTGTAGGCCTTGGCAACCCACATCTAAGAAGATGGATGAATCGGGTGTTTTTAAAATTTTCATCATTTTTAAAATGTTCTTTAAAAAGCTTTTTATCATGGGAAACTATGAGGATAATTTTAATTTAAATAATTTTAAGAGATATTTATAGAAACATTTGCACTCAAGATATGACAATTCAGAGTATTAGTGCAAATATCAATAAGATAATTCATTAAAGAGGTATGCACACAACATATAGCAATTCAATGCAATTATGCAAAGTAATTCATTCAACTATATATAGATAAAAAATTCAAAAAGTACATCCATAGATATACATCCTTTTTAAGTATTTAATCATCCAAGTATCAACATAAGCATTTAAACATAATATATTCAAAAAATAATAATAACAAAATAGAGTATGTAACAAGAAAAACAAAGAATATGAAGAAAAATTAAAGTGATAGGATAGAGAGATTAAATATAAGAATTTATAGTGGTTCCCACTTGAATATCCTTTCCAAAATGTATATCCACTATCTAAGCTTTCAAGCTTATGTTTTAATTCACTATCCTTTCAAGTTTCAATTGGGCACTTGAAGAAGTCTCTTTACAATTCCTTACTCTTTCTTGAGCAAAAACTCTTTTTACAATGAATACCTCACCTTTTATAATTAGAAAGTGATATATAATGAATATCAATTTATATAAACTCTCTTATAGAGTGAATGATGTTAGGATCGGGAGCCAAACAGTTATAATGGAATTTAATCAATCCCAACCAAAGATCCATGTGAAATGATTAGATTAGGACAAAGGATTTAGTCATTACTTTTTGTAAATGATTTAAAGGCTTAATTGTTAATTACCTTTTTGACTTACTTTCGATCGAAAATTCTGAGGTATCCACATGAACCCGTGAATCACTAGGGAATGCCCTACGGCCACTAATTAGAATTCTCCTCTTTTGCCTCACAGTGTTAGCTATGCCCCTTCTAGAATTATGGTTAAGGAGAGCTGCTAGGATTTTTTGTGTTAGTTTGGGATGTGTGAATAATAATATTACTATTATCTATTAATACCTAACATGCATATTTAAATAGGTACACAAAAATCCTAACTAATTGAGCTTTGTTTCATGTATAATTATAGGCTTATAATTGAACCTTATAATTATAATATAAAATTCTCATATATTAGGCCCCAACAATTTAGTTCATCAATTCCAAATCTGTTAGGTTTTAAGTGTGTGACTCTACAAACTCTCATTACATTAGCAATGATCATAAATCATATTAATGATCATAAATAATGAGTGATGTCTAGCAACACATCATTGTTATCTAAGTAATAAGATAGTCAGTGATTCGATTGAACATATACATGTGATCATCATCTATGACCTTTTATCCTAAACATCTAGATTGAATATGGGATATGGACTGTGTCATTTCTGTATAGCCTAATTCAAAGGTTTCTTAATTCCTAAGTAAGTTAACTAAAGTAAATGTAATTGACATTCCATGTCAATCCATCTAAGCATAATCATATATTTTTCTCAGCCTTATTTAGTTAAGGGGTCCATAGATGTCACTCATGTTATATAGGAGAAACAAATTTCATCTTGATCACACAAATCCTTCTGTTTGATATGTGACACATCTAATAACTATCCTTGAATTCACTTAACCATGAGTGACATAAAGTAGTATCAAAATGTGAATCTCACATATAGGGAACTTTGGTGATCTTAAGTCAAAAGACCATATGGATGATGATTACTAAGAATCACCTATGACACTCATATAACGATCCATGTAGTGTTTTTAGGGTGGGTCAGTCCAGTATATAAGTTTTCTAACTTGTGCTCATGTATAGACTTAATATCTCATAAAAGTCACCACACATGCTAGTCTTAATATATCAATGCAACTTAATCCATAATGATACATAACTAGGGATATTTAAGAATACAATTATTCTATGATTATTATCATAATTAAATATACTACACAGAAAATATATGTGTAAATATGATAATTAGAATTGTCTTTAAAATAATATGATTCAAATTTACTTTCATCTATATGATTGGTTTTAGAGCATATACACCAACAGATGAAACAAATGAAACTCCTAGAATAGAGAAATTTCACAAAAAAGAGCTCAAATCATGATTTGGATAAAAGAAGGAGTAAAATGATATTAAAAGGTAAAGTTTAGGATTTTTCTTAATTGTATTTTTTGTTTCTTAGCTTATATAGGAAGTCTATGGAGTATTATAGCCATTTAGGATAGTTAGGAATGAAAACTAGCCGTTTCTAACCATTATATATGGACCAAAATAGTCAGAATCAATTGTTCAATCAATTCTAATCAAAATTTTCATCTCTACTTATCTAGAATCAATTGGTCAATCAATTCTTGAAGACAAAATTGGAAACTTAATTTTAAAAGATCATAACTTCTTCATTTTAAGTCTGTTTTGAGCAAATGACCTATCATTGGAAAGGTAGTTGAGTCTATTTCAATGGAACTAGTTTGGTGCTTATATCTAATATAATTGTTAAGATATTTTTAAAATAATGAGCAAATGTAAAAAAGAATGGATTATGAAAATCTAATTTTGAGACTCTAATTATAAAATTTATAACTCTTTTATATCTTAATCATTTTAAACAAATAAACTTTCTATGGAAAGCTCTTTAAGTCCATTTTCATATAATAATATTTTATACTCATATCATTTGTAGTTTTTGAGATTTGATCAAAATAATGAGAAAATGTCAGAAAAGATTGGAATGTAGAAAAGTGATTTCTAAAGTTAAATTGAAAAAATCATAACTCTTTCATATATTGATCATTTTAAGCAAATGATGTCTATAGAAAGTTATTTGAGTTTATTTTCATATGAAAAAAGTATAACAAACAAATCCCAAGCATTTTATGAGATATGATCAAAGAGTAACTAAAAGTGAAAATCAAAGAGACTAAAACTTCATATCTCATAAGTTTTTGAAGTGTTCCATAGGATTTCTTGTAAAAATATGATTGTGGGCTATCTTTTTAAAACATTTTGATTAAGCTAAGATTATAAAAATATATTTGAACTTTATTTCTTGAAATACTCTATTTTACAAGAAAGTTTAAGCCTAGAATGAAAAACTATACCATTGAAGTCATTAGTTTTCTTGATACTTCTAAGTTTTCAAAACTTTAATCTTTTTATCTTTTAATACTTGGATCACATCTTCTTTTCTTACCCTTTTCCCTTATTCTTGAGTTGAGCATAATATAATCTTTCATTTCTTTGCTTCAATGCTAATTTCTATTTTACTTATTGGACTTTCTTATTTAAAAGTCTATAAACTTTGCAAACTATATAGTTAGTCCAATGTAATATATTAAGATTTTGGTATGCATGACTTATATATAAAATATATAACAAATTAGTACAAGAACATGCATAATCATCATATCATATATATGCATCAAGAATAACATAATATATCTATTAAAGCTTGTACAATATATATCATTTTAGCACAAGACATACAATGTTATTATAACCATAATCTAGCATATCTATTGAAGATCTAATCTAGCATGTCTATTGAAGATTTTATAACATTTTAGTTTAAAGATATATAATGCTATTGTAACATTTATTTGTCATCATCAAAACGCATCATATAAAACTTAAGGCTAATAGTCTCCCCTTTTTTAATGATGATAAATCACTAAAGAAAAATATATTTGAAATAAAAATTTAATCTAATAAACCTATGATAATATTAAATATTAAGCACATGGCATATTTTTCTTTCCATCTTTTTCTCCCCTTATTTGACATTAGCAAAATGGATAAGTAATCATATTGAAGCAAATGATGGCATTATATTCTCTCCTATTTTTCATTATTATCTTTTTCTTTTCTTTTGTTCTTTAAGAAGATAAAAGTAGCTTAAAAGATAAACATCATTATAAGTCATACTATTTAAGCATAAACATATTTATATCATATGATCCTAACATAATTATCAAGGATTGCATATCATAATTATATGAAAAATATTTATCAAATTAACGAGTTAAAAAGATATAGCATTTTACTTTCTTTCTTTGAGTAAGTATGAATAGACATGTAAAGTGTGTAAACATCTAAAACCCTTCATGTTAAAAGAAATGTGATCTATAATATAGATCAAATAGAAATAAAGCTTACCCTCAAATCATGCTATTTATTTTGCATAAGCTCTCCCTTAATAAAATAATGTTAATTTTTTTATAATTTTTTAAAAAATATGCTCCCCTATTAAAAGATATAAAATGGATTGGAAATATGAAGAGCATAGGGGATCAAGACATATTTGTCTACCAAAGTATATAATCATATTTATAAACAAGGCAAACATAAACTTTTTTTAATCTAAGAAAAAAGCATTTGAATTGCTTTGTTAAAGCTAAATCTTTCAAATATGGTCATTTGAAAATAATATATCAAGATGATAAAAGATTTAAACAATTCTAAATGACTTTTTATTTTCAAACTAATTTGAAAAGGGAATCATTTGAAATAAATGAATACATGTATATCTCCTTAATAAGTTTCCTTTATGAAATAGCATAATTAGCACAAGTTCTAAGCAATCAAGAGACTTATCTCAAACATATCATGAAAGAATATGCAATAAGGATAAAAGAGATAAAAATTATCAAACTTTTCATATAGTGATGACAATGACTATGTAGTAACAATAATTAAGCACTTTTTCATCATAACCAACCATATTTTTTGTAATTATATCCTAACTAACCAAAAGCAAGTAGACCAGAAGTATAATGTTATCCAAACATTTATGATCCATAAGAAAAGAATAAGAATAGAGATACTCATTGATTTTGGCAATATGCGGTGCTCTTTGATTGCAATCATCTTGTTTCGTATCATTTGTGAGATGAATATCATTGACCTTGATGAAATATTAGTTTTTCTTGGTGTGCTTGCCTTTGGTGAAAGATTGGAAACCATTATTTGATCAAGTGAAGACATGTTCAAGTTATCACTTGATCTTTCAACTCCATCAATACTTTATAATCTTGAAGTTGATATTTTGATTTATCTCATAAAGAATCTTGCAAACTTTTACGCACAAACTTAAGATAAGAGATTAGGATATACTAAATAAATTCTAGACATTCTCTAATGAATGGTTAGTTATAAGCATCATCCTAGCATTTCTTAGGACATTTACATGATTGATGAAAAATATTTAGCAAGTATTATGTCATAACCCATCCTAATCATGACTAGCATGGATTCCATTACCAGCTTCTACAAGCCTTAATAATTTTTTAAATCTTTCTACCTAATGGTTTTCAAATTCTAGAAGGATCTAAAATTTTACTTGAAAAATTTACAAAAAAATAGATAAAGTCTCCTTTATTTTTGGACACTTCTGAAAGGCCACATGCCCTAAAATACAAAACTTGTATTATTCAAATATGATAGAATCCTATACATACATCATACCATACAAACTCAACACAAATACATAAATACAAGTTCAATACTATAACTGTTGGGTTAACCACAACTCTATTTTAAATGTTGTTCCTAATTCAAGATGATTCCAACTGTCAAATTTTCTAGTAAGATAATCTTGATTCTCCATGGATATTACAAAGCTTGAATCAAAATCCTAAAAATATTGAAATAGAATAGAGTGAGTTCCAATAGTCCAGTGAACATATATCTACCAATATCTGGCCAAACATTCGTAAATTAAACATGTATTAAATTAAAATATTAACAAATTCATATCTTCCTGGACTTCTGAAATAGGTGAAACTATGTTTGTAACAAGAGTTCTCTTGCATATAACTCGATACTATAAACTACCCATTTTGGATAGATATCATAATCCTGAATAGCCATTAAGGCTAAACTCAAATAATTCATCTAATTCACATCAAGCCATTGCAATCATATCAAACAAGGACATCCATCTATAAGTAGAAACTCTAATATCATAAAACATCACATAATAACTATGGTAGCCATACATATAGCCATTATCTCATTTCAAGGCCATTTCTATGCTTTTCAACTATTCATCAAGAATTTACCATCCAATTTTCATGTCAATTTTATATCCTTCATAATTATCTATCAAGAATCCCCCTCCTATTTTTACGTTGTTCACAATTTCCAATGCCTTATAAAGCTTAACCCATAATGTAATCATTTTGCTATAATTTCACTCTATTCACATCATCAGATCCAACACAAGCTCACATAAACAATTAGCCAACAATTACGAGCCATCAAAGCATATAACACAATCATTACAATCCTTTCACAATTAATCAGTTAATAGCTATCAATGACATAACCATGCTTTCGCTACGCACTTTAATCAACTATCATTTATCAACAACTAATTATTTTTATATCACAAAACTAATTTCATATAATAAGAATGAAATCTATATTACCAATAAGAAAAATACTACTAAATTATCTTATATTAAGATAAAATTAGTGGTGAAATATATACTCACCTGGTGATGCTGATCCACTTATATTATTTATCTTGAAGCATCCAAGTTCAACTTGCATTTTGTCATCCTATTTGTAATTTACAAGAACAATTTGTTAATAAATAAACATTCCTTATTTTCTATCCAATCATTTCACTTTCGATTCCATCTCATGTATACTAAAAATTTAGATTGATGACTTTTACTAGTCCTCACTATTTCATGAAGCTAAACTATAATATCATATCAAAACTTGAAATCAAGCTTATACATACGAAAATATTGAAGTTCCAATTCTAGAAGGCTTACTTAACACCACATATTCTTCTTGGACTACTGCATCCTTTATTTTCAAATTTATTAGTGAAAATTAGAATTTCTCATTTATGACAACCTTTTCACTTTATTTTAACACTTTACCACATGAATTTCTTATTTTCTAAAAGCATAATCAAATATCTCAAAAATATCCATGAGAAGGGGTTTCTTGAATCAAATTCAAAACATAAAAAATATAAGAATTTTCGTTGCTAAAGATGTTTACCAACATCTGGAAGGACAACTAGTAGCTCATTGGCAACGAGAATAAAAGAGATCGTCGGGAAGTTAGAAAATCCCCAAACTCCATTGTTGGCCTTCATGGCTCTGGCATCCCCTTCACCAGAGAGCAACTCACAACACCAAAAAGGAAGATCCATCGCATGCTATGGGATTCCTAAATTGATGAGACAACAATCTCCATTGGTACTTCAGCACACGGTGGCTAGATATACAAAACAACAAGCAAACATGAAGAAAGGTCTTGCACTTCCACTAATGAGAAAAATATTTATTATTTTATTTCCCCTTATTTTATTTCTCTTAGGTATTACATATTCTTAATTTTATAGAATAGGCCTTATTTTATAATTTTGGATTGATTTTACAATTTTATGAATTTATTCGGTAAATGTTGGATTCTGACACTGTTTTCATTTTTCAGTCATAACTTGGGCTGCAGACCTTTAATTGAGGAAAACTTTATATTGATAGAAAGATAAAAGAAACATATATAACTTTTATGTTTTGAGAAAATCTCAGTTCAAACTCCTTCAAGCCTTTACTTGATCGACAAGTTAAAGTAATAATTCTGTCCCAACTAAACCTGTTTCGGTATTTGGGTCATATCTAGAGCTATAGTGGTCCGAATTAACCTGATTCTAGTGCCCAAATTCTCATAATACATATACCTAAAACTTTCATGTTTATGGATCTTCTATAAGAAATCCATTTCATAGACTTATTCTGCTTGGAAGTCAGCCCAAAGAGATTTCACTATTGTACCTTCTAGAAGAAATTGCTAAGTTTTGTAATCCTAATAGGACTAGGATCAGCAAGGCCTTAATTTTTGTAATCCTAAGAGAACTAGGATTATAATTATATGGTTTTTATCATATATAAATAGAAATGAGGGGTGGGCAACAAATTATACAATCATACAATTTAGAATTTCAACAAATCCAGTAGCCAACTCTCCTCCTCTTCTTCTTGTTTCTTCTTTGTTCTTTATCAATGGAGGGCTAATTTTTTGAGGTTGATTCAAGGATTTTAAATCTCTCCTCTTGAGGATTATGAGATCATGCTTTGTGTTAAGTGTTGATTTGATATAATTGATGTTCATCCTTGTAGTTTTTGAATTCTTTACTATTTTGTTATGAAATTATGGTTGATAAATCATAGTTTTATGCATGGGGATAGAGGGTTAAGGGATTAATTTAGAGATTTATAATTTAATTTCTTAAATTAACTGAATTCTAATTATAAATCAATTTTAATCTAGTTTAAGGATTATAGCGATTGCTTAATTCAGCTAATCCTAATTGATCAAATCTTAGGCGATTGTCTTGCATAGAATTCATGAATTATTACAGGGATTCCAGGTAATTTAAGATTGAAGAATTAATTAGAAAAAGTTAAATCCTAATTGATCTATGATTAATCCAATTTAGGGCTCTCAATTTCCTTGAATTAGCTGTTTAATTTCATTGATTTCTCTTCATTTTATTTCTACTTTACTTTTGTTTTAAAGCTTAAATTCGTGCTTATTAATCATTTAATTCGTGCAACCAACCTCCCCCGCCAATTTTGCATTTTGTTTTATTTTGTTTCTGTGATAGCATTCTATTTTCATTGCATTGCATTTTGTTTACATTAGTCCTTCACATTTTCATTGTATAAATAATTTAATAATTGTACATATATTGTTAAGAAATCATTTAGGAAAGATAAAATCAAGGGATCACTAGGGATACGACCTGATTGTGCCACTATATTATATTATTATTTTTGCAACTAATTTTTAATTAATTTTAGTGCATTATGCCGCACATGTCATCTACCATGGCGGCATCTGTTGTCTTGTTCAGCTACTCTTCGCACTGTTAAGTTGTGGCCATGAAATGCTAGTTCGTGGTAAGAAGAATGTGAAGACAGTAGCTGCACTAGTTAAGAGAGAAAAACAGAGGCAGGGGAGATGGAGGCTTGCTGACACCGCTGCAGGACCGAGAAAGAAACGAAATAGAACCATGAGAGCAAGAGGTGGTGATATGTAAGGGAGAAGAAAGAGGAAATAGTCAGCTGGAGCTAAGGAAGCAGAATGGCGGTAGAGCCAAAAAAAAAGTCAAGTAACGAGTGAGAAGAAATGAGAGAAAGAAAATTCTAGAGAGAAAAAGGAAGTGTTGTCTGAATAGTAAAAAGAGAAAGGCATCAGACTTCTTTATGCAGCAACAGAGAGAAAGGCGATCATGTTAAGAAAATGTAGCAGTAGTGTATCTACTTATTTCCTTTTTTTAAAAGAGTTGAGAAAGGCAGTGCTGTTAAGAAAAAGCAGTAGCAGTGTATCTACTTATTTCCTTTTTTTAAAAGAGTTGCTCTACTGTTTCATATAACACAAAAGAGAAGAGGGAGAAAATTCTGAATAAAAATAGCAGCCACAAACAAAAAAGAGAAGCATGGAACCTAGGAAGAGAGAAAAATCGACTTTAGTAAAAATACACCAGCAAATTGGTAAGAGAGAATAGGAGAAAAGGTTGCATGTGTTGACATAATACAATAAAAGAAATGGGAAGAATAAATAAATGCAGTTTTGGGTGTTTATCCTAAGTGCCATGATGCACCGTAATTTAGCCTTTTTTTAAAAATCTTATCCCTCAATTTTTAATCAATTCAATCTTAGCCCTTTATTTCAATAAAAACCTAATTTTTTTATAAAACCTATTTTATTTAAAATCTCAACTCTATTATTTCCAATCTTTCCTCAATATAAATATATTTATATACTTTCAATAATTTAATAAATTTTAAAATTTCAAAATGATTATTTAAAAATTCCACAATTTTTAAAATGACATATCAAATACAATAAATTATTTCATAGATCCTTGCAATTCTACTCACTAAAAATTATTTCTTAACTTATGAGAAATTCTCTTGTAAAATTACTTTAATCCATTATCGAATTAATAGTCAACATAAAAATAAATACACTTCAAACTTTATCATCAATACTATCTTAATATTCCAAAATCTTTTAAAAGAAAGGAAATGAAAAATCAAATTTTAATCAAGTAAATAAAATATTCACATACATTAAAATTTATAAAACTTGTAATATTAAATCAAAGTGTGACATATTATATCTTCAACCATATAACTTTGAACCTTTAAGGAGATATAGAAAATCTATATGAAATCATTTTCAAACTAATAAGAATTTTTGAAAAACTCAAAATGTTATTTATGATTTTAGAAAATATATGAAGTCATTGAAGCTTATAAAACCATTTTGAGGGCACAAGCATATAAGATTTAATGTATGACCAACCATTAAGAATATATATAATCACCAATAATAAGCTATTTTAATGAAATAAGCTCCTTTTAAACTTTTACAAGTAAAACCATTAGAAAACATAGAGTTGGTTATCTTTCTAAATTTTAAAAAATAAGCATCAATTTATATTGATGACATATTTGCCTTGATAGAATAAATAAACTTCCTTTAACATAAAAAGCATATATCACTTTAAAAAATAAAGTCAATCATAATAATGATATGTCTAATCCTTAACTATCCATATTGAAGAGAGATATAAAGTATATTAAGCAGAGAGATAGGTTAAATTATACAAATCTTTTGAGTCTCATTCCTCTTTGAAAAAGTTGACTTTGTTATGAAAGTTTATTTAGTCTATCCTTACGTTGAACTTGTTTTCCATTTTCATACTATGCATGAGGTAGTATCACACTTCCTTTCTACATGAAACTCTAGACAATTGCCTTAGTATTCAACCAAGATTTGGGTCTATAGGGGTTAAATGAATATCAATGTAATATGCTCATAAAAAATTAATCAATTCAAACATGTGAGCATAATGATCATATTTTAGAGAATCATTTTCAAAGCAATTGTATATCTTCCTTATTAAGCAATTGTTAAGGAAACTCAATGGAAAATATATTGAGCATTGTATACCCTTATATTAAGTTATATCATCAGAAGGTTATCAACATATGAGGACAAAATAAATCATGTATTTAAGTTTCAATGGAACAGAGGGGATGTAAATGAATAGGCATACCTCAGAATTGATTAGTCAATTGATTCATATATCAATGTATTCATATGTGAATTGATTAGTCAATCAATTCATATCCCATAATTTTGAATTCACAAATTTCCTTTCACTATTTGAAATTGATTGAATAACTAATTCTAGACTTTTAGAAGTGATAATCACTTCTCAAAATTAATTGATCACTTGATTCTAACCATGAAACCATTTTCCTTATAGAATCAATTGGTCATTCAATTCTAACTTATTTAAAACCACACTACTTATTGGAATTAATTGGCCACTTGATTCTAACTTTATATTAAATCAATTGACCACTTAATTCTCACCACTGAGTTTAACATTTCCAATTTTAAGTGATCCATAATAGAAACTTTTAAGCTCTTAACCATTTTTAATGATGAAATTAAAACTTATAAGCATATATCATTTTGATCAAGGTGAATTATAATCTTCAAGCAATGCTTGTGCTTTGAAATCTATAACCTTTTTTTTTTAATGAATATCAAATAAAGTAACATAAGAGGTTTGAAGAGTTAATACCTTATCCTTTGCAATGAAAGGATTACTCTTTCTTACCCATTGCTTCTCTCTAAAAAGTTTAAGCTTTAAAATAACACCATTGTGTGTTTGAGATGCTTTAGCTATTCTAAACCTTTTTTTTTCTATCCATTTGCTTTGGAAGGGCTCTTATTGAGGTCTCTTTCTTTCCTTGACCAAATCATCTTCCTTTGTAAGATATTTTTTACATAAATAAATCACTAGGAGGACATTTTTGCACCCATTTCATTTTAGGTCCTTCAATGTTAGTATGCAAGCATTTAGATTCCTTAAAAACCTAAATTTCTTTTTTTCTCATACAAGAATTTCTTCTAATAGGACACAAATGAGAAATATGACCTTTTTAACCCTAATAATTGCAAACAATAGGATTCTTACTAGAATTTGATTTTTCATGAAAGATACATTTAGAAAACTTTGGCCTTTAATCAAAATTGCATTTTAATTCAAACTTGCCAACAATGTCACAATCGAAAACTAGGGGTCGTGATTGGCGCATGACTTTAAGGGAAAAACACAACTATATAGGCTATGCTAGCCTAAAACAAGTGTCCTATTAGAAAGAATTAAATATGAATTTTCAAGAAAGCTTTCTAAAGAGTGAGTCATTGACTCAATAAATATTACAACAAGTGTCCTTATTTGAAAAATATTACAACAAAAAGAGTGAGTCATTGACTCAATAAATAGATAATATGAATTTTCAATAGAAATGGGATAAGTCATGGCATGAGTTTTTCCTTAGAAAGAATTAAATAAGATTTTTAATACAAAATGATATCATAAGAGTTATACAATCATATTTGATAAAATACCAATTACAATATTCATTAGAAGTAGAATACTAAAATATAAGTTTCAAGCTAAAAAAAGTAGATAGCAGGTTCTTTAATCATAGTATAGGAAATCATCATGAACATAGATTCATGGTAAAAATTTTAATATAATATATTCATGATAAATAAGTAATTAAAATTAAAGTTAATAAATTTTATAATGTGGAAAGCATCAAAATTACACTTTTGAGGTGGGAGATTTTTAGTTATGATTAATAAACATGAGCATCTCACTTATGAAATAACAAATCAAGAAAGCTTTTAGCTTTAAGATAACCCATTTGGCTTCCACAAACCAATTCACATGTGTTAGCCAACACATAGGATTAACAACTCCCCTGCTAACTAAGGTTCGAACCAAGGTGCATCAAGGCTGACATCATCATTGCTATTAGTTATAGTTTCCAACTAGTCTTCTTTGAAAACAAGTTTATAAAATAATAGAACACCATACACATAAGTAATAGTTATATAAGAAATTCATTGGAAATAAATAGTTCCATATATCAATAGTTTAAATTAATTTCAATCTATACTCTTTTCAACTATAAATAGTTCATCAAGGTCTCTAACCTTAGTAGTCAACATTTCCCATATCAAATCATTCTAAACTCATTAAATACACAAATTTGCTAGCATTCATGAAAATTTGATACATTATCATTTCATCCACAATGACATTTCACAATAATATTATACAATAAGGTTCCAACAATACACCATTTCAAAATAAATCACAGAAATTAATTTTCTCATCATAGTGTCATTCTAATACCATTCTTAATTACTATAACTCAAGAAAATTTTAAGGTGCTTATCCTAAGAGTTCCTAGAGTTCTACACATGTATGAAATTAAAATGTATAAAAAATAATAACAATTAACAAATTAATAAAATTAATAATTCGAAAGTATAGAGAAAGTTGGAAAATATATAAAAGTGTGAAAATACACATCAATGCTCAGGTTTAATTTCTTCCTATTTCACGAACCACTGATAGCACTAGGAAGTGTTCCTTGACCTAGTGCAAGCAATGAAATAACAATTTAAATACAAATCAACATCAAGTGGCAATATTGAGTTCCCTATTACAAAAACCCTAAATTTCACATTCTAAGCATAACCTAAGAATCTTTGCTATCTACTAGCTAATATAAGTTAATCTAACTCCTAAACAAGAGAATGAAGGTTAGGAATTACCTTATTAGGCAAAAGAAAAAAGTTCTCAAATCTTGTTGCCTAAAACCCTTAAAAGTTCAAACTAACCAAAACCAACAACAAAAATGAGGAGAAAATGGAAAAAAATGTAAAGAAAAGGAGTTATTTCATGTGTTTAGAAGTAAAAGAGGAAGAAGAAGAAGAAAAAAGCTAAGAAGATAGGGTTTCAACACCTAGGTTGCGCTGGTTCTATTTCTGGCTCTATTTCTATTTTAAGGAAAAATAGGGCTTCTGTTTCAAGTTTGATTCTATTTCTGGGTTACTAGGCCTATGGGTCATGGGTTCTGATTTTGGTTCTAGTTTTAGGTTATTGGGCTTGTGGGTCACAGGTTCTAGTTTTAAGTTTGGTTATTGGGTCTGGGTCACAATTTTAGCACTTTATTTACATTTATGCTATTTAAGTAAATAGACTAAGTAAATGTCCATTTATTTAAGATATAAATGTAAATAAGGAAATACTCCCCATTTGGATTCAAAAAAAATATATAAAAAAATTCAAAACTCTAAGAAATAAAAATCTAGATTTTAGGTTCTAATTTTAAAGTTCGAATTTTGAAAAATTTTAAAAATAGTAATTTCTCAAAATGGTCATTTCAGGTTTTTAAAAATTCATTAAAAATCACTTTTTAATGTAAAATTATAAGAGAAACAATTAGCAACATTTTTATTTTTCAAATAATGCATATTTCGTATAGCTTTCTAAAGGAGGTACTCCAAACTTAGAATTCTAATAGACTTAACTTTATTTATGGAATTAAACTAAATAATAGTATAAATCAAATTAAATTCTCTCAATAAGTGATAAAAAAATATTTACTATTTTATTTTCTCCTATTTTATGTCTCTTAAGTGTTACATGTGCTTAATTTTACAAAATAGGCCTTGTTTTATAATTTTGGATTGATTTTACAAATTTATGAATTTACTTGGTAAATATTGAATTTTGATACTATTTTTATTTTTCAGTCATATCTTGGGCTTTGGATGTCGAATTGAGGTAAACTTTATATCCATGGAAAGTTAAAAAATGGATCTACAACTTTTATGTTTTGGTCAAAGCCCAATTCAAACTAATTCAAGTTTTTACTTGACCAAGAAGCTGAAGCCATGTTTTTGTCCCAGTTGAACCCATTTCTATATTTAGGCCACATTTAGAGCTATAGTGGTTTGATTAACTTGGAACTAGAGCCCAAATTCTTATAGGACACAGGCTTGCAACTTTCGTGTTTATGGACCTTCCAGAATTCATCAATTTCATAGTCAAAATTAGGCTAGAAGTTAGACCTATGGGAATTCCCTAATGCAGCTCTTAAAAATTTAACAGCTTCTAGAGATTTGATTTAAATAGGTCTGAGCTTCTAGAAATTTTGAAAAGCCTTATTATTGTAATTGTATCTCTAGTTGACATATAATCCTAGTCTAATAAGGTTTTAGACTAATCAGGTTATATAAATAGGTAAGGGGGCTAAAAAGAATAACATATTCAGATTACACACAACATTCAGCAAATAACATTCTTCTTCTTCTAGCTCTCTTTGTTCTTTATCAAAGAAAGCCTAAATTTGTGGTTGATTCAAGGAGTTTGAGGCTTTCTTCTTGAGGATTATGAGATCATAATTTGTAATGTTAACCTTTCTTAATTAATTTTTCTCTTTCTCTATTTACTTATGTTGAATTCTTGAGATTGCATTTGTTGGATCTTAATTTGATATAATTGATATTCAACCTTGTGATTTCTAATTTCTTTGCTATTTTAATATAAAATTATGGTTGATAAATCATAGTTTTATGTATAAGGAAAGAGCGTTAAAAGATTAATTTGTGGTTGATTCAAGGAAGCCTAAATTCATGGTTGATTCAAGGAGTTTGAGGCTCTCTTCTTGAGGATTATGAGATAATTATTTGTAATGTTAACCTTTCTTAATTAATTCCTAATCCTAGAAGTAATGTCTCTATTATCATGCTAAGAAGTGGCAAGCAGATTCATGCTTCTAATAATCCAGAACCAGAAACCAAGCAATAGAAGGAAAAATAACTAGTAGCTACTGAAGATGTTGTAGAAACCTCCTTTCATTCAAGCTAAAATTTAGACAAACTACAGACAATGTAGAAAATAACAAAATTCATAAGACCACTTTCCTTCCCTAACAGAATAATTAAGTCCAGGAAAAGAGAAGAAATTGATAGAGATAAAGAGATCTTGGAAACTTTTAGAAAGGTAGAAATCAACATCCCATTGTTAGAAGCCGTCAAACAAATCCCCAAGTATGCTAAATTCCTCAAAGAGTTATGCACATGAAAAAGAAAGCTTTATGGCAATGAAAGAGTGCGTTTAAGCTAGAATATCTCAACTATTCTTCAACCAAGCCTTCCCCAAAAGTGTAAGCATCCGAAACATTTGACATACTTTGTGTAATAGGCCACAACAGGTTTGATCATGCTTTGATTAACCTGGGAGCCTCCATAAATGTGATGCTAATGTCTGTATTCTCCTCTCTACAGCTTGGTCCTTTGAAGTAGGAAGGAGTTATCATCTAACTAGCCAATAGAAGTACTGCACAACCTGTTAGAGTTGTTGAGGATATGCTAATTCAAGTGAAGGAATTAATATTCCTAGTAGATTTTTACATTATACCAATGGAGGATGAATCTGCCAATAGCTCTGCACCTTTAATTCTAGGAAAACCTTTCTTGAAAATAGTAAGGACAAAAATTAATGTTGATGCAAGCACTCTTTCTATAGAGCTTAGAGATACAATTGTGACTTTTAACATCTTTGAAGCTATGAGATTTCCTATTGAAGACCATTATGTATTCCAAATAGGGGTGCTTGATGAGCTTACTAAAAATGCTTTTGAAGACATACTTGCTGAATTTTTCCATAATTTTGAGTTTCTAGAATACCTTGATGATCATGAATGTACTTGCTGTGACGATGATAACCAATGTGCTATATGTAGAGAGATTTTTGTATTCTTAAGTGAAAAAACTAGTATTGTTCCAAAAGAAGTAGAAAAACCAGAAAAAGCGAAAAAATTAGAGAAAGTATAAAAACCAAAAGAAGTAAAAAAATTAGAAGGTACAAAATTCTCTATCTAAGAAGGATTTCACCTTACTGGATTGACCCCTACCACAAAATTCCTTCCCTTTGTCATCCAGCCACCAAGATTAGAGCTCAAACCTCTCCTAGACCATTTGAAATATGATTTTTAAAGGAGAATGAGAAGCTACCAGTCATAGTAGTAAGGAAGTTCTAACTTGACCAAGAAAAGAGATTGTTGTAGATTTTGAGAGCTCACAAACAAGCAATAGGGTGGACACTTGTAGATCTCCCTAAAATTAACCCTTCAACTTGTATGCATAAAATCCTATTGTAAAAAGGAGCCAAACTAATAAGATGACTATAAAGAAGACTCAATCCTTTGATTTTTGACATGGTAAAGAAGGAGATTACTAAACTTTTGGAGGATGAAATTATATATCTAATTTTAGATAGCAAATAGGTGAGTCCAGTCCAAGTTATCCTTAAGAAAAATGACTTGACAATAGTAAAAAATCAAAATAATGACTAGCTGCCCACTAGAATGCAAAATAGTTGGAAAATATGCATTGATTATAGGAAATTGAATCAAGAAACAAAAAAAAAACCACTTTCCCCTACCGTTCATTGATCAAATGCTTGAGAAATTAGCTGGAAAATTACATTATTGCTTCCTAGATAGCTACATTAGTTATTTTTGAATTCACATTACACTAGAAGATCAAGAGAAAATAACATTCACATGTCTTTTTAGCACTTTTGCCTATATAAGGATGCCTTTTGACCTATGCAATGCGCCTAATACTTTTCAAAGGTGTATGGTGAGCATTTTTTTCTAAATTTTCAGTAGATTGAATTGAAGTTTTCATGGATGACTTTTCTATTTATGGTTCTTTTTTTATGCATGCTTAAATAATCTTTCTAGGGTGTTAGATAGATGCATTGAGACAAAACTTGTGTTGAATTTTGAAGTGTCATTTCATGGTAAAGCATGGCATAGTTTTAAGACATATAATGAGTAACAAAATCATTGAAGTAGGTTTTGCTAAGATTGATGTGATTTCTACTTTACCTTACCCTGCTTGTGTGCAAGAAGTGAATTCTTTTCTTGGTCATACAGGTTGCTATAGGAAATTTATTAGAGATTTCAGCAAGATTTCCTTCCCATTGTCCAAGCTACTCTAAAAAGAAGTAGATTTCAACTTTAATGAATATTGCAAAGAGGCTTTTGATAAGTTGAAACAAGCTCTCATTACCACTCCTATTATCCAACCACTATCATAGGACTTACCTTTTGAGTTGATATGTGATACTTTTAACTATGTAATTGGTGCTATTCTTGAATGGGAAAATAACCTCATTCTATATACTATACTTTAAGGATTTTGGATGCTACCCAAATAAATTACATTACGATAGAAAAAGAGTTTTTGGATATTATTTTTGCTTTAGATAAATTTAGATCATATTTGCTTAGTTCTAAGGTAATTGTGTTTTTTGATTATATAGTTTTAAAGTTCCTTTTGAAGAAATCGGATGCAAAACTTTGCTTGGTTAAATGGATGTTACTTTTACAAGAGTTTGACATTGAGATTTAAGATAGGAGTGGAGCTGAAAACTTGGTGGCTGATCATTTAAGTAAAATTTCAAGAAATATAAACACTCTCCCCATTCATGACACATTTCTGGATGAGCAGCTTTTTCAGTTGCTAGGTAAAGACCCTTGCTATGCTAATTTAGTGAATTATCTGGTTACAAATGAGTTGCCTACATATGATAAAAAAAACTCAAATTGATAAGTTTAAAAGTGAGGGTAAGTATTATATGTGGGATGATCCTTATTTAAGGAGATTTTGTGCTGATCAAATAATTAGGAGATGTATACATGATTTTGAGTTTCATTCCATACTTGTATTTTATCATGATCATGCTTGTGGAGGTCATTTTAGACCTAAGAGAATAGCAAGGAAAGTGTTAGATTATGGTTTTTATTGGCCTACTTTGTTCCATGATGCTTATATGTTTTGTAAAAATTGTGAACAATGTCAAAAGAAAAGGAATTTAACTCGTAGACATGAAATTCCTTAATCTCCTATGCTTTTTTAATCAAGTTTTTTATGTATAGGGCATTAATTTTATGGGTCCTTTTCCTTCATCTTTCGGCTTTACTTACATTCTTCTTGCTATTAATTATATTTCTAAGTGGGTGGAAGCTAAAGCCACTAAAACTAATGATTCTAAGGTTGTAGATTTTGTTAGATCTCACATTTTTAGCAAGTTTGGCATTCCACGTGCTTTGATTAGTGATTAAGGAACTTATTTTTGCAATAGAACATTTGAGGCTTTATTGAAGAGATATGGAGTTTGTTATAGAGTTTCCATACTGTATCATCCCTAAATAAATAGGCAAACAAAAATTTTAAATAAAGAAGTGAAGCCAATCTTGGAGAAAACTGTAAAGCCTAATAGAAAAGATTGGAGCCTTAGATTGGATGATATACTTTAGGCTTACAGGAATGCATACAAAACTCCAATTGGGATGTCTCCATATTAGATTATTTTTGGGAAAGCATGTCATCTTCTAGTGGAGTTAGAGCATAAAGCATTTTGGGCTATAAAAAGATGTAAAATGGATTTGAAAGCATATAGAGAAGAGAGAAAATTATAATTGCAAGAATTAAAGGAACTTAGACTTAAACCCTATGAGAATTCTAGACTTTACAAATAGAAAACAAAGGCATTCCATGATAAATCCATTCTTAGAAAAAATTTTGAGATTGGCTAAAAAGTTTTGTTATTTAATTCAAGGCTTAAATTAATGCCAAGTAAACTTTGTTCTCGTTGGGATGGACCTTTTGTTATCACTAATATTTTTCCTTATGGTATAGTTGAGCTAAAAAATGTGGAAAATAATAAAGTGTTCAAGGTCACTGGGCATGAGTTTAAACCATTCTATGAAGGTTTTCAAGAACAAGTGTTGGAACCAATGAAGTTGGGGGTCCTGGTTTATTCTTGATGAGCTTGAGCATGATGTCGAGCCAAAGACATTAAAGAAAGGCGCTTTTTAGGAGGCAACCTAAACAATTTAGATTTGCTCTCTCTTACCTTTCTTTTTTATTTTTCATGTTCTTATCTTTCTTAATGATTATTCTTGCTGATATTGATGTACTTTATATTAAGAACAATATAAAATTTAAGTGTGGGGGGAGACTTTAGGATTTACTTTATGCTTCTGTGTCTTCTTTATTTACTTTATGCTTTATGTTTTCATTCAATGCTTTTTAATGTTTTTTTAAAAAAATATGTTTTTCACTTGATTTTGGGTCATTTGAGTCTTTTTTAGTTGCTTTCCATTAATAGAGATTTTGCACTTTCATGAGTATGATTCATAACATGATTGAATGAATGATTTTGCCTCTTGAAATTAATTGATATAGTGATAGATTTTGAATTAGTAGATTGAATTTGGTAGCATAACCCACCTTGTGAGATTTTGAGCCTTTTGTTGAAAATTTATGCTAAGATATTGTTTTTCCTTCTTGTGTAATGTTCTTCCATGATTTGTTTCTCTAGAACTTACTTTGAATATTTTTTATATTACATTTTGCATAAACATGATTAAGGCATTCTTTCTTTCTTTTAAACTAAAGCCATATAACTAACCTTGAAGTTTTTACCCTTATTAAACCCCCTTAAGCTTTTATTACCTTTTCTTTGTTAATTAATCCATGAACATATTTTTTAAATGAAAAATAAATATCTTTATCTAATCATAAGGATTAGTAAAGTATTTGAATTTTTATAAAATGAGCCCTTGAATAAGTGTACAGGTGTGTAAGTTTATGTGTGGTGAAAAGTCATCATCAAAGGCTAGTTAAAAAAATCAAAGTTAAAAAAAAAAGAAAAGGAGAAAGAAAATAAGAAGTTGAAAAAAATATAAGAAGAAGAAAAGTAAAAAAAATGAAAATGAAAATAAAAAAAATTGAATTAAAAAAAGAAGAAAAATAACAAAAAAGTTAATGAGTATTTGAATTTGGCTTGATGTATTAAGTTGTAATTATTTATGATTTGCCCACATAGTTTTAATTTAAGTGCTCTATTAATTTCTTTGGTTTCTAACTTCTTTCATCCTTATTTTTCCTTCCCTTTACCTTAACCTCATTACAACCTTAAATAAAGTCTTTTTGATTTGTATTGTGTATGTGATTTAGTGGAGATTATATGATTAGCAAGCTTATGGTAGGAAAATCTCATAGAATGAACTTGAGTGAAACACTTTACCTTAAACACTTAAGAGTTGGAGAGTGAAGTTTATGAGAATTTACCAATTTGATCTACTCTTTTTTAATGAAGTTGTTATGTTAGTTAGTTTTAAGTTTGCTAAGATTTTTCTTTGTGATGTATTATGTTTCTTGCTACCTTTAGTGTTCTTGCTTATGGATTTGTAAATTTGAAGTTTTTGAAAAAGTAAAGTCATTTATGTCTTAGTTTAAATAAAGTTGTCTTGTGGAAGAATTTGATAAAAAAAATATTTACTATTTTATTTTCATCTATTTTATGTCTCTTAGCTGTTACACATGCTTAATTCTTGTTTTATAATTTTGAATTGATTTTACAAATTTGTGAATTTATTTAGTAAATACTGGATTTTAATACTGTTTCTATTTTTAAATCATATCTTGGGCTTTGGATGTTGGATTGAGGCAAACTTTATGTTAATGAAAAGCTAAAAGAGAGATATACAACTTTTATTTTTTGGTCAAAGCCCAGTTCAGACTCCTTTAAGCCTTTACTTGGCTAAGAAACTAAAGCCATGTTTTTGTCCCAACTGAACCCATTTCTATATTTGGGCCATATCTGGAGCTATAGTGGTCCAATTAACTTGAAACTAATGCCCAAATTCTCAGAAGACATAAGCCTACAACTTTCATATAAATCTTCCAGAATTCATCAATTTCATGGTCAAAATTAGGCTAGAATTCAGACCTACGGGAATTCCCTAATGTAGCTTCTAGAAATTTGACAACTTCTAGGGATTTGATTTAAATAGGTCTGAGCTTCTAGAAATTTTGAAAACCTTATTATTATAATTTTAACTCTAATAGACATCTAATCCTAGTTCAATAAGATTTTTAGGCTAATTAGGTTATATAAATAGGCAAGAGGACTAAAGAGAATAACATATTCAAATTACACACAACAATTAGCAAACAGCCTTCTTCTTCTTCTAGTTCTCTTTGTTCTTCATCAATGGAAGCCTAAATTCATAATTGATTCAAGAAGTCTAAGGCTCTCTTCTTAAGGGTTATAAGATTATGAGTTGTAATGTTAACCTTTGTTAATTAATTTTTCTCTTTCTCTATTTACTTGTGCTGAATTCTTGAGATTGCATTTATTGGATGTTGATTTAATATAATTGATATTCACCCTTGTGAATTCTGATTTCTTTGCTATTTTGATATGAAATTATGGTTTACAGATCATAGTTTATGCATAACGACAGAGGGTTGAAGAATTAATTTGGAGATTTCTAATTTAGTTTCTCAAATTAATTGAATTCTATTCATAAATCAATTTCGATCTAGTGTAGGGATTATAGCAATTGCTTAATTCAACTAATCTTAATTGATCAAATCCTAAATGATTGCCTAGTGAAGAATTCACTAATTCTTGTAAGGATTTTGAGTTATTCAAAGTTGAAAAATTAATTAGAAAAAGTCAAATCCTAATTGATCTATGATTAATTTAATTTAGGGATCTCAATTTCCTTAAATCAACTATTTGATTCCATTAAGTTTCTTCCAATTTTACTTTTGCTTTATTTTGTGCTTATTTAATACATTGCTTTTACAATAATTCGTGCAACAAAATCCCCCCAATTCTGCATTTTGTATTGCACAAATTGCATAAACAACATACAACATACATTATATAGCATATATATTGCATTTTATTTCTACACAACATTCTATTTTATTACATTACATTCTATTTGCATTAGTTCTCCACATTTTTATTGCATAAATAATTCAATAATTGTGCATATATTGTTAGAAAATCATTTAGGAAGGATAAAATTAAAGGATCACTAGGGGTATGAGCTGATTGTGCCACTATACAACATTATTTTTCAATAACTAGTTTTAATACAATTTTAGTGCACTGTGACATGCACATCAATAAGTTGGAAAAGAATTAGTTTAAGCTCATTTTAGATAATCCTAAGTTTATATCAAAACTATTTAGTTGTATTTTACACTATAACGATTCTATGTTACCTATTAATGGCAGGGCTGTTACAAATGGGTTTTCTTAACTTTCCAAGAATGAAAACTACATTTTCACTTAAAGAGTTGGAAAGTGCACAAGTTAAGTATTCAACTATCTTTTTAGATAAAATATTCTCAATTTAATTCCATAAAAAGTTGAACAATCATTTTCCATAGATATTTTATCATTATGCAATTCATTGAAAGCACATAAGTCATTATTATCACAAGGACTAGTATTAAAATTAGAATCATATACCTCTAAGTCCTTTTAAGCCATGGAGCATAACTTTTCCATTTGAAGCTCAACTTGCTCAACATTAGAACCATCTTTCCTTTCATCTTTAAATTTTTCACTAAAAGGTGTTGAACATATTTCACACTCTCACATTTCCTCTTGAAGAATCTCTTTGGAGTTAACTTTCTCTTGTTCCTTTTCTTTTTCTTGCTTAACATAAACACTTTTATCAATAAAAATATTTTTATCAAGATAATAAGCACTAAGAGTGTTCTAAAATTTCCTTAGCATTAGAACATTTAGACACCTTAGCATAAGCATTATCATTCAAATTACTATGCAAAATTTTCATTACTTTAATGTTCAAAGTGAATTTCCTTTTATAATATTTATCCCATTCACTTTTTGGTTTTAAAGTAAAACCATCTTTAATGATATCCTATGAATTAAAATCAAAGGCTTGTCCATAACACTCCATTTTTCCTTTCCAAACTTTAAAATATAAACCATCAAAGAATGGAGGTTTAGAAATATCAACATATTCAAATATTGGAGCATTTGAAGTATCAAAAGTTTTTTTTTAAAGAATTGCCATCAAAGGCTTCCATGGACCCTCTTGAGATAGTTAAACCCTTTAAACAAGAGCCCATAGCTTTAATATCAAATGTAGGCCTTGGCAATCCACACCTAATAGAGGGATGAATTGGGTGTTGTTAAAATTTTCACCAATTTTGAAATTTTCTTTGTAAAGCTTTTTATTTTAAGAAGTCATGAGAATAATTTTAATTCAAATAATTTTAAGAAAGTTTTATAAAAATGTTTACACTTAAGATATGAAAATTTAAAGAATTAGTGCAAATCATCAATAAGATAATTTAATGATGAGATTTGCACACAACATATAACAATTCAATGCACTTGTGTAAAATAACTCATTCAATTATTTGTAGATATAGAATCAAGAAGTACATCCATTAATATATGTCCCTTTAAGTGTTTAATCATCCAAGTATTAATATAAGGATTCAAACATAATATATTAAAAAAATAACAACAATAAAATAGAGCATGTAACAAGAAAAATAGAGAATATGTAGAAAAATTAAAGAGACATGGTACAGAGATCAAATACAAGAATTTATAGTGGTTTCCCCTTGAATATACTTCCTAAGGTATACATCCATTCTCCAAGTTTTCTAAGCTTGTGTTTTAATCTTCTATCCCTTCAATTTTCAATTAGGCACTTGAAGAAGTTTTTTTACAATTCCTTACTCATTATTTCACAAAAACTCTCTTTACAAGGGATACCTTACTCTCTTAAAGAATTTTTAAGAGATATATCACCCTTTACAATTTGAAAGTGATATATGATGAATATCAACTTATACAAACTCTCTTATAAAGTGGATAAAACAAATAAAGCTCTTAGAATAAAGAAAATTTACAAAAAAGAGCTTAAATCATAATTTGGATGAAAGAATGAGTAAAATGATGTTAAAATATGAAGTTTGGGTTTTTTTTTAATTGTATTTGATATTTCTTAGCTTATATAGAAAGCTTATGGAGTATTATAGCCATTTAGGGCAATTAGGAATGAAAACTAGCCATTTATAGTCGTTATATATGTGATAGAATAGTTAGAATCGATTAGTCAATTGATTCTGATGAAAATTTTTGTCTTTCCTTGTCTAGAATCGATTGGTCAATCAATTCTCAAAGATAGAATTGCGAACTTAAGTTTAAAAGGTCACATCTTCTTTATTTTGAGTTCATTTTGAGTAAATAACCTATGATTAGAAAGGTATTTAAGTCTACTTTCACATGGAACATATCTAATATAATTTTTGAGATATTTTTAAAATAATAAGCAAAGGTCAGAAAGAGTGGATTGTAAAAATTTGATTTTAAGACTCTAATTGTAAAATTCATAACTCTTTCATATTTTAATCATTTTAAGCAAATGACCTCTTCATGGAAAGCTCTTTGATTCTGTTGTCTCATAAAAATATTTCATGCTCATATCATTTTTAGTTTTTAAGATATGGTCAAAAAAATGAGCAAAGGTTAGAAAAGATTGAATTGTAAAAAAATAATTTCTAGATTCAAATTAAAAAAATCATAACTCTTTCTCATATTGATCATTTTAAGCAAATGATATGTCCATGGAAAGTTATTTGAGTCTATTTTCATATAAGAAAATTTTGACTACAAATCACAAGTATTTTTTGAGATATGATTAAAAGAGTAACCAAAAGTCAAAATTGAAAAGACTAAAACTTCATATCTCATAAGTTTTTGAAGTGTCTCGTAAGCTATCTTGTAAAAATATAATTATGGGATATCTTTTTAAAACATTTTGATCAATTTAAGATTATCAAAACATATTTGAGTTATATATCATATAAAACTCTATTTTACAAGAAAGTTTAAGCCTAGAATGAAAAATTATATCATTAAAGTCATTAGACTTTTCTTGATGCTTCCAAGCTTTCAAAACTTTAATCTTTTCATTCTTTAATACTTTGGATTACATCTTTTTTTCTTGCCCTTTTCTCTTGTTTTTGAGTCAAGCATAATATGATTTTCTATTTCTTTATTTCAATGCTAACTCCCATTTTACTTATTGGACTTTCCTATATAAAAGTTCATAAACTTTGCAAACTATGCATGACTTCTATATAAAATATATAACAAATTAATTCAAGAACATGCATAGTTATCATATATATGCATCAAGTATAACATAATATGTTTATTAAAGCTTGTACAACATATATCATTTTAGCATAAGATGTACAATGCTATTGTAACCATAATCTAGCATGTTTATTGAAGATTTTATAACATTTTGATATGAAAACAAGTGATGCTATTCTAATATTCATTTATCATCATCAAAACTCATTATATAAAACTTAAGTCTAACACCCATTACTTATAGAAGTCAATAAGTGAAAGCAAGTCAAAGTGTTTATAGCTTCATACAATATAAACCTACAAAATACTATAGTGTATTTTTATTCTTCAACATGAGAATTATGCAAATTGGTAAATTTATAACTAGGATTTTTACATTTTAAATCTCTAACATAAACATCCACTTAAATTTCAAAGCTAAAAAAGGTATATCTCATACCCTATTTGTTTTCTACTATTGACTTTTTCTTTGTATTTTGTTTGTAAAGTTAATCCCTCCAATAATTTGAAGTGTATTTTCATTATTGGTGTTTATAGAGTTTATCTGTGGAACAAGATAACATCATTATGCCTTATGATGTTATAAATTTATAACAATTGAGCATTTAAAGGAAAATTATTCCATATAAAAGAAAAAGAACATAAAAGAAGAGTAAGTTTCATTGAAACCTAGTGAGTAAACAAGAACTATTAGAAAATATTTAAGATGTAGTTGTACCTTGGCCTGAAGTCCTATACTATATCCTTTTATGAGGGATATATAAGTTTCATCTAGAAAAGTAAATAGATTTTCATACCTTTACCAAGAGAAAAGGTATTCCAAAAGAGTAACCTATCTATCAAGAAACATATATAAAGATATACATAATATCAAGATCTAATTGAAGTCACATTACTCATTACTATACCATCACACTCACAAAGGGAGGATTCTATTATACAACTATTACAATCATTTCCATAACTTTATAATTAGCTTGTAGTTATTTGATAATGTTCAATGGAAAACATGAAATAAGAAAGGAAATTGTGTTAATCTCCTTATAACTTTATTCATTCTTATCCCTCATAGTCATTCTTATCTCATGTAAGTATATATTAAACCCATCTTTCAAATCACAAGTATCATTGATTCATCCATATCTTTATTCTTATATTCAATAATATAATTCAACTCATCCATTGCAAAATAAATCAATAAGCAACACATATTGCATACCATAACATGTGCATTTTTATATGGCCTCACATTATTTATTTATCCTTATATAGTGTAGAGTAATTCATATTATCATTATGGAATAATCAACATGCTTTAAACCTTTGTATAACATGACTTATAAAATTTCATAAGGTATTATTGATTATGTAATCAATTATAAAGTTCCAAAAAGTAAGGCCTTTAGCAAATAAACAATTATGTTATCCTAGAATACAAGGCTTTTGAGCATAATTAATTATATAATCGATTATAAACCTAAAAACTTTTAGGTGTATAATTAATTATGCTTTACTAGAAAGTAAATTTTTTAAGGCTAATCAATTATGTAATTGATTATAGCTTAGGTTTCTATAGAAATTCTTGAAAAATATTATTCATCTAAAACATATTCTCTCTAAATTCTTTTATCAAACTATCATACTTTATCAAATAACTATATATTGCATTTACATCATCATACATACTACATCTAACAAGGAATTCAAGCTAAAATATTCCATTTCATCACTTTCCTCAAGATTCATGAAGAACAAGAAAAAAAACCTAACACTTATCAACCATATTCATTTTAAATCATCCAAGTCTAGTTTAATTATCCGCTCATCTTGTATAAAAGTGATGCTAGGTGAAAGGAAGTGTGGTTTACTTGATCCTATTCATCCAAAATCTTAAGAAACTAAGTTAGCCTAATTTTCCTTTTAAGCTAAAAATCCTAGATTAATCTAAATCTAAAAGAAAATGAAAGAAGAGCTTAGTAAAGATTAAGGTTTAGGAGATCTTATTTTGCTTAGATTGAAGAATGCAAGCTATTGATATGGATTTATACCTTGATTGATTAAGAAGAGGAGAAAAAGAAGAGGATCATAAGGTTAAAGGTGTTTTGTTGTTGAGAAATGAGAAATAGGTTGAAAAATTAGGGAAATAAAATGGGATATAGCCAAGGGTAAAATTGAAAAGTGTCTTAATTTCTCTCCATCCTCACACACTCACCCTTAATCATATTTAATTTTTCAAAATCATCTTTTCTTATTCATTTGTTAATCAATCACATAAAAAAGAATTTATTTATAAGCTTATTGTAATTATTCATTTTTAAACAAAGCATTTTAATTTCTAACAAGTGTAACAATGAACTATTGAGAAAGCCCATGGATAAGATTGAAAAGCTTGGAAAGTAATATGATTAGGCTTAATAAATGTATTTTAATCTATAAAGTGAATAAATTTTCTTAAAATATTTGTAACACAAAAGAATCAAACATAATTTTTAGGCCTTTTATAATTTTTACAAATATGTTTTAACTTTAATATTTACTTTTGAATTTTATTATTGCAATATAAGTAAGTCATTAATTTTAAATATTTGCATTATTTAATAATCTAATTTCAATTTAAATTGAATTAAAGTTAGTATTATTAATTATTTATTTTATTGTTTGAATGTAAGATTATGTTTCCATGTTTCATAGAATCAATGAAATGTCTATCTAAAAATGTTAACCAAATAAGGTATTTATAAATGAAAGGGTTTCAAATAATTGGAATTCAAACTCCTTGAAATTTCAAATTCCATGAATCCTAAAAATGCCCTATCTAAACATAACTTGAAAGCACATTAGTCATTAAGATAAGGACTAATGTTGCAATTATAATAATATACCCCCAAGTCCTTTGGAGTCGTAGTGCATGATTATTACATTTAAAGCATCATTGGCTCTTCTTTGGAATCATCCATTCTTTTCACTAAAAGGTGTTAAATATATTTCACACTCTTTTACATCTTCTTAAAGATTTTCCTTGGAAATCACTTCTACTTTTATGTTTTCTTTTTCTTCCTTAACATAAATAATTTTATCAATGAGAGTATTGTTAAGAATATAAAAGGTACAAAGAATATCCTTAATTTCCTTAGTACAAGAAACTTTGACACAAGCATCATCATTTTAACTCTATGCAAAATTTTCATAAAATGTTCAAATTAATGTTCCTTTTATGATCATCACCTTATTCACTTCTTGGCTAGAAAATAAGACCATCTTTACTAATATCCTATCAATGCAAATCTAAGACTTGCAAAAAAAAAAACACTTCATTTTTCTTTCCAAACTTTAAAATAAAAACCATCAAAGAATGAAGGATTATAAATATCAATGTATTCAAACATTAAAACATTTGAATTATCAAAATTTTCTTTCAAAGAGTATCTTTAAAAGTTATCAAGGATCCTCTTAAGATAGCCAAATCCTTTATACAATAGCCTATAGCTCCAATACCAATTATAAGCTAGGCAATTTGCACTTAAGAAGGGGTAAATTAAGTGTTTTGAGTTTCATACTTTTCAAATTTTTCATTGAAAAATTCTTGATTTTGGGAAGTAATAGGATGATTTCAATTCAAACAACCTAAGAAAGTTTTATGAAGATGATTGCATACAAGATCTAATAATTCAAAAGACTTATGCAAAGCTACTTATTCAATTACATATAAGTAAGACATCAAGAAGCATATATGTAGATGAATATCTCTTTCAACCATTTAAACATCCAAGAAAAAAAGATAAGCAATGAAGCAATTTAATCAATGAATTTAATTAATAAAAATAGAGCAAAACATCAAACATAAATAAAGTAAAGGTACATTGTTCAAACATAAGAATTTATAAGGGTTTACCTTTAAAGATATGCTCTAAAGTTTATCTACTCTCTAAGTTTCACAAGCTCAGGTTACTTTTTGATATGTTTTTTTACACTAAAATTATAAATTATTCTTGCAAGAACTTATAGTACTATCAAGTCAAAGTCAAACTCAAATGATTAGTTGATTAATTTAGCAAAATAGAATGGAAATGAGGGGATTAGTATTATTAATTGAATAAATATGAAATTAATCTAAACAAAGATAAAATCAAATAAAATGGATAAGACTACTGATGTACACATTGTAATACACTAAAATTAGTTAAAAATATTAGTTGCTACAATAATAATATAAATAGTGGCACAACCAGGTCATACCTTTAATGTTTCTTTAATTTTATCCCTCCTAAATGAATTCTTAACAATAACTACACAATTGTTAACTTATTAATGCAATGAAAATGAAGGAAACTAATGAAAATAGGAAGCAAATGCAATAAAACAGTATGTTATGCAGGAACAGAACTAATATGTTGTTTATTATATGAGAGATTATGTAATAACAAAATGTAGGATTGGGGGGTTTGGTTACACGAAATTAAAATGATAACAATGAAATAAACAAGCACAAAATAGAATTAAACTAGTAATTAAATAGAAAGAATTCTATATACAAAATGCAACTAATTCAAAGATATGATAGCTCTTATTGTGGATTAATCCTAGATTTCTAAATATTTAATTGTTCTAATTGATTTTTGAACCTTGGATTACTTGTAATCTTGTAATAATCCATGACCCTATGCTAGACAATCACCTAGAGTTTAGCTAATTAAGATTAGAAGATGAATTAAGCAATCGCCATAATCCCAAAACTAGATCAAAATTGAGTTAAAGATAGAATTTAGTTGATTTAGGAAATTAAATCAGATACCATTAAAGTAATCCCTTAACCCTCTATCCCAACATGTAAAACCATGATTAACCGACTATAATTTCACATTCAAATAGCAGAAGAATAGAAATCACAAGATTGAGTACCAATTATACCAAATCAACACTTAACACAAGTAATCTTAATAATTCAGTATAAACAATTAGAGAAAGAGGAAAATTAATAGGAAAAATTAACATTACTAATTAAGATCTCATAATCCTTAAAGAGAAAAGCTTTATAATCCTTGAATCAACTAAGAATCTCTAGCCTTCCATGACTTGAAAACAAGAAAAGAAAGAAAAACTCTATTGCTGAGTCTATGTAAGGTCTAAAGTCTAATAAGTCTTTCCCTTATTTATTTGACCTAATTATTCTAAAACCCTAATGGAACTAACTCCTATAGCTATTAGGATTACAAAGATGAGGCCTTCCTAATTTTTACAAGCCTAGACCTATTTTTAATAAAGTAATTAAGTCTAACAGTTAGATTAGTGAATTCTTATAGGTCTGTGTTCCAGCCAGTGTAAGAGCATGAAATTAAGGTGATTAGTAAAACCCATAAATATAACAGTTGTAGGCCTGTGTCTTAGCAAAATTTGGGTACTAGTTTCATGGCCCCAAAAATCGAGGTGGGTTTAGATAGGATAGAAACATGATTTCAGTTTCTCAGCCATATATGACCTCCAAAGTTTTTGAACTAGGCTTGGCTAAAAACATGAAAGTTGTAGATATCTTTTTAAGCTTTCGAACAATATAAAGTTCACCTCAATCTAACATCCAAAACTCAAGATATGACTAAAAAATAAAAATAGTATCAAAATCTAGAATTTATTGAATAAATTCATAAACTTGTAAAATCAATCCAAAATTATAAAACAAGGCCTATTCTATAAAATTAAGCACATGTAACACCTCATAAACATAAAAGAAAAGAAAATAAAATAGTAAATATTTTTCTTATCAACTGCATTAATGAAAACTTCTTTTCAAGGGATGTTCCTATCTTAAATTCATTAATTTATTAGAGACACCAAATTAGTTACTCCTAATTTGATAACTTAGCCAATGATTACCTTTAAGATAATAGTAATCTATAAGAATTGCCTAGACACCTTGAAGCAACTCTTTCATAATGTCCCTAATGTTAATTAATTCAAGATAAGCACCTAAATTAATCCCTTACTACTAATTTTGATTTAAATAAAACATCTATATCTAGTAATATCATTAAGTATTCAAAATGTGGCTAAGATTGAAACAACAACTTTATAAGCAAAAATTACTAGTTTATTCTTTTTTTTCCTTATATGTTCAATAATCTTGCAAGTAAGAATCAATGCACAACTTCAAACGAATAATCATATCAATTTTATAAGCAAAAATTAATCATAATCAATTGCCTAGCTATAGGTTATAGAAGATAATAAACTAATAGGTCTTATTTATCATATTGTTTAAGTAATTAATAATCATGAAAGAATAGAGAAACAAATGAGAATCAAATTAAGAGTAAATTTATAAAAGTAAATTCTCAAAATCAAATTGAATGATAATGAAAATCTTTTTAACTAAAAATGACAATTACTTATGCAATCTACCTTTAAAAAAAATATGAATACTAAATTGCTACCTTTTACCCTTGGAGACATGATATGACATATTACCTAAGTGAACAAGGGTATTTTTCCATTTAAAATGTTTTTAGGCTACCCCATAGGGTTCCAATGATTTAGATCTTGCTTAATTTGGAGGCCAAAGCTTATCTAATGATCCAAAACACTAAATAGCTTTTACTTTGTCTAATCTTAAATGTCACGACCATCTCTAAAGAAAATGATTGACGTAGGAAGTCACAACAAGTGACCATCCACTAGCCTCTTTTAAACATGTCTAATGTAATGTTTCACATACAAGTGTGCTATTCTTGCAAGAGTATACAATTTACAAATGATTTAAATATAAGGTGTATGGAAGAATTATCAGGCAAGCTTGTTCTAATTGACCCAATATATACCTTTATGCCAAAGTTCTAGTACGAACCCATTTTCATCCCATCTAATAGTAGCTAGACACTTAAAGGGAATGGTACCTAAGAAAATAAATAGAGAAAGGAAAAGAATGGATTTCTAAAACTTAGTGAGTAAATATTTAGAGATTTGTAAAATATCATAATTTCAAGTTATATGGAAACAAACTTAAATTTACCTATACTTATGCATATTCAATTAAATGATTAGGTCCCACTTTAACTAACATCCATGCTTTTATGCCATAACCTTAAACAAGTGTTAGCTTAACCACTCTTGGTGGTTACCATTGCTAGACTTGTCTATCCCTTAAAGATTTCATATCATCATAGTAAATTATGCATAATCATATTGTAATACCAACATAATTAGTAAAGAATACATCATAATGCACAATCCTTATTACAATTAATAAAATCAATAAAAAAGTAAAAAAAATCCTTATGACTCTTGGTCAATATTATATTCTTCATAAATTCTATCCTTATTCCTCTTCGGTTAACCTTATAGCTTCCATGAACTAATTCCCCCAAATCCGAATTCTAAGTAATTATTGCACCCCCATCATATGATTCTACAATTTCATCATAAATATACGTATGCCTTAGTGCATAGTCAAATCAAATACATAGCATAAAGGTCTTCTAAAGATTCATAACAACATTTCCAATGTGCAACAACATTCCTATGCCTTCAATGCATGGTCTCATGATTTTTAATAACACTATTTATAGCAATTATCATCATCTCATCACAAGAAATAAAATTAAATAAATAAGAAATGTTATATTAATTTTCCTTTTTATCCACTAAAAGTTTACGTTTTGGCCCTTGATGTTTATATGATTAACATTATTCTCTAATTGAGTATGTTTATCTTTGCCTTAATTACGTAACCCTTAGAGTGATCGTACCCTTTAATTATGCAAAAAAAGGAGTAATGGTCAACTGTTAAAGCTTTAACTGTTGGTGTATGTCCTAGAACCAATCATATAGATGATTGAAGTTATACATAATGTATTATATTTTATTTTAGGTAATTTAATTATTATATTTTATTTTATTATTATTATGCGCAATTTATAACTTAATATAATAATTATCCTTGGAATAGCTTTGCTATTCCTAAAATGTCCCTAGTCAAGTATTATTACGAAAAGGATAGTAATAATACATCGAGACTAACATGTATAGTGACTGATGATTACGAATCATGGATATGTGATATCAAGTCAATACATGAGTACATTGCTAGTGAACAATGTACTGGACTGACCCACTATGAGAATATTGCATGGATAAACGTGTCATAAGTTATTCTCATATATCACAACTACACATAAACCTTTGACCTGAAGTCACTACGATTCCCTACATGAAGAATTATTCACTTTAATATTGTCCTATGTCACCTTTAATCAGGATGACAAGTAGGGCATTGATTGGGTGTGTCATAAATCGTGTAGAGGGAAGTGAGTGATGTAAATGGGATTTTGTTACTCTTGTATAAAAGAGAAATATCCTTGGGCCCCTTGATTGAGTGAGACTTAGAAATGCATGGCCATGCTCAATTAAATTAATATGTGATATTAATTATTTATTTTAAGTCTACTCAGCATCAAGAAATTTAAATTGAACATTGATGAGGATGACACATTCCATGCCTCTAGTTCAATTTGGATATTATTACAAAAGGGTTATGATGCATAATGTTGATCATGTATTAGGTGGATGTTGAATCACAGACATTTCTACTATTTAAGTGGCAGTGATGTATTGCTAGATACCGCTCGCTGTCTATGGCTCAATAATAAGTCATTGTCAACGTAGTAAGAACCTACAAGGTCTCACAAAAGGAGTAGGAATAAGACAATAATTAATTGAACTTTAATTATATTAATATCCAATTAATTGGACTTATTTTCGTGCATATATATATTATTAAGAATAATAAATTCACTTTTTATATATATATATATATTATGTGATATTATTTGATATTAAAGTAATATCAAGTAATTATCTTATTAGATATTAGATAAATATATTATGAGATAATATTATTTTGATATTTGATAACTATATGCAATTATCTAATATTAAGATATTTATATTATGAGATAATATTATTATCTAATATTAGATAATTAATAGATAAGTCCTATCTCTTCCCATTATCTCTAGGATAAGGATAAGATGAGTTGTTAAGTGTGATTAGGATTTTGGAAGCATTATCCTAGTAGGACTAGGATTATGGCTTACCTAAGTTCTATAAAAGGGGACTTGAGGGCAGCACTCAATAATGACGTTTTAAGCTTCCATACAAACCCTAAATCACTCAAAAAACATCCAATCCTAATTCTTAGAGAGAAAAACGCATCCTAGCAGACGTGTGGAGGGTGAGAGGTCATTGTTCACTCCGTGTGGATACCGTAGAGACACTGTACCTTCCGACCGGCGTTTGATTCATCCGCTCTCAAGTTTTGATCAGTAGAAACACGAATGCCCAATAGGTAAAACCCTAATCATTGACTTATGCTTTTTGCATGGATCCTAGGTAGAATTCGGATCAAAATTTTAAAATTCCGTTGCATGTGATAATCCGAATTCCTAACATTAACAACTAGTTGTTTGCTACTAGAAAGGAATCTTGGCAAAAGCCTAATACAATAATTAATCATTTCATACATGATAGGCAGCCATTTTGCTGGATTTATATAGAATTCTCATAATAAAACTACTAGCCATAGTGGACTTTTACATCTCTTCAAACTCATTCATACCCCATTCTAAGCTTACCATTTCATTAATACCTCTAATAGGAACCTACTTTAAGTTACTTACATTATTAAATTCCATTCATTTCACTATTAACTCAAGATTTCTTGAGATACAAAAAATTGTTAGCTTTTCTACCAATACCTAAATTCTTAGGAAATCAAGGACTAAGCTAGAATATTCACTCACTTAAAATAAAAGGAAGATTCAAGAAGCTAGAGTTAACATCTTTTGGCCTTAATCACTTAAAATCCAAATATTTCTCATTAAGGTTTATTTTTTTCCTTTTTTGATCAATTATCTAAATTTATCCAAGTTTAAAGAAACCCATGAAGATTCTAGTTGCCATGGAAGTCTTACCTTGATTGTAGGAAGAATTTAATGAAGATTTAATAACTAATTGCTTGATTAAAGAAGAATCATGAAAAAAGGAAAGAAAGAGAAGATGAAGAGTAAGGGAGATAAGGATTAAGGTTTGAGTAAGGAAAATAGAGATTTTAGGTTAATTTTAAGGTTTATTAAAGCGTAGGAGCATTTTCATCATTTTCCTTAAATATTTTTTTATACTTACATTCTCACTTCTAATTATTTGTAACTTTTAATTCTTTTATTCAAAGTATTTTTCCTTTACTAAGCCTTTCAAAATTTCTTTTTCAAGCCTAATCTAAATAATTTATTTCTATTTACCCTAATGTTCCATCCAAAACTTATTTAATTAATTAATTCTATTTTCTTTATATGTTATTCGCTTTTTCCTTATTGGAATTAATTTTGTCCATATGGAATCATCGTTTCTTGTTTTCATCATCACAATTAACTAATTAATCACTCCTCTCACAATATAAATTTAACATTCTATAGAGAATATCACTTGTTAATGTATATATAATATATTAAACTTTAGAGGTGTAACAATATTGCCTCTTAAAATCAATTCATCCTTGAATTTGATAGGTACCTTATGCACCATTTATTTATGGCATCCTATTGACTTAGTTTAGATGTAAGTCTCACATTTAACATTAATCCTCAAAGCTCATGCACTATTGGTTTTCATTCAATAATCAAATATTTTTCTTAAGCAAATTAGCTTAGATTCTCTAGATTTCTTGAAAGTTAACCTACCCACCATTGACCTTATTAATTTCTAGTTGCTCTACATACCATAGTATTACCTTTATCACAATACTATAGAGCTTGTGTACTGAGTAGTTAACTTTAGTATCCATTAGTGGTAGGTTTGATAACCTAAATGTGTACAAGCAAAGTCAATACCAAGTTAGTTATGTACTACCCATATTGTCATTTCATATTCATTAAGTTTTAACATGACACTAGCATTTTTCTAATCTCATGGTTCAATAATTTAGTTTCAAAGGCATAACACCTAATAAGATTACCAATCGATATTTTCTTTCATCTTGTAATCAAACCCATTTTTCTCCTAAATTGAATAGGCCTTATCAAGTAAGCATACAAAAAAGCTATTGCCCCTAATGCCATAAGCATATAAGTATTGATAAGAATGAATATAACTTGTTTCTAGTTTACAAATGGATATATCAATGTTAAGCAACTTATGAATAGCAAAAAATTTGTGGTTATTTGCTATTATGATGCAATTTCAATTTTTAATCTACATACTTAGCCTAGAAAATACCACTACACTATTATTGATGTTACAAGGGAATTAAAATCCTATTACTAACTACTTAGTCATACAATCCAAGTCCTAAATATCCTTAATCACAAGAGTCATCAAGGGTTTTTTTCCTAACAAAAATTATTTTTTTTCCATATAATATTGGACTTCATCATGAAACATTCAAGTTCATTTGTCATAGAGCATACAAATACAAGTTTTAACATAGACCACACCTCCTCTATATAGGTGCAATAAAGTTTTAGTTTACGTACAATCGTCATAATTTCCACATCATTACCTAACATGGACAGACATATATCAAAAGAGAAAATTAATAAAACTCAAACATTATTGCCATGCATTCTTTCATCCACCTAATATAATATGCATAACAATTATTGATATAGGTAGTTATAATTCATTTGTTTACTTAAGCTTACTTCCCAAATATAATTTTTCTTAAGTAATAGGTTATGCAAAATATTTTTAAAACCAAAACTAATTCTTATTTTCAAAGAGAAGGAATCTTTTAAGTTACCTTTGAACACTATAGTATAAGGGTACAAATAGATAATCAATGTATATAGGTAGTCACAATGTTGCAATTCAAAAATAGATTTGTTAGTTCCTACCATAGATTTGGAATTCACAATGTTGTATAACATTTAAGAACAAAAGTTCTTATCTTCTAGGCCCTAAGTTTAACACAAACTATACTATACAAACTTCAATTTACATATACTTGGTTTTTTCATTATAAGTTAATTTGGTGGAATAATTCTATCTCATTCAAATTCTCTAAGGTCCAATGCTAGATGTTCAAGACATTCAATGTCTGATTTGCTATAACAAGAATTTATGGGTTTCTTGACACCATCATACACTACCCCATTCAGTTAGATATAACTTTAAAGCTTAAATCTTTTATCTCTATTCCCTTATTCATCTGTAATGTAACTATGACTAGATTACTTAGCTTTAAGCATATCTTTTATCAACTTTCCACATCCTACTAAGTTTAAACATGAGTTATTTAGTTCCTTTTCTCCATTTAATTTTATTACCCACTTTTTTATTATACTTTGTTACTTCTTTTCAAGTATAATAAATTGGTTATTAGAATAATCATTTCATCTTTACCCAGTAGACCTGTTGTTATTTTGCTTATTTCATTATAAACAAAATAGCTAGATTACATTTACTTTAACCACCTAGGCTTTTCATAATCAATTGATTCCTATTAATCAATTCCTAATATATCATGCTCATTTATTTCTCTCATGTATCTTTACACCATTTAAGTATAACATCTAATACCATGAAACACTTTTAAGCTTAAACAAATAAGTTTTAGTAATGATTGTTAGGAATTGAGATTATTACATGCAGCGGAATTTCAAAAATTTTGATCCAAATTCTACCTAAGATCCATGCAAAAAGTATAAATCAATTATTAGGATTTTACCTATTGGGCACTCATATTTCTACTAATCAAAACTTGAGAGCGAATAAATCAAACGTCGACCGGAAGGTACAGTGTCTCTACGGTATCCACACGGAGTGAACAATGACCTCTCGCCCTCCATGAATATGCTAGGATATGTTTCTCTCTCTAGGAATTGAGATTTTGATGTTTTCTGAGTGATTTAAGGTTTAAGGAAGCCTATGAGCGTATCTCTAATGTGCTGCCCTTAATCCCCTTTTTATAGAACTTAGGCAAGCCACAATCCTAGTCCTACTAGGATAATGCTTCTAAAATCTTAATCACACTTAACAACTCATTTTATCCTTATCTTAAAGATAATGAGGAGAGATATGACTTATCTATTAATTATCTAACATTATATAATATTATCTCATAATATAAATATCTTAATATTAGATAATTGCATATAGTTATCAAATATCAAAATAATATTATCTCATAATATATTTATCTAATATCTGATAACATAATTATTTGATATTACTTTAATATCAAATAATATTACATAATATATATATTATGTGAATTTATTATTCTTAATAATATATATATGCACGAAAATAAGTCCAATTAATTAGATGTTAATATAATTAAAGTCTAATTAATTATTATCTTATTCCTACTCCTTTTTGTGTGACCTTGTAGGTTCTTACTACGTTGACAATGACTCATTATTGAGCCATAGACAGTAAGCAGTATCTAGCAATACATCACTGCCACTTAAGTAGTAAGAATGTCTATGATTCGACATCCACCTAATACATGATCAACGTTTTGCATCATAACCTTTTTGTAATAATATCCAAATTAAACTAGAGGTATGAAATGTATCATCCTTGTCAACGTTCAATTTATATTTCTTGATATCGAGTAGACTTAAAATAAATGATTAATATCACATATTAATTCAATTGAGCATGGTCATGCATTTCTATGTCTCACTCAATCAAGGGGCCCAAAGATATTTCTCTTTTATAGAAGAGTAATAAAATCCCATCTACATCACTCACTTCCCTCTGCACAATTTATGACACACCCAATCAATGCCCTACTTGTCATCTTAATTAAATGTGATATAGGACAATATTAAAGTGAGTAATTCCTCATGTAGGGAACCGTAGTTACTTCAGTGTAAAGGTTTATGTATATTTGTGATCATATGAGAATAACTTATAACACGTCTATCCATGTAATATTCTCATAGTGGGTCAATCCAGTACATTGTTAACTAGCAATGTACTTATGTATTAACTTGATATCATATATCCATGATTTGTAATCATCAGTCACTATACATGCTAGTCTCGATGTATTATTACTATCTTTTTCATAATAATACTTGACTAGGAGTATTTCAGGAATAGTGAAGCTATTCCAAGGATAATTATTATATTAAGTTATAAATTGCGCATAATAATAATAAAATTATAAAAATAAAATATAATAATTAAATTACCTAAAATAAAATATAATACATTGTGTATAACTTCATTTATCTATATGATTGATTCTAGGACACACACCAACAATGATATCTAACCAAATGCTTCAAATTTCAAATTCCACAGTGTAAACATTCATACCTTATACTCATAAGTAAAAAAGTTATATACATCTCATTAATTTAACAATAATTTAAAAACCTAAAAATTTTGGTTTAATTTGTTATATATAAATTAAATCATATCTAACCTTCCTCCTGTACAACTACCAATAAGGGATCTAAGTGATTGATACATAAAATGAAAATATTAAATCCAAACATCAAAGCTTTATGTCACATTAGTATTATATCACCTCTAACCTCTCTTTAGATAGCTTTAAGCATGTTCTTACATGTGTTTGTACATAAAACTATATTACACTTATCAATACAAAAACAAGTATTAAAATCTAAAACTTCAGGGTTTCATAATACATTAAGCCATTTTCTTATATCCTTTCCTTTTTAACCAGTATAATTGCCTTTACTAATTCTTTTCATCTCCATTTCGCATATTTCTTACCATCCAACTTCATTTTATATGAATAAGTATGTGTAATATCTTTAAAAATATTAAATCTTATAATAATGTTTAGAAATAAGGCCATAATTGACTATAGGTGTCCAAGGAGCAACTTTAACATCTATAGTCAATAATGTAGTTAACTACATAAACCTAAAAAATCACTCTAACTAAGCATAATCAATAATATCTACCTAAATGGTAGCATTAATGGTTTCCTTTCATCTTTTTGATACCTCACTCTTACCCATAGGTTAACTAACCACTTGAGCTTATCAATATATTACTTTATGTATATTAACCTAGTATTAGATCATCATAAATCATTAAATTAACCTAAGTTGTAACATGATAAAACATTCACTAATATGACCATTTAAGCAAGACCATGCGACCTATATAATTTGAATAAATAATGTACTTACTTAACAATTATTTTATTTTCTAGTGTTTTACTCTTATACTCAAGCATGCTACATATTCCTTAAAATCTCATCCTTCCTAATTGAAATTTCACATTTCATCATGCTCCAAGATTTCAATCCTATTAAACTATCTTCTTACAAATAGAATTTTTGTTCTACATAACAAACCCTACTAATTTCTATAATAATAGTTACAATTCACCAACTCATGACCACTACTAAGAGAAAAGCCATACCTTGTATCTGATACATAGTATAATCTTCTAGCTTAATCACAATACTGTTAGATAACTAAAACACTTGATACATCTTATAGACTCCTAAATTTCCCATCAAGATTTATAATTTGTTCTAATTATTCTCATGCATGAAATGTATATAAAAATTTATTTAGCAAAGATATGGTCTATTTCTAGGCATCTCAAGATCTTAATACCTTTAAGCTAGTTTTAAGGTTTGATTCTCTCTCGATAGGCCATATCTTTAATGAAGTATTCTTACAAAATTATTATTGTCCTGAATACATCAATAGCAAGTTAACTCAGCCTGCTATTAATTTATCTTAATGATAACTTGCATCATTACTAAGAATAAAATAAAATAAAATACAAGATGTAATTATTCACTAATAATATGGAAATAAAAACTTTTCCAAGCAAATGTATGTATAAGCAAAGCATATATCCATATTCATCAAGCCTTCTTAAGGCATAAATGCATAAAAAAAGGATATTTATTAAATCCCTTTATTAATTCAAACTTTCAATTTATACTCCTTGTCATAACAATTCAATCGTGGCAAATATTTACAATAGAGGTTTTAATATGTTAAAAAATATCAATTAAATTAGGGATTGAAAAGCACTCACTTTAATTATCCTTGGCTACTCATGGGTGAAAATGGCCCATAAAGATCTTAATGTATGAAAGAAAAAAGGAGAAATCTTCCTATTCCTCTTTTGACAGTTATCGACACACTATCAAGGCTTAGTGCATTCATATCACTTACTCAAATAGTTAAAAATTTCTACTTTATGATTTCAAATAAAATACCTTATTTTGCCCTAGACCTTGCTCGGATACCAATTTTGTCATGACCTATACCTTGAGCACATGACTGGTATATGAAGTCATTACCAAACCCCTTTAAACATGTCTAATGCAATGTTTCACATACAAGTATGATATGCTTGCAAGGAGTATGCAATTTCCAAATGATTCAAATATAAGTTGTATGAATAAATCATTATGCAAGCTTATTCCGATTGTGCCATTGCTTACCTTTATATGGATTTGATAGCTTTTATGTGGATTAATTATGAATTAATTGATATATGGCTTTTCTAATTAATTTTTCAACCTTGAATTACTCAAAATTCCTACAATAATTCATAAACTCTATGCTAGATAACTATCTAGGATTTGATTAATTAATATTAGCTAAATTAAGCAATCATTAAAATCTTTAAGCTAGATTGAAATTGACTTAAAAATAGAATTCGGTTAAATTGAGAAATTAAATTAGAAACCTCCAAATTAATTTCTCAACCTTCTATCTCTATGTATAAAATTGTGATTTACTAACCATAATTCAATATTAAAATGCCAAAAATTCAGAAATAATAAGGATGAATACAAATTATACTAAATCAATATCTAACATATGTAATTTTAAGAAATTAATACAAGTAATTAGGGAAAAAGGAAAACTAACTAGAGAAAGTTAATATTACAAATCATGATCTTATAATTCAGAAAAAGAGAGCTTCAAAATCCTTAAGTCAACTCCAAATTCAACCTTCTATGGCTAGAGAACACAAACTAGAAGAAGAAGAAAAAGAAAGAAAACTATGTTGCTATCTAGAGTGAATCTTTAAGTCTAATTTTATTCTTGCCTTTATATTTGACTTAATTACTCTAAAATCTTATTAGACTTAAATTTTATGTCTTTTAGGATTATAACAATAAGGCCTTTCTAATTTCTAGAAACTTAAAACTTATTTTTGCAAAGTAATTAATTCTAAAATTTACAATAGTGAGATCCCACAAGTCTAACTTCCAACCAATATGAGATTACTTAAACAATGTAATTTGGTAAACCATCAACATAAAACTTGTAGAGCTAGGTCTTATGAAGATTTGGGTACTGGTTTCACATTAATTGGACCTCTGTATCTCCAAATATAGCTAAAAAATTAAAGCAAGCTCAATTGGGCCAAAAATAGGACTTTAGTTTCTTAGTTAAATAAAGGCCTTAAGGAGCTAAAATTAGACTTTAACTAAAAAATAAAAATTATATATCTTTTTTTAAGCTTTTCAACAGGAAAAAATCATCTTGATATGATACTAGAGGCCTAAGATATAGCTGAAAAATAAAAATAGTGTTAAAATCTAGCATTTATTGAATAAATTGAAAACATTGTAAAATTGATTTCAAATTATAAAATAAGACTAATTTTATAAAATTAAGCAAATATAACATACCAAGAGACATGAAATATAAGAAAATAATATAGTAAATATTTTTCTCATCAATATGGCAATTTCAAGTTATCCAAAGAATTAAATGCTTCATTTGACAGTATGTTCAAAATGGTTTACTAACCCATAAATGCACAAGTAAGTGGGGATGTGGATCTCTATTTTTCTAAGCTTGCACCAATAAAGAAGAAATCATGATCCATATTCTTTAAAAATGTCCTAGAGCTTAGCACAATTGGAATAAGCTGATGGACTTAAGTTATATCATGGAGTCTAGTGTTTATATAGTTTTGGACTGATGTAAATTGAATTTGGGTGGTAATGCTAAGTTAGGCACACCTAGTGTGTGCTACAAAAAGTATAACTTGAGTGGTGACATGCTAGTTTTTATGGGCTTTGAGAAATAATTCGATTCATCAACCAGAATTTATTTTTCCTGCTAACTTAGTCAGCATTATTGTTAACTATGCTAGTCAGTTGGTACAAGCTAATATTATTGGCCATAATATTGGAAGCTAAGTGGTAAGGAAGATAGATGTCCAGTGGGAGCCTTCTCTAGAAAGTAGGGTGAAGACAAATACAAATAGAGCTGCCAAGTATGGTCCTAATTTAATGGTTGTGGGGGAATCATTAGGAATATGATTGAGAAATGGCCATCAAATTTTGCTAAATCTTTAGGAAGTTGTTTGGCATTTATTGCAGAGTGTTGGAGAGCAATTTTTTAATCTTCAGATTGTGTGGAATCATGATTTTAGAAAGGTTCAATTAGAATGTGACTCTAAAGCCTTAGTTTGTAACTTATTTGATCTTGCTTATAGTAACTTATTTGATCTTGCTTATAGAGGAAATCACTTGATTACGATTTTATATGATATGTTTAAATGAAATTGAAAAATGGAAATTTAACATACATACAAGGAAGATAATTCATGCACAGATTTGATAGTCAATTTTAGCATCACATTGAAATTGAGAACTCATATATTCCCTAGTCCTCTTCCTTATATGTCCATCTTGATTCTCATTGATGTTTTGAGAGTGTCTAAAACTTGAACTATTATTATTGAGTAGTTTTTTATTTATTTCTTTGGGCTTTGGCTCCATTATATTATAAAAAAAGAACAAAAAAACAAACCATAATCCTACATCAACTTTTAGATGTGAATTTTGGTTATAATGAATTCTGTTACAAAAGGTAAAAATATAAAAATATATAGATGGTAAATACATGAGTGATGCATATTAAAGTTGGTTATATTTCTAGTTTTATATTGGAATTTCAATATTTAGTCTTGTATTTTGTCAAATATTTTAATATTATGGTTAGGTAAATGTTAAAATTAATAATAATTTTCTTATTTCTTAAAATATGGCAATAGTCCAAAAATTAAGTATGAATAATTTCATAGGTTAAGCATTATTATTTACTAAACCATTATTATTACATAGTGAAAATTCACAGATTAACTATTTTGATAGAAGGAAAAATGCAAAAAGATAAAAAAAAAATTTCAGATCCGTGGTGATAGGATTTTATCCACATTAATCTTGAAAATTTAGAATCGAAGTGATGTGCGTTTTACTAAAACTTGTGAGATCAAATTACCTTTTTACTTAGAATGTTACTCCTTTTAATTAAGTGTTTATTATTATACTTATTTTTGTTTTCAGTTGAACACTTTCTATCACTTTCTTGTTTTTATAGTTATAGTTTTTTTTTTTTTGGTTGGGAAGACAATCAAGCAAGAGCCTTTTGCTTTGTAAATAAGAGAAAATTAATTATACTTACCCAGGATTAATTTACATATATTTATATTCTTTTTATTTTTAAAATATATATCCTTATGTCTTGAAAGTACTAGGTGTGCTTACTATACCTAAGGAGAGGTAACAATCAATTAGCAAGTCATTGTAGTACAACGTTGATTAGTAATAAAAATAGAAGGAAAAAAATGTAAAATACTCTTTTAACTTTAATATAGTTGAATATTACTCCTTTAACTTTAAAATTTTTAAAATCACCTTTTAAACTTTGCAAAATTTGAAATTAACATTTACTATTCACTTAATTAATTATTTTATCAAATTATATTTTTTTATGAAGTTTTTAAACAATAGTCAAAATATTATAATATGTTAATTTTTTAGTTATTTTTTCATACATAATTTTTATGTTACATGATTAATAAAAATTAAATTATATATAAATAATTTTAATTAAATACTTGTATATAAGTTATGAAATTATTATCCAAAAAATAACAAAATAAATCAATATTTTATAATGTTTTAAGTCTTATTTAAAAATTTCATAAAAACATCATATAATTTGATGAAATGGTTAATTAAGAAAAATGTGAATGTTATTTTTAAGTTTTGTAAAGTTTAAAAGGATAATTATTAAATTTTTTTAATTTGAATGGTATAATTTATATTATTTTAAATAGAATAAAAAATAAAGAGACTAATGGAAAGAAAATTCCAAATAACTTTAGGATGATTGCATATATTTTAATTCTCTCAATTTTGAAATATTTAATTTAAAATTATTAAATTGTATAAAATGTTAAAATTAATACTGGCTATTCATTTTATTAACCGTTCTATTAAATCATATATTTTTTCATTAACTTTTTAAATATGACTTGCATTATTACTTCATGTTGATATATTAGGCGATTTTCTTGACATAATTTTTATATCATATTATTAATAAAAAATAAATTAATTATATAAATTTTTCATTAATTAAAAAATGAATTCATAATTATGTAAAAAAATATTGTGGTTATCAAAAAATAATGATATTAAGAATATATTTTTTACTTATAAAATTTGTAAAATAAATGTAATTTGAAAAAAAAATTAATTGCATGAATGATATATTTTAATTTTAAATTTTTATGTAATTTAAGAGTTCTGAATTCATGTTTATAATTAAAGAAGTAAAATTCAAACAACTCTGAAGTTGAAATTTTTTTTTTTACATTTTTAAAGAAAATGTAAAATACTCCATTTAAGTTTGAGTGGCTGAATTTTACTCTTTTCAGGTTTAAAAATTTATAAATTATACTTTTAAAATATATGATATTTGAAATTAATTATTTATTTAATTTATATTTTTTTAAGTTATATGATTTTTATAATCTTTTTAACTTACAATTATAATATTATAATATATTAATCTATCTTATAACTTTTTAAATAATTTTATATTATATACTTGCTAATAATTAAATTAGATATGTAAAATTTTAATTAAATAACAGTAAATTATGAAACTATATATGGAAAATGATGAAATAAATTAATAGACTATAATATTATGACTCTTATTTGTAAATTTTATTAAAAAATGATATAATTTAATAATGATTAATTAAATTAATATTAGGTATTAATTTAAAATTTTATGAAATTTAAAGAAGTGGTTTTTAAAATTTTATAATAAAAGGATATAATTCAATCATTTTAAATTAGAAGAAGTATTCTATATTTTTAAAAATAAAAACAAAAATCCAATTTTAAATTTGTTAAGGTCCAGCGGGTGCACATAGAACTACACAGGTGCAAATCTTCTCAATTTTTCAGTTCTTCGAGGGAATCACGCTTATAGATATTCTAAAGTAATTTTCAAAAATATAGGTAGTAATTTCTAATAAAAAATTAGGAATGTTCCATACTTGGGAAAATTATTATTTAAATTTAAAACAATTATATATATATATATATATATATATATATATATATATATATATATGAGCATAATTTCATTTGATGTGTTTTCAACCTTTTTGTATTTTTTTTATAAATACATACATACTCTAATTTTTGGTTCACACTTAAGTGAGTGTAATCTAACATTATTTTTTTTTTAGGTAGGGAACTATGAAGAAAAAATTTATGGTGCTATTATAAATTGAAATTTTAATAATACTTTCTATTATATTTTGAATGGTCTTTAAAATTAAGAGAATAATTTTTTTATTTTTTAAGGAATAATAGAAAGTAATATTGAAAATTTTAGTATTATGATTCTCAATGGGAATAATAAATAATAAATTTCTTCTAATAAAGATGATTTTAAAGATTAAAATAAGCATCCTTTACAAGATTTGGATTTTTTTGTTTTTGGCAATCAATGAGGTTGAGCCTAGCTACACAATGACTATTCTATTAAAAGAAACACCTAAACTATCATCTATACAAAGCTTTCCACATCCATTTGGAACTTCATTAAAAATCTGCATTTCACCTAAAAGCAAATGGTGCCCTCTTGCTGTAAGCCAGTTAGCAACTCTATTTCCTTCCTTGTAAGTATGGGATATTTTTACTTGTCATGTTCTTCCCATCAATTCCCTAATTAGCTTAATTAGTGGTGAGTAAGGGTGTCCAAGTCCATTTCCATGGATAATGAGGTGATAGGTTATTTGAGAATCTAATTCAATCCAAACCTTTCTAATTCCTTTCTTCCAGGCTAACTCTAGCCCTGTGACAGCCCCACATAATTCAGTAAAAAGAACATTGCCTCTCCCAATATTTTTTGAAAATCCACTTATCCAATCCCTTGCATAATCCTCAGCATGCCCCCACAAGCTGCAAGTTCTCCTCCCTGTAAATAAAAGCCATCTATATTTACCTTTATCCACCCATATTGAAGGAACTCCTAACCACAAGTTATTGCCACTCTATTTTATCTCAGACCAAAACTTGATAATTTTCTTTAAACCCCAATAGCTTCTTTAGTCTTTGAGTAACAGACTATAACCAAATTAGCATTGCTTATAGAAGTATTATCAAAAACCAATTTATTTCTTTATATCCATAACTTGCAACAAGTGATTTCAAATATAGATTTCTAATCCAGTTCTTCATCTCTCCTTACTCTGATTCTTATATTAAAGTCGATCCATTCATAGACATTTATAGAAAAGAATTGTTCCTAATGCTGAGGACTTACTAGTCTTAGCCATACTTGAGAAATGCCATCATAATCTCTAAGCACATATAGGATTGATTCATTGTTTTTTGTACCTAGGACAAGCATCCACTGATGTTAAGTGTCTGTGAAATGTTGTTGTATTCGTTAAGAGAGCATTACTTGCAATCAACCAAATAACACTTCAAATTCTTTATGGACCATTCCATTTCTAGATTTTGCTCCATAATTGTCTATTAGACTCATTATCTCCAACTATGAATTAGTAAGTTGATTTCATTGAAAAGCCTTCATCTTTTGCAAGGTGCCATGAAACTTCATTTAGGCCTAGGTTTTCATTAGGAGGAAGGACATTAACTATTCTTTTGCATATACTTTTTGGAAGAAACTCTTCAAATTTAGACCAATCCTAACTACCATCATCCTTTACAAATTGATTTATTGTAAGTTCTTTTAATTTTGAAGGGATCTCCTTAGTTATTACTTCCATAAGAGGACAATCCCTAACCGAAGTATCTTTCTAAAATCTTATATTTCTTCCATCACAAATTACCATTTTAAAACCTTTAGAGAGATTCTTCCAAACTTTGCAAATGTCTTTTCAAAGATTAGATTGAGTTTTCTTCCTTTCAACTTTGGGAAAATTAATTTTTCCATATTTATATTTCTCCCTTAATACTCTTGCCCATAAAGCATCCTTTTTAGCTACCAGGTTAAAACCTACTTTCATGAGAAAAGTTTCATATTGATATTTGAATTTCTTGATACCCAATCTTCCATATTATTTTAGTTTACATATCTAATCCTAATTGACTAGGTGAGGCTTCTTCTTTTCATCACTTGATCCCCATAAAAAAGTATGCATCTTCTTCTCTACTTCAACATAAATTTCAAAAGGTAGCAATGTTGTTTGCATAGTATGCATCAGGAAAGTTAATATGACTACTTAAGAGAGAGTTAATCTTCTAGCAAAAGAGAGCATATTAGTCTTCCAATTACTTAGCCGTTGTTGAAACTTTTCAAGAATATGGGCATAAGTAGATCTAGTTACTCCTTCATGATGTAGAGGCACTCTTAGGTACTTTCTTAAATTAGTTGTGATTCCAAATCCGAGCTCTTGACAATTTGACTTGCTCTTGTATGATTCATATTTTTTAAAAAGATACTTTAGTTTTATCAAAATTCACCTTTTGTCTTAAAGCTTTTGCAGAAAAGATCAAGACAGCTCAAGATACTTTCAACATGATCTAGGGAAGCTTCAGATAATAGCATAAGGTCATCTATGAAAAATAAATGAGATAAAGAATAATCATTCTTGCTAACTTTGAATGGCCTCCACCCTCTTTGATCCATTACTCTAGGAATACAATGTGCCAATCTTTTCACATATAACATAAACAAATAAGGTGAAAGTGGGCACCCTGTCTAATCCTTCTAGAGGGATAGAAGGGTTCTATCTAATTACCATGCTAAAGAACTTTCATATTACATGAAGAGACATATTGCATTATTAGGTTGATCATACATGTGGGAAAACCTATCTCTTTCAATGCATCTTTAAGGAATTCTTAACTTAAATGATTGTATGCCTTTTCTAAATTAACTTTGATGGCCATGATTCCTTTCTTCCCTTTCTTGGTTTTCATAATGTGAATAATTTCCTATGTGATTACTATATTATTCGAACTACGTCTCCCTAGTACAAAGCTATACTGATTAGGAAAGATTAAGTGGTTCAGGTTAGGTTTAATTCAATTTGCTACAATTTTTGTAGCTATTTTGTATATCACATTGCATAGGCTAATTGTTAGGAATTCGGATTATTACATGTAGTGGAATTTTAAAATTTTGATTTGAATTCTACGTAAGATCTATGCAAAAAGCATAAATCAATGATTAGGATTTTACCTATTGGGCACTCGTGTTTCTACTGATCAAAACTTAAAAGTAGATGAATTAAATGCCGGCCAAAAGGTACAATGTCTCTACTGTATCCACACGGAGTGAACAACGACCTCTCACCCTCCACGAATCTGCTAAGATATGTTTCTCTCTCTAGGAATTAGGATTTGATATTTTCTAGGTGATTTAGGGTTTTAGGAGGCTTATGAGTGTGTCTTTAATGTGCTGCCCTTAAGCCCCTTTTTATAGAACTTAGGCAAGCCACAATCCTAGTCCTACTAGGATAATGCTTCCAAAATCCTAATCACACTTAACAACTTATTTTATCTTTATCTTAGAGATAATGAGGAGAGATATAACTTATCTATTAATTATCTAATATTAGATAATATTATCTCATAATATAAATATCTTAATATTAGATAATTGTATATAGTTATCAAATATCAAAATAATATTATCTCATAATATATTTATCTAATATTTGATAACGTAATTATTTGATATTACTTTAATATCAAATAATATCACATAATATATATATATATATATATTATGTGAATAACACATTATTATTCTTAATAATAATAATAATAATATATATATGCACGAAAATAAGTCCAATTAATTGGATATTAATATAATTAAAGTCTAATTAATTATTGTCTTATTCCTACTCCTTTTGTGTAACCCTGTAGGTTCTTACTACATTGACAATGACTCATTATTGAGCCATAGACAGTGAGCGGTATCTAACAATACATCACTACTAGTCAAGTAGTAAGAATATTTGTGATTCGACATACACCTAATACATGATCAATATTTTGCATCATAACCCTTTTGTAATAATATCTAAATTGAACTGGAGACATGGAATGTGTCATCCTTATCAATGTTCAATTTATATTTTTTGATACTAAGTAGACTTAAAATAAATAATTAATATCATATATTAATCCAATTGAGCATGACCATGCATTTCTAAATCTCACTCAATCAAGGGGCCCAAGGATATTTCTCTTTTATATAAGAGTAACAAAATCCCATCTACATCACTCACTTCCCTCTGCACAATTCACGACACACCTAATCAATGCCCTATTCGTCATTCTGATTAAAGGTGACATAGGACAATATTAAAGTGAGTAATTCCTCATGTAGGAAACCGTAATGACTTCAGGTCAAAGGTTTATATGTATTTGTGATCATATGAGAATAGCTTAGGACACGTCTATCCATGCAATATTCTTATAGCAGGTCAGTCTAGTACATTATTCACTAATAATGTACTCATGTATTAACTTGATATCACATATCCATGATTCGTAATCATCAGTCATTATACATGCTAGTCTCGATGTATTATTACTATCCTTTTCGTAATAATACTTGACTAGATGTATTTTAGGAATAGCGAAGTTATTCCAAGGATAATTATTATATTAACTTATAAATCACGCAAAATAATAATAAAATTATAAAAATAAAATATAATAATTAAATTACCTAAAATAAAATATAATACATTATGTATTACTTCAATCATCTATATGATTGGTTCCTAGGATACACACTAACAATCTCTCACTTGGACTAGAGCCAATCATTCATGTATCTAATACTAAATGACATAGTATGACCATCATGCTTTTTCTGTGCTAAAGGCTTTGTCAGTGGGTCGGCAATATTATCATCAGTTGGTACTTTGCATATCTTCACATCTCCTTTATCGATGATTTCTCGAATGAGATGGAAGAGCCTAAGTATATGTTTGGATCACTGGTGAGATTTGGGTTCCTTGGCTTATGCAATGGCTCCATTGTTGTCACAATAGAGATCTACTAGGTTTGCAATGCTAAGAACAACGCCAAGTTCAGTAATAAACTTTTTGATCTAAACAACCTCTTTTGACACATTAGAGGCAGCAATGTACTCAGGCTCTGTAATAGAGTTAGCCACTATTTCCTGCTTTGAACTCTTCAGCACACAGCACCACCATTTAGGCTAAATACATAACCTGATTGCAATCTAAAGCCATACTTGTCAGATTAGAAACTGGCATTAGTGTAACTTTTTACAACAAGTTCTTCCTCTCCTCCATATATTAAGAATGAATCCTTAGTCCTTCTTAAGTACTTAAGGATATTCTTAACGGCAGTCCAGTGAGGTTTACCTGAATTTGACTGGTACCTGCTCGTCATGCTTAAAGCATACGAGACATCAGGACGAGTACATATCATGGCATACATGATAGATCCAATTGTTAATGTATATGGTATCTTATTCATGTGGTCCTTCTCATCTTGTGTCGAAGGACACTGAGCTTTGGGCAAATTTATGCCATGCGACATAGGTAAAAATTCTCTTTTAGATTCTTGCATGTTAAACCGTTTTAATACTTTATCTATGTATGTACTCTAACTTAGGCTAAGCAATTTTCTTGATCTATCTCTATAGATCTTAATACCTAGTATATAGGCAGCTTCACCTAAATCTTTCATCGAGAAACAATTCCTTAACCAAGTCTTTACTGTTTGCAGTGTAGGGATATCATTTTTTATGAGTAGTATGTCATCTATATACAATACAAGGAAAATAATTGTGCTTCTACTAACCCTTTTGTAAACACAAGATTTATCTTCATTTTTTATGAAACCAAATTCTTTGATTGCCTCATCAAAACAAAGATTCCAACTCCGTGAAGGTAGCTTTAATCCATAAATGGATCGTTATAACTTACATACCTTTCCAACAATTTTAGGAATGACAAAACCCTCGGGCTGTGTCATGTACACATCCTCGAGGAGCTTTCCATTAAGAAAAGCAGTTTTGACATCCATCTGCCAAATTTCGTAATCATAAAAAACTGCAATAGTAAGTAAAATCCGAATGGATTTAAGCATGGCAACTGGGGAATAGGTCTCATCATAGTCCATACCATGAACTTACCTATAACCTTTTATGACTAATCATCCCTTAAAGGTTTGCACATTACCATCCATGTCGATTTTCTTCTTGAAAATCCATTTGCACCCAATGGGTTTTACCCCTTCAGGTGGATCAACCAAAGTCCATACTTAGTTAGTATATATGGAATTCATCTCAGATTTCATGGCCTCAAGCCACTTCTCAGAGTCTGGCCTTTTTATAACTTCTTGGTAAGTTGTAGGCTCATCTTGATCCATGAGCAAAAAATCGCCATTTTGAGTCACAAGAAATCCATATCTCTCGGGCTCATGGCGTATCCTACTAGACTTACATGGCCTTGTGTTACTTGAGCTAGTTCCTGACCTACAACATCTTGTAGTCTTTTTTCAGGCTCTATTATAGGTTCAGTGTTACTTTGTGAGTCTCGCACTTCTTCGATTTCTACTTTCCTCCTATAGTTTTTCTTAGAGATAAATTCTCTTTCCAAAAAAATATCAATTCACGCGACAAACACTTTGCCTTCACTAGGATTATAGAAATAGTATCCCTTAGTTTCCTTAGGATACCCTACAAAGTAGCACTTGTCCGATTTGGGTCCGAACTTATCAGAAACTTGACGTTTTACATAGGTCTCACAACCCTAAATCTTCATAAAATACAAGTTGGGACATTTTCCAGTCCATATCTCATATGGAGTATTTTGAATTGTTTTAGAGGGAACACAGTTAGGGGTAAAAGCAGCTGTCTCTAGAGAATGCCCCCAAAAGGAAGTTGGAAGATCTGTATGACTCAGCATAGATCGTACCATGTCTAACAAAGTACGATTCCTCCTTTCTAAAATACCATTCCATTGTGGCATTCTAGGTGGAGTGAGTTATGATACTATACCACACTCCTTTAGATAGTCATTAAATTCTTGGCTTAAGTATTCTCCACGTCGATCTGATCGAAATATTTTAATACTTTTACTAAGTTAGTTTTGCATTTCATTCTTGAATTCCTTAAATTTTTCAAAGGATTCTGATTTGTGTTTCATAAGATACACATATCCATATCTATTGAAATCATCAGTAAATGTAATGAAGTATTAGAAACCTCCTCTAGCAGGTGAACTAATAGGCCCACATACATCAGTATGTATAAGACTTAATAGATCATTAGCCCTTTCACTGTGTCCAGTGAATGGTGTTTTAGTCATTTTACCTAGCAAACAAGATTCGCATATTTCATATGATTCAAAAATAAATGAATCCAAGAATCCATCTTTATGGAGCTTGGATATGCAGTTCTCATTTATATGGCCTAAACGACAATGCTAGAGATAGGTTGGATTTAAATCATTTGATTTAAATCGTTTAGCGTTTATGTTATAGACAGGTATTTCAAGATCAAGAATATAGAGCCCATTGAACATTTGTGCACTGTAGTAAAACATTTCATTTAAGTAAACTGAACAACTTTTGTCTTTTATTATAAATGAAAAACCTTTCTTGTCCAAACAAGAAATAGAAATAATATTGTTGCTGATAGCAGGCACAAAATAACAATCCTTTAATTCTATTACTAAACCAGAAGGTAAAGATAGATAATATGCCCCTACAGCTAGCGCAGCGACTCTTGCTCCATTGCTAACTCATAGGTCCACTTTGCCTTTAGCTAAAGTCCTACTCCTTTGTAGTTCCTGCACATTTGTACAAATGTGAGAATCGCATCCGGTATCTAATACTCAAGATGTAGAAGTGGAAACATTAATTTTTATAACATAGATACCTAAAGCGGAAGTCTCACTTCCCTTCTTCTTTTTTAGATCTTCCAAATAAACCTTACAGTTTCTTTTCCAATGTCCGGTTTGACCGCAATGGAAGCATGTCCCTTCCTTAGCTATAGCCCCTTTTAGTTTCAGTGCAGAGGATTTAGACTTTGGCTTGCCTTTGGATTTAGAATCCTTCTTGTTTTTGCCCTTACCTCTTCCCTTGCCTTTGCCCTTTTGAACCATTATTATGGTATTAAGCTTAGTCTTTTTCAAATTTTGTTTAGTAGTTCTTAACATGCTTAACAATTCTGGAAATGGTTTATCAATTTCATTTATGTTGTAATTCATGATAAATTAACCATAACTCTGTGGCAATGATTGCAAAATTAAGTCAATGGCCAACTCTTGACTTAGTGGAGCACCCAATCTCTTAAGGTTCTCAACATACCCAATCATTTTGAGTACATGAGGCCTAACAAGGTTTCCTTCTGTCAGTTTGCACTGAAATAAGGCTTTTGTCACCTCAAACCTCTCATGCCGAGCTTGGCTTTCATAAAGCTTCTTAAGATGCTCAAGCATGTCATAAGCTTCCATGTTCTCATATTGCTTCTGAAGCTCAGAGTCCATGGTAGCCAACATGAGACAACCGATATCTAATGTGTCATCATGATGCTTCTTGTAAGCATCCTTTTGAGCTTGAGGGGCAGTAGCTTTAGGTTCTTGAGGAACAGGTTCCTCTAGGATATACATTTTTGGCTCATGTTTAAAGACTATCCTCAAATTCCTGTACCAGTCCAGGAAGTTTGTCCCATTCAGTTTGTCCTTCTCAAGGACCGATTGCAGTGATAAGTTATGTGATATATTTGCCATTGGTTATCTATGACAGAAATATGCAAAGTAAGTATTAAATTTAAAACATTTAATAAGGTCTTTTATTAACTGTACCTCCCACTATTTCATTCAAATTAATAGCCCTCACTATTAATTCAGAAAGTCATATTGTCTAAGCTTTCTAGTGGGCCAAGATCCATATTTCACCAAGCCTTAAGTTAACTTTGGCTAATCACTTAAAACTTAGTTATTTAGGTAGGCAACACTTGTCAATTGTATCATATACAACTCTTGGATAGTTAGGTAAACAACACTTGCTCTAGTCCATCTTATGAACTAAAGCCCAACTATATGCCTCTAGATCTCAATTCTATTGAAATATCTTAGTTAAGTCGGACCTAATATTTGACATTCGAATATTACTATTATCCAGTCGTATCTCACCAAGATAAACAAGGTTCCTTGTTTTGGCAAACCTACCTTATATCAATCGAGGCCTTGATGAGTGCCAAACATTGGAAGGCATCATAAATTATTACTAACTTAATATTTTAGATGAGGGATTTTAACTTAATTATTATTAAATCTCACCATAACTAGCTTATTTATTTATGCAATATATCTAGCATATCTCATATATCATATAAAGTAAATGAATAAAAATAGACTACCGTATATCATATATCATGCAATGAATAGAATTATCACATAGTAGGAACACATTCTATTATATAATAAATGCATACTCATCAATATCATCACATAATAAAGAAATTAAAATGTCACATAGTATGACCCTAAAATTCTATTTTCTAATGACATTCCTAACTAACTCCTTAGCTTCTTCTTATCCTATAGCTCTTTAGCTTCTCATTATTCCAAGCCAAAAATGCTCCATTGTAATTACAAATTTACAACAGAAACCCTGAGCTTCATTCGAGGGGAGTGAGATGAGAAGAGAATATATATTAGAAAAATAGAGGAAGACATGACACGAAGGTTGTATTTAAAATCCGCCCATAAAAACTCCAAGGGCCATACTATGCAATACATTCATGCATCATATGTAATAATTGCTAAGAAATATATGTAACCAAGATAAGGAGGATGATTGACACATATATTTCATAATATAATCATCATAAAAAATCATATTCTAAAACAACGTCTTAAGAACAAAAATAATTTTTAAACGCTACACAGAGTTAGCACGGTTAGTAGGCGAGGTTTAAATGGGCAGAGCCCCTTGCCGGGGGGCGTGGGGGGCGGAGCCCCCCGAACTAAAAATTGAATTCATCTGACATTCAAATTTCAATTCATTTTGCTAACAATTGACACACCCCAAGTCAAACAATTTGACTATATGATTAACATTCAAATCATAGTTCCAAAATAGGTTTTACATTGGATAGATTTAGTCACATCAAATATATCTAACTTAATTCAAACATATTAAACAATATACTTCATATATTAATCTAGATTTATTTCAAATCACATTAAAACAAATTTAACCAGATTTATATGTCAAGTCAGATTCGGAATTAATCATATTGATTTCGTGCAGAATAGATCATATTCTTTAAATTTAGATTATATCACATATACTATACAAATTCAAGGTTTCATCATATGAAAGCTCAGAATTAAATACTAATCCAGAATGCATATATATATCACACATATATAACCTAACTTACGGATTAAGTTTGATTAATTCTTATTCATAACAGATCCTCTTTACTTCAGAAAATGATTTTCATGTAATTAATCTTATTTGTTCTATTTAAAACAGAACCCATAATCAATCACAGAAGTAAATTCAAATTCAAATAAAAAACCCAGAATTACGCATGGAACAGATTTGAATGTGAACCAGAAAAATGCATAATCAGATTTATACAATTTATCTCATCAATTGTTAATCACATTCGAAATACAGATTATATATATCGTATATATAGATCTACCAAATCAGAACCAAACAACGAGTTTGCATATATCTTATATATATCTTCAGTTTAAACAAAAACTAATTTGATATTTATTTATCACATAAATGTTCATCAAAAATACAATTCTGATTTAAACTAAAATAGAATATTTATCATATAAACATTCAGAAAATGGTAAAACATATAATCAGAACTATATTTTTGCAAGAAGCTCTGATATCATTGTTAGGAATTCCGATTATTACATACAGTGAAATTTCAAAATTTTGATATGAATTCTGCCTAGGATCCATGTAAAAAGCATAAATCAATTATTAAGGTTTTACCTATTGGGCACTCGTATTTCTACTGATCAAAACTTGAGAGTAGATGAATCAAATGCTGGTCAGAAGGTACAACATCTCTACGGTATCCACACAGAGTGAATAATGACCTCTCGCCCTCTATGAATCTGCTAGGATACGTTTCTCTTTTTAGGAATTAGGATTCGATGTTTTCTGAGTGATTTAAGGTTTGGGGAGGCTTATGAGCGTGTCTTTAATGTGCTGCCCTCAAGCCCCTTTTTATAGAACTTAAGCAAGTCACAATCCTAGTCCTACTAGGATAATATTTTTAAAATCCTAATCACACTTAACAACTCATTTTATCCTTATCTTAGAGATAATGAGGAGAGATAGGACTTATCTATTAATTATCTAATATTAGATAATATTATCTCATAATATAAATATCTTAATATTAGATAATTGCATATAGTTATCAAATATCAAAATAATATTATCTCATAATATATTTATCTAATATCTGATAATGTAATTATTTAATATTACTTTAATATCAAATAATATCACATAATATATATATATATATATATATATATATATATATATTACATGAATAACACATTATTATTCTTAATAATAATATATATATACGAAAATAAGTCCAATTAATTGGATATTAATATAATTAAAGTCCAGTTAATTATTGTCTTACTCCTACTTCTTTTGTGTGACCCTGTAGGTTCTTACTACGTTGACAATGACTCATTATTGAGCCATAGACAGTGAGCAGTATCTAATAACACATCACTGCCACTTAAGTAGTAAGAATTTCTGTGATTCGACATCCACCTAATACATGATCAATATTTTGCATCATAACCCTTTTGTAATAATATCCAAATTGAACTGGAGGTATGGAATGTGTCATCCTCGTCAATATTTAATTTATATTTCTTGATACTGAGTAGACTTAAAATAAATGATTAATATCACATATTAATCCAATTGAGCGTGGCCATGCATTTCTAAGTCTCACTCAATCAAGGGACCCAAGGATATTTCTCTTTTATACAAGAGTAATAAAATCCCATCTAAATCACTCACTTCCCTCTGCACGATTCATGACATACCTAATCAATGCCCTATTCGTCATCCTAATTAAATGTGACATAGGACAATATTAAAGTGAGTAATTCCTCATGTAGGAAACCGTAGTGACTTCAGGTCAAAAGTTTATGTGTATTTGTGATCATATGAGAATAACTTATGACACATCTATCCATGTAATATTCTTATAGTGGATCAGTCCAGTACATTATTCACTAATAATGTACTCATGTATTAACTTGATATCACATATCCATGATTCGTAATCATCAGTTATTATACATACTAATTTCGATGTATTATTACTATCATTTTCGTAATAATATTTGACTAGGGGCATTTTAAGAATAGCAAAGCTATTCCAAGGATAATTATTATATTAAGTTATAAATCGCACAGAATAATAATAAAATTATAAAAATAAAATATAATAATTAAATTACCTAAAATAAAACATAATACATTGTATATTACTTCAATCATCTATATGATTAGTTTCTAAGACACACACCAACACTAATTAGTTTGAATTGCTTGAAACATTTTGGTTTATCTATTTTAGGAATTAACACTAGTAAAGTATCATTTATATCCTTGACTCTTTTTAGGTTTCTAAAGACCTCTAGAATTAGCTCACATACAAAATTTCTAACCATATTCCACTAACTTTATAGAAAGCAAGCATGAAGTCTATCTAGTTCGGACACCTTATGAGGATTTAACTCAAACATAACCTTTTTAATCTCTTCCCTCATAACTAGAACTTTTAATTCCTCTTTAGCCATGTCTTGCAATATTAGGAATGAATTTTTAATAAGGAAATCAATAAGTTCCTAGTCCTCCATTGAGAATAGCTTTTGATAGAAAACAATTGCATTTTCCTTTAGCTTGTTATCATCTATTATCCAAACCCTATTGTCATCTTTTAACACAGTTATCTTGTTTCTTCTTCTTTTAATGATTATCGAAGCATGAAAAAATTTTGCGTTATTGTCTCTATACATAAGCCAGTTATATTTTGATTTCTAATTCTATTGGATTTCTTTCTGAAGTAGAATTTTTTCATAGTAGCCCCAAAGTTATTTTTTAAGATCTTCTAAGAAAGGATTTAGTCCTTCAGATAGTTTACCCGTTATACCCTGCAACCTTGCTATTAGGCATTTTTTCTTCTTATAGATAATCCCAAAAATGTTATTTTTCCATTCAGTTACTCTAGATACAAAGACATTAATAGTATCTTTCCACCTATTAGATCTTTATTAAGCTTTAGCCACTATTTTTGGAAATGATTCCTTAAGTAACCAAGTTGTAGAAAACCTGAAAGGCCTGTTTACTTTTATAGAATTCTCTCCTCTTTTGATTGATAAAAGTAATGGTTTATGATCATATTTGAAAAGAGCCAGATGATATAAAGCAACATCTAGAAATTTCATTCTCCAATTTATGTTGCATAAACCTCAATCAAGCCTCTTTTTTATCCCTGCTCGTTCCTAAGTAAAAGCTAGTCTAGAGAATCTCATATAAAAAGCCCACAAGTTTTTAGACAATCCATAAATTTCTAAATGCTCCTTCAATTTGGTTGGGTACTTAATTTATCCTTCATTGATAAATAAGAATTAAAGTTTCAAATTCTGATCCATGGTCTTTCAATATTTGTGGTTAATCCCTACAAGCTTTGTTAGAGAAACCCCTTCTCTTAAGGTCTTGGATTGGTATAAATAAAAGTCATCAAGCTTTCATAATCCTCTTGAATAAAATAGGCTTTTGTATGAAGGAATTGTTGATGTGTCTCCACAATCTCCACTCTCACCTCTTATTCATCCCACAATAACCAAATCCTTCTAGAATAGCCATTAAGATCCACCCAGTGTACTACATCAAAATTGAATTTTTTGACTAACTTATCAGGTTTCTATCCCTCTATATGTGTTTTAAACAGGGCTAGAATTCTAATAGTATACAAACATTTCAAATCATGAATTAGTCCAGGAAAGGACTTTGCTCTTATTCCTATGCAATTCCAGGCTAAACAAGACATATTGGAATATATTAAAATAGGAAACTTCTCCCTTTAAATCAGATGATGTACCTTCATACCTCCTAGAGCTTCAATAGCTATCTTGCTCTCCATCATTTGAAGTTGTCTATTTGTTCTCTCATGTGATCCATACACCAATTTTTATCTAGTGGTTTGGGAGGTTCCCTTATTACACCATTATCCGAATCCATTTCATCAAACATCTTCGAACTGCTAGGTTTTCCATAAGCAAGGTTGGAGGGGCTATGATTCATTATTGCCTTTAGTTTAGCTCTTACTCCTTTAAAAGGAGATAAAACTAACAAGAGTTTATTTCTTGTAATCTTAAAGCTATTTTTCAACACCCCTACATTTTCCTTTTTACCCTGATTTTGATTATTTTCCTTACTCTTCTTATCTATATTTCTTCCTTGCATGACTTTGCCAATATTTGGGTTCATTGGGGGGAGAACTCTCACTTCTTCATGTTTCTTCTCTTTAGAGTAGTTAGAGATATTTTCTATCCTTTCCTTCCTAGTCAAGTCATTCCTAGATGTATCTTTATTAGTCAGAATTTCCTATTTACCTTCTTCCTCAAAGTTAGCTAACACATTAAAGCATGAGCATTCGGTTCTTTGAATATTTATTTTTTTCCACCATTTATTCTATTTTTTCCCTTTAATTCGTAATTTAGCATTTCTATTGGTTTTTTCCTCCACCTTTGCTATAATTACCCTTTGTCTTTTGAACAATTATCCATGCCCCAATCACTTCCCTTCTTACCTGCACTTTTGTTTTTTGGATAGCTCTTAATATTTAGGAGCTTCAATACTCCTCTACTCCATCACATTACCCTATACTTCCTACAACTAAAACAAATAACATGCAATCCTTCATATTCCACTCTATGTATCTTGCCTCAAAGCTTGAACTTAGAGAGGAACTATTTTCGTAAGTCAATCTCAATATAAATCTGAGAAAATTTTGCTCATTCTATCATATAATCTTCCTCTACTTCACCTTTTCTTAAAGTATTATTATCTACCTTTAAGGTCCTACCAAAGTGATTCCCTAGCTTCTACAAGAAATGATAGTTATAGTATTTAATTGGTAATTTAGGTACCCACATCCAAATTGTTATTTTCTTGAATTCATCATTGAATAGATCAAAATTAGGTTTTTATCTCTGTATAATGAGGTAATGATTAGCAACCATCCATAGTCCCTTTTGAAGTATGTAGTTGTAGTCTTAGGTATTTTGAAACCTTACCAAGAAGTAGTCATTTTCCATGTCAATGAACTCAAAACCTCTCTGTATACCCCATATTCTCTGTAGTCTTTGTTATAGGAACTTTAAACCCAATCTTTTCCCCAACAGTTTCACTATTGGAGCCATTCTCCAAGGTTTGCATAATTCTAATCTTTCTTCTCTAGATACTACCATATTTGGATAGAAAACATCTTCTTCTTTGCTGTTATTTTCCTCTAAATTATCCTTTGGTTCTTCCAAATTACGTTCATCCTCTTTATCACCTTTCATCACTTTATCATCCTCATCCTTTCCTCTGTTGATTCCCAACAAAGTGTCTTTGTAAGATACTATAGTTCGTATAACATTTACCTTCTCCTATTGATCAAGCATTTCCCCAAACACTTGGTGCTCCATTTAATCTAGGATTAGCTCTTACTTCTCAATCGTATTCCTTTCCTCCATAGAATCGTCCATTTGGTCTTTCACAGTCTCTATTCCTTTAGCCTTCCTTTTGCTTCGAGCAATTAGGTCTTTTTCCTCACTAGAGATCTGCCTTGCCTCCTTTGAAAAGTCACCTATAATTGGAAACGGGTTTTTCGAATTAAAGGATTTGAAATATTTTAAAATTCGATTTATTTCTACAAAACCAACTAATAATTGATATTGATAATATACATATACCCTGATTATTGCACAAATTTTTATTTTTATTCAATAAAAGATTATCAATTATTAGTTTTACTATATGTATATGTTATATTTATAAAATTCACATATATTTAAATATATAATATTTTTTTGAATTTCCCACTTATTAATTTTTTCAATTTAAGAGAAATAAAGATATACGCTTTCTTATTTTAAACTCAAAATTTTCTTTACTAAAATCTACCATTTCAGCAAAAAAAAAAATTGTATTATCCTCCTTCTATGCTAACTTTTAAATTTTAATGATATGTTTGAAAATTATAAGGAAAATGGATAGAAAGATAATAGAAAAAATAAAAAGGAAAAGGTAATGGTTAAATCATAAATTTATTTCTCTTTATTTATATATTTGAAAATTTTTGCTAAATATTTTTAATAAAAAATGAAATAATTAATAATTAAAAGTTCTACAATACTTAAACTTCTCTAACCACCTCCTGTTCCTAGTCAAAATTTTAAATGTCCAACAAGAAGGTGGTGGTGAAAATATGCTCACACGATGAGACTTATCAACGAATCAGGGTTCGAAAAGAATTTATTGAAAGATTCTAATTTTCGTAATAATTACTCTACTCAATCTTATATTGGATTACAAAAATAAATAAATGCCTTTTTCTTTTAAAAATTGTATTTTACCCTTTTCAAATATGAGATTATAGAATTTTACTTCCTTTAATTATAAAAACATAAATTTTACCCTCTTCAATTTTATAAAACTTGAATTTTACCCCACCGTTATCAAATTATTAGTTATAATACTTAACAACAGTTTTGTAATACTCAATGGTGGTTAAAAACTGATGCTATCATCCTTAGCAGCAGTTCATAACTACCAATAAGTGAAATTTTTTTAAAAAATTAGTAAATATAGTGGTGGTTAAAAACTACCGCCAAGTAAAATATAATAACAACGATTTTTCTAATAAATTTTATTAACTTGATAATAATGGAATAAAATTCTAATTTTAAGTTGAATAAAGTAAAATTTAAATTTTTATAATTTAAAAAGATAAAATCTAATAATAAAAGAAATAAAATATAGCTTTCCCTTCGTTTTCCTATCCTCCTCTTCCCCTCCGACGCGTGAAGAAAGATTGAGACCCACTCCTCACATTTCTTTCTTTGTCTTGGCACGCACGCGAAGTCACAGAACTTGCCATCCAGTTTCCTTAGTCAACATCTCATTAAAACACAAAACAAAAGCGCGTCTGCCCTCATCTGTCAGAATTATATCATGAACCTCGCGCTGAATTAAAACGAACAGGCGGAATGCAGAAAGAAGAATATTACAAGAAAATGAATTTCACCAGATATTTGCCGGAGGATTGTATTTACATGATAATCTCCTTTAGATCCCCGAAGATGCTTCAAGAACATGTCTTGTTTTTACTGAATTATCCATTTATTAGTAATATATATGTATATCCTAATTATAATATATATTTTTATTTTTATTCAATAAAAATGATTAATTATTAGTTTGCTATACAAGAGGGATTCTTTAATATCAATGTAAGTTTAAATGACTTATATAAAATATCAATCATTAATTTAAATAAAATTTGTAGGCCAAAATTAAATACATTTTAAATTATTTTTATACTTTACATAACTTGCTTTTCTTTTGAATTAATACATTAAATCAAAATATCACATCATTAATATATTAAAAATTTATTATATTAATAAAAACAATTCAATTAGGAGCAAAAGATTTCATTTTAAAATTGGAATCTTCATAAAATTGGTAATGTGAGTTATTAGTATAATTATTAAAATTACAATTTTAATTCTCTTTGTTCTCCTTCTCCTTCTGGCCTATAATTTTTTTTCTTTATCCATTTTTCTTATTATTACATGTTAAGATAATCAAATATTAATTTTCAAATCATCTATTTATTTTAAAAATCATCATCAGATTACTAACTTTATAATATTCTATTTTATCATTCTATATGTATGAAAGAAAATGTGATTATTGTTTTTCGAATTTAGAATTTAAAATAGCATATTGTATGGAAAATATTTCAGAAATATGTTTATAATATAAATATAAAATCAACATATAATGTTAAAATAAATAAAAGAAGTTATATTAATATTAAACTAGGAGCATATACACAAATAATTAAAAAAGAAAATTTTTGTTTCTCATTTAATTATTTTTTGCTAAATAAATGTAACACTCTAGAGTTGTAATTATAATTTTTTATTATTTTAAGTGTTTCGAGATATTTATTCAAATTAGCAAGAATAGTTAAATTATATTTATTTATGCCAAGGTAAAGGCTAAATATTTTTATATAAATAATTAATTATTGGGGCACTTAGAAATTAAGGGTGAAGTACTAGTTTGGTAGATAACCTTTATTAAAAAATTTGTACATTTATGAAAGTATCTATTTATGAGATGATAAAATGTTTTTCCCAAAGTTAATGAAATTCTTTTAAATGCTTATTCATTTTAGGCATTTAAATTTATTGAGTTATTATAAAACAAGTTATTAGGAAGGGTGAAAAAAAAAAGAGAATATTCAAGAGGGATAATTTTGAGATAAGTAGGTGAGATCAAATAGGAGTGGAGTGGTATTATAAATGAATGGATGAGGTTTCATTCTAGAGTTTGACTCACACCTATGAGAAGCACACAAGCAAAACCCAAAGCTTTATAAATTTTCTTTTTCTCTTCTCTCTTCTCCTTACCCATGGAGCCCCTCTCTCTTTTCTTCCTCTTTCCTACCCTTCCTTTCTTTCTATTTCTTCCTTATCGAAAAGCTATTGCAACTATTGTGTTTAACACTTTTTGCTATCGCCCTAGCATTTGCCAACATGGCCATTGGTTCCCTAGATACCATCATTCCTTTTTCCTTGTTTTTGTTTGACAACAACTGGCGAGTTGACGGAGAAGTGCAAGATTGTGGCCAAGTTCTTGCCATTTATGGCAGGCCATCCTCTAATGGGAGTGTTTCCCTTCACCAAGCAACTAATTACTAGTGCAACAATAGGAGTTCAATTCAAGTATAGAGATAACACTTCATATGCCGAGTTTCCTTCATTTTTTGATGTGATCTTCCTTGTTTCGGCTACTGCGCACCATTTAGTTCCTTTAAGAGCCACTTTGCAATTGCAGTTACTTCTTGAAGTGGGAAAAGATCACAGATTTGTTACTTTATTCATGATAGCAAAAAGCATTGGGATTTCCCTATTTTCTACTAAGCTTATCAATTTTTTGGTATAGGTGAAGCTCTGAAGAAGCTATCTTGAAGAGGTGAACTAATCTACTTCATAAAATTTTTATATTTATGCTGTTGTGAGCTCGAATAAGAAAAACCTATTTTTGCATGATTTGATAAAATATGATGATGACTTTGAAAAATAGGATTTTTTGATACTATAAGATGTTAAAATATCATACTTGAAGTACTTCTTGTTGACCTTGATTTTACCCAAGAGGGGGTGAACTGAGTTTTGTAAAAGTTTAAAGCAAACAACTTATATATAAATAATAATATGAAAACATATTAGTAAGATAAGTACATTTAGAGGTTTTTCACAAAATGAAGTAGAAAAAATAGAGCAATTTTAGATAAATAAGGGGGATAAAAGAAAGAGAGATCACTGCTATTTATAGTAGTTCCAACCTTGAAGATCCAGCACTTCAAGGTGTACATCCACTACCAAGCCTTTTTGACTTGGATTTTAACTCTTGATCACTATCTCTTTAAGTTTTGGGCACTTGAAGAAGTCTCAGTACAGTCTCTATTTTTTTTCTTCCAATAATCCCTTTGAGAAACCTCTCTCAAAGCTTTGAATATCTCAAGAGAATCACCACTTTTAAAGTTTCTAGGGATGCCTCACCCTAGTTTTCAATAAGTGAGAACAACTAGTACAATTGACAAGCTTTCAATGTCTTAAAAGATGAATTACACAAGAGAGTACTAAGAGAGGAATGATTCAATCAGATAAGCTCAGAGATTCTCAAGATATGAAGAAGTGAAAAGATGTTTATTGTGCCTATGTAATAGTATATGCTCACTCTTGTATTTTTGAATTGAAATGAAACCTTTATATAGAGTTTGGGAAAGGTAAAAATCCGTTACTTAGAGAAAATAGCGGTTATAGAGTAGTTGGTGCTTTGTGAATAAATTGGTGAATCGATTTAGGCACACTTGAAAATTTTGAAAAAGGCTTGATGAATCGATTGGTGAATCGATTCATATTTGAAAAAATTATGAGATGAATCGATTGGCTAATCGATTCACTTATCCTTATTTAGATTCTGGAAGACAAGCATCGACTGGTGAATCGACTCATATATTTAATTTACTTGATACCTAAATCGATTCGTGAATTAATTCATGCATTTCATATTGCTCTCTAGATGCTTGGAATCGATTGGTGAATCAATTTATGCATTTTAGATTGCTCTCTAGATGCTTGGAATCGATTGGTGAATTGATTCATGTATCCAGAAATGCTTTCATGCGTGAATCAATTGGTGAATCAATTTATGCATCTCGAAATGCTTCTTGCATGCTTGAATCGATTGGTGAATTGATTCATACACACAGAAAAAGACTTTTGCAGGTGATTTTGATACAGAATAGTAAACTTTTCAAATGCATAAATTAAAAACATTTTCTAACAAAAAAGGCACAGTAAATGATGTTTTCTTTTGTAAGAACCCTGAACTCTTTTAATGAATAATTCCTCTTTACAAAGAGATTATAATCCTAATTAGAATGATAAGACTTTTATCACTTTTGTATCAAACAATATAATCCTAATGGTTTGTTATCATCAAAATAAATTCTGAAACAATGGTTAAGAAGGAAATAGGGGCTAAGGCTAACATTTCTAAGATGTTACACCTTAAGATTTTGGATGATTTGAAATTAATCTAAAAAACCTATTAAACTATTTATAAGTGTTTTGACAAGTATGATGATGCATAGGAAAAGTATGATTTTTATTGTGAAAGATATTATAATAATATAATTAGAGTTTATAAAGGGTTACATTATGATAATTAGGGTGATTTAGATATGATTCAAGAGACTCAATTATGTATGAAAGTTGACCTAGTAAATTTATTAAAAAAAGTTAATAGATATGTATATATATATATATATATATATATATATATATATATATATATATATGTATGTATGTATGTATGTATGTATGTATGTATGTATGTATGTATGTATGTATGTATGTATGTATGTATGTATATATATATATATATGTATGTGTGTGTGTGTGAATACATATATAAGAAATTATACATATAGTTTTATAAAGTACGATAACTATAGTACCTTTGGAACATGAAGTTCTCACATTCTAATAGTTTTATATTTGATTTAGAAAAGTTCCCATTTGTGAAGAATCTCTAAATTCTTTATGATAATTTTGAGAACGTAAGGAAATAATGATAAAAGATGATAAAATAATTGAAATGAAGAATTTAAAGCAATCAATTTTAATATTTTTTCTTGTACAAGTCTAATCTTAGAAGTACTATATGATAGCATGTTTTAATTTCATGGGTTAACTTTAGAAAAGTAAAGAACTTAATGATCCAGATTGATAGTATACCATGACATGAATTTGGAATTGAAATAGCTGAGAATAAAATAGAAAGTACTTATATATTTCTAAATTATTATTATTATTATAAAAGATGGAATAAGAAGAGAAGGAAAGATGAAAGTGGAATACTCGAACACTCTAAAATAAATGAATGGAGGCTATCAAGTAAATATATATATTATCCTAAATCAATATTTTCATAGTGTTGCTTAAATGTTATAATTTATGTTCCTATTGATAATATAATTATATATAGATGTATATATATATACACACATCCATGTGTGAGTTCTCAAAAAGTACAATGGTATAGTACAAATTTTGATCTAATGCCCTTCATAATCATGCATGAATAATATAGAAGTGATGTTCATGATATCAGTATGATTATTTGTTTGAATGAATATTGATTAAATATGTTTTAAAATTATGGTGGTACTATTTCTAACTATGGATTGATGGTAATTAAGTTTACATTGATTATTGAATGTTGTGGCCATGCAAGCTCTACACATTATAATTTTAATGCAATTTCAATATAAGGCAACTATTTTATCATTATAGGGCGATATCAAAGCACACAATAGTATATATACTATAAATTATGTTATGAGTGGCATTGGAAATTGTGAAATATAATGGAGGCAATGATGTTAATATTAGACAGGAAATTCCCAATAGTAAGGTGGAAAAGGTATAAAGCTAATCTTGTAAGGATAATGATAGAAAGTTTATGAAGGGTATAAGGATGGCTTGGGAGACAAAAAGTAGATGTATGTGTATTTATTTTTAAAATGCTATGTATTGTATTATGATATTGATATTAGGTTGTTCTTGGATATTTTTGTTTGATATGGATTTGAGTGAGCTTGATTTGCCATCTAAATGTTTAATAATTACCTAGAATGGGTTATGTGGGAAATCATGATTGTATTATACAAATCTAACAATGGAAACTATTATGGATTTTAATATAAAGTAGATAATTTAAGTTACGTGTAGGTGAATAAAATAGCTAGAGATTTGGTATTTAGAGCTAAAATCTAGAGGCTAAGTCTTGTGATGGTTTTCTATTTTACTGTTTAATCATTATTTACTTATTTTAGTCATTGAGAACTAATAATATATTAGTAAACATATACTCACTAAGTTTGTAAAACTTATTCCTTCCTTTTAACATATCTAGGATAAATTAAGGCTATAAAGAATGTAACATGTGTAGAAGTCCAAGGTAATCTAAATAGAAATTGATAGTTCGGATTTTGTTCGATGTGCTTTTGGGAATTAAATTTAATGATCTGAGTTATACATACTGTTAATTCGACACTTCATATGTTGAATTATATATATATATATATGTGTGTGTGTGTTTTGAGCCTGTGTAGTATTATATATATGTTTATGTTGCTATCATATCTATAAAAAATACAAGCTTTATGATTTAGGGCATGTGGTTCTTGAAAATTATTTAAAAATAAGAAAAAATTTGTCCATTTTTTTTCATAAAATTGGAAATATATTTTGGATCTCCACAAAAATAAAGATTTCTAGTGGGAAAAATGAACATAAATAATGTTAAGGGTAATGGGTATTGGATAGTAGAATCCATGTTAATCATGACCGAGTTTAGATTGTGACAATAGACTTTACATATGTTAATGATATGAGTATTTCATCTAATGCATCAATTGAAAGGAAAAATAAGTTAAATAAAGTGTAAATTTATATAAAATGCATTGGATCTTAACTTTTAAATTTTATTGTGATTGGTGGTTATAATTTGGTATAAGTCATTTAGATTTTTATCGATGTCAATGAAACCCTCATCTTACTATCTATATATTAATTTTGTAAAATTTATATGTGTAGAAATATGTAAACATTTTTTTTTGAATTTCTTGCTCATCAATTTTTTTTAATTTAAAAGAAATAAAGGCACAAATTTTTCTACTTTAAACTTAACAATTTCTTTACTAAAATCTTCCATTTCAATTAAAAAAAACTTTTGTATTTGTCTCCCTCTTAGGCTAACTTTTAAACTTTAATAATATATTTGAGAGTTAAAAGACCAAAAAAAGATAAGAGAACAATAAAAAAAGAAAAGAAAAGAAAAGAAAGATGGTTAAATCATAATTTTATTTCTCTTTATTTATATATTAAAAAACCCCAAATATTTTTTATTAAAAAAGTAAAATAATTAGTAATTGAAAGTTTTACAAAGCCTTAAACTTCTTTAACTATTAGGGGTGAAATTCCAAGTTTGACTACTTCAAACCACCCGCCTGAACATGACTTTCACCTAAAATAGTCTGCTAAGGGTGGGTAGCATTGAAAAATTAGTTAATTTTGGGTTTATTTTTTTGTCATTATTGGTTAAGGGCAAGTTGGGGTAGAAAAGGGTCTTTAACTAACCTTAATCACTTGACATCCATCCTTTGTGCTTTGATATCAAAGCTTTGTAAGTAAAAAGCTTCAATTTCATAACTTATGTTATAGTTGATAATTTGATACTTTGATATTACTTACAATATTGATATTTATTGTAGTGGATAATTTTTATATTAATTATTATCATTAAAACTTGATTTGTATCTAATTTAGCTTGATATATAATTTGACTATTCAATTATAGCTTATTTTGTGTTTGAAAGCCTTTATTGTCTGTAAGCTAAATTTGATGAATATTTTTGTATTATTATTGTATCATATTTATTTAGGGGTTATAGATAAGATTTTTGCTAAATTCAAGATTATTTTGACAATTTCAAACTAATCCTTACTGCTCAAATCCATTTAAATCCAAAATATTCTGTTAAGAACGAGTGATATTAAAAAACCAATTAATTTCAAATTTATTTTTTATTATTATCAATTAAATGCGATCGGATAAAAAAGGATCCCTAACTACCTCTAACCATCCAATCCCTACCTTTATTAATCACTTACTCTACCTAATCAAAATTTTTAAAAGGCTACCAACAAGGCTGTGGTAAAAGTACGTTGTACTCAGATAAACTTAATTTATTAGTAAGTCGGGGTTTGATAAAGTTCTTGTTAAGAGAAAACAAATTTATTAATATCTTAATTTTTGAAATCTCCGTCGACTTGACACTATTTTGGGTCAATAAATAAATAAATGGTTTTTCCTTTCCCATACCCCTCTCCTCTACCCCTCCAACGCGTAAAGAAAAACGGAGGACTCCGCGAGGATCCACTCCCTCCTATTTCTTTCTTGTCTTAGCACGCGTGCAGGGTCACAGAACTTGCCACAGTTTCCTTGGTTAACATCTCCATGAAACTCAAAGCAAGGGGTTGTTGATCTTTGATTCACCGAAAGCGCGTTTGGCCTCCACTGTCAGAATTACATAAAGCAAACGCTGAATTAAAACAAACAGGTGGTATGCAGAAAGAAGAATATCACAAGAAAATGGATTTCACCGAAGATTTGCCTTTAGATTGCTTTCCCATAATAATCTCTTTTACATCCCCTAAGGATGCATCGAGAACATCTCTTGTTTCTTCTGCTTTCAAAGTTGCTGCAGATTCAGATGTTGTGTGGGGAAAATTTCTGCCATCGGATCTTGAAGACATAATTTCCCAATCTTCATCCCCAACTCTGAATTCATTGCCCAGGAAGCAACTCTACTTTCATCTTTGTGATCATCCTGTTCTTGTAGCCAACAACACCATGGTAAGATCTGAACTCAGTTTAATTTTACAATAAAACAAGCAATTATTACTATTTTTTTTTGTTGAAGGAATTAGTACCGTTTTGCTATATTCGAGTATAGATTTATTATTGAGATCCAATTGAGGCAAAGCTGCAGAATGATTTTGGATTATTTTGATTATATTCCTAGAATAATTAGTTTTGAGTTTAATTGATTTTGCGTAATTAATTTGAAAAGAAATTATTGTTTTATATTTGAAATATTATTTAGTAATTAATTTTGTTAGGAGCATAATTAACGGAGTCCGCATGAGCCCTGAAGGCCATTTGGGAAAAAATTTCGAGTCTTTGTTGTATTAACTTAACTTCCCAACTTTTGAATACTTGAATTTTTATTTTTTATTTTTCATTTTATGATTGATCTAGTCGTGGAGGAGCTAGGCTCACTTTTGTAGAAAGTAAATTCTCACAAGGAAGGAATTTAGATAATAAATTTTCTTGTAAATCCTTCAAGAAGACCTCATAATTATTTAATTGATTAAGAAAATTAAAATTATTGCAGAAAATTCTTTATGTGTAGGATAAGGTGCTTTACAAGTTTCTACCAAATATATGATACCTAATTATACCTTCCAATTAGTGCTTTCTGTTTTCCTCTCAGTAACTGGGGGGAATTAATTTGTTCGCTGCTTTGAGTTGTAAGTGACACTAGATGTTGGGAAAATTGACAATGCGAAAGTGATGTGTTTGGTATAATACAAAATTAAAGAAGCATAAAATTAGTAAAGCACATATAATTTAACATACTTTAACTTGGGTAAAAATGATAAATAAAATTTATTAAAAAAATAAAAAATAAAGATTATTTTCATTTAAATGGGGATACATATTCTTACAAGTAGTATATATATTATTCACACGATACAAATTATCTCATCAAAAAAGTAAGAATTAAATATAAGATTTTAGATAACTCTCATGAGAGTTTCAAATAGAAACTCTTTCACTTCATATGTTAATTTTTTCAACAAATTGTTTATACTTAAATACAATATATTTATAGGCCTTAAAAGTTTGTTAAAGCAAAAGAATCCTAATTCAAAATAAAAAATAATCTCAATTTAGCAATAATTAAAATTTAAGTAAAATTTTAATGATTTCCATATTAACATAAATTCCATCATCAAAAGTTTTCAAGTTCTAAATCTTGTATCATATTCTCTAAAGACCATAAATGTTTTCAAAACTCTACCCCCGATGTAGCACAAGCATTTTATACAAGTATCAAATTTGCTTCACTTTTTTCACAAAGAGTTATCCGGATAAAATCATCAGAATATAAAATAAAATTGTTCAAACAAAATTTAGGATCAATAAACTTCAAAACAAATACGTGTCAAGCCTTTACTCAATTTGAATGTAATAGCAAAATCAACCAAATCATTTGAACAAACAATACTTAAATTTAGTAGAATTGGGCTTTGATACCACTTTGGGTAATTAGCAATGTAAAAGTAATGCATTGACATAATACAAGATTGAAGAAGCATAAAATCAATGAATCACATATAATTTGACATGATTTGATTTTTATTCTACTTCATAGATGAAGATAATAGACCAACTTTGCCTAAGAATGAATCCAAGAGAAAGTTATAGAATGTTAGACCATTCTCAAACCCACACCTCGATACATTTAAAATATACTTTACCTATAAGTTATAACTACAAGGGGGGTTATGACTCTACATGCAAATAAGATCATGTCACGGTTGATAGTTTTCTAATTGAAATCATGTGGCGCATGTTTGTCACTTTTGGTGAATATATCAACTTTCCCATTTAAACTCATTCAAGGCACTTTTCGTAAAGATAGTGGAACTTGCAAGTCTGTAAACTAATATCGTATGTCACTAAAGCGCTCATGCATACCAAATTGCAAAATCCTTCCATGTATGAAGCTTCCAAGCAATATGGGTTAAAATAGACAATTGAGTAGGAAGAGAAGTACTTCGTTCGCTTAGTTTATGTCTCATTTCATAGTTTAAAGTATGCAAGGGGATAGCCACAAGTCAACACACTCTCGTCTCTAACTTAGTGTTTAGGCGCCCCATCAAGCCCTTGGTATACTCCATCCCTTTAAAGAATATTTTGAACAAAAGACTTTTTGGCATAAGTAGATATATTTTTTCTGACTTGTCATGAGTCCTTTTCACCATACTTCGGATGTTCATTTCACTCAATAACCAACTAACATGAAGATAAAAATACGAGAATTATAAATATAGGCCTCTCGAATTTCTTCGAATTTTCAAACCATTTGAAATGATCAAAATACCTATAAATTTTGAAAAATCAAGAAAAATAGTACACTATCTGAATTGATTCTAAATTTTAGCCATAGATCCATCACAACATGCTATATTTTTTTTGTTAAGTATGATTTCAATCCGAGCACGTCTGATTGTTAAATTGTTACAACTGCCATCTTATGACATGTTTCCTTACTTCAAATGTCAATGCCCTCATTGACGCGTCAATTTGACATGACTCCATGAAAAATTTATTTACACTTTTAAAACTTCATAGTGGTCTTCAGTCTACTCTTTTGAGTTACTTTCTTGACTGACTTAAAGTTTGTCTTTTTGAGTGCTATGTTTTTCATCTTGAATTTAAGCTATCTATCGCCTCTGTAATATAAGTATTCTTTTGGCAAAAATGCATTCTCCAAAAATTTCTTAAAGAGTTACCTCTATAGTCTCTTTTTAAAGTTTTCTGACACTTTCTAGTACTACTTACCCACAAACTCTCTTAAACTCGTTACCTCTATAACTCATTGATGGGTAATTGCCTCTACAATTGTATGCTTATTGCTTTTGTAGCTTGCACGGATGCCACCATCACAACAAAAGTGTATGCTAGCTTTTTAGTTTATGACTAATGCTTAGCACTTTGAATTATTTACTAATAGGTATTTTGCACCTAGTGTCCAATTCTATCGATATAAGAGATAAGCTTGATGTACGCGGGAGGCCCCATAACCTCGTTCCCAAGTCCACTTATTTGCTTTTAGTCAATTTATTGCACTTTGTAGTGCTATTTTTACATTCGATTGGATCCTCTAATCCTCTTTAAATTGATATTCACTAGTATCTCTTTGACTATCACAGCCTATTCGGAGTTGATATTTTCTAGTATTGTAATCCTCACGACTCCTCCTTAATGTGCATCCTTCAATGACTTCATAAGCACATATTTTGATGGCTTTCCCACTTCAACTCGTAGAACGGGGTTGAGTATAAAACATCCTCCACTCTAACTCTAGTTTTATGTTGCTTGTGCACTAGCAAACATGAGCTTAATATTGTGAAGTCTTCTTAACCAACCAATTATGTAATATTAGTTTGCTACCACTCCTCCAAATCATTGTTGTCATTCTGTCAAACAACTATATAGCTTAACTCACAAAATCGAAGAATCATGTGAGAAGATGGTCCATACTCCATCCAACCTACAGATTGTGCACATAGCATCGATAAAAAATTTTTTTTGTTAATTCATAAAGTACTTTTTTAATTTTTTTTTCAATTTTTTTTTAGTGTCCAAATACTAACAAATTTATTTTCAAAATTTTTTGCTTTCTTCATGCATTACTTACGCATTTTGTAAATCCAAGGAAAGGGTAAATAAGCCAAACCATACGTACTAGACTGAAAAATGTTTCCGCGTATACAACTAGACCCCCGCTTTCGAATTTTCTTTCCTTTTGTTTTCACAGGCAGCCAGTAATTGACCTAGAAAGCACATGCTGGGTCTCCCTGACAAAACTACATGAACTCCACTAGGAATTATAACAAACCGGAGGTGTGCAGGGAAAAACAAAAGAAAAAAAACCAAAAGAAAATGGATTTCACCAGAGATTTTCCTGAAGAGTGCGTTTCCAAAATAATTTCTTTTACATCCCCTAAGGATGCTTCAAGAACATCTCTTGTTTCTTCTGCTTTCAAAGTTGCTGCAGATTCAGATGCTGTACGGGGAAGATTTCTGCCATCGGATCTTGAAGACATAATTTCCCAATCATTGTGGCCAACGTTGAATTCATTGTCGAAAAAACAACTTTACCTGCATCTTTGTAATCATCCCGTTCTTATCACTAACAACACCATGGTAAGGTATCTGTACCTGGCTTAATTTTAGGATTTTGGAGAAGGGTATCTTTGTTTAGTACTTTTAAAAATAATTTTTTATTTTTTTAAAAAATAAAATTTGTTTGAAAAATCATTTTCAAAATTTATTTTTAAAAATTATAATTTTAAATATGTAATTGAAAAATAGAAAAATATAAATAATTTTTTTATATTTTCTTAATTTATTTTCATAGATGTCAATTTATAATTAAATAAAATATTATTTATTTATTTATTCAAATGCTCTTTATTATTATTTTTATTTAAGTTCAAAAATAATTTTTGAAAATAATTTCTTTAAAAAAATCTAAATAAATCCGTATTTTCCTTTAAGAGCTGGTTCTATTTTACTTAATTCCAGTTGAGGTCGAACCTCGCCCCTTATGCCACTTTTGAGAGGGGTTAAACGGAGTATGAGAGCAAAGGATATGTCATGTTATTCTTTTCCTTAATTTTACGACTAATGGTCCCAAATCCTCGTACACTCTGCATAGTTATATGTCATGTCCTTTCAATATGAGAGATTTCGGAAATAAGGGAACAGGAAAATGTTCTCTTAGTTTCTATTTGTTTTAATAAAAAAATAATTCTTTTTTATAAATATAATTATAACATATTAATATGATGAAATATGTTCACTAAAAATTTAGTTTGTATCTTATAAAATTGAATTTCTTTTAATTTTATCTTTCATTAAAAATTTATATTAATTTGACTTTCAAAGATTAATTCTATTTTAAATTTTAGTCTCTTTGTTACACTAAAAAATTAAACAATAATTATGATGAAAGCATTTTACTTAAGTGGCATTCGATATTCTTTGAAAATTTTGCGCCTTCCGCTATATCCAGGATTCAATCCCTAGTCTTTATGTATGTACGTTTAGTAGTTTAATCATTCCTACGATTATAAAAAAGAAAAAAATTAAACAATAATTATAATTTTTGTATGATGAAATTTCTACCAATTTTGTTTCTTACTAATGCTAATTGATATTAATTTAATCTTTAAAAATTAATTTCTTTTCAAAATTTAGTCCTTTAGTCATTAAGGAAAAGGGAAAGTTAATAATTGAGTTGGCACCACTAGTTCTTCGTGCACATTCAATGATAATTTATAATTTGAAAATGTGTTCAAATATAAAAACCATCATTCTAAATATAGATTATTTGACATCCAACATTTTTTTTGAATAATATTAACAAAATTTCTTTTATAAAATTTAAAATACTTAGAGTGGAAAATTTATAAAATATATCTTTTAGAAACCTTAAAAAATAATTTGATTAAAAACTTATATGCGTATAAATTATTAGTTGGGAACTAAAATAATACTTCCATTTTTTGAGATATAAAATTGATACAAAGAGAATTTGTCAATAATAAAAACTTAGAAAGGGGTAAACTAGAAATAGTAATATCAAATTATTAATTTTATTGAATTTTTTTAAAATTTATTTTGATAAAAAAACTAGAATATTATACTAAATCATGAGCCAAGAACCAAAATGATATTTACATTTTCTTAGAGATGAGATTGATACAAAAATAATTTATTAAAGACTAAAAAAGTGTTTAGTATTTTAATTATTATTTTATATTCATTTATTTATTATTAAATATTTTATTATCTTTATTATTATAATTATTATTTTTTATTATTGTCATTTTATTTATATTATTATTACTATTATTCATATTTTACTTTCATTATTTATTATTATCATTATAGTAAAATACTTTACCCTCACTTGAATTTAATTTTAAAGGGATATTTAATTTGTGAAATATTTTTTAACATTTTAGAAAATATTTTAAGGGAATATTACATTTTTATATTTAGTTCAAAATTTTAAAAAATGTCTATAAATATCACATTTTTAAAAATATTTTTAATCTAAAATTTTTCCAAAATATTCCATAGGAGCAGATAAGTATTTTATATTCTCATTGGATGGGAATGTTAATACTAAAATAAAAGGATAAAATTGTTATTGTATTTAATTCTCTTTTATTTAAAATTTTATTAAATAATTTTTAATTTGAATTAGAAAATAATCATCAATTTTTTTTTAAAATATTTTATTATTAAAAATAAAATAAAATTATTTTTTAATTATAATTTCTTTTTATTATTATTTCTAATATTCAAAAGATTATTTTAATATATTTATATATACATATAATTTATTTCTTCGAAGAATAATATAATAGATTTGGAATTTTTTTTAAAAAAGGTATATTTATACATAAAATATAAAATAATAAAATTTTTATATTAGATAAGAAACTACAATATAAAATATAGTACTAATATGAAATATAATTATGGAAATGATTTAGCAGTGAGCATTTATAGTTTTGTAAATGAAAAAATATCAAGTATATTTAATACTAGAATAATAATTTAAATAAATTATACTCACTTTCTTTTAAAAATCAATCTAATAATAATAATAATAATAATAATAATAATAATAATAATAATGTGACTAATGATAAATATATCTTGTAAAGGTAAAGAGTTTAGAACAATGAATAAGCAATCAATTTATATATAATTTATTTCTACATAGGATTATAGTGTCTAATTGCTACCAAGGGTAGCAACCAAATTCTATTTTAAATAAAAAATGTACTAATTGCTAAAGTATAATATATTAAATATCAAAATATAATAAAGTATAAACTATTTTTATATATATTTCAATAAATTTTTAAAGGTTAAATATTAAGATTTAATTTATTATATGTTAAAAAAATTATTTATGTAAAAATATGATTTATTATATTATATTTTATAATAGAAAAACTTGATAAGGAAATTTTTAAAATGATCTTAATATTCTTAAAAATATTATATATGAATTAAACATAATAATATAACATATATGAGAATCTGGTAAAATATTTTCAAAAAAATTTATAATGAACTAAACATAATAATATAACTTAAAAATATTACATTCGTATTAATTAAATTCTTAGAAGTCATATTTTCAAAAATATACACATTCTCAAGAATGTAAGATTTTACGAGTCAAACGCCACCTAATTATGTGACCCTCCTCTCAACTTTAAAATTATATATATACCTTCCTCAAATCTTATGCATTAGTCCAAACACAGAAAAACATCATTAAATACTGTTAAGTTAGCAGCTAAAAGCATTCTTTCACTCTTTAATTGCTAAAATAATCTAGGAATAAATTAATCCCCTATTGCAAATTAATTTGAAAACTAATTTCTCAAAAAAAAATTGGCAAAATAAATTAGCAACATAATTTGGTGTTTAAGCTATCAAACTAGTTGAATTAATTTGCCAACATAATTTAGTAGTTAAGTTGCTATTCCTATTAAATTAGTATGTCAAAATATGATAAATTGAGTGTTAAAAGTTAAAAATGTAAATTAAAATAATATAGACAGTTAAAACAGTTAATTAAGTAGGTAACACAACATATTGAATGTTAGAGGGTTAATCATAGCCTCTTATTCCCTTTATTCTAAAGAGAAAAGTTACACCATAACCTTTCCTTACCTTACCTTTCCTTTTCCTCCTTTTATTTTCCCTTTTACTTTCTTTCATCCATGCAACTCTTTAATTTTCCATAATTGTGTGCTTGCTTGAAAAAATCCTCACCTTTTATAAAAGGTACCCTTAACTATACTTATGTTCTTCTTTGTGAAGTTAATCATCATAATTGTTAATATAAAGAAATTGATTTTTAATTTATTTATTTATTACATACATGAAAAATTATGACATTTTATTATAACAATAGTTAAAAACCATTTACACAAAATCTAATGATTGGTATTTGCATGGGACAGAGATTTTCGTTAGAGAAAAAAAATGGCAAAAAATGCTATATGATTGGTGCAAGAGGGCTTGATATCACTTGGGGAGATGCTTCTCAGTATTGGGCATGGACCACCTTACCAGAGTCCAAGTACTTACTTACCTCCTTTTTCCCTTATTTTTTTAATATGCATTTTAAGTGATTTTGTGTTATAATATTATTAGCATTTTTATGTTAAATAATTAATTGAAATTAAATTAACTATATTTGTAATTTTTTTTTGGAGATTTTCATGATACCATAAGTAGTTTTTAAAACATAATATACCTATTGTTGTTAGCTAATTTAAAGAAAAAAAGAAAGACACAAGGATTAACTAATTACTGCCAAAATTCATTTGAATAGTTGGATAGCACCTTCATAACTCACCTAAAACAAGAAATCACATCACATTTGTAACTTGTGAAAAATTAAAAAAAAAAAAACTCTCCAAGCCTTTGTCTTCTCTATTCTCACTATTTCTCTCTTAAATCTAACATTTGATGCTAAAAAATTTTTAGATCTAATCTAAGATAGATAAGAAGAACAATTGTATGAATGATTAACATTAAATGAAGATTTTCGTGCTACTCAAAGTTTTGAAATTTCATATTAACTTTTAATTTTAATGAGTAGTGATAACTTTCTTGCTCAATGAACAAATCTATGTTTTCTAACATCTTATGGCATTTTATAGAATTGTAAAAAGAGAAGTTGATGATAATGTACTTAATTTGTAACCATGTTACGCTTCATTCTATTGAAAATTTTAACTTTTTGTGAGATTGCGAAAAAAATTGTTATTGAAAAATGAAAGAAAACTTCAAAGGAGATATTAATTTTTCAAAATTTGAATTTGGAAAATAAAGTGGAAAGAAAAAGCAAAGAAAGACTTAAATTAGTAGGTAGACAAGTTGAGAATTTATTCTCTAGAATAGTTCAAATTAAAATTTTAATCTATTGTTAATGATATTTTGCTATGTAATTTACAGTGCCGTATGCTTTTACTTTGTATCTTAACAACACAAAGTTATACATAATTTTAGCTAAATACATGAAAATGAAAAAGAAAAAGGAAAAAGATGAAGATTAAATTCATTTTATGTATCATTTTTGATAAAGGAAGCAACTAATTATAACTTAGACTATTGCTATTGAAGGATAGCAACTCAATCACATGTACTAAAGCATACATGCACTCTACAGGTTTCCTCAAGTGGCAGAGCTCATAGAGGTGTGGTGGCTTGACATCAGGGCAAGGATAGAGACAAGAATTTTGTCCCCAAATACAAGATATGCAATTTTTCTTGTCTTTAAGTTTGGAAGAGAAAAAGATGGATTTGATGACAAATATATGAGATTGAGTGTAAATTACAAAGAAAAAGATGGATTTGATGACAAATATATGAGGCTAAGTGTAAATTATATAGAAAATGAAAATGGGCTTGTGAGGAGAGTGCTTTTAGACATTGAAAGAGAAAGTGATGAAGTACCTAAACAGAGAGAAAATGGATGGATGGAGATTGAGATGGGTGAATTCTTCAATGAGTTTGGAGATGATGGCTTTCTGGTTTGTAGGTTGTTTGATGACTTAACTAGAAAGTCTGGCCTTATAGTTGAAGGGATTGAGGTTAGGCCTAAAGATAGTGTATAAAATCAATGGCATTCTTTTTTCCATTACAACTTATTTAATGGTAAAATTTATTCACTTCCCTTGATACTCTTTTTATTTAAAAGAATATGTCTTCACCTCACTTTTTTTAAAAAAAAAATAGTGAAGGCAACTATATGCTTAAAATAAATGAGAAAGAAGGTAAGTGAATATAAAAAGAAAAGTCAATATATATGAGAGGTTAATATAATTTATCCATTTAATAAAAAAAAGGAAGTTATAGTTAACTCTTCTATGGTTTAATGTAATTACAATTGTATTTCTTTCATTTTTAGAAATATATATAATTACCTTTCTTATTTTTGAAATATAGGAGATTTGAGTGCATGTTTAAACTAGAAATAAAGGTGGGTGAGTCTATATAAAATTGAAAGTTAGTGTATATTTATAAAAATAAAAGGTATGTGAATGTAATTATATTGAATCTAAAAAAAAGTGAGTTTATAAAAAGAGTCAGAAAGTTTGATGGATATTTTGAGTTTATTTGTTTGAGTGTCATTTAATATAAAGATAAATTTGTTGAATCTAGACTAAATCCACCATATGCAAAGATCTTTGAATATAGATTCTTTGCATCTCCATTCTAATTGCCATGAAGAAAATATTTTGCATGCTACTTGTCTTGGTATCAACAAAATATGGTGGTTTTAGCTTGTTAGGATTAGTGAATGGCATTGGTTTTTCTTATCCTTTGTTAGATAATGGCTTTAAAAAATCTTCTCTTCTAAATAGGATTGTGATGATGGTTTTTAGGCAAGGCTTGTTGGATCCTTTGATTACATCGTAAATAAAAGGTAGTTGTTGGGGAAGGGGGTGGTTTCAAGTTTATCATTTCCATATTAAGGTATTAAATTATGATCCATAATTTCACTCAAAAAAATTGTGATTTATAATGACTAATATTATTGTTGTTGACTACTCTACAACCATAATTTTTGCAATGTTACAATCATATTTTTCCACATTTATTTGTAATTTTTATTAATCAAAGCATAATCATAATCATAATTTATAATTTTACTTGACTTATGCTTCATGGTGCCAAGTAGAGTGGACAAATTCCATAAGGCTAAGTGAATGATAGCCATTTAACTTTGAATCTGAAGGCTTTATTAGGAGATTTATATGTTAAGGCAACCACTCAGGAAAGGATAGGGAGTTTTCATCACTTTTATAATTTTTAAAATCTTCATTGAAAAATTCTTGATTTTGGAAAGTTATAGGATAGTGTCAATTTAAACAAATTCAAGAAAATTTTACAAAAAGGTATGTGCACAAAATATAATAATTCAAAATACTTAAGCAAAGTTTCTTATTCAACCACACATAAATAAGGTATCAATGGTCATATGTGTAGATGGATATTTCTTATTATTTAAACATTCAATCAATAATATGAGCATTGAATAACAATATATCTAATGAATTTAATTAACAAAAATAAGGAAATCACAATATATTTCATAAAAAATTAATCAAGTAAACAAAAGTGAGCACAAAAATCATATTTTAAAATATCTTTTCACATAACATTTACATGTGTTCCACGTATGTGCAATAGATAATAAAACTCAGAAAAATACATTGAGCATTACACACCCTTTGTATTAAACTATAGCATCAAATAGCTAAGTGGACATGAACAAAATGTATATAATACATTTAAGATAATATGTATACATGATTTTGATAATGATGAATACAAACTTCGTGCAATACTCATACCTCATTCTTTAAAATCAATACTCTTTTTTTCATTGAATATGAAATAAAGAAACAAAATATGTTTAAGGATTTGATAACTTATCTTTTGTAATGAAATGATGATTTTTTCTTACTCATTCTTTCTTTTATAAAGGTTAAAGTTTCAGCACTTCACTAATAAAAGTTTGAAATGTTCTAGTTGTATCAATCATTCTTCTTCTACTAATTTTTTTTCAAAGAAACTCTTATTAAGAACTCCTTCCTTTTATGACTAAATGTATCAAAATGGATTAATTTAAAATTAATATAATTTTTTTTTACTTGAGATTGAGATTAAGACCGAGACTAATATAAAAAATAAAAACAAAAACCCAACTTGATAAGAGATTAACTTAAAATAACTCAACTTGACAAAAATATACAATTACTAAGCATTGGCCCATTAGCTTGATAATATATAATAAATAATAATTAATTAATTAACTAATGTATATATGTATATATTAAAATTATCAATAAATTGTATTGTAGTACCACTTCTTAAATTTCTTTTCAAAGAAATGCTAGTGCTGATCTTTATTTTAAAGAAGTATCAATTGTATGAATTATTACTATTATATTTTTAAAGTATTTTATTTTAATCATTTTTCATTTTTATCTTTTTATGCAAGATTCTTTATTGTTTCCCATCTAGTTTTAACACTTTGTGTGTCTATTTTGGATCTTGATCCTTGTTTAGTTTTTATGGTTAATTGATCTCTATTTTTCAATTATCATTACATTTGTTGATTGCTTCTTTTTTTCTAATTGCATTGTTATTAAGTAATTATGATTTTTTTAATGGAATAGTATTTGTTACTCGTATGTAAGTTTAAGGATGAAACCATAGTATTAAAGATAAGCACTAGTATAGATTATGATGATTTAGTTTAGATGTTGTGTGTGAATTTTAGGGATCTATTTGCCATGATTTTTTTCTGTCATATTCTCTTCTCGATTATCTTGTTTGTTTGCTGAGGAATAAGTTAGAACTAAAAAATACGATTGACTTGGTTTGCATTTTAAATTTGAAATATGTGAATTTAAGGTTAATATTGGTTTGAGTTCTATATCATATTTGCTCCATGATGGTGTTACTATTTTAGAGAGATAAGTTATTGTTTTGAATGTGATGAGGCTTTGGTTATAAGTTTATGTTCTTCAAACAGTGAGAGGGTTTATTGTCCAATTCATGGTCAGGTATAGTCAGCCATGTTGGTTAGAGTTTTTGTGGTGGTATTGTTAAGTTTAGGAATGCATTGTGCAAGTATTCAATTAAGAGAGATTCTTTTTATTATGTTAAAAATGCAAAAATGAAGTGACAATTATATACTTAAAGAAGCACAAGAAAGGTTGTGAATGGGCCGTGACTGTTTCATTGTGCAAGGTGAATAGTTTTTTCTATATTAAGTTAGTGAATAATCACACTTGTAATCTTGTGTTGAATAGTTTAAGTTAAAAAGGATGGGATCCAAGTTGATTTTTGAATTGGTCATTGATTTAGTTAAGGGATCCCTATCTTTAATAGCCAATGAAGTTGTAAATCATTTTCAAAATAATTATGGATTAACAATTCCCGATTGCAAGGCATGGCATGGCATGCCATGGAGAAAGCAAATGGTATGTTATTTAGTGATTTTGATGACTTCTTCAAACAAATCAATTGGTATATATCTATTATGAATGAAGTGAATTTTGGTAGTTGCATTATGGTGGATATGGATGATAGTAACAGGAGATTCAAAAGGATGTTTGTCACATTTCTTACTTGTATTGAAGGATTCATGTTTTGCAGACTTTTTTTATTTATTGATGAGACTTTTTTGGAGTTTAGGTTTAAGTAGGTCATTCTATCAGCTATTGATAAAGATGACAATCAAGATGAGTTTTTTTTAAAAGTATATTATGTATAATTTTTCAATCAAGAATGATTTTGTTTGCCTATTTGATTGGTGTTATTGTTTAGAGGTCAAACAGTAACATGGTATCCCTTGTTTCTATTTAGTCTAGAAATAGTAACATGGATGGCTTTGTGCTTTTCCCTTTCTTTTGTTGGTATTTTTATTTAAGATGTCCCCTTATCTAGATGTTTTATTTTCAGTTTTTATCAATATTACTATTCTCCAAACTGTAACATGGAAGCATTAGTGTTATTTTTTGGCAGTTTTATTATTAATGAGAGTCGATTTGATTATTTAGTCTTAATTTTTATTAGTTAGATTTATAATTAGATATACTCATTTGGTTACTAGATTGATATTACTATTAGGAGATGAAATAGTAACATGAAAGTAATGTTATTTTTTGTGAGTTTTTCTATTAATGAGAATTGATTTATCTATGTATTGTATTTTTTTTGTTAATGTTATTGTTTTCATCCAAAGAATAACATGGATGTTACAAATCATGTTTCTATTATCATGGCTTATGTTTTTGTTTGTTGTGATTGTTTCATTTCAAGGTTGTTTCCTCTAACTTTTGTTGTAGTTGATTATTAAAATCAAGAAAATTGGTTTTGGTTCCTTTCCTAGTTGTTCACAATACTTGATGCAGATCAATAGGTGACTTTTTTTTTCTAATCATAATTTACGATTGTTTGAAGCAATGCCCAAGGTTTTTCCAATGGCACCTCATTTCTTTTGTTCGCATCATTTAAAACATAATTTAAGGGACAAATTCAATGGTGCCATGTTTTTAAATTCCTTCAGTGAGCACATAGTTCATTTATTTGCAATATGTGCATATTCCCTAATAGTAGGTGCATTCAGTGAGAACTTGCAAGTTTTCAAATATAAAGAAGGTCAGGTTGCTTAAAATTTTTTCATAGGACTTACACCTAAATGTTGGTCGAACTCTTTGAGATGTAGTTGTTGTTATGATGAGATGACATCAAATGAAGTTGAATCTTACAATTCTTAGACTCATGATGTTAGGAAGTTATTGATCACAAATGTGGTTGATAACATTCGTTTGAAGCTAATGGAATGGTTTACTAAAAGAAGGTCCAAATCATTGGATTCAAATAGGGTTATTTGTCTTGTCTAGGTGTCAAGATTAGATTTATACTTAAGGAAGTGTAGAGGTTAGGTTATTAAGAAGTCATCAGAAATTATTTTTGAAGTGTTAGCAGATCCAACTCTGTGAGTTAATATTTCTCAACACAGTTGCACTTGTCACCGGTGGCAACTAGATGGTTTTCCTTATGTTCATGCAATTATTGCTATCAAAAGATGTGAGATTTCTGTGAATAAGGTTGTTAAGAATTATTTCCATATGAGTACATATAGGAAGATTTATGAACAAGTCATACACCTGATTCCTACAATACTAAGGTAGTAGATTGATGTAGGAGAAGAAGCAGCTATCTTTTGACTTCAAAAAGATACAAGTAGATCTAAGAAGATGAGGATTAGGTTAAAGGGTAAGTGTGTTAAGAAAATTAGGCACATAGGATGTGGCAAACTAGGACATCATAATAAGAAAAGTTATAAGGAGTCAGCTTGAATGCAATTTTTATATGGCATAATTGTATTCTTTATAATTTTTTTGCTTTGTAAAAACAAATAGTAACGTCATTCAAATACAATAACATAAGCGGTTATTGGTTAGTATTTGTAGTTAACATGTTTTTGTTTGATTAGTGTTAGTAGTAACATTAACAAAAAAACTTAAATTAAATAGATGAATCAATTCTCAATAATAACAAAAATGTAAAAAAATAATATGTTATTGTTTGGTCTTTAAACAGTAACATCAACCAAAGATAAAAAAACTACTAAAAAAATATTACTATTTGGTCTTCAAACATGTAAGGTTCATGTTATTATTCAGGATCAAAATAGTAATATAATGCAAAAAAACACAAAACTTTGAACAAATAGAGGCTACTTCTTAATGGACTTCGAGAGTATTGTTTCATTAGAGAAAGTGACATGAAGTGATACTTGTGCATTCATATAACCCAAGAAAGACAATGAGTGTACATGTTATTATTTTGCATTTAATAGTAACATTAAAGCATGATAGTAAAATGTTACTATTTTACATGTAATAGTAACATATAGATTTTTAAAGGCAAAACATGACATGTTACAATTTTTGCTTAATTCTTAAGATGTTAGACTAAAAACTATACAATTACTTGTATATTATTGTTTTAATTCCAAATAGTAACATCAAGACAAAAGTTGTAAACATAAGGGTAAATAGATTCTAATTGTTAAAAGAAATGGAAAAGAAGAATATGCTAAATTTTTATTAACATTTACAATTGAGTATTACATACAATTGAATTCGACCTACAAGAAAATTGGAAAGTACATAATAATCATCTTCAGTTAGAAGGATTGAAATCCTTGAGGAAGTTATCCACTAATTTTGCCCTGTATTTTCCTCATAGATTCAAATGAAAAGTATTCTTCAAATTCTTTATTCTTGTATATATCTTTTATTTGTTTGCATACAAAAATGCTACAGTCTTACTTGAAATTATAAATTTATGGAATGAGTTATTTGGTACCTCTTAATTATAGTACTTAGTGGATTAGAAAAGAAGATGTTACTTATAATTTAGACTATTGTTGTGATGACTTTTCGTATGATATGAGATTAAAAGGTAGCACTATAGTTGTTAGTTCTACTCCCATATCCATCTTGTTCTTATAGAGGATTTCATTCTTCTTTTCCTCATAGTAGTCCTTCTATTGTTTAATTACCAAGTTACATAAGATATCAAGTTAAAAAAATATGTTACTATTTGGTTTAGAAATAGTAACTTCAAACAAAAATTGAAAATAAATTGATAAATCAAGCATAATTAATACAAAATAAAAAAATATGTTATTATTTTTAGAACAAATAGTAACATATTATTTTTTTAGGTTTGACATGTTAATGTTTAGCCTAGAAATAGTAACATAACCAAAAAATAAAATAAATAGTCAAATTAAGTATGATAAATAATAGAACTGCGAGAAAATAAAATGTTACTATTTGCATACCAAATATTAACATATTATTTTTTTAGTTTCATATGTTACTATTTGGTATGAAAATAGTAACGTCAATAAAAAAATAAAATAAATAGATAATCAAGTATGATTAATAATGAAACTACTAGAGAATAACATGTTACTATTTTCAGACCAAACAGTAACATTAACAAAAAATAACATATCAGTTAATGTAACTCCAGAATAGTTGTTATTTGATCATAATCCAAGCATCACTCACCACCATTTTAGATCAAGAAGGTATGGATTTGCAATCCTCCTTTTTTTGGGCCTTATGAAGTTATAATAATTCCATTTACATTTTGCATTGTTGAGTACAAACAATGTATAGTGATTAGGGTTTGTGCAATCCTTGATGCTCATTGAATTTATTGGGAATATAATAATTTTTGTAGTAATTGCTTACTCCACCTTTTGATTAAAATTGAGCTTCCTTATTTTCTTGTAGAGTTAAAATGGGTTCACCACATAAAATTGTCAATATATTTTAAACACTAGTCAATATCAAATCATTTTTCATGTGTCATATTCAAGAATAGATTTTAGATTTTACCTAGCACATACTATCGAATTGAAATATCTTGTTGATGTTGGATGTGCTAGCCATGCTAAGCATCAATGCATAGGAATCTATGATTTGAAATTGAAGAATTAGTTTTTGTTAAATAAATTAACCAAGAAAAAGTCAAACTCCAAAAAGGAGTAAAAAATAAAAAGAAATTAGTAAAATGATGATAAATAATAGCATGAGGAGTTGCATGTTACTCTTTGGACTCCAATAGTAACATCATGTTTTGGAGTTTGAAATGTTTAATGTTGCTATGTTATTACTTTGTCTCCAAATAACAACATGATTATAAAAGGAACAACACAAAATAGTAATATTGTAAAATTTTAGAGAAGCATACATTTGATGTTATTGACTTTTTTGTGAACACATCTAGCAACTTCTTAAATGTTCTGTACAAATCTTGCTGAAGAGATGTCCAGACAAGAGACCTGCGATTGATGATCTGGTATAGAAATTAGTTGAGGTATTAGACAATAATATTAAGTTAATCAAAGTAATCAGCAACAAAATAGTACATGACTTACAATATTTCTCTTGTTTTCTATACTTGGACTAGTTTTTTTCTTAGCATCTTTTTGGTGGTATTTTGCAATTGGCCATTTTGAACTTATTGTTAAGCTTTTTAGTCTATTTCTTTTTGGCTGGTTCTGCATCTATTTTCTCCAAGATGATTATAGGAGACTCCTTGCCCTTGTCAGTCTTCTTCTTAATAGCTATTATTGGTTGTTATGTGTGTTGTTATTTTTTATGCTTTTTGTTTGGTTCGGAATAAGTATATTTAGTATCTCATTTTGGTTTTTCTTATTTTTGCTTTAATTTGTCTTATCATCGACCTTTGAATATGCTTAGTATAAGGTTGTTGTTCTTCTTATGCAATCTTTATTTTTTTTCCTATGCAACCACCTACACAATCATTACTGTGAGTTGTGTTGTTAGTTGGTTATTTTGGTTCTTAAAACTAACATTTTTCTTTTGTAAGATGTTGATAATCATGTTGAGATTGTTTACTTATGCTGTTATATCAAAAAGTTATGTTTAGAGCTATATGTTTTCTTCTGTGAGGTTTGTGATTGTTTATTTGTTTTGTTGTAGTTGTTCTTCTGACCTTTGTAGTTTCTCTATTAGAAACTTGAATTCATCAATTAGTTAGTTTATCTTGTCATTTACGCTAATGAGCTAATCCCTTAGTCGTTGTATGTCGTTATTTTGTTGTTCGTGTTAGTATATTGTTATTTTTGTGAATTGCTCTAGCATTGTTTTTTAGGGTTTCATAATGTATTGTGTGATTATTGTGTCATTGTCAGTTTTAGAGTCCTTTGATTAGGAGGGTGTAATCTATATTTTTGTTTGTTTTTAGTATTCGATGTGTTGTTCTTCATTTGTTATTTATGTGTAAGGGTGGCAAAAATAGGTTTGTTTCTTAATTGGTTGTGCCATATTTTTGTTGACCACTTGAAATGTAAGAGTGGTTATTTGTTAGTGTTATTAGTTAACATATTTTTGTTTTTGTTTTAGTGAGAAAAAGTAACATGACGTGAACGATTAACTGGTAGCATAACAATAACATGGGTAAAAGAAACAATATTGTCCAAAGGTTACCTAAAGTTAGTTAACAAGTTTCTTCTTTAATTGGTGTGTGAGAAGTCTTAGGTCCCAATTGAGGCATCTTGGTATTTTTAGATTTTAAGATCCTTTTTGCAAGTTTGTTGTCTCACATAGCTAATATTGTTGACAACATAATGTACATATTGTTTGATCCATTTTTAATGAAAGTTACATTTAAAGATAAAGTAAACAAGAAGGGGGTCCTTTCATGTCATTAACAATAAAACTACTAAAAAACATATTATTGTTTGCAAGCCAAATAGTAACAAGTTGCTGTTTGATCTTCAAATAGTAACACTAAAAAATATCAAAATAAATAGACAAATTAAGTTTTATCAACAACAAAACTGCCAAAGAACAATATGTTGTTGTTTGTAGACCAAATAATATGTTAATCTTTAATATCCAAATAGTAACATCAACCAAAAACTTAAAATAAATGGACAAATTAAGTCTTATTAACAGCAAAATTGCCAAAGAATAATATCTTGTTATTTGGTCTCCAAATAGTAATATCAACTAAAAAGTCAAAATAATTAAATAAATGTATTCTCATTAATAACAAAACTGCTAAAGAATAATATATTACTATTTGTAGACTAAATAGTAATATATTACTATTTGATCTTTAGATAGTAACACGAACCAAAAGCTCAAAATAAATGGACAAATTAAATCATACTAAAAACCAAACTACTAAAGAAGTATAGGCTATTATTTGCAAATCAACAGTAATATGTTTAGTCTTTAAATAGTAATATTAACCAAAGATCCAAAATAATTAAATAAATGAATTCTCATTAATAAAAAAATTGCTAAAGAACATGTAATTAAATGAATAAAAATAAATGAAGATAATATCAAAGAAAATGACATAAAGCAATATAAATTGGATAATGGTAACTTATTGAAAATAGCAAGACACAGCCCATGACATTTGGTGGCTTATTGTTTGTAATTAAATTTGTCAATTGCTAATGTATATATGCAAACCACGAATATTTTACCATATCATGTATACTCTTAACATATTTAAGGCAGGACCAGGTGAGTGTCTGAGCCTTGTTTAGTAAAAATAGGGTCACTAATACCATTAGTGTCATAAGTCATGAGATATCCTAAACATTCATTCCTGATATTCCCCTACTGCCTGTTAGAGTGCTTCAAATATAGTTAGTTTTGTAAGGCATCCTCAGCTACAAAATCATTTGCTGTTGAAATCTGATTATGACGTTTTACTTGGTGTCGTGTCAAGAAGTCGGTCTCCATCTCTTATTCTAAAAATGAGCTTCACAGATATAGGTGTGATGTTAAGATGTTCGCTCCTAATTATAAATTCATTGTACTTTGAGGAGAAGGTGGCAATTATTGCCTATATTTTTTAATCATTCTCCTGGCATATATCGTAATGAAGCTCTTTTATAATTATAAAGTTGAGAAACAGTTAGAAAGGGTTTTGTTGTAACATCTTTATGTGGCTTTCATTAAAGTAAAGATCATTAATCTGTTTTATACATGCCAGCAGATTTGATCTGCATTGATGGAATTTTCCAGTTGCTTTTTCAACTATTTCTTTTTGTTTGGTTGTTTTGCTACCTTTCTATTCATGAATAAAGAAAAATGTCTTAATTAGATTTATCATAAATCTGGCTAAAAATTGGATAATGTTACCTTATTATTTCATTCAAGACCTACATTAGTGAAAAAATAATGTTACTATTTGGCTTGCAAACAGTAATATCGTACCAAAAAGACAAAATGCTCTTATAGTTAAAGAGGACTTCTTAATCATCATTAAGAGTATAGTTCCAAAAAGGAAAATGACATCAAATGTTACATGTGCATTGAAATAAGATTATAAAAATAATTATTGTGCATGTTGTTATTTTGCATGCAATAGTAATATGTAAAGCTTTGAAGCATAATATGATATGTTACTATCTTTTGTTATTGTGATGAAATGAGCTTAAAAATTGCACAATTACTTATGTGTTATTGTTTGGTTATTATCTAGTGCCAAGTAGTAACATTATTGGAAATTAAGGTGTGGAAAAACAATATGAGGACTATCATGCTGTTATTTGGACTCAAGATAGATTAATCAAGTTCTTTGTGAGAAAAAATCAAAGCATAATATATGGGATTGGATGTTACTATTTGAGATCCAAATAATAAGATTATGTTAAAAAATACAAAACAGGCCCAATGTCAATAAGTGCATTAGAATAACTTAAGAAACACAATCATTGTACTATATAGGTAACTCTATTATACCAAATAGTAACATTAGTAGAAAAAATAAGATTAAATTATGGTACAGTAAGACAAGTATTATCATGATGATATTTGTATTTAAAAATGTATTGATCAAGTTAAAACTAAATTTCCTTACGAGATGTAATGTAAATGATACATGGAGGATTGCATGTTATTGTTTGAGCAAATAGTAACATAATGCTAAAGAATGCAAGACATACACATTTTTAACATATGTGCTTCCATATTTCTCTTTGTCATATAAACAGTAATATAGCTAAAATAACATTTTATTATCATTTTCGTTATGACATTTGGATTGAAAATGGAGTGATGAAGTTAAAGCCAAAATTCATAATGAGATATAATCCACAAACAACGTGTTAGATTGCATGTTTCTATTTGATATTAAAAGAAAAACATGTTTTTATTTGCTTTTATGTGAAGAACATGCCAAAATAAAGCAACATGTGTGTTTTCATGTTTCTGTTTGTCATATAAACAACATGAAGATTCTTAACAGTAACGTGCCGATTAAGTATGCAAATAGTTATTATATGGGATTAGTGATAGTAACATATAATAAAATAGTGACATGCATGTTCATCATTCTAACTTCTAAGGTTTCATTTCAACTACATACTATACATATGCAAAAAATAACATTTTCTATGAAGTTAAGACTAAGATAATCCATATACACAAGCTATTTAAAAGAATGTAGAGTTTACTTATTGACGACCCATTTTGCAGGTTTCAATTTGCATGAAGTTATTGTTTGACAGTGATTGAAAGTTACTGAAGGTTGAGAATGCTGATTTTTGATAGTATAATATTAGTTAAGTTTGTTTGTTGCAATTTTTCAACAATTTTTATGGTAGTTTCATTCAATTTGTTGAGTTACTTTACAAGGACTACGCAGTGATCATATGGGATTCGGCGATTTGTGTTTCGGTGCTTTTATTCATTTTGTAACGCACAGTAAGTGTGCTATTTTGATCTTTTGGGCTTTGTGATAATTTATTATTTATACATGGATTTAAATAAAAGAAAGTAGGCTTGAGGTATCTTGTTCAAATAAATTAGAACAAATAGTACCAATATGATTTTTCTCCTAAAATTAGATATATAATATTTAATAACTTTTAATTTTAAGGGTAAATTAGTCCCGCCTTCCTTAAGGTTTAAGCTAATTACACTCCTTTCCTTCCTCTAAAATTTCAAAACTAAACACTCTTTTCCCTTTTATTAATTTTTGCATGACAATCCATCCTTTTTATTAATTTTCAATTAATGATTTCTATTAAATAATGACAATCCACCATCATTTTATTAAAAATAATCCAATACAAACCTAAGATAAAGATAATTTTTTTATTTCATAAATTTATATTTAAGTACTTTGATGTTTTTCAAATAATATAAAAAATTAGGTATAATGAAAAAAATCATTTTTTAAAAAGAAATGATGTGATAAAAATGCATTAAAGAAAACATTTTTCTCTTCTTAGAATCACAAAAAACTAAACAAAAAAATTCATTAACTAAAATTGCATTCTTTGTTGGCAAAACTAGTGTATGTGAACAATCAAAAAGGGGTGAAAAGATAAAAATATTTCTTCTTATTTTAAAAAAAATTATTTTATATTTATATAATAATAAATACACAAGACAAGAACAAATATTTATAAAATATCTTTTACTTTAGTTTATTTTTAATTTCTAATTTTAATGTTAAAATTCTTTTTTTTTTGTGTACACTCTTATCTATTTTATTTCCTTTTTTATTTAACTAACTAATATCACACCAAGTTTACTTATGGCCATAGATCTTACGGTTTATGAAACAAGGGTTCTCAACCTCTTTCCAACTTTCGTAATTGTATAGCAACATGAAATAAAAAGAAAGAAAGTGATGGTGAGATAGAGAGAGCTACAAAGAGCAAAGTAAAATTTCAATCAAGAGACAATGTCATTTATGCATGTGAAACAATTCAAAAGAAACAACAAAATATCCAAAATTAACCTAAAAAATCAATTATGCAAAAAAATTAATCTTTTTTCTTCAAAAATCAGAAGGAATATATATTCAATCAACCATTGGAATCCCCCTTAAAAAAAGTCATAAAAAATTCTAAATCCCAAAAATCATTGGACAATTAACAAAAAGAAGGAATTATTTTATCAAAAAAAGTTCTTTTGAAATCACTACGAACATACCTATAATAGATCCATTGAAAATCAAGAAAAATGCATCACTCAAACTATATATTTTTGCCAAAAATATTCAACAAAAAATATGCAAAAGTTTGCAAAAAATGGACAACCAAACTACAAAAACAATCATACAAATGAAAGAGAAATCCACTAGAAAAATCCATGATTTTTTTAAAACATATGAACAAAAAAATATAATTCAATCTCCTTTTAGTTTTGATGAAGAGAAATTCATGATTGGTGCCGCAAGGAGGAAGACAAAGGTGGACTATATAGAAGAAATGAGAGGGAGGGAGAGAGACTTGCAATCATAAGAAAATGAGAAATGGGAAAATGAATGGTTTTCTACTACTAGTATGGCACATGAGTGCATTTTTATCCATAGATGAAGTCGTTCACATCTATTAGATTCAAAAGGTAAATACCAAAATTGAAAATCGAAGAGTAAGAATTGTAATTAGTCTAAATTTTAGTGAAAGTCACAATAATTTATCCTAATATTAAAATTAATGAGTTTATATATTTAATATTATTGACATATATTACACAAGTATATTAAAGTAAATAATTACATTGACTTTAATAAAATTAAAATGGAAAATTTCAATAAATAAAATTATGTAAAAAATTATTGTCATAAAACTTAAAAAACTAGAACAATAATGATTTCATAAAGCAATTACTATAATGAAGATTGATATTAGATCTTTACAAATTAGAAATTGGAAAAGGTTTTGAATAAAAATGATAATGACAATAATAACAATAAAAATTTCTTGGTGATAATGATGATGATAATAACAATAATAACAATGATAACTATGATGATGATTATATTTGATTTTAATTAATTAATGATGAAATATTAATAATAATAATAAAATGTGGCGGGTTGTAAAAACTTGCTTGAAATTGCCAAGAAAATGTTAACTTAGGATTAAGATTAGAACTAGAACTAGTATTATACTAACCTAATAAAAAAGTAACATGATTTGAGATTAATTTGACTTATTGTTTTTACCTATTGTACTAATCCAGTAAGGTTAAGACATCCATTTGTGGCAAGTTTATTTTTGACCAAATTATCTAAGTTTGTGAGAATTCTACTACACAATTAAATCAATAGGAAGTCTTTTTAGTACACATTTCATTTTGGGATCTTAAGTATTAACACTCAAGAATTTAGATATTTTAGGAAGCCAAGTTTCCTTCTTTCTCCAGAAAGATTTTCTTTTAACAGGACATAAGTGAGAAATATAAACTTGATGAGCAAAATAGTTGAAATTAATAGAATTCTAACTAGAAGTTGATTTTTAATGAAAAAGGCATTTAAAAATTTGGCTTCTTTTTTTTTTTAGTAGAAATTGCACTTTGGCTTAAATTTGCTAAGGGGTTTTCTTCACTTTCCAAGAATAAGATTTGAATTTTCTTCCAAGATATGGAAAGTATAGAAGTTGAGTGTTCAATATCCTTTTTAGAAAACTCATTTTTCAATTTAATCACACAAAAAAATCATTGTTAATTTCTAAGTCATAAGAAGTTTAGCAACCAAATTCTAAAAATATTTTATCATTATGTAGTCAATTGTGCTATATATAGTGAAAATGAGATCTAAAATCCAGTTTTGAATATAAATTAAGAGATATTAATCAATATAAGATAGTAGAATAAATTTGTAAAACTCAATTTAATAAATATAAAATATTCAGAACTTAATTTTAGATCATATTTTTCGTGCATAAAGCATTTTTATCATGCAATTCTTGATAGCCTATTTCAATGACGTATTTGAAGTAAAAAATGTATTTTAATAGATTATTTAAATTTCCATTTAATAAAATATTATATTTGGAAACTAAAAATAGGAATTTTAAGAATTATAGGAATTTTAAACGTGTAAAATTCTAAGAAAGAAATAAGAAGCATTTAAAATTCTACCTAAATAGTTAGATGTTTGAAATTCTAGTTTCTTTCAAAACAACTTGATCCTAATTCAAAGAAAACTTAATTGAGACCATCAATGCTAAGCTTCATATCAAACATATCTCATCACTATTTTACTTATTCCTATCTAATTACACTACTCCTTTATTTTTGTGTCCATTGTTGACATTGGTCGCTACTCTGGACTCTAAACCATCATATTTATCTTAGTTGCAATATGAAGTTTTTGTTTTCTCTTTAATAGTAAGGCATCATAAATACTAAAGTTATTTTGTGAATCCACATCCCTTTTTTCTCAATATACATTGATTCCTTCTTTGTATTATATTTTTAGAGTTGATTTGCTAAATGATTTTGAAACTATATTTTTTATTAGTGTTACTATTTTGGGTCATTTACAGCATTTTTCATAACCCTTTTTTCAAACATCATGACTGGCATAAAGATATATAACTAATACTACTGTACTAGTTAAATATCCTTACAAGCCTTACCAATACTATTGACACCTTTATTTTGCTCTGATTTTCAAAAATATTTTACACACACATATATATAGCTAAAATATTTTATACAGTATGCACATTTAAAAAAAATCATAACATATTTATGCACAACAAATATAATTTACATGTTATTTTTAGTATTTGAAAACCTTATATATAGACAAAAATCATAATACAGACATAATCAAAATATAGATAGAAAATTCCGCCACTTGTATATTGAGTCTAATGGAAGATATGGATACATGTGTCATATAGCAACATTGGATCCATGTCCTATATTTGTAAATAGGACACCACGGGTAAAAAAAGTGAGTATATAATACCCAGTGAGTGAGATATCTACTTTCTTTTTGAATGGGCATTTGCAATAAATATTATCATTAATTAATTTAACATATCATAACCCATGTTGTGTATTATTTATAATTTTTTAATAGAGAATGGCTACAATAGCTATTAGCAAAAATTCATCAAATGGTCATAGTTGGTACTCAGGTTTCCTTTTATATTTTTAGTCCAAGCTTATCCCTTACCATCCTAGGCATGAGGCCATTAACCTTTTCCCTAACCACTTCTTTCCTCCTTTGCGGAGGATGTATATCTCCCATCAATCACAAATCATATATAAAATGAGTATTCATACTTATAATGAGCAATGATAGGCTATTATAGGTAGCTGCCACCTATTTCATTAACTCATATCATGGGTATAGTCAAAATACCAACTATATCATAAAGGTTTTGTTAATAAAATTTATCATTCTTACATATTCAATCTTTAACAACATTTATCAATATCTTTAAGATTAATATACAATATTTGCATTCATGATAAATAGCTTAAACATTATGAATTGTATCACAACTCTCATATATAATCCCATTTCACCATTTCTCATACATAATCACATTTCAAGATTGATACTTAACTATTCCATTTAAGTAGTGATAGCATTCAATTCTTTGAATGGCTAGCCAATTGTAATTTAAGCATTATTCATGATCCACAATCATGTAATGTTATATCCAAGGTTGTCATAGACAACCTTTCTATCTTTATTTATAGAAACATATAATTTTAAGTATAGCTTTTCATATTATTCTAATATGATAAACCTTTTTTATAAATCCAAATCATTTCTCAAAGAAATTTCAGTTATCATATTGTCAATTACCTTATTTGTACCATGGTTTTGGTACCCTTTAAGGCTTCTAAATCAATTTTAAATTTCATTAAAATTTGTTCTAACATTTCTAACATAATATGACACGTTAAACATTAATTAATTTTCCTTATTTCTTCCTATAGTTATTGTTCACTTTGAACTAAAAATGGAAAATACAAAATAGGATAGCATACGAACACTTGCAATCCAAGCCTCTTTTAAGTGATCAAATCATCTCTAATCATCACTAAGTTTTGATATAACATCCTTAACATATTAAATAAGAATTATCTAAAGTGTTGTAGAATAAATTTTATGATTTCACCTATGCACCAAAGGTATAAACTTAGAATTGCCAAATTCAGATAGCACTAGAGCTGTCAAAACTAAACTATTATTTAGGTAACCAAATGAACTTTATTTACCATTATCATATTTGAAAATTTTCATAATTTTTCTCATTCATTTGGTGCCTAAAAAATGTTTAAACTCGAGATTGACTAGAATAAAGGTTTGAAATGGAAAATTTTGAGTATCTTACCTATAACTTAACATTTTATGCATGTAGAAATTTTCAAAAATTTCCAATTTTATCTATAATCATCCTAACACTAAATATGATCTTAAAATGCCAAAAATTGAAATTTACAAAAAAAATATTTAACCATAATACAAAAGGCAAACAGTAACACATCCTTAAAATCTCTTTAATAAAATTTTTCTATACACTTCCCTATAACAAGTTTCTAATGAAAGATCCTATAAATCATTTCATACTTATTTCAACTTCATAATACAAATTTTATATCACACTTCACAATGCTTAATATTAATTCACAATAATCATTAAGCATGAGTGTGGCCAAATAATTACTAACTAACCATAAGTATTTTACAAAAATACTATTCTGCTAGGCTACTAATCTTTGCAATGAATTCCTTTTAGATATTTAGACCATTTCCATAAATTTCCAAAATAGGAAATAATATAACTAACACATATATCTTGCAAAATATCAATTGTTTAACACACTTTCAAGCTTCCAAGGGACTATTCATGTAGCCTCATTTCACACTAATAAAAATAAGGCAACACCAGTAGTGTTTAGGAAGATGAATTTTTAAAATATCCAAATGATCTCAAAATTTTCCTAAATAAATATATAAGATTGCTAACATGTTATTTAATCAATAAAAAATTATATTACATCAAGATATCACACTTTTATTAGTCATAAAAATCCGTCCATCCAGTAACACTAGAGCTACTTTTGGAATTAGGCATTTTCAGTAACTAAAACAAGTTCAATTTTGACAAAAATTATGGCTTAGTTTTCTAACATCTTGAGGTTTCCAAAAAATATTTTTTTTACAATTTTTAATTATCAATAGGTTTGTTAAGAATCCTAGAGACAAAAGGGGTGGAACTCACTCCCCTGTTTTGGGCTCAACTCACTTATTTTCATGAATATTCATTTTAAAAAATATCTAAAATTTTTCACAAAATCCAAATCATAATCTAACACCATAAATAACTTAATAATGCTTAAAATCAAAATTTTAAGGGATGAAAAAGAATTTCCACTTATCTCCTTTTCTTACTTTCCTATTTTCACTTTCAAAGACAACAATCACTTGCAAAATTTTTGGTGTAAATCTCCTTTTGAAATTTATTCACTTGGTTAAAATATGAAAAATAACTCTCTTCAAATCTCCAAAGGTCTATGGCTAGTTAAGGAAAAATGGCTAAAGAATGTGTTGCATGTTAGCCAAAAATCTCTTTTATATAACTTTCTAACTAGTCAAATTTTGCCAAAATTTTTATTTTTATTTTAATTAAAAATAAAATGATAAATATGGTTCGGAATAGGGCAGTTGGGGTGCTTGTTTTCCCTTCTTCCCTTTTATCACCTTTGAGCTAATTAAGTTTACACAAATTGCAATTTTGGCAATCTTTTCAAAAAAGCCCTTGACTCACTTAATGGAATTTATGTCCTAACTTCCTTTGCATTCTTGTTACATGTGTAAACCTTTCTAGAACTCTATTTAGGACTTCAAACACCAATCCTAATGAGCTGAAAATGAAATAAAATTACTCAATTTAGATATATGGATGAATTTTTGACTTATCAGGCCAAAAAAATAATAAATTATTTTCTAATGATTCCTTTTATTATTTTCAAAATTTTTTGAATCATATTAGTTCCTAATATATTTTTGATAAAAATTCTAGTTGGTACATATCCTAATTTTCTCTACAATCCACTCAAATTTCACCCAATTATGCTATTTGATTAACTACTTAAGGGTTTTCTAGATGATATTCCCTTTTGAATTTTTAAGTAATTCTTTTTCCACTTTCATTTAGACCTTCATTTAATTCATTTTTAATATCCATAAATCTTCTCAAATAAGCTCAAACTATTTGATTTCAGATTTGGGCCCATTTGCATATTTAAGCTTACTTTTTATTCTTAAAAGTTTTTTTTTCTTTTTACTTTTTAGGCTTCCTTTCGCCATTTGTTCCTCTATTTCCATTATTGGGATTTTCCTAGATTTCTTATCGGGCCTTAGCCTAATTAGATCTTTATTAGGCCTATCATACTTTTATTAAGCCTAATTGGGCTTTTTAGCCTAATTTTAAAAAAAATGTTAGGCTTTCTTTTCTTTTCTTTGAGCCTAATTACATAAAAATTATTAATATGCTTTTAAAAATAGACCAAAATTAATTCCAAGTCAAAACCAAATTGTTTGAATTGAAATATCAAAACCTTGAACTTAGAATATTGACCTATTGTTGCCAAAATTTTCCTATGAGCCTTTATGTAAATTTTCCTGAATTTATTCATCCATAATAATACCTAATAAAATTTATTCAAAATTCTAATTGAAATTTCCTTTGCAAGTTATCTTGTTTGTTTTAGGAAAATTACAAACATGTTTGATATTTGGCTTAGCTACAATCTATACTTGTAGTTGACTAGTGTGCTAAGTGATTTAAAAATTATAATCTATTAAAATGGTGGAAATGTAATTAGCATCTTACCTAAATAGATCCATTAGTTGGAAAACACCATCCCTCACTTTATTCATCGCACAAAGCTAAATACTAAGCATTTTCTTGCATATATGATGAAGACTATATCTTACAATAGCTTATATGTATACTATTTATAAATTTAACTATTTGTTCTATTGTGTGGGACTTTTTTCTTTTTAACTTTTACAAACTTGTTTGCTTAGTAGAATGCAAAATAGGATGCAAAATTTAAGAGTAGTGACTTAAATGTGTTTTTGAACTTACGATTAAATTCATTTGTATATAGGTTTATCTTACTTGGTTATTCTTATGTTTGAAAGAACAATTATGCATGTTTTTCTAAAAATCAAGTTTTTGTGATTTTTTTAATTACAAGATCTCATCACATGTAGAAGTCAATAAGTGAAAGTAGGTTAAAGTGTTTATAGTTTCATTCAATATAAACCTACACAATACTATGGTGTATCTTTATTCTTTGACATGAGAATTATGCAAATTGGTAAATTTATAGCTAGGATTCTTACATTTCAAATCTTTAGCATAAGCATCCACTTAGATTTCAAAGCTAAAAAAGGTATGTGTCATACCTTCTTTGTTTTTTTACTATGGTCTTTCTTTGTATTTTGTTTGTAAAGTTGATCCCTCTAATAATTTGAAATCTATTTTTATTATTGATGTTTATATAGTTTATTTGTGGAACAAGATAATATCATTATGCCTTATGATGTTATGAACTTACAATAGCTAAGCATTTGAGGAAAAAATTTTCCACATAAAAGAAAAAGAAAAGAAAAGAAGAGTAAATTTCATTGAAACATAGTGAGTGAACAACAACTATTGGAAAATATTTAAAATATAGTTGTACATTAGCTTGAAGTATAATATTATATCCTTTTACAAAGGATGTGTAAGTTTCATTTGGAAAAATAAATAGATTTTTATACTCTTACCAAAGGGAAAGGTATTTCAAAAGAGTGGCTTGTCTATCAGAAAACATATATAGAGACACACATAATATCAAGATCTAATTGAAGTCACATAATTCATTACTATACCATCACATTCACAAAGGGGAGGATTCATTATGCAGCTATTACAATCATTTCCATAATTTTACAATTAGCTCGTAGCCATTTAATAATGTTTAATGCAAAACATGAAACAAGAAAGGAAAGCATCTAAATTTCCTTATAGGTCTATCCATTCTAATCCCTCCAAGTTATCCTTAACTCATGGAAGTATATATTAAATCCATCTTTCAAATCATGAGTATCATTGATTCACCTCTATCTTTGTTTACATATTCACATATTCACATATTTAATAATATGATTCAACTTATCCATTGCAAAATAAATCAATAAACAACATAGATTGCATACCATAACATTATCATGCTTTTTCATGTGTCCTCACATCATTTATTCATCCTTATGTAGTGCATAATAATTCATATTATCATTATGGAATAATCAACATGCTTTAAACCTTTGTATAACACAATATCTAAAATTTCATAAGGCATAATTGATTATATAATCAATTATAAAGGTTTAGAAAGCAAGGCTTTTAGCAAATAAATGATTATGTTATCTTAGAATACAAGGCTTTTGAGCATAATTGATTATAAATATTTTTAAAAAAATACTTTTGGGGGCATAATCAATTATGCTTGCCTAAAAAGTAAATTTTTCGAAGCCAATCAATTATGTAATTGATCATAGCTTGGGTTTTTATAGAAATTCTTGAAAAATATTGTTCATATAAAACATATTCTCTTCCAATTCTTTTGTTAGACTGTCATACTTTATCAAATAAATGTATATTGCATTTACATCATCATCATGCATATTAAATCTAAAAAAGAGTTCAAGCCAAAACATTCCATTTCTTCACTTTCCTCAAGATTCATGAAAAACAAGAAAAAACCTAACACCAATTAACTATATTCATTTCAAATCATCCAAGTCTAGTAAGAATGTTCACTCATTTTGTATAAATGTGATGCTAGGTGAAAGGAAGTGTGTTTTATTTGATCTTATTCATCCAAAACCTTAAGAAACTAAGTTAGGGTTCATTTTACCTTTTAAGTTAAAAACCCTAAATTAATCTAAATCTAAAAGAAAATGAAAGAAAAGCTTAGTAAAGATTGAAGTTTGGGAGGCTTTATCTTACTTAGATTAAAGAATGCAAGTTATTGATGTGGATTTATACCTTAATTAATTAAGGAGAGGAGAAGAAGAAGAGGATGATAGGATTTAAGGTGTTTTGTTGTTGAAAAATGGGAAGTGGGTAGAAGAATTGAGGAAATAAAAAAGGATATGGCCAAAGGTAAAATTGAAAAAAGTGTCTTAATTTCTCTCCATACTCACATCCTCACTCCTAATCATATTTAATTTTTTAAAATCATCATTCCTTGTTCATTTATAAATCAATTCACATAAAAAAGAATTTAATTACAAGTTTATTGCAATTATTCATTTTCAAACAAAGCATTTTAACTTCTAACAAATGTGACAGTGAACTATTGAGAAAGCCTATGGATAAGCATGAAAAGATTGGAAAGTAATATAATTAGCTTTAATAGATATGTTTTAATCTATAGAGTGAATAAATTTTCTTAAAATATTTGTAATGCAAAAGAATCAAACATAAATTTGAGGCATTTAATGATTTTTAAAATATCTTTTAACTTTAATTTTTACTTTTGAATTGTATTATTAGAATATAAGTAAGTCATTAATTTTAAATATTTGCATTCTTTAATAATCTAATTTCAATTTAAATTGATTTAAAATTAGTCTTATTAATTATTTACTTTATTGATTAAATGTAAGATTATGTTTTTTTTTCATAGAATTAATGAAATGTCCATCTAAAAATGTTATCCAAACAAGTTATTTATAAATGGAAGGGTTTAAAATAATTGGAATTCAAACTCCTTCAAATTTAAAATTCTATGAATCCTAAAAATGCTCCATCCAAACATACCTTGAGAGCACATTAGTCATTAAGATAAGGACTAATAAGGGCCAATGTGACGATTATAGTTATATACCCCCAAGTCCTTTAGAGTCATAGTGCATGATTATTCCATTTGAAGCATTATTCATTTTTCTTTGAAATCATCCATCATTTTCACTAAAAGGTGTTGAATATATTTTACACTCCTCTTCATCTTCTTAAGGATTTTCCTTGGAAATCACTTCCACTTGTATGTTTTCTTTTTCTTGTTTAACATAGAATTTTATGAATAAGATTATTGTTAAAAAGATAAAAGGTACAAAGAGTATTCCAAATTTCCTTAGTACAAGAGTATTTAGAAAATTTGACACAGGCATCATCATTTGAATTCAATGCAAAATTTTCATAAAATGTTCAAATTAATACTCCTTTTATAATCATCACCCCATACACTTCTTGGTTAGAAAATAAGACCATTTTTACTAAAATCCTATGAATGCAAATCTAAAACTAGTTAAAAGCACTTCATTTTCCATTTCCAAACTTTAAAATAAGAACCATCAAAGAATGACGAATTATAAATATCAACATATTTAGACATTGGAGCATTTGAATTATTAAAATTTTCTTTGAAAGATTTACCTTTAAAAGTTGTCAAGGATCCTCTTAAGATAGCTATATCCTTTATATAAGAGCCTATGGCTCTAATACCAATTATAAGCTAGGCAATTTACACTTAAGATGGGATAAATTAGGTGTTTTAACTTTCATACTTTTTAAAATTCTTATTTAAAAAATCTTGATTTTGGTAAGTAATAGGATAATTTCAATTCAAGCAACCTAAGAAAGCTTTATAAAGATGCTTGCATACATGATGTAATAATTCAAAACACTTATGCAAGGCTACTTATTCAATCACACATAAGTAAGACATAAAGAAGCATATATGTAGATGTATATCTCTTTCAACCATTTAAACAACTAAGAAAAAAGATAACCAAGCATAATATACCTAATCAATTTAATCAACAAAAATAGAATAAAACATCAAATATAAATAAAGTAAAAGTACAGTGTTCAAACACAATAATTTGAAAGGGTTTCCCTTTGAAGATATGCTATAAGGTTTATTTACTCTCTAAGTTGTCTAAGCTTAGGTTTACTTCTTGATATGTTTTTTTCACACAGAAATTATAAATTGTTCTTGTAAGAACTTATAGTACTAGAAGTCTAAGTTAAACCCAAGTGGTTAGTAGATTAATTCAATAGCATAGAATAAAAATAAAGCGATTTGTATTATTAACTAAATAAAAATGAAATTGAACTAAACAAAGATATAATCAAATAAAATGGATAAGGTTGCATTAATGAAAACTTCTTCTCAAGGGATGTTCCCATCTTGAATTCATTAATTTATTAGAGATACCAAATTAATTAGTCATAATTTGATTACTTAGCCAATGATTACCTTTAAGTTGCTAGTAATCTATAAGAATTGCCTAAACACCCTGTAGTGATCTTTTGTAATGTCCCTAATGTTGATTAATTCAAAATAAGCATCTAAATTAACCCTTTGTTATTGATTTTAATTTAAATCAAGCATTTAAAACTAAATGATAATATTAAGTATTTAGAATGTAGCTAAAATTGAATCAGTAACTTTACAAGAAAAAATTACTAGTTAATTCTTTGTTTTCCTTATACATCCAATAATCTTGCAAGTAAGAATCAATGCACAAAAAAATACTACTTTCTTAAAAAAAATTATAATAATTTTATAAGAAAAAATTAATCATAATCAACTACCTAGCTATAGGTTATAGAAGATAATAAACTAATAGGTCTTATTTATTAAATTATTTAGGCAATTAATAATCATGAAAGAATAAATAAACAAATGACAATCTAATCAAGAGTAAATTGATAAAAGTAAATTCTCAAAATAAAATTGAATGCTGATAAAATTCCTTTTAGCTAAATATGGTAATTACTCACTCATGCAATCTACCAAAAAAAAGAAAAGAAAACAAAAAAAATATGAAGACTATGTTGCTGCCTTTTACCTTTAGAGATATGATATGACCTATTAACTAAGTGAATAAAGGTATTTTTCCATTTAAAATGTTTTTGGGCTACCTTATAGGGTTTTAATGTTTTAGACCTTGCATAATTTGGAAGCCCAGAGCTTAACTTATGATTTAAGACACTAAATAGCTTTTACTTAGTCTAATCTTATATGTCATGATCTATCTCTAAGTCATATCACTGGTGTAGGAAGTCACAATAGCTGACCATCCACTAGTCTTCTCTAAACATGTCTAATGTAATGTCTCACATACAAGTATGCTAAGCTTGCAAGGAGGATACAATTTCCAAATGATTTAAATATAATGTGTATGGATGAATTATCATGCAAGCTTGTTCCAACTGCCCTAATATTTACCTTAATGCCAAAGTTCTTGTGTAGGCCTATTTTCATCCCATATGATAACAATTAGACACTTAAAAGGAATGGTACCTAAGAAAATAAATGGAGAAAGGAAAGGAATGAATTTTCTTGAAACTCAATAAGTAAATATTTAAGGATTTGTAAAATATAATCATTTCAAGTTATACAGAAACAAACTTAAATTAACCCATACTTATGCATATTCAATTAAACAACTAGGTCCTATTTTAGCTAACATCTATGCTTTCATACCTTTATGTCATAACCTCAAACAAGTGTTAGCCTAACCACTCTTGGTGGTTACTATTGCTGGACTTATCCATATCTTAAAGATTTCATATCATCATAGTAAACTATACATAGTCATATTGTAATACCAACATAATTAGTAAAGAATATCAAATAAATAAGAAATATCACATTAATTTTCCTTTTTATCCATTAAAAGTTTACATTTTGGGCATTGATGTTTATATGGTTAACATTATTCTCTAATTAAGTACGTTCATCTTTGCCTTGATGACATAAGTTTTGGAGTAACCAAACCTCCTAATTGTGTGATAAAGGGAGCAATGGTCAATTGTTAGAACTCTAACAACTAGCTATTTGCTACTAGAAAGGAATCTAAATAAAGGCCTAATGCAACAATTAATCGTTTGATGCATAATGGGCAGCCATATTGTTAGATTTTTATAGAATTTTCATCATAAAACTACTATTCATAGTGAGCTCTTATGTAATATCTTGAATTTTTAATTCTATTGTTTGAACTTCTAAATTCTGAGGCTATAGCAACGAAGAGCACGTTTGAATTAGCTTGCTGGGTGAATCTTAAGTTGAGAGGAATTAAATGTGAAGGTAAACGAAATTTTGAAGGAAAAAAAAAGATAGTAGGAAAAGAATTAATTTTCGTAAACAGTATAGATGATCAGAGGAGGTTAGAAAACCCTAAAAAGGGAAGTTGTTTAAATCTGACAGTGTAAGGAATTTTAAACAGACAGAAACCCTATGGACTAAATTGCAAAAGTGCAAAATCGAGTGTGGTTCAAGTGTAAATAACCAAGGATTTGGGATCTAACATGAATAACCAAGATTTTAGGGTGCAATATGTGATTTTAATTAGTTTGACCAATAGACACATGACAAGTGTCATTAGTAGGAAAAAATGACAAGAATAGCCTTATTAATTGGTGAAAAAGGACTAAAATACCCTTGAAAATGTCAAAAAGGACCAAAATGCCCCTAGAAGCTTCATGAAAAATCTACCTTCTTCTCCATTTCTCCTAAAAGCTGCAGAAACCTCCATGAAAGAAGCTTAAGACGTGAGAGAGAGAGAAGGAAGAGAGAGAAAATTTTCTCTTAGCTTTTTCACCCAAAAATAGTAAGATTTAAGTTAAGGTGTAGAAGGGAAAGTTGCTCTTCTCATCAAGCTCTATCTATTGGTGTGCTTAGATTGAAGAAAAGCTCAAGTTTGATCAAGTTTGGGGAGCTCTAAGTGAGGATTTTCAAGTTACACCAAGAGGTAAAAATGTTCTCCTCTAAAAGTTCTTTAAAGTACTCTTTTTAGTTTCTTGAGATTTTGATGTTGAAGTGGTCAAAGGTAGTTGATCATGGAGTTTTGGATGAATTGAACATGTTTGATGGTGTTTTAGATGTTGTTATGTTGATCTATGGCTTTGGTTTGGTGTAAAAACAACAAGAAACCATGATGTACACACTTGGGTTTTAGAGGCATAATGGTGCATGTGTGGATTTGGCATGATTTGTTTAGAATTTAGTTGAAATGATGAAATTAGGATGATTCTTATAAGTTATGAAGCCTAAGGAAGATGAAATTTTGAGTTATGAAAGTGTGTATGAAACTTTCCTTTTGAGAAGCCAAGGGGAGAAGGAGGTTTAGCCATGTAAATTGTGTTTTTGGAAGATCAGTAATGTACACGGGTAGAACATGGCCCATGTTGTACCCCGTGTTCTTCTAAGAAGGCAGATCAGTAATGTACATAGGGTAGAACACGACCCATGTTGTACCCCATGTTCTTAACACGGGGTAGAACACGGCCTATGTTCACCCCCCGTGTTTTTTTCTGAGCAAGCCAGTGAAGCCCCGAAGTGATCCAGAAAGAAACACAGCCCTTAACACAGGGTATGGGAACCCTGTGTACTTTGTCAAGTGAACATTTTGGCTTTAATTCTTCACATTTTGCATGGTTTTACCTTCGGATCCTTTTCTAATGCTCATATGTGTCATTCTAAAGCCTGAAATCAAAGTATAGAGCATCTAAGTATCCTTTTTAATCTTTTTGCACATAGAATTTAAGTGCAATTATGCATTTATCAATATGGAGGAAGTGAAGAATACATGAGGTGTAAGGAAAATGATGATGTTCTAATAAGAACTATGATTTGTATTTGTATAGACTAAGGAGTGACAACTTGGAAAGGCAAGAGGAAGTGTGAGGAAGTTGTTAAGTGAGGGCAAAGGAAACATCACATTAGAAGCTTATAAAAGGTAGCTAACTTTATCCTTAAGCTTTGTTTCCTATTTACATGATTTTCTGTATATTTTGCCATTGTATGGAATGTGTATGAAATAGCTGTGCGCGCAACCGGGAAGACAGTGAAATGCTGTATATGAGGCCTATGGCCTAAGTGTTCCCTGGGATAATAATGCAATTGCTGTGCGCGATACCTATGGCCTTTAGAGTTCCCCAGGAAGATAGTGAAATGCTGTATATGAGGCCTATGGCCTTTAGAGTACCTCGGGAAGACAGTGAAATTCCTGTATATGAGGCCTAGGTACGATTATCTGTGATGGCCATCTAGATATCTATATAAGTCCTTGAATGGGCTTGATGGTTGCTCTGTGTGATGCACATTTCTTACAACGGTATGGAATGAGATGATAAATGATTAATTGATTTTGAAATGTATGTTTTATTTGCTTAAGGTTCTGGAATGGCTCGATATATATATTTTTACAACAATAGCTAGCTACTGGGAAACTCTGTTTCTTATGTTTTCTATGATATACTAACCATTCCGAGTGATACTTCTAAAGGCCCTTTTGGCAAAGGAGAGTGAAGTTTTGAAGTTGTATGTTAAAAATGATTGTATAGTTGGTGATATTGTAAATGATGGATGTATATTTTGTAAGTTGAACTTTTTGTATAATTACATGTCCCTTGCCTATATTGTATGAGATACAGAAATTTGAGGTATTGTGAGCTAGCTTAGAGTAGAAGGCAAATTAGTATGCATTAATTACCTACTTAATGAGGATTAAGGTGTTAATAAGTAAGGGAGTTACATCTTACACCTTTTCAAACTCATTCATACCCTATTCTAAGCTTACCAATTTATCATTACCTCTCACGAGAACCTAGTTTGAGTCATTCACATTATTAAATTTCATTTATTTCACCATCAACTCAAGATTTCTTAAGATACTAAACATTGTTAACTTTTCTACCAATACCTAAATTCTTAGAAATTCAAGGATTAAGCTAGAATATTCACCAACTTAGTATAGAGGAAGATTCAGGAGGCAAGAGTTAACATTTTTTAGCCTTAATCACTTAAAATCCAAATATTCATTCTTAAGGTTTATTTTTCCCCTTTTTTGATCAATTATCTAAATTTCTCCAAATATGAAGAAACCTATGAAGATTTTAGTTGCCATTGAGGTCTTACCTTGATTGTAAGAAGAATTTGATGAGCATTTAGTCCTTAATTGCTTGATTGAAGAAGAATAATGAAATAAGGAAGGAAGAAGAAGATAGAGAATGGGGGAATTAAGGATTAAAGTTTGAATAGGGAAAAAAATGGAGATTTTGGGCTAATTTTAGGGTTTATAAAAGGATAGGGGCATTTTTATGATTTTTTCAAAATTTCTTCCATACTCACATTTTCACTTCTAATCACTTATAACTTTTAATTCTTTTATTCAAAGTATTTTTCCTTGATTAGTCCTTTCAAATTTTCTTTTTCAAGCCTAACCTAAATAATTTATTTCTCTTTACCCTAAGTTCTATCTAAAACTCATTTAATTAATTAATTCTTTTTTCTTCATATGTTATTTGCATTTTGCTTATTGGGATTGATTTAGTCCATATGGAATCTCCATTTCATGTTTTCATCATCATAATAAACTAATTAATCACTCCTTTCACAACATAAATTTAACACTCTAAGGAGAATATCACATGCTAATGCATGTATAATATTTCAAACTTTAAAAGTGTAACAATACTCTCCCTTAAAATTAATCCACCCTCAAATTCGATAGGTGCCTTATGTAGTATTTATTTATGGCATTCTCATAACTTAGTTTTGATGTAAGTCTTATATCTAACATTAATCCTCAAAGTTCATGTAGTATTTGCTTTCATTCAATAATAAAATATTTTACTTAAGCAAATTAGTTTAGATTCTCTGGACTTCTTGAAAATTAAAATACCCATTATCGATCTTACTAATTTCTAGTAGACATGTAAAATGGAGCTTATGACCATAAGCAATACCTGCAGCCCGTGGTCATGGGCCAATGTAGGCAACTTAGCGTAAAACTCGCATTTAATGTGGGCTTATGTGGGCAAAAGCCCATATGGTCACGGGCTTGATCGTGAGCAAAAAATTAATTTTTTAATTATTTTTTCCTTACACTTAGGCCTAATATATATTAAAACAATTCAACCTAATTACTTAGTAACAAACTTAATCTAATTTTTTTACCTAAATAATTCAACAAAAATTAAAATATTAAAATATAATTTATAAATTATAAAATAAAATAATTAATAAAAATATTAAAAAAATACAGGTTGCTTGTAAGCAAGCCTACACCACATGCAGGGTGGGGTGGGGCGTTGTGGGTAACTTAGCATAAAGCCCACATTTAATGCAAGTTTATGCTGGTAAGCCTGAGCAAGCTTTTACCTAACCCATGCAGGCTAGGCCCGTATAAGCCCACCTTGCCTATTTTACATGTTTAATTTCTAGTTGTTCTACACATCATAGTATTACCTTTATCACAACATATATAGAGCTTGCATATTAAGTAGTCAACTTTAGTATCCATTAGTTGTAGGTCAGATAACCTTAATGTGTATAAGCAAAGTTGATGCTAAATTAAACATATAGAGCTTGCATATTAAGTAGTCAACTTTAGTATCCATTAGTTGTAGGTTAGATAACTTTAATGTGTATAGGCTACTTGCAAGCAAGCCCTACCGCATGTAGGGCAGGGTGGGACATTGTGGGCAACCTAGCATAAAGTTCGCATTTAATGCAAGCTTATGCTGGTAAGCCTGAGTAGTCAATTTTAGTATCCATTAGTTGTAGGTAAGATAACCTTAATGTGTACAAGCAAAGTTGATGCTAAATTGGTTATGGACCCATATTGTCATTTCATATTCATTAGGTTGATGTTAGTATTTTCTAATTTCATAGTTTGATAATTTAATTTGAAAGGTATAATGCCTAAAAAGATTACCACTTCATATTCTTTTTCATCCTATATTTAACTTTATTTTTCTTAAATTAAGTTCTTTTGGTAAGATTCAATATACTCATTAGTCTCTCAAATCAAATAAGCTCTATCAAGTAGGCATACAAAAAGGCAGTAGCCTTTAATAGCATAAGCACATAAGTATTAATAATAATGTATATAACTCATCTTTAGTTTTTGAATGGATATATCAATGTTAAATAACTTATAAATGGTATAAAATTTGTGGTTATTTGCTACTATGATGCAATTTCAATTTTCAATCTACATACTTACCCTAGAAAATACAATCGCATTATTATTGATGTTAAAAGGGAATTAAAACCCTATTACTAATTATTTGGCTATACAATCAAAGTCCTAAATATCCTCAATCATAAAATTCCTTAAGTGTTTTTTCTTAATGGAAATTATATTGCATTTCTATATAATATTGGACTTCATCATGAAACATTCAAGTTCAGCTGTCATGAAGCAAATAAATGCAAGTTTTAACATAAACCATACTTCCTTTATATAGGTCCCATAAATTTCTAGTCTTCCATGTCATGTCCTAATATGGACATACACATATCAAAAGGGAACATTAATAAAATTCAAACACTATTGTCATGCATTCTTTCATCGACCTAATATAATATGCATAATAGTTATTAATATAAGCAGTTATAGTTCATTTGTTTACTTAAGCTTGTTCTCTAAATACAATTTACCTTAGGTAATAAGTTATGCAAAATGTTTTTAAAATCAAAACTAATTATTATTTTCAAGGAGAGGGAATCCCTTGAGTTACCTTTGAACACTATAGTACAAGGATACAAATAGACAATCAATGTATATAGGTAGTTGCTGGAAATCGCACATCATACATGCATAGAAGAATAAAAATTTTACACGATTTCCACCAAGGATCCATGAAAATTTAAAATGCCATAGATTAGGGATTAGGGTTTATACCTTTCGGCCAAAAATCTTCTGTCCGCTACACAGCAAATCCGATCTGCTTCTGTCCGTTTTCCAATCCAATCTGCTCTCCAAATCACGAACCGGAATAGAAACTAGAAGATCAGATCACTAGTGCAGTGTTTAATGTGGCTACACCTCTATGGTATCCACACGAACCCGTGAATCATCGATGAATGTCCACACAAACACCAATTAGAATTGATCTCCTTTCACCTCATAATGCTAGCTACGCCTCTTCAGGGGTTTTTGGTCAACGAGAGGTGTTAGGGTTTTTTCTATGCCTTTTTGGGGTGCATGAATAATGATAATAATCCTATTATTACCCAACAAGCCTATTTAAATAGGTGCATAGAAAAACCTAACCTATTTGGGCTTTATTTCATGTACAATTATAGGCTTACTATTGGGCCTTATGATTATAACATGAATTCCCAAATATTAGGCCCAAATAATTTAGTCCATTAATTCCAAACTCACTAGGCTCTAAGTGTGCAACCCTACAGGCTCTCATTACATTGGCAATGATCATTGATCATATTAATGATCATAAACAATGATTGGTGTCTAGCAACACATCATTGTTACCCAAGCAATGAGAAAGTTGGTGATTTGACTAAACCTTTACACGTGATCATCACCTATGTCCTTTTGTCCTATATATCTAGATTGAGCACGAGACATGGACCGTGTCATTCCCATATAGCCCAATCTTAAGGTTTCTTAATTCCTAAGTAAGCTGACTAAAACAAATGTAATCGACATCTCATGTCAATTCATCTGAGCATGACCATGCATTTTCTCAGCTTTACTTAATCAAGGGGCCCATAGATGTTACTCCTGTTCTATAGGAGGGACAAATCCCATCTTGATCACACAAACCCCTCCGTATGATATGTGACATATCCAATATCTACCCTTGCATTCACTCAATCATTAGTGACATAGAATAGTATCAAAATATGAAACTCACATGTAGGGAACCTTGGTGATCTTAGGTTAAAGGACCATATTAATAATGATCGCTAAGAACTACTTATGACACTCATATAACGATCCATATAGTGTTCTTAATATGGGTCGGTCCGGTTCTCAAGTTCTCTAACTTGTACTCATGTGTAAACTTAATATCTCATATAAGTCTTCACACATGCTAGTCTTAATATATCAAAGTAACCTCATCCACAATGATATATGACTAGAGACATTTAAGAATATAATTATTCTAAGGTTATTATCATAATTGAATATATTACGCAGATAATATATATAAATATAATAATTAGAATTGCCATTAGAATAACATGATTCAAAATTACAATCATCAATATGATTGGTTTTAAGTCATATACACTAACAATAGTTATAAGGTCATAATTCAAAAATAGAATTGTTGACTCCTACCACAAATTTAAAGTTCACAATGTTGTATAACATTTAAAAACTAGAGTTCTTATCTTTTAAGCCCTAGGTTTAATACAAACTATAGTATACAAACTCTAATTTACACATACTCAGTTCTTTCATTATAAGTTACTTTGGTGGAATAATTTTGTCTCATTTAAATTCTCTAAGGTCCAAAGCTAGAAGATATTTAAGATATTCAAAATCTAATCTACTATAACAAGGATTTATGGGTTTCTTGACATCTTCTTACACTACCTTTTTAGTTATTAATTTAAAGGCTAAATCTTTTATCTCTATTCCTTTATTCATCTATAATGTAACCATGATTAGATTACTTAGCTTTAAGCATATTCCTTATCAACTTTCCACACTCTACTAAGTTCAAACATGAGTTATTCAATTCTTTTTCTCCACTTAATTTTATTACCCACTATCCTTACTATACTTTGTTTTTGTTTTTCAAGTATAGATAAATTAGTTATTAGAATGATCATTTCATATTTCCTTGATAGACCTCTTGTCATTTTGCTTATTTCATTATAAACAAAATGATTAGATTACATTTACTTTAACCACTTAGCTTCCTCATTATTAATTAATTCATACCAATTAATTTCTAATCTCTCATGCGTATTTCTTTCTCTCATGTATCTTTGCACCATTTGAGTATAACATCTAATGCCATGCAACATTTATAAGCTTAAACAAACAAGTTGTAGTAATGATATCTAACCAAATACTTCAAATTTCAAATTCCAATGTAAATATTCATACCTTATAATTACAAGTATACAAAGTTATATACATTTCATCAATTCAACAATAATTTAAGAATCCAAAAATTTTAGTTTAATTTGTTGTATATAAATCAAATTACATCTAACCTTCCTCTTGTACAACCACCAATAAAGACTATAAGTGATTCATACTTATAAAAAATATTAAATCTAAACATCAAAGCTTTATATCACATTTAGTATCATATCACTTCCAACCTTTCCTTATATAACTCTAAGTATGTTCTTACATTTTTTTGTACATAAAACTATATTATACTTATCGATACAAAACAAGTATTAAAATATAAAACTTTAGGGTTTCATAATACATTAAGCCACTTGCTTATATCCCCTTCTTTTTTACTAGTACAGTTGCCTTTACTAACTCTTTTCGTCACCATTTCACATATTTATTACCATTTAACTTGATTTTATATAAATAACTATGTGTAATATCTTTAAAAATATTAAATCTTATAATGGTGTTTAAAAATAGGGCCATAATTGACTACAAATGTGCATGGAGTGACTTTGACATTTATAGTCAATCATATAGTCTACTAAATGAACCTAAAAAATAACTTTAGCCAAGGATGATCTATATCTACCTATATGGTAGCACCAATGGATTCCCTTCATCTTCTTGATACTCCACTCTTACCTATAGGTTTACTAACCACTTAAGCTTATTAACAAATTACTATATCTACATTTACTTAGTATTAGATCATCATGAATAAAAAAATTAACCCAAGTCATGACATAATCAAACATCCACTAATGTGACCATTTAAGCAAGACCATATGACCTATATTATTTAAAAAACAATGTACTTACTTAATAATTACTTTATTTTATTATATTTTACTCTCATACTCAAGCATGCTACACATTCCCTAAAATCTCATCCTTCCCAATTGAAATTTCACATCTCATCATGCTCCTAAATTTCAATCTTATTAAACTATCTTCTTACAAATGGACTTTTTATTCCCACATAACAATCCATACTAATTTTCATAACAATAGTTATAATTCACCAACTCATGACTACTACTAAAAGAAGAACCACCTAGTATCTTATACATTGTATAATCTTCTAGCTTAATCATAATATTATTAGATAACTAAAACACTTGATACATCTCATAGACTCCTAAATTCCCCATTGAGATTTACAATTTGTTCTAATGATTCTCATGCACGAAATGTATATAAAAATTTGTTTAGCAAAAATATGGTCTATTTTTACACATCTTAAGGCTTTAATACCCTTAGGCTAGTTTTAAAGTTTAATTCTCTCTTAACAAGCCATATCTTTAATAATGTATTCTTACGAAATTATTATTATCTTGAATACATCAATGGCAAATTAACTCAACCTACTAGTAATTTATTCAAGTGATAACTTAAGTCACTACTACAAAGTATATAAAATACAAGATGTAATTATTCACTAATAATATGGAAATAAAAACTTTTCTAAGAAAACATATATATAAGAAAAGCATATATGCATATTTATCAAGCCTTCTTAAGGCATAAGCACGTAAAAAAAGATAGCCATTAAATCCTTTTATCAATTCAAACTATTAATTTATGCTCCTTGTCATAACAATTTTGTCATAGCAAATATTTATAATAGAGGTTTTAATATATTAAAGAATATCAATTAGCTTAGGGCTAGAAAAGCACTTACTTTAGTCGTCTTCAACTACATAAGGGTGAAAATGCCCTATAAAGATCTTAATGTATGAAAGGAAAAGGATAATCTTCCCATTCCTTTTTTTGATAGTTGCCAATATACATCGAGGTTTAATGTTTTCAAATCATTCACTTATATAATAAAAAATTTCTATTTCATGATTTTAAAAAAATGCATTATTTTGCCTTAAATTATGCTAAGATACCAATTTTGTCATGACCTATACCTCAGGCACGTGACCGGTATAGAAAGTGGCTATAGGTAGTCACCAACCAAACTCTTTTAAACATGTATGATGCAATATTTCACATACAAGCATGCTATGCTTGCAAGGAATATGCAATTTCCAAATGATTCGAATATAAGTTATATGGACAAATCATCATGCAAGCTCATTCTAACTATCCCATTGCTTACACTGATGCCAAAATCCTCTTATAAGCTCACTTTTTTTCCATCTAACAATAGCTAGAACCTAAGGATAATGGTCCTTAAGAAAATAGATAGAGAAAGGGATGAGTTTCCTTGAAATTCAATAAGTAAAAATTTAAGAATTTGTAAAATATAATCATCTTACAATATATGGAAACAAACTTAAATTTACCTATGCTTATGCATATTTAATTATACACTTGGATTCTACTTTAACTAACATGTAGACTTTCATACCTTTGTATCATAATCTTGAACAAGTGTTAGCCTAGCCACTTTCAATGGTTACCATTGCCGAACTTATATATCCCTTAAAGATTTCAAGTCAACATAGTAAATTATGCATAATCATATTGTAATACCAACATAACTAGTAAAAAATATATCATAATGCATACCCTTATTACAATTAACAATATAAATAAGAAAGAAATAAACTTCCTTATAACTCCTAATTAACCCTATATCTTTTACAAGCTAATTCCATTGAATTTAGGTTCCATGTAATTATCACATCCCATCATGTGATTCCATAATCTCATCATATCATACCAATTCTTAAGTGCATAATCATAAATGCATTGCACAATGGTATTTAAACTATTCATAGTAACATTACTAATGCACAATAACATTCTCATGCCCTTAATGTATGGTCTTATAAATAACATTATTTACAACTTTTATCATTATGTCATCATAAGCAATAAAATTTAATGAAAAATAAATATCATATTAATTTTCCTTTATATTGATTAAAAGTTTACATTTTGATCCTTGATGCTTATATAATTAACATTACTCTCTGATTGAGTAGATTCATACATGGCTTGATTACATAACCCTTGAAATAACCATAACCCTTAATTATGCAAAACCAGGGAGTAATGGTTAGCTATTAAGGCTTCAATTATTAGCCATTTGCTATTGGAAAGGAATCCTAGCAAAGGCCTAGTACAATAAACAACAATTTTACATATAAAAGGCAATCATTTTGCTAGGTTTATGCAAAATTCTCATCATGAAACTACTATTCATAAAAGGCTCTTATCCCCTTTAAATTTATTCATACCTTACTCTAAGCTTTCCAATTCATTAATACCTCCAGTAGTAACCCAATTTGAGTCATTTACATTATTAAATTCCATCCATTTTACTATTAAGTAAGGATTTCTTGAGATACCAAAAATTGTTAGCTTTTCTACTAATACTTAAATTCTTAGAAAATTTAAGATTCAATTAGAATATTCTTTCATCTAATATAAATGAAGATTAAAAGCACTAGATTTGACATTTTTTAGCCTTAATCATTCAAAATCTAAAGATTTCTCATTAAGGTTTATTTTCTCTCTTTTTAGTCAATTATCCAAATTTCCTTAAATCTAAGGAAAACCATAAAGATTGTAGTTGCCATAGAGGTCTTACCTTAATTGTAGGAAGAGTTTGATGAAAATTTACTCTCTAATTACTTGATTGAAGAAGAATTGTGAAAGAAGGAATAAAGTAGAAGATAAAACTTGAAAGGAGACAAGGACTAGGGTTTAAGTAGGGAAAATAAGAATTTCAGGCTAATTTTCATTTTATAAAGGGGTAAAGGCATTTTTTCTGTTTGACTTAAATCTCTTCTATACTCACATTCTCACTTCTACTCATTTATAATTTTTAATTCTTTTATTTAGACTATTTTTTCCTTAATTAACCCCTTCATTTTCTATTCTATGCCCAACCTAAATAATTTATTTTTGTTTAGCCCAAGGTTCTCTCCAAAACTCATTTAATTAATCAATTCTCTTTTCTTAATATATTATTCACATTTTTCCCATCAAAATTTATCCAACCTATATGGACTCTTTATTTTGAATTTTTGTCATTATCATAGTTAACTAATTAATCACTCCTTTCATAACTTAAAATTTCAAATTTCTAAAGAGAATATCACAAGTAAATATATGTATGATATTTTAAACTTTAGGTTTGTAACACTATAACTTCACTTGCAAGCTAGTTTTCACAATAAAATAATATTGTTTACCTAAATTTTGTGTATGAAAATTGTTAGATGCTTGGCCTTGTGGATTTGCACCATTTTGATGTTTAGAGCTCTATATATATCCTAAAAATGCTGATGCAATGAGGAAGGATTTTGACATTATTATCTCATCTAAATTTGTACTATCAAATATCTAATCAAAACTTGTCATCTGCATAACATTTATAAAGATTTTTCTAAACTTTCCATTGATATAAACATTAATTCAATCAATTATTTGGAATTTTATATATAGCAAAAAAAATTGGAAATAATATCAAAATTTCCATATTAGCTAAATAAGTCAATTACATTTCAAAACTTTGACCAATCATAAAGTAAGGTATAATTGACTAAATTAAGCACATGAATAGCTTAAAAGATTAAATATAGGGGAAATAATTATGAAAATATTATGCATAACTTTTCATTAGCATTTCATGTAAGTCCTTTTAAAATTCTTCACTCAAAGCTCTCAATTTCCTCCCCTAAAATATAATGAAAATTAATAAAAGATAAAAAAAAACTTAAATGAACTTTCTTTAAGTAGATAAAACTAATAAATGTTATAAAATAGGATAATCTTATAATGAATTTAACAAAAGAAAGAGTAATCAATGTTAAACCATAAAGTTTAGGCTCTTTGTATGTTATATTTGATGAATCTTAGCTCATATATAAAGCTTAGAATGATTTATAGCCATTTATAATTGTTACTTTGCATAATTTTCACACTAAAACCCATTTAAAGGCTAACAGTTAACTGTTACATCTTTACGAATTCACTATCATACTAACACTAGCCTAACAAAGGATTGATGAACTTGCCTTAATTTTAGAAGGTCATAACTTCCTTTTTTCAAATTCATTTTAAAATAACAAGCTATTATTGGAAAGGTATTTGAATTTATTTTTAAATGATACTAGTTTCATCTCATATATTATTTAATGTTTGGGATATGGTTAAAACAAAGAGAAAGTCTTAGAAAGATAAGATTGAGAAAAAATTGATTTTTAAACTTAACTTGTAGAGGTCATAACTTTTTCATATATGAATTATCTTATGTAAAGCTCTTTAATTATATTTTCATATAAAATTAATTTCACAATTAAAGCATTTATACTATGGGAGATATGGTTAAAAAAGTTACCAAGAATGAAAAACTAAAATCACCAATTCATATCTTATTTGTTTTTAGGTATCACCAAGGTTATCTTGTTGAAACTTAATTTTGGTCTATCTTTCTAAAGCATTTAGATCTAGCTGTGATTTCAAAAACATGTTTCTTGAGCTCTTTATCATCCAAAAAAAAAAAATCTATTTCAATAAAAAGAATTTGCATATCTCCTTCCTTCTAAAATTTATAATCTTAATTTCTTCAAATTTTGATTTAATGTTGCGCTTGATTGTATTTACTATAATAAATTAATTATAATAAAAGGAAAAATACTTAGTTTGATTATCTAAAGATATTATTGGTAGATATTAAAAGTAAAAAAGATTATATGGTGCTCCTTTAATATCTAGAGTAAGAACGCCACACATAACTTTATGTCATTTAGAGAGCATCTTGGCTATCCAAAGAGTTTAAGGGATTACCTACCTTAACCTTGAACAATGTCTTTAGTTTAAATATTATGTTTTGCTAAAGCTATACTTCTATATCTTGCACTAAGGACCTCGACTAAAGTTATAGTTTGTGTAGCAGCCCTTGACCTATAACAAATTAGGAGACACAAAATAACTTGTCAAAGAATAACAAAAAAAATGGGAAATTAATACTAGAGAGTTGTTTATAAATATAACTAGTTGGGTTCAATGGATAGATTAATACTTGATAAGGTTTAAGTTACATCACAATTTTAATAGGAGTTAGTAAAAAGATTATGGCATAAATGCTAGAACAATGGTGACAGTTTACTTCATTTTTTTCTTTGAATGATATGAAGTAATTGTTATGATGGATTAAATGGCCTTCATTAAGATTGACTTCCAGAGTATATGCTTGGTATTAAAAGATACACTATCATGGTTAGTGATAGATATGTTTAATCATTGATCATTTTTAATAGATAAATAATAGTCTCTTAATGAACAATCACAAAGTTATATTATTATTAAGTAGGAATTTGTTCATTGTTGTTAAAGTAGTGGAATTAAATTACTACATGATATATCTTCATTAACAGTACTAAAAGTAACATTTCCTAATAACTAAGAATATACATTGTTGATAATAATGTAAATAACAAAGTGGATTTTATATTAAAACAATAATGTAAAGGAGAAATAAATAGATTTGCAATTATAAAAGATTTGTATTAATACCATATTGAAGTATATGTATTGGATAATGATAAATAAATTACATTTGGGTTGGAACTCTTTCGGCGATATGTGATTATGCCTAACGATTGGTTTTAGATTACAAATGATAAGATTAACTTTTCCTACTGAGGTTGAATTCACTTTCCAATTAGAGAATAAAGCTAACCATCATTTAGGTTGTTAGGCCATGTCAACCAAATCATTAAGCCTCAACTTTTGTGCTAGGAAACACCAAATGCATGAACTTAGCAAAATTAATGTGATATAACTAAATATTAAATAAGCTCATCATTTAAACCTTTCTTAATAATAGCTATATATTTGTTACATGTAAAATGGTTTATCAATTAGCACAAGTGCACATTATCATAAATAAGTAATAAAGTGATGAGAAAGTATCGTTCCCATGAGGATTGTTTCACTAAGTACCAAAATTAATAATCCTAATACTATTTAACAAATCGATTAGTTGGAAATGAAGTGAGTAAATAAATATTGATGCAAAAATATTTAAAATAAGAAATGAATGCAATTGGAGTAAAAATAAAGATGAATAAAAGACCTAGGGATCAGACTTCACTTAACAATTTCGGATTGAATCATCTATCTACACTAATCCAATTTTAACTCCCTTAATTGATAGTCGAGTTTCCCTAAATTAATTACTAGCCTCTTCCAAAGTCAAGTAATTCTATAATTAATTGCTAATTCACTATATTCTTATGTGAATTAAAACAACTAATCATGTATTAGGATTTATGGAACTCATTAAGACTACATAAATCATATGAATATATTCCTATTTCATATGCAATTTACGGTTTTAATTATAGGTTCCATACACATGTATCTCCTTCCGGTCTCAACATACATATTAAGTTCATTCAAAAGGTGGCCAATCAATTGAAAGAATTAAGAGCAATAATTAAAACTCAATCTAGTAAAGAAAAATCGAAATTAGTTTCAATAGATTTAAATTCAATCCGTTATTATTAAATTACGTCATCACCCTAGGAAGATAAAAAATTAGAACATAATAAAATTAAAAATAAACTCAAAATAAAATAGAAACATCATCACATTCATGATACAAACATAAGATTATAATTACAAATGCATGAAAATAGAAATACTATCCATCCATGTAGGAGGTAAAACCTTCCACATAGGAGGAAAACCTAGCCTTCCATGTAGGAGGCATACAAGAACTAAGAATGCATGAACTAAACTACTATCTAAGATGCATGAATCAATGCTTGCTGCAAATGATCTCTACTTCTACCTATTTATAGGTGAATGAATCAGCTGCAAGTCATAAATCTTGACCAATAGCTACCAATCACATTCTTTAGCTACCATTCATACCCTTCTTGATTTTCGCAGCAACAATTCTTCTGAATTGTTAGTGATTTTTAACCACTAGAATGGTAGATTCACATCTTCCTATCAACATAAGAGTTGTAGAGCCGGATCTTAACTTTCAAATGCCATAAAGAACTCCTAATTTTTACATTTCTATCTCAAGTTATGATCATATTAGTAACCAAAGGTCAGATTCCGCCAGAACCATTGTTTCATCTTCCAAGCAGAATTTGAGATCCTTAGATTCTGAATTGGGTTTTTCTTTAAACATGAAAGTTGTAGGAATTTTTTTTAGATTTTTAACCATATAAAGAACAACCCAATAGAACATCTAGAACTCCAGTTATAGCCTAAAACCTGAAACAGGGTCAAAATACAGCATTATCTAAAAGATTTGATTTCATTTTGAATTCAAGACCCATTTACAAAATGCAACTAAATTTATTAAATTAAACAGGATAACATCCAAAAATGTATCATACAAGGGAAAATAAATATGTAAATATTTTATGTATCAATATCCCTTTTAGTATACTCATTAAATATTTTTTATGCTCAATTGTTTACGAAAACTTTACCACTTTGCTTAACTTAATCATTCGAAGGACTTGAATAACACTAACACTAGAATCTTTTTGCTTTGCAACTGCAAACTCACTAGCTCAAGAAAAATAAACATCATTTAGTGTCACCCATGGTTCCTTTACTATTTGAATTTCTTAATGATGATTTTTATTCAATTCAAACTTTATGATTTAAGATGTTTTTAATTAAACAATAGAGTTACTTTGTACATATTATTTTGATGAATTTATTAATGATGATTTGTATTCAATCCAAACTTTATGATTTAAGATGTTTTTAATTAAACAATAGAGTTACTTTGTACATATTATTTTAAGTTTAGTATCTTATTGATGAATTTGTTCTTATCTTGTATTTAATCTCTAAGAACACTATTAATTTGTAAGCTTGTTTTTTTCTTCAATTTCATTGAAGGATTATCTTATCACTTATTATTTTTTCATCATTTTTAAGAACTTAATCATTTCATGTACTCAGTCTTTAAGAAATAATAACTCTACTGGATAATTTTAGTAATACATAAGCTTTGTTTTTCCTAGTACTTAGAGATTTAATAGGTTCTAGCATTTAACATCTAAATTGCAATTTGTTAGTTTGTTAAAAAAATGATCTACTTACATCATATCTAGCATAGTATTTTTTTAATGAATCCAAATTTCTTAAATAACCTACATTCAAAAAGTCTTTTGTATTGAATAATCAATTCTAGATCATAAATTTAAATAATTTTTCTTTCTTGAGGAGTAAATCATATAAAATGGAATGTGATCAAAGTTGTCACTTTGCTTGAAGATTTAAGAATGATAAGGTATGAGATAAGAGTAAATCAAAGTAATCAACAACATGATCAAAAACATTAACATGTTCATGATAAAAAGTAATTTGAAGATTGAAAACCAAGAGTTACATATAGAAAAGCAATTTGAGACCATCTAAGACAACAAAACCATGGTTATAGAAATAGAGATCAAGACTATAAAAGAGATCATGATAATCACCAAAGTTATGCAAAGGAGAGTTAAAGTTGCAATTTTCATGGAATAAATCATAACTATATGGATAACAATAATAGAGAATAATACAATAATGAGAATCTTCATCCATTTACAATTAAGATAACATACATTCATGATAGAATTTCAAGCCATTAACTAATCTAAAGCCTTGTGATTTATAATTGATCCATAAGAGCACTTAGAGGCATTTAGAGTAGCTATGTTACTTTAGGGAGCACCTGGCATGATAGTGTGTAGAGCTTTCTCTACTACATTAAAGAAGGTTTATCTATATTGGTTCATGAACTTAAAGCTAAACTAAGTTAATCACTTTAAAGATCTTACTAAATTGTTTCTTACTCATTTTGCAACCTTGTGATCTCATATTTGAACTTATGCTTTATTGATAATCATCAAGTAAAGCAAGAATGAGTCCTTTAAAGACTACCTCAATCATTGTAATTAAGCAACATTAGAGGTTAAAGACTTGTAGGAAGTTATAGTTATCTATTCCACATTAGTGGGATTAAGTTTAGATGATTTCTCAAAATCTCTAGCAAAAAAACTAGTATATAACATTTCTAACATCTTTTATAGAACTATAAGGTATATTAATATAGAATAAATTGAACAAGTAAAAAAAAAGGCTAAAAGAGATGGAGATGATCTGACCAAAAATAAGAATAGTGAATAAAAAGAAATATTCTTCTTCAAGCATGGATTCCAAAATTATGAACTTTTAATAGTTAACCATAAGTCTATTATGAATGATTTTAGAGTTGTGGAGCTAATGAAGCTCCCTTCATAGTATAAAAACCAGAATCATCCACTGGCTAGCACAATAACTTACTACAAATATCATAAGCATTAAAGCCATGACATGGAGGATTATATTAGTTTAAAGAATGAAACTAAAAAGTTACTTTGAAAAGGTCACTTATAGTAATATAAGGAGCAAGACAACTAATTTTAAGAGATCTTTCAATCTATAAAGTAAGGTTATGGTCTTTGGATTGTTGGCCATGTGAGGTTGTTAAGGACCTTAAGCAAAAAAGGATTAAGGTAGCAGTGGTCATAGAAGTCATTATTGGAGTATTTGTTAGGGAAAAGTTTTTAATCAACATCTTATATGTTCAGGCTATGAAATCTCTTCAAATTCTTTTATAATCTCTTTGATCTTACTAAAGTAATCTAATTGACTTCTTAGAAGGTTACATACTAGTTTTGAGATTGATTAAGCTTAAAGTGTCATTAAGAGAATGGCCAGAAATAGGAACTATTAACATGAAATTTCTAGTTGTAAATGCTATTGGCATGTCTGTAACACTATCTTAGGGTGGGTGTCTTTGAATCAAATTGCAACAATTATTTCTACTCCATACCTACTTATGTAATTCCATACTAAAAATGCTATAAAAGAGATAAAGGTAAATCAAATGATGGCAAGGAAATGATACATGAATAATCTTGGTTAATATTAGATTGTGCAACATCTTTAGTTAAGTTTTCAAATAGAGATTGAGGAAAAATGCATGGAAATTACATTCCAAAAAAAATACTTTTTCCCTCAAAATTAAGGATAATTGAAAATTCTAATAATTTTCATATTTTGATTTCATTTGCAATTAAAGGTTGGTTGGAAACTACATATCTAACCTCTTATTATAAGTAGAAGATTGTATTCAAGCACCAAGAAGTTCAAGACTTCAAATATACAATGTATTTAACCCTTTGTCATGGTCAATGAGCCATAAATGAACACAAATACGCTCAAAACATAGCTTGTACAATGTATTTAATCCTTTAGCATTGCCAAAGGGACATAAAAGAAAATAAGTGTTCAAAACTTAGCAGATACAATGTATTTAACCTATTATCATGGTTAAAAGAATGCAAATGGCTATAAAGTTGTTCAAAAAATGGTAAATACAATGTATCTAACCCATTATGATGGTTAAAGGACCATAAATGAACATAAAGATATTCATAAATGGCAAAAATAATGTATTTGACCTTTTCTTATGTTAAAGGACTATAACCTAACATAAAGACATGACCTTGGTAGGCATGAGGCATCTATGCTTCTCTTAATGCTTTACAGCTACAAGATATGCACAAAGTGCTCAAAACCATGGCAGACATAAAACATTCAACCTCCTAATCATCAAAAGAACCGTAACTAAGTGTGATGGTCTTTAAAATCCTGACATATGCAAAGTGGCAAACTTTTTATATGACCAAAATATCACCATCAAACATAAAATATTTTAAAATGAAGGATGATACATAATAACCATTCTTTTTAGGATCAAAGGAATTCAAAGCCATAGTAAATCATTTACAAAGCATAAGATTGAGAAGTATGATTTCAAATTTCAATGTACAATTTCAAAAGCAAAGTCTCTTAAAATTCAAGGTTTACAAGTCAAACAAACATAATAGGTAAAAGCATTAAAGTCTCTTCTAAAAGTTAAGTGGTTTTAATTGGTATCTCTTTTTCTCCGTAATTGGCATAGCATACATCTTTAAGGGTTTCCTCTAAATCAAAGTTAACAGTAGTAGAAGCTTGAATGTTATTGCTCAAAGCAAGAGCCTATGATGAGAATTTGATTGATGGATCATCCTAAAATTCAATGAACTAAAAGAAAAATAAAAAGATATTCACACCACATTCCAAAAAAAGATAGAAAAGGTAGTGATAAATGATGAAGAATAATACCTTAAAAGATGAAATCTCTTAATAAATGATGATAGATGGCATAAAAGTTGAATCCTTTCAATAGGTCTTAAAATTTTTTCAAGAACCTTAGAAAGAAAGTTCACAAAAGAGACTCAATTTTAATTGTAAAATCTCATCTAAAATCTGTATTGTCTATAAGGAACAAGCTTCCTTAAATAACCTTAGAGAAAACTTAGAATAATTGTAACTTAATAAACTTTACTTAAGTTTAAAGTAAACACATAGAGACTTACTTAAGCCTAAAATAAATATTCTATTAAACCTAACTTAAAGTAATAAAATAGTTAAAATATAATAAAAAGGTAAACTAATGGGCCACTAAAACATTAAAAAAAAAAGCCCAAATCTCTTTAAACATAATAAATGCATAAATAAAAGATTTAAAAGCTAAAAATGGATGTGCATATCAAACATTTGTTGCATCCTTACAAGTTTTCGTCTTTATGCTTCTAAGCTTATTAAGTCAACCTTTGAAGTGCATTCGTAACCCTATTGGCTCTAATTTTAAAAGTTATCCCCTTTAGATCACATTATATCCTCTCTTTGAAAAGATTTATCTTTGAATCTTCAAAACCTACATAAGAAAGGCATCCATAGTAAACTAACCTCGAGAACCTAACTTAGGAGCAACATTAGTAATCCTTAAGCATTTGGAATGCAAATCGCTTTTGAAATACAAACAAATTTTAAGATGATCCCTTTCCATTTGGATATAACTTGACCTCATTTAGGACTTATCTTTCCTTATATGTAACCAAATCCAAATACTAGGTTCAAATACAAAACAAGAGTTAACAATTTCATGAAAGTATACAAACTTATCAATAGTAATAAGTTTGTCAATGAAAGCATGTAAAACATAATTCCTTAAAAGTTTTTTACAAAAGCAAATCAAATCATGAAATTTCTTAATCTTACTAGCAAATATAGGTGTGGGCATTCTTTAATTGTTTTTACTTTTTCTTCATCACTCTTATTGCTTTGCCATACATAATATAACTTAAAAATATAATTCTATTCATGCAAAATGAGCATTCTTTAAAATTATCATGCAACTTTTCATTTCTTAAAATTTGGAAAACACATTTTAAATGCTCAACATGATCATCTTCACTTTTACTATGCATAAGATTATCATTAAGATGTGATAAGTAATGTTTCCAATTCTTTAAATACTCAAATGGTAAGATTCATCCTTTAAGCTCATGAAAACAATGAAAACAAATAATAATGAATTTATTCTTGAAAATACAAAAGACATGATTTATTAGACTCATGAACGTACTTAGTGCATTAAATAGGCCAAGTATCAAAGTTGACCATTCATATAATTCTTGCTTTGTTTTAAGTATATTTTTCCATGTATTCCTTTTTCTTATGAAAAATGGATGATATTCATCTTTCAAACTAATCTTGAAAGATATACAAGGATCATCCAAATTAAGAAGCATATTTTCTAAGTTTCTTTAACAATAAAATATTTTATCTCATCACTTTTTTCTATCAAATCCTCTAGAGAACTTTTAGAAAATACACAAGAAATAGGCAAATTATTAAACAAATCCTTTAGAGTTTTCCTAGCACTAAAAAATTATATCAATCCATTTTTATAGGTCTTTCCAAGAAGCAAGTCACTTAGAAAACTCTTAGGCACACACAATTTAATTTCCTCAAACAAAATTTTATCATGTGTAAAAATATTTCCAAAAATCATCTCTCACAAACATTAACGTTTGAAACAAAATTAACATGTAAAGGAATATCAAGATTATATAAAGAGGGAGCAAGACTACAATCATTCATATACAAATTCTCAATGCATTTAAAACCAACCAATTTTGTAACCAAAACATCTTTATTATGTTCAAAAGCAAACTTGGGATGATAGTATACTTTTAATCAATTCTCATAATATTTTTACCTTACTCTCCTTGATGTTCTTTCCCTCTAAAAAGTGATAATTCTTTTGAAAATTCTCTTGGAGTAATATCTTGAAATTTTTGTAAAACAAAATCAAAATTATTTGGTAAAACAAAATTCAATTTTGTTAGTATTTCCATAAGCTTCATTGTATGAAACAATTGAGCTAGAAATATATGAAGCACTTCTCATATCACTTGTTTTTGCCACCATATTCAATTTTTTTAAGGTTCAGGGTTCAACTCTATTTCTTTCTCTTTTTATTAACAAACACTTTCTTTCTTTTCATAACTCTCACTTTCTTTTACCCTCTTCTTGTCTCCATTTTTCTCTTTGTCTCTTTTTTTTCTTATTCTTTTCTTCTCTCTTCTTTTCTTTTTTTTTTCTCATTCTTTTCCATATGAGATATTAATGATTCACTATTAGAATCACTTATGGACTTAACTCCACATTTGTCATTGATCTTGTCATTTTTCTTTTCAAGTTTCCTTTCCTAAGGTTTCCATGAAAATCTAGAATGGCAACCATATCCAAAAAAATTAAGAATGAATTTTTCATTCATAATAGTCTTTATCTCTTCCTATATGGCAATAAGCCTTGTACTATTTCTTTTTCTAGTCAAGTCAAGTTAATCCTAAATATTAGTATAGTCAACGAATTGGTAAGTAACAAGCTTCACTTTATACTCTTTAGAATGTTTGTGGCCATCAATGATTGACTCCATTTTCTTTTCATACTCTAGATAACTTATAGGATTACTCTTTCCCTGAAATAAAGGAAACTTTTGTTTATTGCTATCAAGATTTGAAGACACGACATCATTTCTTCACTTATTATTTTCTCTTCTTATACACTTCCTTTCATCTCTTTTATCTTTCTTTCATCACTTCTTTTGGACTCATCAACTTGCACTCTTTCTCTTTTACTCTTTTCATTTTCAAAATATCTATCATTTTGTAATTTGTCTCACCTTTCTCTCCTATCATGTTCACTATTTTAGTTTCTATGAAGTCATTCATCTTTAACAATTCCAAGTCCATCTTCCACTATACCAATTCTTATACTTATCCCTTCGAGTTATTGCCATATAGTTTTTAATATGGACATTATATCATCATTTATGCTACCTTATGACATTTTTTTTTGAAAGAAATACCTACAAGAAAAGTTTTAATAAAAAGAAAGGACCTTACTAATAACATACTCTCACTTAATTTTAGAGATACTCATATTCATATTTATCCTTTAAATTAAAGTTTTTATCCTTAAATGTTCTTACACTTTCTTTCTTTTACCACTCCTCACTTTTCACTCTTGCAGTTCTTTACGGATTAAGAAGACACTACTAGTAAATTCAACAATTATAACTATTGATATTACCGATCAATCCTACAAATCAAAGGAATCACAAAATAAATATTAAAGAGACTCAATTATGGAAGTTCAAAGTAATTAAAATAAATAAGGACTCAAGACTCAAAGACCAAGATTATGAACAAAAATGGATACAGAATGGGGAAAAACATAAGATTCAAGGATTTTTAATGAAGAAGGACACAATGGACAATGAAATAAAAATTAGAAATCAAATTATGAATTTAAACTTTTAATAATGCTACTTTCTTTTTCTTTTCATAATTCAATTACTTCTTTTATTTTTAATTTTATTCTTTTTTATTTTTTTTAACTATCACATTTTTTATTCCTTCACTTTTCTTTCATGTTTCCTTTTTTTAACAACTCACACAACTTTAATTTTTTTCACTCTATGTTTTTTAATCACAACACTTTTTTTTTGCTTTTCAATACAATATTTAGCATTTTTTATTTTTTTAATTCATTTCCTTTTTATCATAATTCATAATTCTTTCTATTCTCCCTTCTTTTGATTTTCAACTACCAATTTTATTCACTTTTTAAAAAACTAGCAAATAGTAAGACGAATTGAGACATAAATGGGATAATGGCAAAATTTAACAAACTTATAGTAGAAAATTGAAACACAAACTTAAACCTATTTTGAAAAGAATAAACCTGAAAATTTGGAAACCCTTACTTTAATTAAAAAATGATAAGAATCTAATTAATGGATCATACTAAAATTTAGTGAAGTAAAATAAAAATAAAAAGATATTCATGTTACACTCCAAAAAAGATAGAAGGGTAGTGATAAATGATAAAAAATCAGGCCACAAAGGATTAAATCCTTTAATAAGTGACCTTTAATAAGTTTCAAAATTCTTTCAAGAACCCTAGAGAGAAAGCTTACAAAAAAGAATCAACACTAATTGTAAAATCTTAACTCTCACATTTGTATTTTTTATAAGAAACAAACCTCCTTAAATAGCCTTAGAGAAAACTTAAAATAATTGGAGTTTAAGTAAACTTTACTTAAGTATAAAGCAAATACAAAGAGACTTACAAAGCTTAAAAAAGACATACTAATAAACTTAACCTAAATTAATAAAATATTTAACCTATGATAAAAAAGGTAAACTAATAGGCCATCAAAACACTAACTTAAAAAAAGGCTTAAATTTCTTTAAACATAATAAATGCATGAATAAAAGTCTTAAAAGCCTAAAACTGATGTACACATTAGACACTTATTGAGTCTTGCTAAAATTTCCTCTTTATGCTTCTAAGCTTTTTAAATCAACATTTGAAGCGTATATTTAACCCTCTTGACTTTGCTTTTAGAAGTTACCCTTTTTGATAACATTATGTCATGACCCAATTTCAGATATCGTGACCAATGTAAAGACATCTAACTGGTATCTAACCAATTAGACATCTTTACAAGCCTGTAACAAACTGTATCTAACTATTTTATAACAAAAGGGGAATATATGATAGCATCAAATAATATAAGTAAAGTAAATTTCATTGTACGTACAATGAAAAGTTAATCTATGATATTAATATACAGTAGCATAACAAAATTATTTAGTAATACACATAGACTTTAACTGTACAGTGAACAACTCAAAATAGTAATTTTTTTATTACACTATGCCCCATAGAGAATAGAAAGTTTTATGTAGTATATCAATCCTCCACTAGAGCTCCTTGTTCTTTATCTATAAAATAAAATAACATCGAAAAAAATGAGTATATAAAATACTCAGTGAGTAGTTACTTAATCTTTATCCCTATAGTTTTCCCTAATCAGTTTTCTTTAATAAAAATTTAGGAAGATTAGATAAATTCTATATACTTAGCTTTATTCACATTTAATATCTACCACCTATAATAGGGATTATGTATTAATATTACATCAATAGAAATGGCTAGTATGGTGTATAAGTTTCCTCCTTATTTCTTCGAGCCAACCTTATCCCACTCGCTTCCAATCTTTTCCCTCCACTTCTTACCACCCCTCTCCTTCTTCTAGAAGGATGCTGCAAGCCATAGCCTAATCTCTCCCACACGTATCAAGTAATGCAATGAGCCTTTGTAGGCTTTTCGTGCCAATTAAGGCAAAATCATGTCAATCTATCATAACAAAGGTATGGTCAATACCAACTAGCCATTAGCAACTTAATTAATTTTTCTTTATCAATGTAACAAGTATAGATTTCTAATTTAACATTAAAAAGTGTAATAATTGCATATTCTCATAATGTATCACAATTTCAATACATTGAACATTTCACAACTCAATCTAATCTTTTACTATATTCTATACCATTAAAGAACATTCAAATAATTACAATAATTCAACACATTATTCTAATCATATTCTAATATCATCACAATGTATTTCTAAGCATCAAATATTTAGTGTATTTCATAAATATTAAATCAACAATATTGTTCAAGTGCAGATTTTCAGAACAGGGCAGCAGAGGGTGTATTACAACAAAAGACCTTTTATGACTTCTAAAACATCTCCAAAATTTGTCAAATAAATATATGATGTTCCTAACATGTTAATTGACAAATATGAGGCCTTAAGTTTCATAATTAGTCAATATAATCTGCTCATAAAATTCATAAAAGAGGCCCTTCCAAATCAGTTCCGGTACTGGATAACACTGGAGTTCCGAAATCTAAGGATTTATTTGACTAAGCAAATGAGCTTAAATTACCATGAAATTTTTCCATAATTTGTCAACATATTGAAGGGTTTCCAAAATTTTTTTTAGAATTTTTCAACACTTGTAAGGACCTCAATTAATTCAATTACATAAGCAAACACTATTAACGTTCTATCTTAGTTGAATTGGACCTATACACATATAAGACCCTGTTTCATGTTTCTAAAAATGTCCAGAAATTTCCAATAAATTTTACATGATTCCTAACATCATAAGGAATTCTAGAATGGCTGAAATTGAATTTTTAAAGACTCCTATGAGTCTCATCAAATTAAGTATCTCATTCTAAATTTTCCTGGATTTTTAGAAAGTTATCAGCATATTCCAATGCAACAATTTTTACATGAAGGCTTATTCTAAGGCCACTCAATTTCAATACTAGCCTTTCTCCTAACTTAATTACACTCCAATAACATCAAAACAGATATCCAACTATAAAATTCCAAAACCATGGATCCACACACAAACAACCCATAAATTTACAATTTAATCACCCAATCTAACATTCTATTGGAATAAATTCATATGGGAGACAAGTGAGTTACCACTCATCTCTGAATTTTTATATTTCAAAGCTTTAAGTTTCTCCCTAAATGAAAGAGTTTCTTATTTGAAGAAGAAGAGGATGAGAGCCCCAAGTTTTGATGATTTCTCCTAAGAAATTCAAACAAGCAAGTGGAAAAACTTGAAATTTTGTGTTTAATTTAGCTTGTTTGTGTGTTTAATTGTGTTGAAAGCTTGAAAAAGGTTCCTATGGAAGCTTCAATTTCGTGCAAAATAAGGAGGAGAAAAGATGAATGCAGTTTCTCAAGTTTTCTAGGATTTTCTACACAATTCATGAAAATGGGCCTTTTTGCAAGTTAGCCCAAAATCTATGAATTTCTTTTGTATTTTTCTTACTATTCTACAGTAGCCAAGAATGAAAATTTCTGGACTCTCATCAGCCCAAAATTGTCCAAAATTAATATAAAAAGAATGGGCCAAAATTTAAGTTTTTGAAAAATTACATTTTGACCCTAAATCTTTTCAAAATTTTACTTTTGCCCAAAATTTCTTGGTCAATTTTCAATTTAATCCTTGGATTCAATTTGGATTTATTAGAAACACATTTAGGCCTTAGTAAGTGAGTTTTAATTGGTTAAAAAATGATTTAAAGAAACTAAATTAAATTATTATAATTTCGGCCCATTTTATCGAATTTCAGCTCACCCGAACTCCTAAAATTGAGTTAAGCTCTATCTCTAATCTTTTGGGCACATTTCTAACTATTTTAACTTAAATTTTTATCTCTATCGATGTGTTAAAATTTCTATAAGAGCTTCCCAGAAGGTTGCCCATCCTTAGAATTTCCCTAGGCTAAGCACGTTTAATTGGAAAGTGTTAATTTACTTTGAAACTTTAAGAGTAGTTCTTGGGAAAAAGTCTTCTAGGGATATTACACATTATCCTAAGTGTTAGTGCTAGAAGCAATACTTTAGTGCTACAGCTTGAAGCTAGATTTTGAATAGCATTATTTAAAGAAGAGGTTTAGAAGTAATCATAATTTAAATTTAAAAGTATTTCATCAACAACATTTGTTATACTAGAATGTGGATTACAAAAGTAACCTTTATAGTGGAATTTACAATTAGGTTAGTTAACTTCATAGCTAGAGCTAAGGTTTTAGCAATTTAATAATCTTATTTTCTTTTTATAGCCCTATCACTTTAGTCCTTATTTCCTTAGACAATATCCTTTTGTTAATATTAGACAAAGAAATTTTATTAATAGTGCTCTATTTAAACCATCTCATTAGTTTAAATGGTGAGGTCGAAGAGCCTTTTTGTCCGGTATTTTAGGATGCCTAGCTACACTAGTAACCTTTACCCTCTTCTTAGTGATTGGAAGGTTAACATTTGAACTAAAATTTTCATAGTAAAGTTTAATGGCTATAAGGAATACTCGTTAAGAGTATAGTTGAATTCTATTACAAAAACAAGCTTAACATTATCTTTCAACTTTTTGTTCTCTTTTTCCTTCTTAACGAAATCATAATATTTTTCAAAGCTAATTTCCACTTTCTTATTCACTAAATTCTTTAACTCAATAATCCAAATTTTTAAGGTGTTTATTTTCTTTAAAGATCTTTTATATGAAGCTTCAAACTTAGATAAGTTATTTTTGAATTTTTCTAAATTTCCTTCCATTTTACTTTCAAATAATGGACAATCAAGATATCTTATTCATTTTATAATCTAATGGTGGAGAATCTTACATATAAATGACAACATCAAGGGACCTAAACATATAATTTAAGAATATGATTGATTACATATCTCTCTTTTAACTAATTAGGAGTAAGTGATAAATAAATTTCCATTTAGGCTACAGAGGTCTATTCCAAATAAGTAGCTCTAGATTACATATAACTAGATTAACTTTGCCTACAAAGGTTGAATTCACCTACTGATTAAAGAATGATCATCATTTCAATTTCTTAGCTATATCTAGAGTTTCTAACCTCTGATCAAGTTAATTTTTATATTATTTGAAAGCTAAGAGAAAGATCTATAAATGTTATGAAGATAACTAAACTTGATTAAGGTATTTGGTGGTCCAAAACTAGCTAAGAAATTGAAGCAAACTAGACCTTGTTGTTCTTTACACTAGACCACTCAAAATTTTTAAGGCATATTTAAAGCTCTAAATCTCAAATGGTTCAAACTTAAGCTAGGATTGACAAGGTCTAGATTTAGAACTTACATGAAAAAGGATTAGTGAAATTATATCATTTTGATAGTGAAAACAAGCCATGAAGTTAGATTACAAGATTGGACTATGTAGAAGTTGTTTCAAGTTTGAAGATATAAATTGAGCTCCTAACCTCCAACTTATGCAATTGTTGATCCATTAAAGCCCTAGGAGGATTAGCTATAACTTTGTAAGAGTAAGGAAAACCTAATAACTTTGTAACCAGTTCATACTTAGCCTTTAATGGCAAAGCACAATGGTTTCCATCTTAGTTTCTTTTCATATGTTTTCTTGTGTAGAAGTCATGAGCATCTAATCATTTAATTCAATTCAAGGGATTTGCACTTTAATTTAGTTTGATTTTGATACCTTGCTTTTATTAATTACTCTTAATTTATTTATATTCTATTTCTCTATTATCCATTATTTATGATTGTATCAATCATTATCTAAAGTAGCTATTTAGTTAATTATTTGTTGTAATTTATAGATAAATAATTAATTGTTATTAATTTTTATTGTAGAGTTATTATGTTGATTATTACATAAGTAGCAATTAGGTTTTGATGATTTGATACAAGGTTAAGCCTCATCACCTAAAGGAAATAGGGAATGAATAATGATTCAATGTTAGGTCAAATTATTATTTAATTTAAACCTATTCCAAATTGCTTGTTAAGTTCCAAGATTTAACAATAAGGGAGTAAATATGTTAGGCTAAAATTAATTGGTAATAAGGAATAAAAGGATTACTCCTAGCTTTAGGGTAATTATTAGCTAAATAGTCAGATTAGTTCCAAGATTTAACAATAAGGGAGTAAATATGTTAGGCTAAAATTAATTAGCAATAAGGAATAAAAGGATTACTCCTAGCTTAAGGGTAATTATTAGCTAAATAGTCATATTAGAGGTAGTTAATTTAGTGTCTGTGATAAATTGACAAATTTAAAGGTTGATTCTCTCTTAAAGTGATGCCTTTTATCACTACAATCTTTCTTTCTTTTAATTTTGTCATTCTTCATCTTAATTTTTATTTATTTTAGTAATTTATACAAGCTTCCTTTTAGTTTCTATTTTACTAAATTAATGATTAGTCCCTTATGGGTTTGACTTGGTCTTATCAACATTATATGTTCTTTTGGAAATAATTATATTAATTTTTGGTGTTTTTATTGCACATCATGACTGTTGTCCTTTGTCTTCTAATTGTATCTTCTTTAATACAAGTGTGAAATGAAGTCTAATATAATGGATCTCGTTACCATGATTGAATTCCTAAGTCCTGAAAGTGCTATTAAACTATTAAAAATAAGGAAATGACAACGGTGCACCACTAAAAAAGTGGTGCATGATGCAATAGAGGATTAACTGTTAAGATGCTTTCATTTGCAAGAAGTGGATAAGGGGAACCTAAAGTGAAATAATTTTAAAATTTCCCTAAAAATTTTATGAATTTTAAATGTGAAATTGGGCTTGAAGTGCGGCCTATGTGAAAAGGGGATTAGGGTTAAGAAAGTGAGAAAAAGGAATGAGGATTGATCAGATTGGATTTGCATCGCGACAATGACAAGGTTTTGGGGAATGAAGTTTGCACCAACAGAAAGTTTGCATCTATTTTTCACTACAGGAAAGGCATTGGAAGCTCGACCATTGGAAATGCAACAAATGTTGATGAAGTCTCGCCAATTACTTATGTCAATGTCCAATTGAGTTCCACACATGTCTGTTTATGAATTTTCATTAGCCCTGACACTTGACAATTCTCACCCCCCACCATTCCAAACATTGATATTATTGCAAATTGATTGCATCTTCACTTTTCATTATCTAAACATGCAGTACAAGTAGCATAATATATTCACTTCTTTGCTGCATATTGCTATCCCTTACTTATTTCATATGTAGAATTCAGTTAACATTAGAATTGGCATACATTAAGGTTAGGAGGCTACAATCCAAGAAGGTAATAGTTGGTAGTCTGAACTGTGAATTTTTATTATTCTCGCCAATGCCACCTTTGATAAATGATCTTCAATTCCTCTGCATTGGCTGACCTTAACACCTTTTCTGCTTGTGATGATGCAGTAATGCCTTTTTCCTGCATTGCTCTTCAATGGCACTCTAAATCTATACTGTAGGCCAGGCTCCATAACAAATCCGACCCAAATGAATATATCACAACACTCCTAATAAATTATATGTATTATTGGGGACTTTTCGTTATTTCCTAAACTTACAACAACCAGTTAATAAAGTGCATGAAACAAGGGCAAGATCGCACACCAATCATTGATCTCCTAGTGCACTGGTGCATCACCTTTTTAGTGGTGCACTGTAATCTCTCCTATTGTAGACTTTCTCCCTTTTAGTGACTAGTATTAATGCTTCTTTAGTGTATGGTTTTCAACCATAGAAAACCACTTAGTTTCCAATGTAACAAGTGATATATAATTAATGTTAATTAAACATGATGATTGAGGTCTAAGTTAAGTGAGGAATATCTAAGATTAACTTTCAAGGTAGATTGAATATGTAACCTATGATCCTTAAAGGAAGGATTAAGTTTGTGTAGATGAAAAGCTTTGATGTAAACCACAAAACCTTAGAAAAATAACATGAAAGGAAAATATACTTAATGGTATGATTTAGTTGATATAAAATGCATAGACATCTATATATTATATGTTAGTCATGATGTTCCCTACCTCTTTTTATGCTAAGTGTCATTTCTATAATTTACTATGTGTCAATTTGTGATTCTCTTTCAATAAATATTATGCGATGGTGAGTTACACTTGCACAATTAGTGCAAATGACTAAATTTCTAATTTATAATAGCAATTTATATTAAATTGAGAAAAGAAAAGAAAATCCTCAATTTCTTTCTCTTATTTATTGTATTTTCATGATCTTTCTAATTTTTTTCCTTAATTTGCTATGTTTTCCAACTTTTCCACATTTTCTTCCTTTCTAGAATAATCTCCCTAGTTTTTTTCCTTTATTTATTGCATTTTCATAATCTTTGTTATCTTTTTCCCTAGATTACTACATTTTTTAGACTAAATTTCTCATTTATATATAGCAATTTATATTAAATTAAGAAGAAAAGCCCTAATTTCTTTCCTTCATTTATTGCATTTTCATAATATTTTTTTGCTTTCTTTCCTTGATTTATTAAGGTTTCTAATTTTCATGCATTTTCTTTCTTTCTAGAATAATCACCCTAATTTCTTTGTATTGTATAGTATTGATAGATTTCCATGAGAATTGGTTGACCATTAACAATTACTTCATTTATTTAAACAAAAATCATACCTTGTCTTCAATTGATTTCCATTTTCATTATTACATCTCCATTTATATCATTGAAAAATATTCTAACCTTTACTATTTACATCAAATTTTCTTTTGAAATGAATGCTAACAATTTCTTTACCTTATTATTTTCCTGTTAGCTAACTTTTTTTATCTTACCTCTTTTTCTCTTATGTTTCTTAATCTCGAATTCTAAAAACTAATGATTAGTCTCAACTCCAATCAAGTAAGCCATTTAAATTTTGAGTGACATTGTTTTACTATTGATAGTACCCACTCATTGAATCATTATAATGTCATCTTAGCAGGCAACATCTACTATCTTTGGTGATTCCTTTTGGCATGTTATTTCACTATGATTGTTAATTAGTGAATATTGATCTCTTTAGAAATACTTTTCTATTTCTTTGATTTTCTTCTACTAATATCATTTTCTTCTTTAATTCCTTTCTATGTAATTATATATGGTATAGCTGTGTTAAGGAATGTTTTTAGTAATACATTGAAAATTTACTTTCTAATTTTTAACATTTATTCATTCTATTATTCCAAAATATAATGCACATTAACATTAAAATTTTAATACTATGATAAAATTAGACATTATTATGTTTAGAAACATCATATCTATAATGTTTGCTTAGAATAGCTATACAAGTGAGAATAGATTTAAGCAATGAGTTTATATAATAATATTCTCTAACTGGAGAAGCAAGTAAAGGACATTTCCATTCTAGCAAACAACACTTTTGAAACCATAAGCCTCCTCTTCTTTCAAGTTCAAGTAAAGTAAATTTATTATGTATGATTTATTTATTATGTAAAGTAAATTATTTTTTTTATAATTCTAGATATGATATGAGACTAACATACATTTGTCTTTATATTGCATGTTGATAAGAAGAAATAGTTTTACATATTTTTCACTGAGAAGGAATGTTATGCAATTTTTCTTGACAAAGATTGAAGTATATATACATTTGAATTTCTTTCAATGGCTAATATACATTTATTTTTTCATTGCAAGTTAAATTTCAATCCTTGGTTGTATTTAACATATATATGTTTACTTACAACATGTAACTTTTAGAAAGATTAATGTATTTGATCAATTTGATATTTTTCATTTGAAAAGTATTTAGAAAGATTATTTACTAAATTAGACAATGTTTATTTTTCTATTATGTACATGGTTTACATTTATATATAGTTAAGAATAAGTATACATACATTCTATTTCATATAAAAAAATATTATTTATTCTATATATATACAAATATAATTTTATATTATTTTTCTAAATTTAATTTGTTTGAATATTTAAACATGCATGTATCCTTCTGATTGTGATAATGATAACTATTAATATAATGTTACAATAACATGACAATTTTATCAATTAGTAATAATTAAAAAAAATAGTATATCTTCTTACTTAACTTGAATATAATTATATTAATTTTTTAGTTATTTAATTAATATAAACATAATAACATATTTTACATTAATCATTCAAATATTTTATAATTTAATATTTAAAAACTTAAATTTATATTATAAATTATTATCAATTAAAATTAATCAAACCCATGCATTATACGGGTTACAAGTTAGTTAAGATTCATTATATGTTTAGTACATAGGACTTGAAGAGTTGGAAGTAGATGGTGTTCAAACATTACGTCAGAGACTATAACCTCTTGTGAAAAAGGTCTAGTTTAGATTGCAGTCCACAAGTAATGTGGATTGCCTGTCCATTTGTTGTATTTTGTTTTGCATTGGAATGTAAACACTTCTAATAGAGTACGTCCGACAACATGTTTTTATTGAGCCAAGCAATAAGGCTTCCCATGAAACACTAGGGGGTTAATAACGTCATCAAATTGCATGGTATATAAAACCTTGAATTATACCTAACCATAGGTGACATTTTTTTGATTTCAAATCTCTTATTATTATGTAATTGGGAAAGAAGACACCTTCACTAAGGCATAACATATAGACTTTTTACACTCAAGTTGTTGCTAATTCTTGTTTTTCATATAAAATTTGAGGATAAAATATTTGTGGAAGGCTAATATACTTCCACTTCCATGCAACATTTGATTAATTTGTTGATAGTTTTTGAATTTTCCTCTTCTATTATGGGCCATCAATTCAACCATGAAGGTTTTAGATTATAATATCCTTAATTTAAAATATATAATATAACTTTTGAGATTTCTAGATAATTATTTATTTAATTAATATTTCAATTTTTATAAATCTCACTATTTGTACTTACCCATTCTTATTTAATAGTTATCTAGTTAAAATTAATTCTAAAGAATTCTGCAATATTAAAATATTATTGATAAAAATATTTATTTTTATATAAACATTATTAATTCAAAGTATGTTTATATATTTTATAAGGACTTTCTCATTAATTGAAAATAGTAATCGTAAGCATAAAATTTTATAAATTAATTGTTAGTAGTTGATAAGTTGTTTTTGAGAACTTTTAAATTTATTAGTTTATTGCAAGTATATATTTTATATATTAAGACAAGATTGATAATAATTGAGATTTTAAATAAATTAATTTTTTTTAAAAAAGAAAGTACATGAAAACTTGCAGTTCTTTCTCTCAAGCCCTATTCTTACCACCTTTCTTATCTTTTCTCTTTTTTTTTCCCCGGGTGCAACTCAGCCCAGCTTTTTCTTTCTTGTCCTGCAGCCACACACACATTCCAGCACCTTTCTCAACTTACTTGTCTGTCTCTTGAGATTTTTCATATTTTTTACCCTTTCTTTGCTGCTGCTTTTTCTGCAATGTCTCTCACTTTTCAGCATTTTCTTTCGTCACCCCTACTTCCTCTCCACCGCCTTCCTCCTCCTTGTTCGATCTTCTCATTGCTGGTTACTGCTGCTTCATCGTTCGGTCATCTTCCTCATGTGGCTTTGCAAACGGGAGCTGCTTCCTACGCAGCCTACTGCTACTGTTTTCGGCAGTTTCTTCGTCAACATCAGACTCTAAGGGCGAAGAAGCAGCTGCGATTTCCAGCATCCATCGTCTTCTCCCGACTACTGTCCTTCACGATGTTGGGTTTTTGCTTCTTCGTTAACTCAAAAGCTCCATGACACTAGGAGTTACAAACCGGAGCACAGATTGAGGCGCCATGCCTCTGAAATTTTTAGGGAAGGGGGCACTAATTCCACTAGTTTCTGATATTAATGGTCTTGCAAAGTGTTGGTAAGTCAATTTATACATTAAAATCTTCACATTTTATTAGATTGAGCCGGATCAAAAGGAAGCTTTTTTTTTTTAGTTTGTTTAAAAAGCGTGATGAGATTTATGAAAAATATAGTTTTTATATCATGGAATGCTAAAAAGGATATATTTGGAGCCTTTTAACATAGTAACTCTAAATGTTGATAGGTGTTTGAGATTGGATTAGAAAATTTGTTTTTGTGTATGATAGAGATAGATGAGGATGCATATGAAAATAATTAGATTCATATAAGTTTTATGCTATAGAATAATAAATTATCATGGTGGTGAGTGATTTCATGAAAAGCTTCTATTTTCTATAATATTTTAGTTATGGTAGAGAAACCCATTTAAATAATTTTGATATGTATGATGAAGTATATATATATATATATATATATATATATATATGGTTTTTATGCTTTAGGATATTAAATCATCACGTTCGTAGTGTTCTAAAAATATTATACCTCTAGAGATGATTTGAAATCAATCTAGGAAAAAATCCTTTTTGTAGATACTTTTGACATATATTATAACATTCCTAAAAGTAAGGATTTGTGATAATAATGTTTTTAGATCATTAGACTTAATATTTTCAAATGATCTAGGGTCAATTAAAGAAAAGTACATTATATATGTGTGTATATTTTGAAAAACTTGCCAATAGCTTGAAAATAGAAACATATTATGTTATGGAATATTGGAATGGTATATTTGGAATATGTTTAGATCATTGCATTTTAATATTTAAGTTGTATGGATTCAAGAAAATCATGATTTAATGACTTACTTTTGAGGTAAATAATTGGAAATAAGGGAAACTAATAAACTTGGATAACCCAATGACATATTTTGATTTTATAAAATTAACTGTAGAGAATAAATTCAAATACAAAGTTACAACATTTAGGAATATTATAAGTAGTGACTTGTGGTTAAAATTTATTGTTGCATTTTCTAATTAGGAAAAAGGGGACTACTTCAAGTTATTACAAGGAATACACACCATTAGGTAAGTATATATCTCACTACTTCTTAATATATTAGTAAAAGATAGTTTAAATATTATGAATTATATTCTTTTACTTAATAATACAGATTCCTATTCATGCATATAATTCATGTATAAGTTCATCATCGTAAGATAAGAATAGATAGTTGTTTGAGTGTTAATTTATTAGAGGGCACAAGTAGAAACATAGTGTTGTTATTAAATACTAACTAATTGATTGTGATAAGGCTACAATAGATCATGTTGTGATTGTATTATATGCTTTGATTGTCCATATTCTTGAATAGTTTCTATTTAGGCTTCTATTAAATCTGGTGATACAAATAAGGTGAAGTTCTAATGAATTGACTATATATGAATCAAGCCTTATAAGGCATTGGAAACTCGTGAACTATGCTAAAGCAATGAAATTGAATATCATGATATGTGATGAAGGGATGATGTAATAGCCAAATGAGAAATTCTTGGAAAATAGATGTGGAATGGATAAGATTGATCTAAAAGTCAGATAAGAAAATTATTAATAAATAGTTAAGAAAAATATATTATTAACCTGGAAATTAGATGTGATGTTAAAATTATTCATGGGATGATGTCATTATTTGACTTGATTGTGCAATCTTGATGTAATTGTGATGATTTGGTTGCATTGAGCCTTAATGACTATTTGTGTGAGTGATGCCTACCTAGAATAGGTACTATATGATATTAAGTTCTAACAAAAAGCTAAGACTCCTATGATTTTGTTATGAGAAACAATATTTAAGTTGTGTACATGTGAGCTTCCATTTTAGGGCATGAATGCACATATTTTAGAAATTTAGAAAATGCATTTACTAACGTTTTCTAATTTAGTATATGATTATCCTATAATTATTTTATTTATAAAATTGTTCACCTGCAAGATATTGGTAAATATATACTCATTAAGTTTCTAAAACTCATTTTGTTTTATCCCAATGTTTTCAAGTTGGGACTTAAGTTTGTTACATCCTTAGAGAAGCAAAGATTACCTAAATTGAGGATTTGATGGGTGGGATTCTCATTGGATTAGGAATAGAATTTGAAAATAAAAATGATATTAATTCAACATTTGATGTGTTAAATCATTTATTTGTGTGTAAACTTGGAATTGTATTTGCTATATGTTTGTTTGATGTTGTCGTATCGGATAAAAATAGGTGTTATATTTCATGGCATATAGTCCTTATAAAGTATTCAAAAATAAGGGGACTTTATTCATTTTTTTGTAAAAATTTAAAAGAAAATTTTAAACTCCCCCAAAAAATTGGAAAGTTCCATTAGACAATGAAAGTGAAGATTGTTAAGGCTTATAAAAATTGGTAACAAGATCCACGCTAGTCATGATCAGAATGAGTCTTGACATAGATTGTTAGCAATAGCTTAAAAATGCTTTGATGATAGGCCTATTTTAGATTTTAATAAGTCATTATTATCTTTTTATCTTATGGTTAGTGAATTTTTCCTAAGCAGGCAAATGCAACCCTAATTTATCCTTATCACCATACAAAATAAACCTAATATAAAGCATTTAATAGATATAAATGATTTTTTTTTGCTTAATCCATACGTATCTTGACATGATTGGAAAATAGAAAAATCATTAAACTATTCTCACTAGAACTTACCTTACTAAAGAGTCCAGATCAAACTCTAGAGATTAGTTAATTAACTTAATTATAGAGAAGATAAAAATAGGATTTTGTATTTGTAAAAGAGAAAATATATTAAAAAAATATATAAATATAAAAAGGAAGCCAAAAACTTTAGCTCAAGAGATCTTTAACCTTTCAATTTTTTATTTATCATCAACAACTAATAAATCAACCTTTATTTGATTATTTAGCAAAGAATTATTTGGAAAATAGATGATCGTTACCTTTTCCTCCTATTGATTAATTTTTAACCTAACACTTAAATTAACTCCATATTATTCATGCCTAATACTCAAATAATAATATTAAATATTTAGAAATAGGCTAAGATCTATGCCCCAAAATAGGAATGTGACTAACTTAGAGTATCCTTTCTAATGCGCTAGAAACCTTTTACATCATATACATGTTAATATCAAAAGATAGTTTCAAGAACTGTTTTCAAGACAATGATTGTATTATTTCAAAATGAAATAATATAGTCATTTTCATGAAAGCATTGATGTCATTAATAAAGTGGAAATTCATAAATCTATCTTTCAGTATGTTAATAAAATCTTTAAGATGGATAAAACATAACTTAAACTAGTCATGCATGAGATGACTAGTTTGGAATAATGCATTTATATCACTATAATTCTTTATATCTACATTTTGAAGCCAATCTTGAAAATTGATAAGATAAATGATTGATAAGGTGGATAAAGGACAAAATCTATAATAAAATCTATAAAAAGGGAAGCAACATAGGGTAAGTATAAAACTTGGTGAGTAAATATTTTTGCCAACCATCAGACATTGGGTGAAAAAAAAATAAGGCCATACAAACATATATATACATATATACATGCATACATTCATACATATAGAAACATTTTTATTATTCAAAGATTGGATGTAGAACCTTTTCCATCATCCTTCTATTATATGTTAGTTACAAATCTAAAAGGAAGCATTACTATTCTTAGTTAGGATTCAGAGAACCTTAATTAGGAATATCAAGTATATAACCTCTCATTCACACTTTAACCATTTCTTGTGCCCTCTTAAGCATAATTTTATCATTTCTTGTGCCTTCTTAAGGATAATTTTGATTTTATGGTCAACAAATCTAAAAACCATCATTTATACTTAACCTCATTCACTCTCTTGATCATATATATGGCCTCTATTGGGTGCACCTAGTTATTCCCTCAATCTAGTTACTTAGAATCTTAAGATAATATTTATAAATCATTTTCATATCATAAGCATACATCTTATCTCATCATTAAATATCTTTAACCTTTTATTATCAAAGCATTTTCATTTTGTCATAAATTATATATTCTCATGCTCATAGAAAATATAGTTGAATTTTCATTGAAATAAATATACTAGAAATTTATTCCAAAGCATAGGTCAATTTAAGGCAAATTTCAAATCAATAGTATCTACCATATATCATTTTCTACAAAAAAGGATTCGAGTACAAATTTTCTCTCTTCTTAGAGGTGAGTGTTCTTCTTAAGCAAGCTCACATAACCAAGCTCTTAAGTGGTAAAACTCTTAATCAAGAAATTCAGCAAAGCTTACATGTCAATCAATTACTATTCAAGCCATCTTCAATAAGAAGAGTCATTATAAGGGCATGGGCAGTGAGGGGTTATCTACAAGGGTGAAGAATTTGTGAGTTAGATTAAGGATTCTAAGATATGTGCCTTTATCAACTCAAATATAAATTAAGAAAGTAAAAATCAAACTAGCCTACATGGAGAATTGAAATCCTAAAAGGGAAATCAAAGAAATATTACCAATGATTGAAGTTTGATCTAGAGAATTGGAGCTGAGCTCAAATCTTCTTCCAATTCATATTTCAAAGCTATACAATAATTATGTTCTAAAAATTTTCAAGATGAATTAAAGGTTAGAGAAAGATTTATTAGAAATGATCTCAAGAGTCCATTGGAAGATTGAAAGAAAAATGTTAAGCTATATTTAGGAGTTAGGAAGGGAAATGAAGGGAGCATAGTGGATGAGAATGGAGGGTTAAGTCCTAAATTTTCCTCTCCTTGTTTAGATGTTCAAAATTATGTAAGGAGGGATAATGAAAAGTTAAACCAAAATATATAATTAACTTGCTTGTAATTTTATAATTTTACCCATTTTGAAGAGTTAATTTATTAATGAGTTTCTTATGCTTAAAAAATATACATCTATCCAAATTTTTTCTATTAAATATTTTATCTCTATAAAAAAAATTCTCTATGAAAAATGATATGATAATTTAACAAATAATAATATAATTATTAGTAAAAAACTTTTGAAAAATTATCATAATTTGATCTAATATAACCCTTATTTGATAATATAAAAAATAAACTAACTTATATTTTCCCTAAAGCCAATATGTGTGTGTGTGTGACAAAATATGGATGAATGTGTATAGAAAAATAAATATGAGCCACATTTGTTTGGTTTAATTATTATAAAAAAAATAATTTCATGTTTTTACTAAAGAATTTTACAATTATAATATGTATTTTTAATAAGTTAGATATCTTTCAAAAAATGAAAATAATATTTTTCATTTTAATGAAAATAATAATGATAAAATATTGAAAATATAAATTAAAGAATAAAATAGGATCAAAATAATCAATTAAATAGATAAATTTTCAAAATAGTAAATTAAATAAATAATTTTCCAAATTCCCCCAATTTATAGGAATACAAAGTATTAAAGAGTAGAAGGCTTTAGAAGGTTAGCCATAAGCAAGGGAAATGATAAAACATAACATTTCCTTTCTTTTTCCTCTATTTCATTTCACTCCATCCAAATGAACCATTAATGGTTTAGGATTTGATGAGAAGAAATGAGTGGAAGAGAGTTTGGAAGAGTTAATTTAGTGTTTGGGCATCTATTTAGTAGTTAAAATACTAATTTAAACCAATTTGGTTCATAAGGGTTGGCTATTAGAGCTAAAATTGATTGTTTCCAAAAATAAAAAGAGTTTCCCACTTTTGGAAGCTAATAATTGATTGTTAGCCTTTTAAGAGTTGACTATGCAATTTTTGCCTAACCTTAAGAAATCATTACTTTATTTTATATTGATTTTTGGTGAATCACTTGCCATTGGAAAGATATTTATGTTTTCAAATGGCATTGGTTTCATACTAATATCTTTTGTAAATTTTTAAGATGTCATTAAAAGAATGGACAAAATTTAGAAACATAGGATTGTGAAAAATTGATTTGTTAGACTTTAGTTATAAAGATCATAACTCTTTCATTTCTTAACCATTTTAAGTAAATGATCAATCTATGGAAAGATTTTTGAATCTATTTTCATATAAAACATGTTTCATGAAAAATAAACTAGTTTTTGTGTTACCTATAAAAGATCATTTAAAGGTTGAAACTTAATGTTCCAAAAGAGCAAGTTCATTGGCTTGAACTACTTTAATCATTAATGAATCAAATAAGGCATTTTAAAATAACTTTAAGGTGTCATACTAAGACTAAACAACAATATCAACCAACTTCTATTAGGTATTGAGATTGAACCATCCTAATTCATTAAATTAAATTACTACTATTGGTGTGTGTCCTAAGAGCTAATAATAAGATAATTATAATAATGCATAATGTATCAAGTTTTATTTTAAGTAATATAATTATTATATTTTGTTTCATTTTAATATTTACACAATTTATAACTTATTATAATAATTTTCTTTAGAATAGTTTTTACTATTTCTAAAATATCTATAGTCGAGTATTATTTCAAAAGAGATAGTAATAATATATAAGACTATCAAGTACAGTGACTAATGATTGAGAATTATAGATATATGATATCAAGTCAATATATGTACTAGAATGACTCGTTATGAAAATACAACATGAACTGTCATGTGTCGTTAGTTATTCTCATATGACTACATTACATATAGTCCTTTGACCTGAAGTAATTATGGTTCCCTACATGAGTCACACACTTTGATGCTGTCCTATGTCACCTTTAACTGAGATGATGTGTAGGGTGTTGATTGGGTGTGTTATGAATCATATAAAGGAAAATGAGTAATGTAGATGAGATTTTGTTCCTTTTATATAAAAAAGAATGATATCCTCAGGCCCTTTAATTGAATGAGATTAAGAAATGTATAACCATGCTTAAATGGATCAATATGTGATATTGATCATTTAGTTAAGTTATTTTACTCAGTATCAAGAAATATAGATTAAACATTGACGAGGATGACACATTTTATGCTTTTAGTTTGATTTAGATATCATTACAAAAAAGACTGTGTTGCAAAGTGTTATTCACACATTAGGTGGATTTCAAATCATAGATATTCTTACTACTTAGGTGGTAATGATATATTGCTAGATATCATTCATTATCTATAGTCTACTGATGGATCATTACCAATATAGTAAGAATCTATAGGGTCACACAAAAGGAGTAAGAATGAGATAGTAGTTATTTGTGATTTAGTTGAATTAAAATCCTATTTAGGCCTCTTATTTTGTGTAGACATATATATTATTCATGAAATATATAGTATATTATGTTATATTATTTGATATTAAATTAATATTGGATAATTATGCCATTGATATTAAATAATAATATTATCTCATAATATAATTATTAATTATATTATGAGATAATGTTATTATCTAATAATATTTAGTTATTAATATTAAGATGATATTAAAAAACTATCAAATAAGGTCTATCTCTCCTCAGTCTCATCATGATAGGGATGAAATATTAGGGGTTAAGTAAAATTAAAATCGAGGTAGTTTCCTAGTAAGAATAGCAAAGTGGCATGCCTAGTTCTATAAAAAATGGAATGAAGGCATCACTTTGCTGTATGACAAAAAAATTGGCACCAAAAATTGCATTAAACCCTAAAACTGCACTAAACCCTAGTTCTTTGGGAAATAGATAATTATTAACAGTTTCATGGAGGTTGAGAAGTCATCATTCACTCTATGCGGACATTGTAAAGGCACCATCACTTGATTATGCTCATGATTCAAATATGTATTTCAAAAGGTAACCCTTGATTCTTAATCTATGTCCTTGTGCATTGATTCTGGGAAAGTTTCATATAATAGACAATTTTAAAAATCTATTTTTTGTTGTGTTATATGATACGTGTGAAACACAACAGTTACTTGCAACAATGATCTATAATCATGAATCATATTAACTATTTAGCTATAGATTTCATTAGATAATTAATTAACCAGCTCTTTTTAGCAAATCACCTAAACAATTATAAATAATGAAGAACCAAAAATAGAAGATAACTAAATTAATAGTAAATTATAAAGAGAAAAGTCACAAAATCAAATTGACTTGAAATAAAATTCCCTTGAATTGAATAAAGAACTTAGTTACTCATGGTTTCTAGAAAATCAAAGCAAGAAAAGAAAGAAAATAAAGTTGAATTTCTATTTTGCCTCTGCCCTTAATGGTTGAATATGAATTAGTTTGTAGCTAAATTAAGTTTCTATCATTTTTATAAAGTTTTAGCAGAGTCTCTTAGGGTTTTAATTGACTATGCTTTACACAAAAAGTAAGGCTTAAAGCTCAACTTTTGGCTTAAAACCTAAAACAACTTCAATGTGGTCTAAACATGTAACTCAAATTCATATTCCCTTTTTCATAGTTAAATGATATATTTTCATTAAACTTTCTTCATAAAAGTTGCAATTCTAGACCTTAACTATCCAGTGGATTTAGGATTGTACCAATTTGAGGTCTAGCACAGATATTTTCTAAAAACTATGACTAGTAAAGCCATTAAAATAGGTTCAATTTCATGGATAGATTTATGAGTTTGCAAAACATACAAATTAGGACTCATAAAAATTAAGCCCATTTAAATGTTGATCTAAAATGGTTTAGTCCATTAGATCCGTAGTCCACATAGACCTATTAGATAATCCATGGATAAGTCCTTTTTTTTTGTTTTTTACATTTTCACCTTAAACTAAACTAATATACTATATAAATCTTCGCCCAACTAATTTAATATTCACCCCTAAACTTAATTCTTTGTCTAATTTAACTAAACTTAAATAAATTATTCTTAAGTTAATAATTTTATTTCTAAATTAATGATTTCAAATAATTTTTATTATAGTTTATTTATTTTTGAATTTTTTATATGGATTAATAATACATTAAATATGTCATTTTTGAATTTATAATTATTATTTTAAATTTTAAATTATTTTAAATAGTTTTAAATCATTTTTTGAAAAAAGAAACAATATGCAAATTCAATTCATGATCTTTAGGATTTGAACTTTCATTTGGAGAGTTTATAAATTTTACAAATTGGACCTAATTCTATTCTGGCTTTTTAACCAATTTTAAACCACTAAACATCCAAATCAAGTTTAGATGTCTATGTAGCATTTATAGGTTTGCCTTTTAGCATTCTTAATTCTTATGATAGAAAGATTAACTCAATTTGTCTAGAACTCTAAATATAGCAAAAAATCTAAGATAACATCAAAATTCCTAACATTAGTTGAATAAATTCTTTACATTCTAAAATCATGACCAAATCACAAATTAAGATATAATTAATTCAATTAAGCATATGAACACATGAAGAGATTAAATATAAGAGAAAATAAATATTCAAATATTGTACACATTATATCCATATGGTAAATATGAAGTGATTAGAGTACACCTAATCATATGTGAGCATATATTGCTTTTATGGATGGGCAATTAGCATATGTTCATAAATATTTTCTTAGTCTTTTCACTATCATCAATCCAAATGTTCCTAACAAAAGTTGATGTTAGCCTAAATATAGGTGTAGTAAATAAGAATTTAGAATAATTTATGATTGCTCTTATGACTTGCTTTAGAGAGAAACCTATAAAAATTATCAACGTACAATGAGTAAGTAGTACTAATTTACTCATTGAATCAAGAGATACTAAGGTGAATGTGTAAAAAGCACTCACCTTGAATAGGTAACCTTTGTTAGAGGAGGCATGATCGACCTTATTTAGAAAAAAGAAAATAGCAAGAATCAATGAAATTTCAACATGCAAAAAGGTACTATTAAAAATTTTCCTTAAAAGTTCGTACTTACTTAACAATTCAATCTCCAAACACTAAATTGAGAAGAAAGTGCTCTCTTGCTCTTTCCATGGTGTGGTTATTCCATTTATGGAAAAAGAAAAAGTTTATGTATAGTTTTGAGTGGAGTAAGATAAGAAGGTAAGGAGGGATTTTTAAAAGAAAGTTGTCGTGGCTATAAAGGGAGAAAAGTGCTATAATGAGTTTAAGTATAGAAGTTATCATTTTGCCTATTCTTTCCCTTTCTTTGTGGCTTGAAGGAATTTGTGAGGAGAGATCTTATCTTAACTCCATTAGTCAGTTATCTAAGGTAGGGCAAGCAATGGCTAATATTCACTTCTAGTTACTTATCTTCTATAGTCTATTTCTATGTAGTTAATTATGATGTTAAGTTATAAATAATTATTACACAAGTAGATCAGATTTAATAATTCAGTTTTAGGTAACATTATTCAATACCTAAGAGAAATAAGATTTGAATTGATAATTAAATATTCGATTAGATTGTTAATAAAGTCTTAGCCATTCCTTAGTATTTAATGTTATTGTTTGGTTGATGGGCATGAATAATAAGGGATTAATTTGGACACTGGGCTTAAGTTAATTAATATTAGGGAAGATAAGGATTGCTTTTGGGGTAATCCTTGGCAAGATTGGTTAAATTAGAGTAATTCTATAGGTGTTTATGGTAAATTAACAAATTAAAGGTTGGAACATCTCTTGAGCTAGTAACTCTCTTTACTATGATTTTCTTTCTTTTTGTTTTTGTCATTGATCATTGGATTCTATTTTGATTATAAATTTTATATAAAAAACCCTATCTATTTTGCTACTATTAGTTAATGATCATCTAGTTTTTCAAGTATAACCTCATCTTATCAGTATTGCAAGTTTCTTCAAGAATAATTTTTAAAATTTTGGTGTGTATAATGAGCATCAAAATTTTGGCACTATTGTTTGGAATTACATTAGTTAATTTATGGTTATTTTTTTTCTATTTTTACAAACCTTTTCCCTTTTGCTATATGGTTTTTATGTTTTTCAAACTTGTTAATAATGTTAAGTGATAAAATTTTGGTGGAATTTAGGAATGAAGTTATGTAATCCAACATTTTTGGTGTTCTAAGAAAGACCAAGAGCTTTACTAATAATCCCAACATTTTTTAGCCAAAAAAATCATTTACTATAATTTTCTAATTTTGGTACTTTTTTGTGTTTTTTGGTTTTCTATTGGCATTTAATTCTTGTTCCTCTTAGTATATGAATTGTTTCTCTCTTGATTTTGACTTGAATTTTAGTTCTAAAAGTGTGAAGAACTTTCATAAATTAAAAGATTATAATTTAAAAAATTATGACTTTTATTATAGTTTTAATGGTTTTAATAAGGTACATGCATTTAGAATTGAGTGATAACTTTTTAAGTTAACCTCTTTTATTTGTCAATTAAATGTAAAGCAAATGTATGCAAATTAAGTGTGTGATTTATGCTATATAACTGGACATCTATGTAATACATGCCCTAAATTTCAAAGATATGAACTAATCTAGCTCTTTCATATCAATAAGATGATTTCAAGCCTACCCTAGCACTATTATATTCTATATTCCAATTCCTACAACTTAGGCTAGTAAAATCATTTAGTTTTCTACTATGGCAACCAAATAAGTATAGTCAATATCAACCCATGCTAAAGAATATGTGCCAATTTATGAATCTTAAACTTCATATATGGAATTTAAGAATATTATCAAGAATTTGGTTGTAAATAATGTGCAAATTTAACACAATACAATGTAGTTCTAGTAGGAAATAAAGGCAAGCATAAAAAATTTAAAAACTAAATTAAGCTAACTTGTCATATTTGCTAGTAAGCTCAAGAGCCAATATATGAGCTAAATACCTTTCGCATAATAAGCAAACAACTAGTAGAAAAGATTCTAATATTAAGGTACCATATGCATTAAAGTCCATTCTTTTTATTGATTCTTCTATTTTCTCCTCTTTTTCCCAATAGACTTGAAAATGCTAACAAAAAGGAAAAATAATGTGAAATTTTTGAGACTTTCATCAAGGTGAAAGTTAATATGCCCCAAATGGATATTGCTAGAGATAAATAAGAACAAGAAAGAAATTGATGTGCATGATAAAGTGACAAAGAAATTTAATATTTTCAAGGTTATAAAAAACTATCTTGAAGTTTATTTTAATTTTTCTATTCACCTAGTTGATTTCATAATGAAGGATGATTCTAAATTACAAGGAAAAAATGATATAAGATTAGCACTAAATAAGGATTTGATGTAGCTTAAGGACAAGAGAGAATTGAATCCCTTCTATACCTATGTAAAGTATCATTCTTGGGACCATTTGAAAAAATTGCCTATAAATTAAAGCTGGATTGAAGCAATGCAATAATGTTTAACTAAAGATGTTAAAGAAAGATACTTCTGAGGATGCAACCTAACTGTGGCAACCTTGCTATTTTAGATTTACTCTTTTTCTCTCCTTTTTTATTTACTTGCCTATGATTTTTCTTAATGTTGATGTGCTTTAGATTGAGGGTAATATAAGATTTAGGTATAGTGAGAGTCTTCTAGCATTTCTTTTGTATTTATTTTCGTCTAATGCTTTTTAGTTTAAAAGAAAATTAACAAAATATATGTGTCCCCTATACTTATCTCTTGCATGTCCTGAAGTAAGACAAAACTTTATTCAAAAGTAAAGAAATAAAAGACTTACTTTCCAAAAACTTCAAAAATCACAAATCTATAAGTAAGAAACTAATAAAAGCCAGCAAGAAACATAACACATTATGAAAAAAAATCCTGACAAACTTAAAACTAACTAATATAGCAACTTTATTAAAAAAAATGTAGATCATATAGATCAACATGGTAAATTTATCACAAGATTCACTCTCTAACTCTCAAATATTTAGGGTAAGTGTTTCACTTAAATTCATTATATGCAATTATCCTATCATAAGCTTATTAATCATCTAATTTTCACTACTCAAATCACATTCACAACACAAATTAAAAGGACTTTATGCATGGTTATAATGTGACTAAGGTAAAAGTAGGAAAAATAAGGATATGGAAGGTTAGAAACTAAAATAATTAATACAGCACTTGAATCGAATATATATATAGGCAAATCATAGACAATTACAACTTAACACAATATGCTAAATTCAAATTCATATACCTATTAACTTCTTTTTTCTTTCTTCTTTTTTTTTTTTGCTTTTCTTTCTTTTTTTAATTGATTTCCTTTTTAGATTGTTTTTTTCTTTTTTTTTCTTTTTTTTTAACTAAGCTCTGCTAACTTTTCACAACACATAACACTTACACACCCCACACTTATTTAAGAGCTTATCTAATAAATTTTAAATACTCAATGAATCCCTAAGGCTAGGTAAAGACATTTGTTTTTCATTAAAAAATTGCTCATAAGCTAATAACAAAGAAAAGGCAATAAAAGCACAAAAGAGCTTAACAAAGATTAAGAACTTAAGGTTGACTTTATGTCTTTAGCTTAAACAAAAAAAAAATACCTTTATCATTTTTATGTATGCATGTGCAAAATGTAATCTAAAGAAAAAATCAAAGCAAGTTTTAGACAAATAAATCATGGAAGAACATCACACAAGAAGGAAAAAGAATAGTATAAATTTTCAACATAAGTTTCAAAGTATTACAAGATAAGTCATGCTACTAAGTTCAATTTACTAATTCAAAATCCATCACTATATCAATTAATTTTAAGAAGCAAAATCATTTATTCAATCATGTTATAAATCTTATCAAACTTCAATTAAATTCTACTCATGAAATTGCAAAATTTTCATCTATGGAAAGTAACTAAAAAAGGCTCAAAATGACTAAAAAATAAGTGAAAAACACATTCTTTTTTTATTTTCTATTGTTTTCTTTTTTAAAAAAAAGAATAAAGTCTCTTAAAAGCATGAAAACATAAAATAAATCCTAAGAGTCTCCCCCCATGCTTAAATTTTATATTGTCCTCAATGTAAAACATATTAATATCATTAAGGACATCATTAAGAAAGATAAGGGATATTTAAATAAAAGAGAAGGGTAAGAGAAAGTAAATCTAAAGTGGCTTGAGTTATCTTTTCTTTAGCATTTTTTGCTAAACCATGGCTTGATTTTCTTTAACCAAGATTTACATGAGAATTAGCTACCTCCTTTTCTTCCATATTGCTAAACATTAAATCATTTATGAAAGAGATTCTATGAAAATAAAGGTCATCTAGACTTCCTCCAAGTGCTATTCTTAAATCATCTTTTTTCCTTAAATTTTCGACTTCAAAGTCATCCTAGATGACAAATTCAATGTGATTAATAAAAGGTTAGAATGGTGAATATGAAAGCACTCTTTGTCCTTTAAAAGTGGGGTGTGTTTATTATCATGTTTTTTTGTAATTTTTGAAACAACCTTGCTATTACTTTTTAAAAATGCATAAATTTTAGCATATATGTCACATTTAACAACATTATCTCTACAAGGACACTTATTGCCATCAATACAATGCATAAATTTAAAAAATTTAGAAAATTTTGCAAGTATGCCATCATAGATATCATTAACATGTAAATCTAAATGGCGAACAACAAAATTAGAGATAGCAGAATTGAACCTAGCAGAATAAAAAAAATGTCATAATTAGAAACAACAACAATAATAATAGCAGAATCTAAAACAACAAAAGGAAAAATAGCAGAAATAGCACTAGAACTAGAAAATTCAAAATAAAAAATAACATTAAAAGGATTGGGAGGAGGAACATTATGCAATAAAAGCTCCAAAGTTTAAAGAAGAGATATAGAATTATCTTGTATGGCTTTAGAAATGTAAAACTTGGCTGTGACACTATTAAACTCTATGGTTAATGTTCCATCTTGAACATTAATTATGGTTTTTGCTATCTTGAAAAAAGGCTAACTAAGAATGATGGGTGGAAAAACGTTGGAATCCTTATTTTCCATCTTCGAAATGTGAAAATTTGCTAAAAATATTAATCCATCAACTAGCACTAAAATATCCTCAACAACACCCAATGGATAAATATTAGATCTATTGGCTAATTGAATAACCACCATTGTTTCTTTCAAAACTCCTAAACTTAAGGTATTAAAAATAGAAAAAGGCATAATATTAATAGATGCTCCTAAGTTTAACATAGCATGCTCAATTTTAGTTTTACTTATAATGCATGAAATGGTAAATATACTTGGATCTTTGCATTTTGTTGGTAATTTTCTTTAAATGATTGCAAATGCATTTGCCCCACACTTACTTTCTCATCCACCTTTAATTTTCTCGTATTAATGCATAAATTTTTTAAAAAGTTAGCATATCTTAGAATTTGTTTTGTTAATTCTAATAAAGGTATGTTAACTTCTACTTTGTTAAAGGAGTCAAAAATTAGTTTCTCTTCCTCAATTTTCTTTGGAGAAAGAACTCTTCTTGGAAAAAGGAGAGGATTAGGAAAATCAGTGGGAAGTAGAATTATAAGGAAAAAAATCCACCTTACTATCATTATATTTTTGCCTTTTTTATATACTTTATTTTGGTTTTTCTCTTCTGGTTATTTTTATTAGTTCTATTCTAGTTAATTTCTTATTTCTAGTTGGTTACTTTCTAGTTTATGGCTTGCTGGTTGAATCACTTCTAGTGTATGGCTTGATTCTGGTTATGATTATGAAAGCTTATCCAGTTGCTTGCTACTTCTAAATATGATTGCATTCACAACTTCTTTGTTTCTTGCATTTCTAGAAGATGGTTAGTTAGAACCTTGTGTCTTCAGTTCACTTAATACAGAAGTCAATTGGCCTATTTAAGTTTGTAAATTCACAATAGTGGCCTCAATTCTTTCCTAGAATTATAGGTTGTTGGCTATCATTGCTTGAATAATTCTTCAAAGGATGGTTAAGAGTAAAATGCATTTAATTTTAGTTTAATATTAGGATTTAGTTGCATTTTGTTATGAGAAGGTAGAGCATATTTATTTTAGCCAGGATTGTTGCCATATTTGAAATTCTAGTTATCTCTTTAACTAGGTTGTTAATTATGCTACTAGTATTGGTTTAGCTATTATTGTTAGTATGGATATTGAGTAAGTTACTACTAGTATTATGGTCTAGCAAGATAAATGGCTACTAGGAATGTTGGAGGAAGAGGACACTCATCATCTTGTAATGTTAGACAACAGTCTGTTGGATGGTTTGGATAGGAGCAAATAGAACAAACTTTAGCAAGAGGAAGAGCTTGAAATTGCTAGAATTGTTATTGTTGTCTCATTGCCAATTGCCTAACCAATAAAGTTAACACATCTATTTTATTCTTTAATTTTTGCTAGTTAGAATGGAAAAAATTAAGCTCATTCATGCTTTTTTGTTACAACTACCATAACTTTAGTTCTAAACTGTTGAGAATTGGTTGCCATGTTTATAATTAAATCTCTGGATGCCATTGGGGTCTTGCCTATTAATGCACCACCATTTACTGGATCTATCATACTATAAAAATACTAGATGAGGAGTTAGTCACTGATTTGGTAGTGTTGATAGCTAGAATAAAGCTTCTTAAATCTCTACCAATGTTCATGCAATGTTTTTTATTCAATTGTTTGATACCATATATCTCTTTCCTAATAGTAGCTATTTTGGATGCAAGGAAGAATTTTTTTAGGGAATTGTTGCTTCATGTCATGCCAACTTGTTACAGAACCAAGTTGTAGGTAATACAACCGATCCTTAGTAGCATTAGCTAATGAAAAAAAAAGAAAGCCCTTAACTTCATGTGATTTTTTGAAATACCTTAAGGCTTATGGTAGAATAGATCACATGAAATTCCTTTAGGTGCTTGTGAGGGGTTTTCACCTACAAGACCATGGAACCTTGAAAGCAAATGTCAACATCTAATTCAAGGTATTGGATTCCTAATGGTTGTTATGTAACTCAAGTGGCAACCAATTCCTTGAAAGTCCTATTGTTATTTGCCATAATTTTTTAGTTATCTAAAGTGTCAAAATAAGGAGTAGGAAGGTCAAAACTACCTATACTTTTGTTCTTACAAAGGGAATAAAATGTCCTATCCATTTTAGAATCAAATTCAAATAATTCAACAATAGTTCTTCTTGTCATGCACTATCATTACACAACATTACACTAAACAAACTATAAAAGCACTATAGGAACATAAAAACATAAAAATATTTGCTATTCTCACCTGTCACACAGGTGACCTGAGTTTAATCCTTGGTAATGATGCCAAATTTTTTATTGCATTGTCACTATGCACCAAAATTAGTTAAAAATTGGTTTGTTAGAAGATAATGCAATATAGTGGCACAAACCAGGTCATATCCCTGTGATCCTTTAATTTAATATTTTATAAATAAATTTATAATAATATTTACACAATTATTGAATTATTTGTGCACTAAAAACAAAAGAAATAAATACAAAATAGAATGCAAATGCACTAAAATAGAATATTGGATAAAATGTAGTAATAAAATTATGCAGAGTGTTATATGTTGTATAATTATGTAGTAATAGAATGCAAAATAAAGATTCAAGAATTAGAGGTGTTTTGTACAAAATTGAAATAGAAGCAATAAACTAAACAAAACAAAAGTAAATAGAAGGAATTTAATATAACAAAACGGTCAATTCAAGGAATTGAGATACTTTAGTTTAGTTAATAATGGATCATTAGATATTTGACTTTCTAATTAATTCTTCAAAATTGGATTTCCTAAAAGCCTTACAATAATCTGTGAATTCCACACTAGATAATCACTTAGGATTTGATTAATTAAGATTAGCTGAATAAGCAACCATTATAACCCTTATGCTAAAATAAAATTAATTTAAAAATAAAATTCAATTGAATTAAGAAATCAAATTAGAAAACTTCAAATTAATGTCTCAACCCTCTTCTTTTATGTGTAAAACCATGATTTACCAATTATAATTCAATATCAAAATAGCAAGAAACTAGAAATCATAAAGAAGAACATTAATTATACCAAACCAACATTCAGTATATGCAATTTCAAGAAATCAATACAAGTAATTAGGAAAAAGGAAAAATTAATTAAAGAAAGTTAACATTACACATCATGATCTGATAATCCAATTGAGAAGAGCCTCAAACTCCTTGAATCAACTTCAAAAATTAACCCTTCATGACTAGAAAGCACAAGCTAGAAGAAAAGAGAGAAAGTTGTGTTTGTTGAATCTGTCTAGTGTGTAGAGTCTAAATCCTTATTTGTGTTCTTACCTTTATACCTAACTTAATTAACCTAAAACTCTATTGGACCTAAATTTCATGCTTCTTAGAATTAAAAGAATGGAGCCTTCTTAATTTTTAGAAGCTTAGACCTAATTTTTACAAAATAATTAACTCTGAGAGTTATAATAGTGAAATCTCACTGGTCTAACTTCCACCTTGTATGAGATCATTAAAACAATATAACTTAGGCAAACCATAAACATAAATTGTAGGGTTGTGTCTTAGCAAAATTTAGATGCTAATTTCACATTAATTAGACCTCTATAGTTTTAGATATGGCTCAAAAAATAGAGGTGAACTCAATTAGGACAAAAACATGGCTTTAACTTCTCTGCCACATATAACATCAAAAAAATTTAAAATGGGCTTAAGTCAAAATATAAAAATTGTAGATATTTCTTTAAGCTTTCCAATGGTATAAAGATTATCTCAATCTAACATCTAAAGCTTAAGATATAGCTAAAAAATAGAAATAGTATTAAAATCTAACATTTATTGAATAAATTCAAAATATTATAAAATTAATCTAAAATTATAAAATGAGGCCAATTTTGTGAAATTTATCAAATATAACACACTAAAAAACATGAAATAGGAGGAAATAATATGATAAATATTTTTCTCATCAATGTTCTTTTTCTATGTTTTTTAATCATTTAGTTACTTTCCAATGATTGAATGTTTGCATTTTTTATAAGTAAGAATCAATAGGAGTTTGATAACGTAACATCTCTAACTTTATGATCTAGATTAAAAGTTATTAATTTGAAGAGCCTAAATTGGTTGTAAATTTTGAGGAAATTTTTTTCTTTTTTTTATTTTTGTAAAATTGGAAATAATTTGTGCATCTAAATCCAAACAATATATATAAATAATAGTGTACAAATATAATATCCAGATATAGTATAGGACTTAAAAAAGGTCTTTACAAATGGCGATTAAGATACCATTATAACTCCTAAAAGTTAAGGTAAAAGTATATTAAAATAGCCATTCTTTATCAGTTAAAGGATGTTGGGGTCGTTCGTACATTCATGGTCAAAGTTATACATGAAGGTGTACTCGCGAAGGTCTAGAAATAGCTTAAAATGGAAGAGTATATTGATAGTCCTAAATTGATATGGCACTATGATCCCTACCAAGTCCTTATACATCAGCGTCATGGCATTGCATCTTAGTACTTAAAATTTAAGCATGCGATAAAAGTAAGTTTATATAGACTTAATGAGTTAATTTTATTAAATAATACATGTGTTATATTCATTGAGGGTTACTTATAGCATTAATATGAGCCACTTGTCTGGCTCCTTTAGCATTGTTTGACATATTATGTGTTTAATGGTATAGTTCATTCATTCAATGTTTACCTTGATTAACATTATCTCATAATTTAGTATTTCCATTGCTAAGCTCTTTAGAGGAAAGGCCATTATTAAACATGTTACTATTTCTTTTTGTGTTGCAACTCTATCATGCTAATCAAGTTGAACTATATCATATAAGTATATAACATAAATTTATAAATGGAATCATGTTCCTTACACATGTATCATTTAGCTACAAGCCATATCATGACTTATAAGCATATATCATGCAATTATGAGCCATATAATGACACATAAGTAAATATCATGCTATCATATCATAACTGATAAGCATATATTATGCAATCATACAAGCATGAATGAATACAATTTATGCTACCATATTTTACTTTATATCTTCAATCCAGCCTTATCTATCCTACCATTGATTTATATAACATGTGCCCCTACTTCCATGGGAAAATATATAAATTTATCAGTTTGTCTCCTAATACTCATGCTTCATGATGGCTTTTTAATTCATAATTCTACATTTCCATGTATTTTTGCATTTTTATAAATTCTTAATTCCATAACCCCTTTCATAGGTCTCATTATTCAAATATGACAACCACTTTTCATAATATTCATGTATAATGCATAAGATTACCAATCACATCATGAATCATATGTATATATAATGCAAAAGTCCATAGAATTATAGTTCATATATTTAACAATTTACATAAATTCACAAATTATGGAAATACTTAATACAATCATTTTATGAACATATTTATAACACATCATTATCTTATTTTGTTACCTTTCTCATAAGGCAATAACAACTTATTATCACATGTTAGTAGTTATGTCACTTTTACATGGCATGATATGATAGAATGAATTCAAGAGAATTTAGATGGGATACCAATGAGATTCCCCTTAGATTTTTAGCCAATCCATTAAAATTTTTCTCCATAATTCACAATGCTACATATTTCCATATAAATAATATTTTTAATACACTAATCTACCAATCTCATTTTTATAGCATTTATAATTATCCAAACCACAAATATGATCTATTCTACTTTTTCCATAGGATTCACTTATTTCTCTCCAAATTAATTTTTTAACTATAAATTACAGATGTCTAGAACCACTTTTATCTACTTGGAGTAATTTTAAAGTACATTTAGGGTACTTTCATCTCCAAATATTTTCTAAGTTTCTTTGTTATTACTATTGAATTAGATTGGCCTATTAATAGTTCTCAAATTGTAACTTCTTAGTCTTTATCCACATGAACTTAAGATGATTATTGGTGACCAAGAATAACTTTTAAGCCAAATTCTATAAGGGAAGGAAGGGTGTACCAAATTTGTCCTCCCACATCCACCTAAGTTTTTATACATCTAATTGTTATTCCATAAATCTTATACAAGTATGTTTTTAATTATAAACTAAATCTTTCATTTTTCTCCAAATCTCATAAACTAACTTATTAATAAAATTCTTAGGTACTAAATAAGAGGTAACTGAACCATTCATCTAAAATGCACTCAAAATCTTTAAGTCTTTATTTATTTTGGAATCAACTTTTTAATTTCCTAAAATTTCTCTTCCATGGTCATGTGTCACAAGTCAGCCTTATAATAGAATTTGGTAAGACAAATGAGCTCTGACTAGGATGAAACTTTGCATAAAAAACATCACATGGAAGTCGTATGGTGGAAATTTAGACGGATTTTGAGTTATGTACAAATTTTAGGGTTTTTCCTTGTTTTGTGGTTATTTTTATAATTTTACCCAAGATAGGTTATTTGATGTGAGTAGATAAGGACATGATTATGATCTTTGGATTTTTACCTTTGTTTTTATGTATTATGGGACAATAAATCCTTCCTGAACTCTAAGAAAATGCTTTATAGTAATTCAAAAGAAGTATGTTTACTCATAGTAGTAGAGCATTGGCTTACAATGATTTTTAGAGGGAATATCTGGTGACCTTAGTGGTCACTTGACATTAATCTAAAGGTTGGAATGTTTAGCTTGGTAACCTCTCCTATACACTCTAAAATATGTAATGAGGCATATCCTGAATAAAAGAAATAGTCTTTCTTCTACTAAAATTGATCTATAATTTTGTTCATTTTTTGCTACATTCATCCATATTACTTAAACATTCATTGTTGCCTTATTATGTGCTTTTATGATTAGTTGTCATGTTGTTATGTGCTATGTATTGCCTTAATATTGACTCAATATGCTTATTATTATAGGTGTTACTTGTCATTTCAAAACCTCAAATGGTAAATAACCAATTGGCTAACTTATCCTTAAGTGGTAACAATCTAAGCACCACACATTCCATAACCTAAGTTACAAGACCATGATATCTGTTATCAAAGCATGGTTTTGGCCATGCTTTTCTTCATTCCATTACACCTTTTTCAAGTTACCAAATGATGTCAAAGAAAATCACTATTGCTAATTAGTTCGATGCTATTGAAAAAGTGCTTAGGAATCTTAAAGGATATATTGATATTATGAAGGGATTGCAAACTAAGGAAATCCATAAATCTTTAAAAGGGCTAAAGATTAGGAAGGATTTAAGCACCAAGTTAAAACTCTCAAAGTGAGTAAAAAGGTTAAAAGCTTAAGGACTAGTAGTACTCCATAACTTAGCGTATGGCTTGTTATGACCGAAACCACCTAGATGGAATTAAGGAATGCTTTAAGGGGCCTTTCCAAGGAGATAAAGAATGTCATGACAGCTCTTTGAATGGAGGTAGATGACCTAGTTGCCTCTATGAAAGTAATGGTGATGGCCTTTAGTAATAGTCCACGAAAGAGTGGTGCCTCAATATGGAAAGGAAAATTGAAAATCCCTGAACCAAAGCCATATGCAAATGAAAGGGATGTCTAAAACTTAAAGAACTTTATGTTCAACTTAGATCAATACTTGCATGCTATCGATATTGAATTGGAGGAAGCTTAATTGAATCATGCTACTATATTCCTCATAGATAATGCAAAGTTCTAGTGGAGGACTAAGTACCAAGAGATTTAAGAGGGAAGGTGCCCTATTAACACTTAGGAAGAGCTGAAATAAAAGTTAAAGGCACATTTCTATCCTGAGAATGTGGATTATGCTAGACATTAACTAAAAAAATTACAACAAATAAGATTTATGTAAGAATATTGAAGAAGTTTATGGCAGTGATATTGGATATTTGATATATGACTGAGAAAGATAAACTTTTTTACTTTATTAACAATTTTTCATAAAAAGATATTATGAAGTTTTAAAAAAAAAAGAGTTCAAACCCTTTCAAAAGTAGTGAGGGTTGTTCAATGCTTGTCTAACTACAATTTTCCTAATTCTAATTTAAAATCTCTTGGAGGAAATGGGTTTTGTTCTGGTAATGGAGTCAAACAGTCAGGCAAGGATGGTAAGCCTAAGAATAAAGGAAGGGTCTTAACAAGGCCTACCCACATACAAGCTTCCGTATTGTCTCAATTGTCCAATAACAAAAGAAAGAAGAATTTATCCTATTTCTTGTGTTATGAACTACATAGGGTCATAGAGTGTCCCCATAAGGTTATCCTAAATGCCTTACAAGCTAGACTTCAAGGTGAGATATTGGGAGGTAACAAGAAAGGAGCTAATGACTTAGATAGGGAGGGTGAGACTTGCTTTAGGATCAGAGCACTCCAAATCATAGCACCCTAAGAGTAGTTAGAGATAAAGTGATGAGGTAGATCCTTTTTCCCTACCAAGGATTTATCTTGACAAGGTGTTATGTAGGATCACTGGTATTAATGCATATAGTAAGTAAGCTAAGTAGTGGAGGTAGTAAGGAAGAGTCCTTTACATAAGTTTCATCAGATGTGATAAGGTGATAAGTTCTTTGAAAGAAAAAGTCTATTAAGTTATTAGAGAGCATGGATGTGTGTTTGAGGAGTAGTTACCTAACACATATAATTTTCTTTTGTTGTGATTGCAATGCATCATATAGTCATAAGTTTTCACTTATGATAATGACAAATGGCATACATAACTTTGAGAATGCCAGTAGTTAGTCACTGAAGTAGCTTGTGGCAAAAGACTTAGAGTACATAAGCATGTGTAAACTAGAATAAGATTATGAATAGTGCTTTGTTTAATGTATCAACCATGGTAAGGGGACACTATAAGTGTTATTTTCAAATGCCTTGAAGACACCAAGCAGATGTTAGACTAGAGTTCAAGGACGAGAAGTGATTTTGTTTGAGTTACAAATACGAAGTGAAATATTAAGATTGGCTGAACCTAATGCAAATAGACTTATGATCAAGGTTATGGGACCTACGCATAGATCAAGCATAAGTTTTATCTCTTATACTGCTAGAATACGAAATTAGGTGTAAGACACTTATCAATAGGTAATTTCAAAACACCAAGCTCATGGGATAACTACGAAGAGAAATAGCTTGAGAATTATGGGGATAATTTGCCAAACTTAGTAAAATTAGAGAATATTTTCATCGTTAACAACAAGTTTAGAAAGACCAGCATGAAGATTTAAGAGCAGTAAGTAGAAGCTTTATAGGAGTAGCATCAGATTAAATTGTTAAAGATAAGTATTCGCAAAGGGCAAAGAGATAAGTAGAGAAAAAAATTAAGGGAAAAGTTCAAGGAAGCAGGTTAAAGATTTCTATGAAGTTGTCATATTACATCATCAATGAGAACATCAATATTTTTAAAGTGTGAAAGAATCTCATAAGTCAGACTTGATTAAATTTGGCAAGATAAATGAGCTTTGATTTGGATGAAACTTTGCACAAAAATAATGCATCCTAGGAAGTTTTATGGCATATATTTGGAAGGATTTTGACTTATGTACAAATTCTATAGTTTTTCCTAATTTTGGGAATATTTTTGTAATTTTGGCCAAGGCAACTTGTCTAATGCAAGTAGATAAGCACGTGTTTATGATGCTTGAATTTTTATGTTTGTTTTGATGCATTATGAAAAAAATTAGATCCTTCTCAAGCTTTAAGAAAAAGCTTTATGATAATTTAAAAAAAAGGATGTTCACTCCTACCAATAGAGCTTTGACTCAGAATGTTCTTTTAAAAGAGAGTATCCAATGATCTCAGTGATCACTTAGCACTAGTTTAGGGATCAAAGTGTGTGGCTTGGTAATCTTCCTTATACACTTTAAAATATGTAATGAGGTATATTATAAACAAAAAAAGTAGCCACTTTTCTATTAAAATTGGTTTATAGTTTTGTTTGCTTTTTATTGCATTCATTCACATTACTTGAACATTCATTGTTGCCTTATTATGCGCTTTGGTGGTTGGTTGCTATGTTTCTATATGCTATGTGTTGTATTGATATTGATTCAATGTGCTTATTATTATAGGTATTAGTTGTCATTTTTGAAACCTTGAATGGTGAATAACTAATTGACTAGCTTATTCTCAGGTGGTAAGAGTCTAAGTGCCTTATGTTCCACAACCTAAATTATCGGATTGTGACACCATGTTATGCATGGGGTTGTTTCAAGGATTTTTTCCACAAATTTTTCATGGATTCTTCTTTGAATCACACCTTAAGATACTTATCCTAAAATCATAGCTTCAAATACCCTTCTTTTCCTATGATTTAAATTAAACTTAACATACACAATCACCTTGAAAACTTTACTTAATTTCTTTTAAAATTCCATAAGAAATCTAGAAGAATAAACCTTAACAAAACATTATTAAGGATAGATGAACCACTTACCATTGGGGTCTTGGTTTGAAAGTACGAAAATCTAAATCTCAAGAACAATCCATATTTACTAGCTATTTTCTTTAAGAAGCCTAAAGAAATATCATGAGATGAAGATAACTTTATTTTAGGACAATATCTAAATTCTTCCCCACTTTTTTAATTATAGTGGTTAGATCTCTAAGGTGTGGGGAGAAGAAAAATTTTATTGCAAGTGTAGGTATATGTGATAATGGAGAGGAAACGAGTGAAAATGGTCCTTTCATCTTTTTCCCTTTTTTTTAGCAAAGCATCATCCTTTATTATCTTTATTGTTGGCTTTTCTTTAGATTTCCTTCCTATGCATTGGTTCTATCTTTTAGCCATCATTATCCTATCATTGCTAATATAGGTAATCATTACTTCCTAGCCTTCCTTTACAAGTTCTACTAGTTAAATTTTAGGGAATTTTGGTGTCCATGAAAGGCCTTATTCGGTCACCCTTACTTTGGGTTCCAAGTAGGCCTCTCTTAAAGCTCAAAATTTTCCTTCTTATGAATACAATTAAAATATATTAGTTTTCCATGGATGGGCTTAGCCCACTTTTGACAAAAATTCAAACTTTGACTCCAAACCCATATTTTATGCCATTAATTTTACTACGCCTTACAAGAAAATTCATAAATAATTATTTACTATGACTTGCTATGTGGAACTTTTACCAGATGTAGTGTTATTTGTCCTCTTTCTATAACCATAAATAGTTTGTCAATCAGATCTTCTAATAATAACTTATACTTAATTTACCAAAAGGTAAGTCAGTGTAATTCAACTAGAAATTTTCCTATTTTCACAAAAATAATGACATTAATTACTTGAAATTAAATTATGAAATTTTTATCTTAGATGTCTTCTTTCTAAATCTTTTTATGGTTCATAAATTGGACATCCCTATCAAAAGTTGTAATAAAAATGCTATCGATTGCATAATGAACTTATTATAATTACATGATTATCAACTATCCTTGAATTAATTTTGCATTTATCACATCTAAGCCTTCTCACAACTCAAACCACTAAGTCCATTTCTAATAGGAAGTTTATCCTTATATACTCTCTAGATTACCTAACTTGTATGCTTAGATGGTATGCATAAACTCATGCACATATGTATAGTCCATTAAGCATTCTAAATACAAAAATGAAAAATGAAAAAAAAGACAAAAAAAGGAAAAAGGTGAAAAAAAGGGAGAAAAAGGAAAGAATAAGATAAAATGATTTAGAAAAGAAAAGAAAAAAGAACTAAGTTGAAGAGTATTTAAAATTAAATGTAGGGGGGTCTTATGTTGAGTTGTAATTGTGTATGATTTGCACATTTTTATTTCTTTAGTTTTCTACCTTTATATTTTTAATTTTCTTCCCTTTCACCTTAGTCTTATTATTTCCTTTAATAAATTCTTGTTAATTTATGTTATACATGTGGCTTCAATAGTGAAGATTAAATAATTAGCAAATTTATGATAGAACATTTTCATGGAATGAATTGAAGTGAAACACTCTTCTTAAAGAGTTGATAGTTAAAAAGTGAATTTTGTGAGAGTCTACTAATTTAATCTATCTATTTTGAATGCAGTTGCTATACTGATTAATTTTTAAGTTTATGAAGAATATTAATCCATGATGAGTTATGATTCTTAAAGGCTTAATTTTTTTCTAGCTTATGATTTTTATGATTTTAGTGTCATTGCAATGTTTGCCTTTGATTTTTAGTTTTAAATAAAGTTGTATTTGCCAAAAGGCAAGAAAAAGCTAAGTGTAAGGCAATTTAATATGTAAAATATTTTCTATATTATTTTATCCTATATTCTAACTCTAAAAATATTACATATGCATAATTTAGGTAATTTTCTTTTATTTTATGATTGGGTAATGATTTTGGGATGTAATTGAATAATTTAATTAATGTTGGATTATGACATTGCTTTAGATTTTTTTATCATAACTTCAGTTCCATAGGTCTAATTAGTACCAAACTAAAGCCAAAATTAGCCTAGGTCTAGCTTAATAAATTTTATTTTTTAGGATTAGTAAAACTATATCATTTTGATGGTCAAATAATGATTAGAAATTGACTTATAGGATTTTTTTATAGTAAACTATTGTAATGTTTGGTTTGTATATTAGGTTTTGGGCTTTTAAATTAAGTAGGATTTTATTTATAAAACTCTAATAGTTAATCAACTTAGCCAAATAAGGATTCCTTAAGAAGAAATAAGATTAGCAACTTTTATGCCTCCAAAGGCAACACCACTCTCTAAATAGCATCCTCTTTTTGCCAAGTTTTCTCTTATAAATCACCATAAGTGATTAACTTTCTACAATCAATTTAAATGATTTAAATTCTTAATTTGGTTTCATTTTGTGACTTTGTTTTATTAATTTTACTTTTAAATTGATTATTCTTTATTTCTATGCTATTTTAAGTTGATGATTACTCTAAATAATTACTAATTTAGATCCATTGGCTAGTTATCTTATGTGATCTATTGTTAGGAAATTAATTATGATCCTAGGTTGTAATTAACTGTTCAATGAATAGTGATTAGGTTTTAATGATTTGATATTGAGTTAAATTATTCATTATCTAAGATAAATAAAATTTGAATTCAATACTAGGTTCAATTGTCAATATATTCTTAATCATTCCTTAGAGTTTAATGTTATTATTTAGGTACTAGACTTGAACAATAAGGGATTAATCTAAGTGTTAGCTTATATTAATTAATATTAAGGAATAAAAAGGTTGTTTTTGAGGGAAATCATTGGCCAAATGATCAAATTAGAGTATTCTATAAGTGCATAAGACAAATCAATAAATTAAGGGTTAGAATGTTTCTTGAGTTGGTAACTCTTTACTATTATTTTCACTCTTTTTCATTTTATTATTAATCATTGAATTCTATTTTATTTATCAATTTTATATAAAAAGGCATCCTATTTTGATTTGCTCATATTAGTTGATCATTTAACCTTTTAGGTATGACTTGATTTCATTAATACTACATGTTTCCTTTAGGAATAGTTTTTATAATTTTTATGTGTATGACAAGTATTATACTCTGCATAAAGAGTAATATTAGTGAGTGGTATGCAACTTATGATTTTATTGATTACAAGTAAATCATTGTCCTATCTTTTCCTATCATCAATAAGGCATCTTGACATCTTAGTGGCCTAATTAATGATTTTATTTTTTTAACTAAAATGAATATGGCTTCTTTTGCTACTATGGCTCACACCTCTGCATAATAAAGGAAAGGCCAATTATGCCTCTCATGAGCCTAAAATGCACACCTTCTAGGAAGAAAAATATGTATCTTATAGTATATCGAGCCTCTGTTTATAAAATTCACACATATAAAAACTCTAGATGTTTATTGTCTATTAATTTTGTCCATTTTGTAACTAAGATTTTCTAAACAAAGTTATAGCCTAATTATTGCATGCTACTCAATGATGGTTGACCTAAAAATTTCTCTATATTTGGAAAGATTTGGTATTAATGGGCCAATAATTGAATTAAAAAATTAATAAGTTAAGCCTTAAATGTCTAGTTCTTAAATTCTTTAACAGTTTATCAATAAGATATTCCTTCTTTAAGTTATAACTAAATCACTATCAAAGTGTAGAATTTCTGCTAATACAAATATACTACTAATTCCTTTTTAATTAGCTAGTTAACCTTTATTTCACAAATGGAGTCACAATCTAAGTTTCTCTCTAAGAGCTAGTCATGTGCACCATCTTCCAAAGCACAAGGGATTTTGTTTTAGGTATATTCAAAAGACTTACTTCAAGTTCCTTGCTTAATTTCCTCCATATTTAGACTAGTGCTTAACTTTATATATATATATATATATATATATATATTTCTAGTAAGGTATTCTTTACATCCCTAAAAGTCCTAATAGTCCTAACCCTTAATGAGCTTATTTCTTATACTAATTTCTTCCTCACAAGTGTACATCCTTACTTCTAACAATTTTCCTTATACTTAAGTGAGGCTTTAAATGTATAAGAAGAAATTCATATAATTTGGACAACCATATCCAAATTATAGCTATGCCAAAACCTACAATCTTATACTAATTCATTTATGAAACAATATCACTAAAATAAAAAAATACTACACATGCTTAGTAAATTTTCTAGGATTTTACATGCTTTATGGTCTTGTCAGAAAAAAATGATAAATTCACATCTATTTTTAGAGGTAAGTTTTATACATTCTTTAATAAGGCAAGGATTTCACAATGGACTCAATTACAAAATGTGAGAGGATATAGATGATAGATATGAACATAGAAAATATTTCTAATCTTACTATTGCATTGAGATCTTCATACTACTATAGTTTGTATCTTGTTAATTTTTTCTACTATGATTGGATGGATCCTAAATTTTAATGAGGTAGCTTTATGACTTGTCAAGTTATAAGAAAAAATAGTATTAAAATTCTTTGATTAAAACCCTATTTTAGTTTTTTGAAATATTTAGTTTGTATCAATTTTGTACTTAAAGTAAAATTTATATCAATTTGATCTATGACGTTTTAAGCCCAAATAAAACTTTAATCCCTTTAGCAAATATTAACTGTTTAGGAAAAAAACTAAAATTTTACTTGGTTTTAAAATTTTTGGGACCAAATTGATACAAATCCCGCTTAAGAGATGAAATTGATACAAAATGAATACTATAGAATTTTAATCAAATTTCCTTTATGCTACAATAAGACTAAAATGTTTTAATGAGTGTAGCAATATTATTTATTAATCAATTATTATTACATAGTGAAAATTCACACATTAAGTATTTTAATAAAGGGAAAATATAAAAAAATGCAAAATCATCCTTTCAACTTTGGAATGATAAAATTTTGTTCTCTTCAACTTTAGAAACTATGAGATTACACCTTTAAATAATACAAAACCTAAAAAATAAACACTCACCATCAACTTAATTAAACATGTTAACAAATTACATGACATTTTCATGAACTTTTTAAATAAGAATCACAACATTATTGTATGTTAGTTTATCTCATCATTTTTTTCACATAATTTTGCAACGTATTTGAAGTATTAAATTAAAATTTTGCATATTAAGTTTGATTATTATTAATTATATAATATGGAGATTATCTAGGTAATTATGAGATAAACTAAAAAAATTATAATGTGATTCTTGTTTAAAAAGTTCATAAAAAATCATATATTTTAATAAAACAATTAATTAATTTTATAATGAGTATTAATTTTAAATTCTTTTTATTTTAGGAGGTAATTTCTAAATTTTCAAAGTTAAAAGGAGTAAAACTCAATCCTTTAAAGTTGAAAGATGTAATTTATAATTTTTTTAAAGAAAATCATTTCAAATTTACAGGGATTGGATTTAGTTTTAGTTAACTTTTTAAAATTTGGAATTAAAGCGAAAGTGTGTTTTGCTAAAACTTGTTAGATTGAATTACTTTTCTCCTTATGGTGTTACCAATGTTTTCAGAGTCGGACCGGTTGAACCGGTTAGTATATTTTTTATATGTATAAATTATAATATTATATGTATATATATAAAAAATTAAATTAATTTAATTTGTATAAATATATTTATAAAATACAAAATAATAAACATTAATCTTACTTTAATTATAAGTATTTATTATAATTTTAATATTATTTTATAATATTAAAATTATATTTCATTTCAATCTAATAAAAATTTTAAACTAAATATTAGCTAAATAAGAATAATTTAATTATATAATATATAATATGAATATATATAATATATAATATAAATACATATATAAATATATATAATATATATTATTTATAAAAAATTGAAATGAAGTTATATATAGAAAATGAAAAATATACATTATATATTAAGTTTGTCGCTATATCATTAAAGCATACTTTGGTCTGAGTGGTAGAGGCTCACGCGCATCATTTGCGGGGATGCTGGTTTGAGGCCTCTGGAGTGTAAGTTTGTTTTTTTTTTAATTGAAGTGATAGACCTGTTCGAACTGAGTTACACTGGTCCGGTTTGGATTTTAAAACACTGGGTGTTACACGATTTTCAACTATATTTTCATAATTTAGAAATTAAAACTAAATAATTATACTTACTTCATTTTTAGAATAAACATAATATTTAATTTCTCATTTATGAATATGATAATTATAATATCTTTCAAATTTCATAACTAATACTATTAAATCTTTATTTTTATATTTATTATAATTATTCATATTATCTTCACTCGTAATATTATAATAAATAGTGAAATAAAATAATATAATAAAAAGCAAGCATGTACATGACATTGTTAAAGTCATTTTAATAATTTACTTTAATATTTTTTATTTATTTTGATATTATAAGTAAAAGAGGATAAATAATTGTAATTCTAATATTTTTTGTTTCTTAAAATTTCTATATCTCTCTTCTAGATATTTTCAACTATTTTTACATATAAAATTATAATATTTCATAATATTAAAAAAATATATTTGTAATATTTGTGAAAATTATTTTAAAGATATTAAAGTAAATAAATTTTAAAAAAAATTAAATAGATTTCTTAAACTCTTATAAAATTTTATTATTTTGTAATTTTTGTAATTTATTTTTTGTAAATTTTCCTAAAAAATAAAAAATAGAGCTTTGAAGAGTTTTAACAAACGATTCTATTTAAGAACTTATAACTTCATATTGTTTATTTTAATTTTTTTAATTTATAGAATTATTTTAGAACTTATTTATAATAAATAAATTATTATTGTGTAAATGTTTGATGTATCATTTAGTCTAACAAAAAAAATCATTTAATTCATTTCATGATAAAAATCTAAATATTGATTGTTATTAAATGGTATTGTAATTTTATTTTTAATTGAAATGATTTTTCAAAGTACTCTTCTTTGATGCCCAAACTTCTATCTGAACAATCTTTATAAATTACTTTTTATTGCATAGACTAGTAATATTAAAAAATTTTGTGTATAAAGTTTATAAAATTTTCTTAGAGAGTAACTAGTAAAAAAATTATTTGATCAAGTACAATTGTGTAGAAATTATTTTTTAATGTTTAATTTATCAAAAATATTATGCTATTTATCATTAAAACAACAAATAAATTCCTTGTTTAAATGTTTTATAGTCTCATTTATTCAAAGTACTTAATAATTATTTACTTACTTTATGACAAAAATCTATGTCTTAAGTATATTTATGTATCATTATGGTTTTGTTTATGTTTATTTTACAATTTATAAAAGAATATTTATTTTATTTTTATTATTCTACTTATTCAGATGTTTACTAAGTATATTTTAGTTTTAATGATTTAGAATCTAAATGTTACATCCCCTAGGAAAATAAAATAATTCAGACATTTTATATGTGAGAAATAATTAATATTAGTAGAAAAAATCTTCAAATGGAGGAAAAGGAAAGTGTGAATGAAGCATGGAGGAAAAAAAAAGGAATTATCTAACTAAATAAGTTTTAAATAAAAATTTTGGATATATAGAAATAAATTATTTGAATGGGCTTAAAATAAAGAACTTGGAAGGTTTGGCTAAGGAAAAAGTGTATTGAAAAAAATTAAAAATTATAAGTATTTAGATGTCAGTATATGAGTATGAAGGAAAATTAAGGTGATTTATCAAAATGCCCCTGCCCTTTATGAATCCAATATTAGCCCCAAAACCTCCATTCTCATTTAAACCTTAATCTCACTCTCTTTTTCATCCTTTTTTCCTTTCTTCTCTAATTAAGTAAAAAGGAAGTAAACCTCCAACAATTCTTTATACAACTGAGCAAGACTTCTTAAATCTTCATTATAATTAAGTTCATCATCATTTTCTTCTTTAGGTTTAAAAAGGGGGATTTTGAACCCTAACATCAAATTTGATAATTTAGGACGTTTAGGAATAAGTAACTTCAATTTAATCTTCCTAACATCTACTCTAAGCTAGGTGAGTAAGCATTTTAATTAAATCTACCTTTATATGATTTTGATTATTTGAGTCAAGTTTTAGTTTTTTTAATGTTTAATAAGAACTTATGGGATTGATGTTATAAGTTAATAATTAAATGAAATTATAATGGATTTTGTTGATTTAAGTGTTTTAAATGTTTAAATGAGGTTTAGTATGAAATAAATGAAGATTGAGGGCTATTCTTGGTGGATTAATAGTGAATAATTTTTTTTTTACAATATACAATGAAGTAGTCGATTATATAATTCACTATATTAGCTAAGAATAGTTCTCTAACTTATCATAATTGTCCACCAGCAAGTAGAGCTACTTTTAGGTTGCTAGTAGTCTTGACTACTAACTGGCAAAATTACCTTATAGTAACCAATAGTTGACTATAATTGGAAAATTTGCACTTTGAACCCTTGTACTTAACAATATAGTTGTATTAAGATTTAGCTCTGAGCACTAGTAGTCAAGTATATTGCTAACTATAATCCTATTTTACTACCAAATCATATATTTCATGATACTAACTAGTAGTTACTCTTTAATACATATAAGATGACAACAAATAACTCGAACTATACATGATGGGGGTAAAGTGAGTAAATAGAACATGCTTATTACTAGAAAAGGAATGAGGTTTCATAAATAGGATCTAATATACCTAGTACCTGAAGAACTTTATATCTCATTGTTTGTTAGGCCTCCCTTTTTTTTTTGTATATTTATACATACATATGAATACTAATTCTTACATTGTTAATGTCAACTTGAAATGAAAGTTGAGAATTTTTTGCTATGTATATTCAACTATTTGGATGATAATAGATGAGTTTAATATGTGGCATGCAAAGAGTCATGAAATGATTGTGAATAAAGCATGTGAATATCAATAAATTGAAATATAGTGATTGAAGTACTAGTTAAGACAATTGTGCTATTATGATAAAGTTATATGTTGACTAAATTTGTTGATGTTGAAAGAGATGAAATATCTATATGTGTACTATAGCTTTTATAGCAGATTTATGTGCCTATTTGTAAGGGGGTAAGGTTACCCTTAGAGAGATAGGATTGGATTTGTGAAAGATAATGCTCAAGGAAGTTGCAAGAGGATTTACATGCTTTCTTTTTATTATTATTAACATTGTTATCATACTGTGATTGAAATATAAGAATATACATGATATTGATTACCTTATAATAAGATTTCCTTTGTGTGTAAGATTGAAGTTGAATGAATGAAAAAGAAAAAGTAAATAAGTGATGAATGTTGAATATGACTCATTGTAGTGTAGTTCTATTTTTATTTTCTTGACGGATAGATCATTCTCCACAAATTTTCTTTTTTTTTTCTCCTTAGTAAATAGGTAGGAATATGGATATTCGATAAAATGATACCTACCTATTTTTCATAATTTACATATATATATATATATATATATATATATATATATATATATATGAATTAGATGTCATAATGTACTTTAATTATCTCATTTCATTTTAAGGAAACTCACTTTTTTTCCTTTTCTTTGGAATTTTCATCCTTTAGGTGCTAAGTAGTTGGATAAATTGGAAATAAGCCCATTTGAGAACTTTCACACGAAGGTAAGCATCAAGATAATTATAATAGCTGCATGATAAGATGTCATTTATTTCATAAACAATTTTTGAAAATTCATATGTACTTTTGAGCACTGAGCATGATTGCATATGCATGTTTGTAATAAATATGTTTTAGGTAAGGCTAGTAGTAGTTGCTTATAATGACTGCTTACATTGATCACATTTCCTAGGGATAGGTCATGAAAAAATTGGTATTAAAGGATGGTCTCAAGTATAAGAAAACATTTTTATTTGAGAGCATGTTTAAAAGGTCTCTAACTATCCAAGTAAGTAATTGAGAAGTTAAGTCCCTGATAGTGGTTAATAGTTATGAAAGGACATAGAAGGGTCAATTGTTGCGCATATATGCCATGACTCTCTAAGGGTCACTTCCTCCATGAGTAATTAAAAAGGAATAGAGTGAATATTTCTCTATTCTTAAATTTTTGTTAATATTTAATTGTTGAAGACTTTTACTATGAATATCTATTAATTGAAAAGGTATAGAAAGATGTTAGATTGGTATTCTAACCTAATGAAGGAATTTGATGACTATTCTTATTTGGTATATTCATACCTTAAGAAGGCTTATTGAATATATATATATACATATATATAAATGTACGTACCTAGTTTGTGTATAAGTTTACTTAAGCAATACTATTCTTATATTAGCAATAAGATGTCTAAGTCTTGCAATTAATTAAATCCTTACTAATGACAAGAGTCATCACTTAGATAAAACACTATCACGCTAAGTTAATTTACTATCATTGCCCTTAGGAAAGTGAAGCTTACATAACTATAGTACCTTATTAAAGATAAACATGTTAGGTAAAGATTGAATTCTAAATTTTCCTAAAGGTGTTAGAATTTTGAGACATATAAAACAAAATGAATTTCATTTTGCTTAAAAAAATCTTCAGATTATGTGCATGAATAAAAAAAGGTATACCTCATGATCTTATATATTGAGAAGATGTCCTTGTTATTCATTTGAAGTGAATAAATAACAAGTTATAAATTTATAACCTTGAGTGCATCAAATATTAAATTAAGACTATGAGTGTATGAACCTTAGAATGAAAGCTAAGAGTGTATGATAGTATTAAGTAGAATATCCATTTGATTATAGTAAGAACGAGCTAAAAGAGTCATGATACATGAAATGTTTAGATGCAATTCCCTTATAAGGGTAAATATGGGATAATTAATGGAAATTATCACTACGGAGCCCAATATAGTCTGTTACATGTGAAAAGGAGAACTTATTTGGATAATATTGATGTAATAAAGCTACAATTCTAAAGGATGGTGGAATAAAAATGTTAGCATGATTTAGTTAGATAGAGTTTATGTAAGTATATTGTTGAAGTAATTCATAAAGGTTAGATAATAATACTTATAAGCCTTTTTAGTTAAACATTTACTTTGTCACTACTTCAACGAAACTCATAATCCATGGTGATAATAATAAAATATTAGATAAGTAATGCATGATCTGAGAAAGGGCATGTTAGGAATTAATTGAGCACATCAAACTTGTACTCTATATATTATCAAAACTAATAACTCCCTTTTTAAGGTTTACAGTTTAGATTTACTTATGCTTAACTAGTAAGTTAACATGCTTAACTAGGGAAGTTGAATGCAAAACTAAGATAGGTATTAAAGAATATGGAGAACTTATTGTTGGAGGAAGAATTTGTGGTAAGATCAAAGTCTGAATAGATTGCTATCTCCATTAAGTTAATTTTACATAACATTTAGGACATTTTTATATGAATTTAATAAATTTTATATGTCACAATAAATCAAAAATTAGAATAAAAAAGAGAAAAGTAATAGTCAATAAACTAGTATGCAAATAAGAAGGATATAAATGAAATGTCTAAGGATTAAATAAAGGATAGATATAGTTTGATAGAAATTTTCTAATCCAAGAAGAGTTGCGATAGTCAAGTATAACTAGCATAATTATTTCATCTAGAATGTGTAAAAGGTAGTCATAATTACATTGACAATTTAGTTCACTTATGTTTAGGAAAAGAGAAATAAAGAATGATAAGAACAATGAATAACAAGTTAGATACCAATGTGTAAACTCATGAGATATGGAACATGTTAAGGGACATAAGGCTATATTCAAGGCTAATTGAAAACAAATGCAACCATGTTATTGATGAGATAAAAGTGCAAAATTAAAAGATTTAATTTTTAATGCTTCAATTGAATGGATAATATTAGAGTAAGTTATATCAACCTATAGGTGCCCAAAATAAATGGTAAAGTTATGAACTTTATCAAAATTTAATGAGCTTAGAGCTCTAATAGAGTGGGAGACATAAGAATTGGACAAAGTTATTCCATCTAAGTTATTAAAATTGATAGACACCATAAAATGTATACCAAGCTGTGTAGAGTGTAAGTCACATCAAGACTCAAGATTTGGTGAAGATAGTAGATTTTTGAACTTATAAGTGGCATAAAGGATAATATTTTGTTAAGTATAAAATCTAAGTAGGGCAGTGGGTTTTCAAGCTTGAGCAAATAATGTTATTTTACTTCACCACTAACTTAAATAGACTTTATCTTTTATTAATGTACTTGTTTGCTAAATGTTAAAAACATATTTGTTAAATGATTGAAATCATGATACTTGTGCTATGGTTTAATGATATGATTTTTTGTGATTAAAGTTAAGATAAGCACTGATGATTATATATGGTACTAAGAGTAATATATGTAATTTGTGTCAATAAAATGAATTGTATTTAGGACTTTAAATATATGTAGACATGCACATATATAGGATAGATAAATATATACATATAACTAAGTAAATATTTAAGTTTGGTAATTGTTGACTGTATTAAAATATACATATTAACTAATATTTGATATCAATATTCAAGTTTTAGATATACCTTGGTATATGTATGTCCTTATCAGGCATTAAGTTAGATTACAATTCTGATTACAAACATATTAATGTATTATAGGGAATCTATAAAATATAAAGTGTGAATAATATCATGATGCATGTATTTAAGTAGTTATGGACTATTATAAAACTTTATGATGATGGATAGCATAATTGGGGAGTGTTTATCTTCAAATTTGGATTATTGAATAATGCCATTGACTTGAATTTACTCATAAATTATATTAAAGGATTGATTAACTTGAGAAGTCAATTGGAAGAGAAATTTTATTTAACCTTGAGTACACTATGATTACATTATATGACTTAATTGTTAAATAAACAAACTAATTAAAAGAAATTAACTACTTTTTTCTCAATTGCATTATGCAAATATTTCTTTGTGTTATGATTGTAAACAAATGTTTAAAAATAAGTCTCAGTAACAAATTATTGTAAAATTCTTGTCTTTTATATAATTTTTAAAATTGACATGCCTATTACCAAGATAAGAGTAATTCATAGCTTTTATAACTAACACTTGTAGGATTTGAGACAAATGATGGAGTGAGCTGGTCAATTTGTTAGGATCCATGTAACTAAATTCTTGTAAAGTGTACTTAAAACCATTTTTATCTAACCTAACTTAAGATTTATGTAGTGAGTAGGTAAGAGAGTAATAATGAGTATTATTAGAATTTCTATCATATGTTATAGATCTTAATTTAATGATTTACTCTTGAATGGTAAAGGATTGCTTAGTATATAAGCTTATATCGATAAGGTTGAAGAAAAAATAATAGCAGAAATAGAAAATAATTTGGGAAAGTAATGGGAGGATAAAAATTACATTTGTTAAATTCTTGCATGTTGGGAAAAATTTTAGGATGTTTCTTACATTGGTAAGTGAATTCTTTCACTAAGTTAAATTCAAAGATGGAATTCTTATCCTTTTAAAAGAAAGCTTGATTGGAAAAACTAAGCTTCATTTTCAAGTTAATAAGAAAGTAGACATCTTTGAGAGATTATGCTTGCAAAGAAATTAAATCCTATTACACAAGACTCTAGATTTGCAAGAAATTGAAAATTAACAATTTCTAATAAGGGCTAAGAAAATGAAAAATGACTAGGCAATTGTCATATGGTTGCAATTAAAAAGTTTGGTGAAGTATAATACACATTACTAGTAAACTTGTGCATCATAAAAAACTTAATTATGTGTCACCAAGCATGTCAATTAGAGATAGGTAGTTCTTAGGTTAAACAATATTCTTAACCCAAAGGTAACTATAACACATAAGGTTCATTTCTAAATGTAGGCATGCCAATTAATGAGAAAACCGATCTAAGGACTAAGGAAAGGCTATCTTAACTTTAAGAATTAAGCAATAATCCTAATCTTTGTTAGTATAGTACTCTCTAGATTTGATAATGTCATAGCATGCTTATGAATTTCTTGATTTGAGCTTAACATGTTTTCCCACATGAAATTTAATATCTATACCTATTTGATGAGTACTAGAGTAAAAGAAATGTATTCTTGTAAAGTTACTAGATTAACAAGATAAATTTCTTTTAAAGGGACAATAGTATTACATCTTCTAGGAAAATAAAATAATTATAATATCTTGTATAGGGAAATAATTAATTTTAGGGGTGAAAAACCTTAAAACAAAGGCTTTACATAAAATAAGTAAACTTTAATAAGGAAAGTGCAAATAAGGCATTAATGAAAAATAAATTAACTAACTAAATAAGTTTTGAATAAAACTTTTAGGTAATAAGAAATAAATTGTTTGAGTGTGTTTAAAATAAAAAACCTAAAAGATTTAGTGGGAGAAAAAGCATATTGAATAAAAGATTGAAGGTTATAGGTGTATAGAAATGAGTATATAGGTAAGGAAGAGAATTAGAGTAAATTATCGAAATGCCTTTACCTTTTTAGAAACCTAATATTGGCTCGAAAACTTTCATTCTCCTCATTTAAACCGTAGTCTCACTCTCTTTCTCGTCCTCCTTCTCTTTTTTCTTCCTTTCTTCTCTAATCAAGCAAAAAGGAAGTAAACCTTTTTCAATTCTTTATACAACTAAGGTAATACTTCTTGAATCTCCTTTATGGTTAAGTTCTTCATCATTTTCTTTAGATTTAGGGAGATTAAAGCATTTAAGCAAAAAAGGGAGATTTTGAACCCTAGCTTCAAATGTGATAATTTTGAATGTTTAGGAACAAATAAACTTCAATTTAATCTTCCTAATATTTTCCTTAAGCTAGATGAGTAAGCATTTTAATTATATGAACCTTGGATTACATGATTTTGCTTATTTGAGTTAAGTTTTAATTTTTCTTTATTAGAATAAGAATTTGAGGAATTGATGTAATGAGTTAATGATTGAAGTGAAATTATGATGGATTTTGTTAATTTAGACTAGTTGTTATGTGTTTTAAAGGTTTAAATGAGGTTTAGTATGAAATAAATGAAGATCAAAGGCCATTATTAGTGGATGAACAATGAAAATGCAGAAAATTCTATAGTAATGATGAAGTAGATGACTATATAGTTTACTATATTAGTTAAAAGTGATTCTTTGAACTATTGTAGTCAATCATCTTGTCAACTACCAATAGGAAGAGCTATAGTCAACATGCTAGTAGTTGATTACTAAATAGAAGAATTGCCCTCTAGTCACTAGTACTCAATTATAATGGGAAAAGTTGTTCTTTTATCCTTTATACTTGACTATATAGTTAACTATTGGTGCTAGGATTTGCCTTTGGATAATAGTAGTCAAGTATATAGTTGATTATTGTCCTATTTTACTACTAAATCATATATTTCATGATCTTAATTGGTAATTACTATCTAATACATGAGATGACAACAAATAACTCAAATTATACATGATAAGGGTAAATTAAGTAAGTAGAACATGCTTATGACTAGAAAGCAGATGAGGTTTCATGAACATGATCTAATATACTTAGTACTTAAAGAGCTTAGGATCTTATAAAATGTTCCATAAAGATAGACCTCATATGATCTTGTTTGCTTATTTATACATACACATGAGTATTAATGTTAGCATTGTGAATTAACTTGAAATGAAAGTTGAGAATTTCTTATTATGTATATTTAGGTATTTGTATAATAATGAATCAGTTTGATATATGACCTTGTGAAAAGGCATGGTATGACTATGAATAAAGCATGTGAATATTTATATTGAAATACAATGATTGTAGTGCTTGTTGAGGCATTTATGTTATTTTGATAAATTTATATGTTTAACAAGTTTACTAATAATATAGGAGATGATATATATATATATATATATATATATATATATATATATATATATATATATATATATATATATATATATGCATTATGGCTTTTTGCACCAAATCATGTGCTCATTTGTGATAAGATAAGGTTAATACTCAAAGGATGTGGTCAAGTTTAGGAGGGATAAGGCTGAAGAAAGTCACAAGAAGGGTTTATATGCTTTCTTTTTATTGTTATCGTGTCATGATTGAAATGTGAGATTATAGATATAATAGTAATTACCTTATAATAAAAATTCCCTTATGTATAAGATTAAGATTAAATGAAAAAAAAGAGAAAAAAAAATAAATAAGTGATGAATGTTGACTACGACTCATTATAGTGTGAACCTATTTTTATTTTCTTGATGGATGGGTCATTCCTTGAAAAATTTTCGCCTCTTTTTTTAGTAAAGATATAGGAATATGGATATTTGATAAGGTGGTTCCTAACTATTTCTCGTAATTTACATATATTTATAAGTGTAAAGCATGATTATATGTACATGTTTATAATAGATATGTTTTAGTTAAGGTTGATATGAAGTTGCTCATAGCAATTCCTTACATTAGTCAAGTTACTTGGGGATGGATCATGACACCAAATCCTAGCTAAAATTTTTAGTACTTAATTTATATAAACTAAATGTATTCTATTAAGTTTTAATTTGTTTTAAACAAACACACTCTTATCACCTTTTTTTTATTTTTTTAAATATCTATAGAACTCTCTCACAAAATATCTTCCTTTCCCCATTGAATTTCAAATCTCTAACCTTGAATTCTATTTCTTATCCTATTTTTCTTTTAGTCTTCCCTTTTCTTAACTTTCTCACTCTTCTGTCAGCTTTAATGGGTCATTGCCATACACCATCAACAACAACCACTATTTTCCCTTTATTAATTGTGGATCCTCATTATACCAAGCATCTATTCAATCATGATGTTACTCTAGCATGGTCCTTCGTATAACACTCCTTTGATGCATGATTTGAGTTTGACGACATGACTAGAAATTGGCTTGCAATAATCCAAAATAGGGTTGTTATACCTGAGTCCCAATCATGGCTTAAAGGAGATTTATAAGGCATCTATCCTTTTAGTTATAGCTTACATTGTTCACAATGTTTCCTTTCTTTTAAAAATTAAAATCTACTCTATTTTTAATAGGAACCTAACTATTTATTTTAGCATATTTATAGTTACAAATAGCCTAATTTAATAAGTAGCTAGAAGGCATGGCTTTCTCACTCTGATATAAAAATGTTAGGTATGTGCCACTCTATTTTAATAAAGTTTTAGAAGTAGAATACCTTAAATTAATTAAGAATTAATACAATTCTTTTTTTTTAAATGTAATATGATTATGATTGACTTTAATATGACTTAAGATTAAAATTATATCTCATAGTTCTCTTATTTAAAAATTTGACTAACGTGGCTATGTATAAAAAGGAGATAGAAATTAGTTAATTTAAAGTTATCATTGCCTTGTAGTCTTGTCTTATGGAAAGAAAATTTAGCATTTTAGGTAAAATAACTCTTATATAAAGGTCACTCATAGATCTAAAAATGACATTTTTTTAGTATTCTAAGGATTTAAAAAGATTGGAAGCTTGATTACAACACCTTGGAACTTCAAGGAAATGTGAAGAACTTCAATTGCTTAAAAAAAAAAAGATAATAAGCTCAAAAAGTTTAGAGTTGTGAGTGAATATTCTACTATAACTTGCAATTACATTATTTTCCTTATATATATGAATTTGAATTGAATTTGTTTTGAAATATGCATTCTTATTCTTATGTGAAATTATTTTACTATGAGTATTTTTTTATTCTATGATTTATATGATTACTATTAGTTTTTAGTTTTGCCTTAAATTTAAAATTATGATATTATGAAAGTTTAAAAGTTTTAAATATTGATCTTGTGATTCTATATATGAATGTTTTGATATGTAGAAATGGTAAAATGTTTTATTAGTATTGATTTAGTGTTTCAGTATTTTAAAGAAACTTGAATGGTTTTCTTGTATATAAGGATAATGTGACCATTTAAATTAGATTTTTTTCATGAATTAAGATATTATGGATCCTTGAAAGTTTTCCTTATAATAAAACCTTAAGTGCATTTGAAATTTTGTTTGCTATGGCTATTATGGAAGACATACAAGAGCATTTCTACATGGAGTGATAAAGAGGAGTTTGGTCATATATTAACACTTCTTATTAGAGTTATAGATTTGACTAGAAAGGGATTTGACCATTCATATTTTTTACTTCTAAATAAGGTATTGAATTTAACATTGACTTTAAAAAGAGATTTGACTCTTCACACTTCTAATTTTTGTATGATAGTATATGTTAAAATCCTATAAGATCCTACTTGTTAAGTTATTAAGTTATTTGTATTTTTGCTGCATTAATTGTTTATATTTCGCTAATCTTATGGTTTTCATAAATGATTGTGTTTTATGTGAATTTGGATGAATTTACAAAATTTTAAATGTATTGAATTACTTATGATATGATACTTGTATTTGAAATCATATATTCAACCAATTTCACATTTGTCATCTATTATGTTTTTGAAAGAAGTATGATTTCCTTGGCTTTAATAAACTATGTTTTCAAGTCATAGATTTGGATAATATATCCACTTTTTGAGTTCATATGACTCATTCCTTCTACTTTCTAATTTTCCAAGTTTTAAAAGATAAACCAAAATCTTTGAAATCATTTCAAAGTTTATAATGCTATGATAAGTAATTGGACATTGGAATAAGAACATCTATGTATATGCAGTTTGTGTTATGTGGTTGTTGTTAATGTGTATTCTATATCAAGTTTATACATTTAATTTGATGTTGGGCAAGTAACCCATTTTAATTGTATTACATTGTATTATATCGAGTCTTGCACCATTCATGAGTTAGGCTAGACCAATATCTTACACTAGTCATATGCCTAAAATTAGGGCATGATAATAATAAAAGCAAAAAAGAAGAATTAATAATACTAGTTTTGAAATTTAAAGGATATAACAATTATCACATTTATAAATAAAAAATTAAATATTATATGTATTCCATTTAAAAAAAATTACATTTGTTTAGACACATGTCAATCACTAATAAAATTGAATACATATAATAAAAAAATATTCAAAAAAATATTAAATAAGTATAAATATTAAATTTAAAATTCATTAATTTAAACTAGGTGGCTCATATACATGCCTACACCCCCTACATGCCTTGGATGCTTGATGTGAGCATGTATGAAAAATATTTTTAATTTAATCATAACATTTAGCCCATATTTGTATTAGTGTATATGCCCTAAAACTAATTATATTGGTGATTATAATTTTGAATCATGTTATTTTAATGGCAATTCTAATTATTATAATTATATATATTGTCTGTGTAATATATTTAATTATGATAATAACCTTAGAATAATTGTATTCTTAAATGTCCCTAATCATATATCATTGTGGATTAAGTTGCTTTGATATGTTAAGACTAGCATGTGTGAAGACTTATATGGGATATTAAGTTTACACATGAGTACAAGTTAAAGAACTTATATACTAGACCAACCCATATTAAGAACACTACATGGATTGTTATATGAGTGTCATAAGTGGTTCTTAGTGATCATTATTAATATGGTCCTTTGACCTGAGATCACCAAGGTTCCCTACATGTGAGTTTCATATTTTGATACTATTCTATGTCACTAATGGTTAAGTGAATGCAAGGGTAGATATTGGATATGTCACATATCATGCGGAGGGGTTTGTGTGATCAAGATGGGATTTGTCCTTCCTATATAACAGGAGTAACATCTATGGGCCCCTTGATTAAGTAAAGCTGAGAAAATGCATGGCCATGCTCAGATGAAATGACATGGGATGTCGATTATATTTGTTTCAGTCAGCTTACTTAGGAATCAAGAAACTTTAAGATTGAGCTATACGGGAATGACACGGTCCATGTCTCGTGCTCAATCTAGATGTATAGGACAAAAGGACATAAGTGATGATCACGTGTAAAGGTTTAGTCAAATCACCAACTTTCTCATTACTTGGGTAACAATGATGTGTTGCTAGACACCAATCATTGTTTATGATCATTAATATGATTAATGGTCATTGCCAACGTAATGAAAGCCTGTAGGGTCGCACACTTAGAGCCTAGTGAATTTGGAATTAATGGACCAAATTGTTTAGACTTAATATTTAGGAATTCATGTTATAATTATAAGGTCCAATAGTAAGCCTATAATTGTACATGGAATAAAGTCCAAATAGGTTAGGTTTTTCTATGCACCTATTTAAATAAGCTTATTGGGTAATAATAGGATTACTATCATTATTCACGCACCCTAAAAAGGCATAGAAAACCCTAGCACCTCTCCTTGACCAAAACCCCTGAAGAGGCGTAGCTAGCATTATGAGGTGAAAGGAGATCAATTCCAACCGGTGTGTGTAGTGGACATTCATCGGTGATTCACGGGTTCGTGTGGATACCACAGAGGTGCAGCCACATAAACACTACATTGGTGATCTAATCTTCTGGTTTCTATACCGGTTCGTGATTTGGAGAGTAGATTGGGTTAGAAAACAGACAGAAGCAAATCGGATTTGCTATGTAGTGGACAGAAGATTTTTGGCTGAAAGGTATAAACCCTAATCCCTAATCTATGGCGTTTTTAATTCGCATGGATCCTTAGTGGAAATCGTGCAAAATTTTTATTCCGCTGTGCATGTATGATGTGCAATTTCTAGCAATTTAGACTTGAGAAAAAATATGAGAAGAAAATATGTAGAAGAAAAAAATGTGAAAAAGTACTTTTCCACTTATTATTTGGATGTATAAAAAATAAGTGGAAAGAAAATGATAAAATATTAATTTTTATTTAATTTAATTAGAAAATAAAAAGAATAATAGAAGTAATTTATTAAATGACAAAATTATTACTATTACAAGTCAACAATATTATTTAAGAAGCTTTATAAAAGAGTAATTTTGCAATTATCATATTTTTTTTATTCCTTTATAACACTTATTGGGTGGAAAAATATGTTGCTAATTTACAAGGCACTTTTTCAACTTTTTTTCCTTTTCACATTAAGTTTTCCATAACATTCAAACACTGAAAAATTTTATTCTCAACATTTTTTCTTTTCACTCTTTTTTCATGGATATAAATAAAGGATGAAAGTTTTGATATTAATTTTTAAAAAAAATTATAAGAAAGGAAATTATCATTTAAAATTTAATATTTATTCAATTATATTGTTAATATATTTCATTTTTTTAAGATAAGAATATCAATAAGATTTATCAAAATATAAATAAAAGTAATATTGAGGTTTAAATATGATGTGTAGGCATGAAAATAAGTCAAATAAAATAAGCCAGATTTTTTTTTAACTCTTTTTTGGTCTAAAACTAGTTTGTAACTTGTTTTTAGACAAAAATTTTAACTTGACTAATTTTAAAATTTAAAAACTTTGACCTAACTTATTAGTCTATTTAAGCATAGTTGTTGGAATTTAAAAAATTCATTGATAGGCTTATAAGCCTAAGTATATATTCCAAAAATAACCCCTTTAAAAAAAAGAAAGAATATGAAGGCCCTACTATAACTAGATCACATCTATTTCAAAAAAAAAAAATTATTTATAACTACTTATGATTTTGTAGGTCAAAATCTTGACCTGACTTAATTTATTTATAAAATTTAAGAAATGTAGTCTAACTTATTAATCTATTTAAACATAACTATTGGAACTTAAAAAATTCATTGATGAGTTTATAAACCTAAGTAAATATGCCAAAAATAACTTCGTTAGTAAAATAGTAGAATATTAATTTTATTACATAAATAAGATGAGAAACAAAGGGTGTATTTAAATATATTTTTATTTTTATACTTTTAAAAATCGTTCACAAAAACTAATTTTAAAAATTATTTTTATTTTCAAAAATTATTTTCAAATTGATGGAAAATGAAAAATAGAAAATAGTCAATGCTTTAAAAAAATATTTTGTTTAATTATAAAACTAATATCAAGAATAGGATAACAAGTTAGAAAAATTAAAAGCTATTTTTATTTTTCTATTTTTAAAGTACATATGTAGAGTTATAATTTTTAAAAATACATTCTAAAATCATGTTACCAAATAGGTTTTTCCTACTTTTAAAAATAGCAAACAAAGAAACTCAAAAATTTTTTTCTAATTTTTTAGAATTCATAATAATTCAACATGATCAGATATAATCATATTTATTCAAAATAAAAAATAAAAAATATTAAAAAACATAATAATATAAATTTATTATTTGTAAACTTAAAAATTTTGAGAAAATTAATAATTGAATTGAAGAAGGAGAAGAAAATGTAATGATAAAAAAAGGTGCTAATTATATTGCAATTGCATTATGTATTTTATTTAGACTTAAGTAACATATATAAGTAGGCCAATAGGGTGGCCTAATATATAAGCCATTAAATCAAACCCATAGTTAAATAAATTAGGCATGTTTGATAAATAAATTAATATATTGGCGTAGCTCTGATTATTTAATTAAATAAATAAGTCATATCAAACTTTTACCTTTTGTGTGAATTTGGAGAGAAATAGTATGAAAACAAAATAAGTTTAAAAAAAAGAGGTATAAAGAAAATATATGAACAACTATTTGTCCATTGTTATTTAGATATATAGAAAATAAGTAGAAAAGAAATAATAAAAATATTAATTTTTTATTGAATTTAATTGAAAAGTAAAAAATATAAAAATATTTTATTAAATGAAAAAATTACTCCTATAAGTGCTGCCTAAAAAATTTCTCCAAAAAATCAATTTTAACATTATAAAATTTTCTACCTTTCTTTTTTCACTTATTTGGTAGGGAAAAATTTTGCCGATTCATAAAGTACATTTTTAAACTTTTTTATTTTTTATTTTATCTTTTTATAATATCCAAACACTAATAAATTTATTTTTATTTTTTCTCCATACATTACTTTCACATTTAATAAATCCACGGAAAGAGAAAATGAGCCAAACTGTAGGATGTGTTTAACAGATTGCTCTTAAATGACTTTTAGTTAATTTGATTAAAATTAGTTGAGTGAATAATTAAATCAGTGAGTTTTAATATTTAGCAATTAACTAGATTAAAATTAGTTGAATGAATAATTAAATCAGTGAGTTTTAATATTTAGCAATTAGTTAATTGGAGTAATTAATTGCTCTTCTATTTGCCGTTAAAAAAATGTTAGAAGGACCAATATTATTAACTAACCAATCCTTAAATAATAATGAAAATACTAAATTACCCTCATTAATTTTCATATTTTCTAATTTGCTGTTTCTGAAAAAACTTAGACCAATTATTCTCTTTTACCTCTATGCCTCGAAATGTAAAAATTATATTATTTTAATTTAAAAAATATTTAATATATAATAAATTATAATGATATATTATTCATAAAAAATTTAATTTATTAAATAATTTATAAAATATTTTAGATATTAAAATAACCTATAAAATATATTCATACTTTTATATGTTATTTTATGTATAATAAATAATTATAAATAATTAATTTTATTATATATTTTTTTAAATAATTAATAAGGTTAAATTAATTATTAAGTAAAAATTAATTAAATTAATTAATTATTAATATAATCAAGTAAACTGAAATGCGTTTCCGTGTCTACAACTTGACCCACTCGATTTTTCTTTGTTTTCACATGCTGCCAGCCAGTCACGCAGGTCACCGAACTCGTCGAAAGTTTCGTCGTACTCGACCTTGAAAGCATATGTTGGGCGTCCGCTGTCAAAATTGCATAAACTTCACTCAGAATTATAAGTAACAAACAGGAGGTGCAAAGAAAGAAAAATATCAACAGAAAATGGATTTCACCAGAGATTTGCCTGAAGGGTGCGTTTCCAAACTAATTTCTTTTACATCACCTAAGGATGCTTCAAGAACATCTCTTGTATCTTCTGCTTTCAAAGTTGCTGCAGAATCAGATGCTGTGTGGGGAAGATTCCTGCCATCGGATCTTGAAGACATAATTTCCCAATCTTCATCCCCAACTTTGAATTCATTGCCCAGAAAGCAACTTTATTTCATCTTTGTGATCATCCTGTTTTTGTAGCCAACAACACCATGGTAAGATCTCAGCTCAGCTTAATTTTACAATAAAACAAGCAATTATTATTTTTTTTGGAAGGAATTAGTACCATTTTACTATATTCGAGTAGAGATTTATTATTGAGACCCAATTGAGGCAAAGTTGTCGAACGATTTTGGATTATTTTGATTATATTCCTAGAATAATTAATTTTGAGTTTAATTCATTTTGGGTAATTAATTTGAAGAGAATTTATTGTTTTATATTTGAAATATTATTTAGCAATTAATTTCAGTGGGAGTATAATTAACTGAGTCCATTAGAATATGGGATCCAAAAGAAATACCCATGAGCCCTGAACGCTATTTGGAAAAAGATTTTAAGTCTTTGTAGTATTAAATTAAATTAAATTCCCAACTTTTGAATACTTGAATTTTTATTTTTTATTTTTTATTTTTCACTTTATGTGTGATCTAGTCCTGGAGGTGTTAGGCTCACCGCTCACTTTCGTAGAAGTAAATTCTTGTAAGGAAAGGAACGTAGATAATAAATTTCGTTGTAAATCTTTCAAGAAGACTTCATAATTATTTAATTAAGGAAATTAAAATTATTGCAAAAAATTCTTTATGTATAGGACAAGGTACTTGACAAGTTTCTACCCAATAAATGACCCTTAATTCTACCTTCCAATTAGTGCTTTCTGTTTTCCTCCAAGTAACCATTGGGAACTAATTTCCCCACTGCTTTAAGTTGTAAACAACGCTAGATGTTGGAGAAATTGACGATATGAGGGTGATACGTTGGTATAATACAAAGTTAAAGAAGCCTAAAATTAGTTAAGCACGTATAATTTAACATAATTTAACTTTTAGCCTATTTAATAGGTGAAGATGGTGAACAAAATTTATTAAAAAGAAATCAAAGATAGAGATTGCAATATACTTGACCCTTCTCAAACTTATAGCTTAAATATACCTAAAATATCTCAATTTTATTTTAATAAGTGATATATATTCTTACAAATGGTATATATATTCTTCACTTAATGCATATTATCTCATCAAAAGAATACGAATTAATTATAGGATTAATGGTAATTCTCATGAGAGTTTCAAATACAAACTCTCTCACTTTATATATTAATTTTTTTGACAAATTGTTTATACTTAAATACAACATATTTATAGGCTTTACCAGCTTGTTAAAACAAAAGAATCCTAATTCAAAATGGGAAATAATTATAAATTGGTAATAATTTCAATTTAAATAGAAGAATAATCCAAAATAGGAAATAATCTCAAATTGGCAATTATTAGGATTTAGATTAAGTCTTAATAATCTCCACTTTAACACAATTCTACCATAAAAAAATCTTAAAACTCTAAATCTTGATTCGTTTTCTCTAAAAATCACAAATATCTTCAAAATTTTACCACTAGTGTAACATTAGCATTTTATACATGTATCAAATTTACTTTATCTTTTCCACAAAGAGCCATCCAAATGAAATTATTAGAAATATAAAATAAATTTGTTGTTCATACAAAATTTGGGATTAATAATCTTCAAAACAAATCTATGCCACAACTTCTTTACTCAATTTGAATGTACTAATAAAACCAACAAATCATCTAAACAAACACCACTCAAACTTGGTAGAATTTGGCTTTGATACCCCTTTGGAAAGTCAGTGATGCAAAAGCAATGCATTGACATAATACAAAATCAAGAAAGTATAAAATTAGCAAATCATAGATAATGTAATATGATTTGATTTTTAACCTACCTCATAAACAATAACAATGAACAACATTTACTAAATGAATCAAAGAGAAGGTTTATAAAATATTTGATTATTCTCAAATTTACACCTCAATACATCCAAAATATACTTTGCCAATAATTTATAACTTCAAGGGGGTTATATCAAACTTGCGCCTAAAATACACTTAACCTGTAAACACCTAAATACATAAATAGGATCACAACACATAATTCTCTCATCTCAGATATTAGTTTATTCAACAAATAATTTATACCTAAATACAAGATATTTATATGCCTTGAAGACTTGCTAAAACAAAATGATCCTAATTCAAAATAAGAAATAATTACAAATTGATAACAATCATAATTTGAATACCAAAATAAAAAAATAGGAAATAATATCAAATTAGTAATTATTAGAATTTAAGTTAAATTCTAACACTATACAACTAACTTAACCATATAGCCTGTTACAATTATATTAGGGAAGTTAAAAAGAGAAATTTTAGGGATAATAAAATATAATTTATTAAAAATTTGAATGAAAATATTTTAAACTTTAGATGGTTATATGTAATTTTGTTAAAAAATAAAAAAGTATACTTTATCTATATATGTTATGATACTATTTGCAACTCGCTCACTTGTGGTTTAAATGACAAAAAAAGTCACTTGTAATTTGCATTGTTAATATTTTATCCACCTATCATATATTTCTATCCAAATATGACAAAATTATTGTATGCAATTCATACATTCCCTTGTTAATCCTAATTTGATTTGATTTTAACTTATCCCTAATTTCATCTTATGAGATTATGATATTTGAATTTGAGATTAGGAAAGCAATGGAGCAATATATAATATAAATGAAATATTTAGAACTTCTGAATTTAGTTGATGAGGAAGTAGGGTACATAAAAGGCATTCGCTAGATTATGTCACATTTGGATGGAAGGAACAAATAAAGTGTTAAGATTGCAAATAATATGTAATTTCTTTTTAATATTTGAGATCACTAGTGAGCAAGTTGCTATCATATTATATATGAGTAAAGTGTGTATTTTTTTAAAAAATATAATAATATAAAAATATTGGAAAATTTTTATAATCTTCCAACTCCCATAGTGACCCCAAAGCTTAACCATACTTCGCCAGCACTAATGAACCAGAGATTCGATCAAAATTTAGGGATTAGCCTACAGCACTACATCGTATTACAGAAGTCAGCTACAATTCCACTTAATTCAGGTTCTTACAATTTTGTTCGCATGGGTGGGTAGGGTGAGAGAGTTGCATCATCGTAAGCCTTACATCTCACTCACACATTTGAAAACAATGTGAGATGGATTTTGTTTGCAATATAATATAATATAATATAATTTGTGAGAACTTAATTGAAAAGTGAATTTTGAAGACAAAATGATGGATATAATATTTGAAACAAAAACATTGATCTTCAAGTTAAACTTTCCTGTGTACAATGCGTTTTTATATCCATTGAAGGCAATTGCAAGTAAATTCTCCGTAGTAATAACAATTTCATGAGGTAAAATTAATTGAACAAGAAAAGATTTATAAGAAAAGGAAAAAAAATTATTTTTATAATAAAAGAAAAAAGAATCATACGCTCATACCTTAAAAATAAATCTTTACAAATTGTGTTCATATTTACAAAATTAAATATCACTTGTTTCTCAGAGGAAAAAAAAGTGTAAAAATTCCTTGTCACAATTAATTAAAAAAAATTGTGCACCCAACTAATAAAATGAAATAAAAATCTTGGGCAAATATAAAAAATTTGTATATTGAATAAAAAAATTTAGATCAAATCTAATAAATAAGAAATGAAATTGAGAAGTAACAAAAAATCACAGAGGGAATTGGAGAATTATAATCTCATCTTCAACCGCAACCTTTAATTCTGAATCACACAGTAAATGAGATTGATATTTACATGGAACAGAGTTTTTCCTTGGAAAGAGAGAGTGGCAAAAAATGCTACATGGTTGGTGCAAGAGGGCTTTCAATCATTTGGGGGGAAACACGACGTTATTGGAAATGGACCTCCTCACGGGACTCCAGGTATTTTGCTTGTCTCCGCTTTTCGTTACATCTTTTTTCAGGGGATAATGGCAAGGAGAAGTTGAATTTCTTGATAAATCGATTGTTTTAATAGTTAGATTGTTATTATCGTAAAGAATTTCTATTTTTAGTTTTTAATTTATTTATTTTAAAATTTGAAAAAATATTATTTAATAGTGAAAATATTTAAGCTCTAACATTACTCTTTTTCAAGATATACTTTTTTAGTGAATCATCAAATAGAATGAATAATTATTTCAAAAATTAAAATATTAATCAATTTTCTCCTCTCAATTAATATTATCTTTGGAATTCATATATCTGTCCATTAATATTTTCAAGATGTATTTTAGTTATAATTTATTGAGCCTCAGTTTATCACATCAGTTTTACGGTACTTATACTATGAGTAATATTTAGGGCACAGTGAGTAGCTAATAAAGAAAAGATAGAAGTATGAACTGATTGTTTCCAAAATTCATTTGAATAATAAGAAACCACCTGCATAACCCATCTATGAAAAAACCACCTCTACATTTTGTCTTCTCTATTCTCACTATTTTTCTCCAAAAACGTAACATTTTTATATTCAAATGTTTTGAGATCTGAGATAAATAACAAAATCAATTATATGAATGATTGAGATTAAATGATAATTTTGTGTTCCTCCTAATTTTGAAATTTCATATAAAATTTCAATGTAAATGAATAATAATGATGGCCTTTTTCATTGAATAAATCTAAAATTTTCTAGCATCCGATGGCTTTTCCATAAAACCACAAAGAGAGAAGAAGTTGATGTACTGGATTTGTAACCGTGTTACACTATTGAATTTTTAAGTTATTTGTGAGATTGTAAAAATGCATTTTATTGGGAAATGAAATAAAACTTCCAGGAATTTTTAAGTTATTTGTGAGATTGTAAAAATGCATTTTATTGGGAAGTGTTGAATTTGGGCAATGTGTCAATTCATTGAATTTGGGCATTGTGTGTGTGTTGAATTTGAGCAATGTGTGTGTGTCAATTCATTGAATTTGGGCAATGCGTGTGCGTGTGCGTGTGTGTGAGAGAGAGAGAGAGAGAGAAAGGCTTTAATTAGTGAGTATGTTGAGAATTAAACCAATTAATGCCCTAGAAAAAATTCAAATTACAATTTTAATCAATATCAATGATATTTTGCCATGTAATTTACAGTACCATCTCTGTATCCTCGCACAATTGAATTACACATGATTTTAGCTAAATACATGAAATGGAAAAAGTAAAATATGAAATTGTTCATTTTAAAATTTCATTTAGTTTGATGGAAAGTATTTTTTATAAAATATAATTACAAAATATTAATATAGAAGAAAGTATTTTATTTATATAATATTTAATAAAAAGAATACTAGGAAAGCAATTTCGTCTATTTTAAAGTGAAATTTACTTTTCTCTACTATTATAACTCTAGATATTATATTTTTTTTAAACCATAAATACAAATATCATGTTGTTTCCTCATCAATATATGTAAAAGAAATTTTCTTATAAAAAATGTAAATTATGCTTAAGTATCATCCATAAACAAGTAAGCAACTAGTTATAACTCAAATTATTGTTATTGAAGGCTAGTAACTAAATTACATTTGTTGTACAGGTATCCTGAAGTAGCAAAGCTCATATATGTATGGTGGCTTGAAATCAAGGGAAAGATAGGGACAAGACTTTTGTCCCCAAATACAAGATATGCAATTTTTTATTTTTTGTCTTTAAGTTTGGAAGAAAAAAAAGTGGATTTGAAGAGAGATGCGTGGAATTGAGTGTAAATTATGAAGGAAATGAAAATGATTCTATGAAAAGATTGCTCTTAGACACCAAAGAAGAAAGTGTTAAAAGACCTAAACAAAGAGGCAATGGATGGATGGAGATTAAGATGGGTGAGTTCTTCAATAAGTTTGAGGATGATGGCTTTGTGGTTTGTAGGCTGCTTGGTGACTCAATCAAAAAATCTAGTCTTCTTGTTGAAGGGATTGAGTTTAGGCCTAAACATAATGTATAAAATCAATGGCATCCTTGCCATTACAGCTTATTATCTGTAAATTTTATTCACATCATCTAAAACTTAATTACATTTATATTCTTTTCATTTTAAAAAATATATACTCACCTTTTTTATTTTTTAAAAACAATGAAAGTACTATATGTTTAAAATAAATAAGAAGAAAGTTAAGTGTATATAAAAGGAAAGGTCAATGTATATGAGAGATCAATATAATTTACTTGTTTAATAGAAAAAAAAAAAGCAAGTTATAGTTAACTCTCTTGAAGTTTAATATAATTATAGTTGCATTCCTTTCACTTTAAGAAATATATTTATCTTCTTTATTTTTGAAATATGAGAGATTTGAGTGTATGTTTAAACTAGAAATGAAGGTAGGTAAGTGTATATAAAAATGTAAATTAGTGTATATTTATGAAAAAAAAAAAGGATATATATGTGTAATTATACTAAATCACAAAAAAAAGTGAGTTTAATGTACTCTTTAAAAAAGAGTTATTAAGTTTGATGGATATCTTGGGTGCATTTTTTTTAGTGTTATTCAATATAGAGATAAATTTGTAGAATCTAGACTAAATCCACCATATGCAAAGATCTTTGACCACAAATTCTTTGCATCTCCATTGTAATTGCCATGAAGAACATATTTTGTGTCATGACCGAAAATTAGGGGTTGTGACTGGTGAATGACCTTAGGGCAAAATATGACCTTATGGCCATGTTAGCCTAAAACATAAAGAAAATAACCTGTAACATATTTCAAACTCAAGTGGCTACATGCCCAATACATAAACAATAACTCTTCACATACACATAGTCCTACATGGACTTTCCCATTTTTTCTTTCAACATCCACTTATTAAATCATATATATTAACATATAATTGATGTCATTTAGTAACCAGACAATCCTTTCCTCAATGATAACAAAATGCATACATATAAGTCTACAGAAGCATGCCCTGCCTATGGGTTTAATGGAGCACATCTAAGAGTATTTAAAATTTACAACTTTCAAAACACATAAAAGTTTTACATTAATACCACACGAACAAAGTGTGGCTCACCACCAAAAGAATGCTCCTCTCTCTCTAAGGAGCTGCAGATGACGAACCTGGAGCCAAGTCTCTATATGAAAAACATTACAACAAAAAGAGTGAGTCATGGACTTAGTGAATAGATAATATGAATTCCCAACGGAAATGGGACAAACCATGGCATGAGTTTTTCCCTAGAAATAGTTAAACAATCTTTCAATACTAAGAGATATAACAAAAGTTATGCAATTATATTTGTTAAAACAATACTTGAAATGTTCATTAAAAGTAGAATATGAAAACATAAGTTTCAAATCAAGAAATAGGTAGTAAGTTCTTTAATCAAAAGAAATTATCATAAACATTACATGGTAAAAATTTTAATATAATATAATCATGATGAATAAATAAACACAATCAAAATTAATAAGTTTCAAAATACATAAACCATCAAAATTAGATTTTGAGGTGGGAGATTTCCAGTTATGATTAACATAAGCATTCCACTCATGAATTAACAATTTCAAAGAGCTCTCAACTCTAAGACAACCTATCAGGCTACCATAAACTAATCCACATGTTTTGGCTGACACACGGGGTTAGCAAGTCCCCTGCTAACTGGGGTTCGAACCAAGGTGCACCAAGGCTAATGTCATCATTGTCGTTAGCTATAATTTCTAACTAGTCTTCTCCCAAAACAAATTTATATAATAGCAAAACACCAAACATATATATAAATAACAGTTATATGAGAAATTATTGGAAATAAATAGTTTCATACATCAATAGTTTAAAATAGTCTCAAATCATACTCCTTTCAACTATGTGTAGTTTATCAAGACTTTCAATCATGGTATTCAACATCTCCAACATCATATCATTCCAAACTCATCAAAAATCAAATTTTATAAGCATATGTGAAAATTCAACACATTATTACTTTATCCATAATAATCTTTCAAAGAACATTATATAATAAGATTCCAATAGTATACCATTTCAAAATAAGCCACATAAATCTATTTCCTCATCATAAAGCCATTTTAGCATCATTCTTATTTACTATAACTCAAGAAAATTTTAAGGTATTTATCCCAAGAGTGCCTAGAGCTCTACACATATATGGAATTAAAATTCATAGAAATGAATGATAATTAATAATTTAATTAAAATTAATATTCAAAGTATAGAGAAGTTGGAAATTATATAAAAATATGGAAATATACATTATCTACTCACAAAATGGTCAAAATGCTCAAGTTAATTTCTTCCCACTTTTTGAATCACCAATTCCACTAGGAAGTGTTCCTTGACCTTGAGCATGCAATTAAATAACCAATCAAACATAAATCAACACTTAAATTCATTATCAAGCTTCCTATTTCAAAAATCTCTAAATTCCACACTATATGCATAAGCCTAAAACAATCTAATATTTACTATCTACTAACTAATTTAAGCTATTCTAACTCCTAATTAAGAGAATGAAGCTTAGGAATTACCTTATTAAGCAAAAGAAAAGAAATTTCAGAGCTTCTGTCCAAAACCCTAAAAAATTGAAATCAGCAAGGGAACTCACAGGTTAAGAGATGCAGTAGCAAGAAATGGAAAGAAAATAGAAGGAGATGTATGGAAACGTGAAGAAAAGGGAGTTGTCTTGCGTGGTTAGTTGTGAAAGACAAAGAAGAAGAGAAGAGCATGTGCTCTGCCCTGCTGCTACTGTTGTGCTCTCGTGTTTCTATTTTTGTGTTTTCGTTTCTGCTTGGTTCTCTTTCAATTGTGTCTATTTTAGGGTTCTATTCGGGTTGGGCGTGCTGGGCACGGGTTGGGCGTTTCAGCATACAGGATCACGGGCTCAACAACTTATTTACATTTAAGTAAATGTCCTTATTTCCCCTTTAACATTTTACTCTCCATTTACTTAAGACATAAATGTAAATAAGGAAATACCCCCCATTTGGATTCAAAAAAAATTCAAAAAAATTAAAACTCCAAAGAATAAAAATCTAGATTTTGGGTTTTAGTTCAAAATGTCAAATTTTGAAAAATTTTAAAAATAGCATCTTCTCAAAATGGTCCTTTTAGGTCTCTAAAAATTCATTAAAAATTACTCTTTGATGCAAAAATACAAGAGGAACAATTACCAAAATTTTTTATGTCCAAATAATACATATTTCATATAGCCTTCCAAGGAAGGCACTCAAACTTAGAAAAAAATTTAGAATTCTAACAAACTCAGCTTTGTTTGTGAAATTAAACTAAACAAGAGTATAAATCAAATTAAATCCTTTCAACAAGTTGAAAAAGAAATAGTTTAAGGCCATTTAAGGTAATCCCAAGTTCATAACAAAGCTATCTAACCGTATTATTATGCTATAATGATTCTATATTACCTATTAACGACAGAGTCATTGCATTTTGCATGCTATTTGTCTTGGTATTAGCAAAACATGGTTTCAGCTTGATAGGATTAGTGAATGGCATTAGTTTTTCTTATCCTCTGTTAGATAATGGCTTCAAAAATCTTTTCTTCTGAATATGATCGTGATGATGTTTCTTAAAGGCAAGGCTTGTTGGGTTCTTTGGTTACATTGTAAAGAAAAACAATATTGTCCTCATCCAATATGACAAACAATAATTTTAGGTTTATCATGTCCATATTAAGGTACTAAATTGTCATCCACAATGACAAACATTATTGTTGTCGACTACTTTATAACCATTTTTTTGCAATGTTACAATCACATTTTTTTTCATATTTATTTGTTATTTTATTAATCAAAGTATAATCATAACCATGATTTAAAATTTTATTTGACTTATGCCACACAATACTAAATAGAGCAGACAAATTCCATAAAGCCAAGTGGATGGCAACTATTTAGCTTTGAATAAAAGGATTTTATTGAGATATTTGTAGGCTGAGGCAACCACCTAAAAAAGGATAATTTTGGTGTTTTCATGATTTTTATAATTTTTAAAAACTTTATTAAAAAATTCTTGATTTTGGAAAGTTAGAAGATAATATCAATTTAAACAAATTCAAGAAAATTTTATAAAAAAGCATGCACATAAGATATAATAATTCAAAGTACTTATGCGAAGTTTCTTATTCAACTACACATAAATTGTTAAGAAAATTGGTTGTGCAATTTAAGGCATGATACAGGTCATTTTCCTCAAGGTATTATTTAAGCCTTTCGTATAGAGCTTGAATTAGCAATTTCCTAGGATTCAATAGACTCATTTATCTTGAAATTGCATGATCAAAATAGAAAGTAAGTGGCAAGAAAATGAAAACCAAAGAGAAGGAGAAGAGTGTTTTTAGAGAAAGCTGTTAGAGATGTGTGTGTTGTAAAAATGAGATAAATAATATACTATTTATAGGTTGAAAAATATAACTATTAAAAATATAGCCATTAGGAATATGGTCATTGAAAATATAACCATTGGGAAATAAATATTCAAAATCTTTTAAGCATTTCGAATTTTGCCAAAACTAAAATCTGGTTTCACAAATGAATACTAGATTTTGTAAAAATAAAAATTATTTTTATTCTAGTTTTGCAAAAGTAAGCTTGGGCTTGGCCTCACTTGACATTCACATGCAGGAGGGGCAAATCTACCATTTTATAGTAACTTTAGCTCACTTTATGTGTGCGGACCTACCATTTTCTTTTTTTGTTACTTTACATAAAAAAGAAGTTTTACATATAAACCTTCTCTTAAAGTCTAACTTACCTAATGTAGGATTCAGTCTTTTGAAATATAGCTCAATGTGCAACAATGACCCACATATTTCAAAATACTTATAAAAAAAATAAAAAAATTAAGAAATTGGTAAAGAATCTTTGTTGGCTTCTTAAATAAATGTAAATAATTGATTTGATATCTTATAAACTATGAACCAAACTTAGAAAGAGAAAGGCATAATTTATAAAATTACTAATGAAATATTTAGTTTCTATGAATCGATAATTTCTTGTTATAAAATAGTAATCTCACAAATCAATTCACCTTTGTAAATTATTTTCTTGTGCAACATGGTTTTACTCTAATAGGCCATACACATGCATGGTAGTTCATGAGTGCTTTAGAGATTTTGCCAATATCTCATAGGAGCAACCCCACTTTACACTGATATAGGTAAATCCATCAAGTGTACACTGCAATTAAATGCCCTACCTATAAGAGCTATAAAATTTATTAAGAGTCAAGCTCATCCTCACATATAATTTATAGTTTTAAAGTATTTTATCACATACACCATAGGAAGGATACATAAAATTAATTTTAGTATTTTTTGAACTATCATTAGCTTGTTAATATTTTTATGAACCTACTTCATAGGATTGTCAATCACATAGATTAGGTTACTATCAATGTTAATTTCTTAAAATGGCTTTAGTCCCATTCCTTTCAATGTATCAATTATTTGTTTTCTACCCAAGTTTTTAATCAAAGGATTAGCCAAAATTCCTTTCTAATTTCACATAATTTATGAAAATTTTCTATCTTTAAGCAATTGCTTCACAATATTGTGTCTTAATTTAATATATTAAATTTTGGCATTAAAAGCTTTATTCTTTACAATATCTATTGCTAATTGGCAATCACAATGCATAGATACTAAAGATTTTGGTTTCGCACCTAACTATATATCAGATAAGAAATTTCTTATTGACTTAGTTTTACTTCCAACTATCTCAAGAGCCACAAACTCTAACTCTATGATAGATCTAATTATAATTGTTTGCTTAGATCATTTCTAAGCCACTATACCACCACCAAGGGTAAACACATAATTACTAGTGGATTTTGTCCTATCTAAATTAGAGATGTAATTAGTGTCATCATATCTTTCTAATACTATAGGAATTTAACTTGTACAAAATATCATAATTCATGATACCTTCTAGGTATTTCATTATTCTAGTAAAATTCAAAAGATACTTTAATAGCAACTTTTTCTAATAAAGATATAGAGATTAAAATTGCTCTAATATTAAGCACACGCAGAATATCACTTAAAGCTAAGGTCTTGCTAAATGTGAGTTTTAGAAGTATTTTACCTTTTCCAAAAACCTTTGCAGTTCTTGAATCTCCAAGATAAATATGATCTTCCCCATCTCCTATTGATGAGTAAGAGGTGAAAGCTTCTTTATTAGCACAAATATGCCTTGTAGCACCTAAGTCCATCACCCAATCTTTCATATTGGCCACAATGTTTACTTGAGAAATGATTGCCACAATTATGTCATCTTTATTATTTCTAACTAAATTTGCTTTAAGTTTTAGAGGATTGTCATTTTTCACCTTATTTCCACATTAAGGTGCATGATATTTTAGCTTACTAAAAACATAATAATATCCTTTCTTATTCTTAAAATTAGGATTATGGGTATACCTACTTAGTTTGCACATCATATATGCTATGTCAAGCCTAGAAAAAATTATTAAATGCATCAAACTTCCAATAGTTTTAGCATACTCACATTGGTTTATTAAGTTTTCTAAATTTTTCTTTAATTAAATATTAGCATCATAAGGAGTATTAATAGGCTTTGCCTTTAGATACCTAAATTTCTTAAGTTTTTGTACATAATGTTGTTAAGCCAATACAATGCCACTATCTTTCCTTATGATTCTAATACCTAAGGTAACATTAGTTTCATGTATATCTTTTATATCAAAATTTGATGCTAAAAAGTTTTAGTCTCACACACTATATCAAAATTATTGCAAAAAACAAGCATATAAACTTATTATCACACATATTCATTGTTTTCATATTTTGTATATACACATTTATCCACTTTAACATATAAAAAATTATTATTTATTATGATTTGATTAAATTTTTCACGCCACTGTTTAAGGGCTAGTTTTAAACCATACAAAGACTTTTTCAGTTTGTAAACTTTTTGTTTCTATTTTAAGACCTCATAGCTTTCAAGTTATATCATATAAATTTCTTTCTCTAAATCTCCATTCAAAAGGTACTTTTCATATCCATTTGATGTACAACTAATTTAAAAATAGAAGTTAAAGCTAACAAAACATAAATTGAAGAAATCCTTGTTATTGGTGAAAAAATATTAAAATAATTAATATTTTATTTTTGTGTAAAACTTTTTGCAACTAGTTGAGCATTACATTTTTTAATTGAGCCATCATGAAAATATTTTTTTAAAAAAATTCATTTACAACCTATTGACTTTGCCCTAAGAGGCAAGTCTACTAATTCCTAAGTTTAATTTTACAAAATTAATTCAAGTTTTATTTTAATTGCTTTCTCCTAAAATTTTGCTTTAAACAAAGAAAGTGCTTCAAAATATGTTTGAGGATCATTATCAATAATAAATGTATAAAAGTCATTTCTAAAAGAAATCTCTTTTCTTTATCTTTTTTGTTTCTTGAAGTTTCATTTGTCTATTCTAGATCAGACAAAAGTATATTTAAAGGTTTTTGCTATATGAGAAAATTTATCATGTAATAGATAAATACGTTCAAAGAATTTAATATTCTTTATCTCTATTATTGTATTGCAATCAAGCAAATTAATTTTTCAAAACAAGAAATCTATATGCTATATTATTACTAGCATATCTCATAAACATATAATCAGAGGTTTTTTATCTTATTTTTTTATTCTTAGGCTTAGGCAATAAAACTTTAGCTAGACACAAATACACTTTTAAATATTATAAATTAGGTGCATAATTTTTCCACAATTCATAAGGTATTTTCCTTATTTTTTTATGGAGTATTCTTTTTGTAACTGACATGTAGAATAAATTTATAAACACTAATAATATTGGCTAATATGTTTCTTGATAATATACATAGAATTGAGATAAGGCCCATTCAAACATATTAAGTGAACAAAATAAATAAATATGTTGATATGGGTTTACATAAGCTTGTTTGCTATGCATAAATATTTTCACCTTCAAAATTATAAAAATAAGGTTCATTAAATCCAAAAAGACTAATTAATTAACATTTATGATCCCATAAATATACCTTTGAGGATCTCAATAAAAGCTTTTCAAGCAATCCAAAAATATTAGATAAAATGAATTTAATTTATTTTAAACTTCAAAAGTATAATATAAATTCTCACATGAAATCAAGACTTACTAAAATGCTACTTTTATTCAATTTTTTTTTGGTCTTCCACACTTTTATAGTGCATAATTAATAAAAACCAAACACACTAAGTCATGTAGGAAGTAATGAAGCAAGTTACTAGAGAGTGACATTCATATATATAGTAAAAAATATTTCTTGATGAGAATGAATTCTTACATAATGTAACTTTTAATTAAAATACAAATAAATAAATAATTAGATTATTATTTCCTTTAAATTGTGATTCATAGTCCAATAGCATAGCACATGTATAACACCAATATACCAACTAGTAATAATGACAAAATCTTAATATTGGAGTAAAAATTGAACAAAGTACTTAGTTACCTAAGTCTATAAGTCTCATGTTGGGAGTGTCCAAGACCATTGAAAGTTGGCATGAACATCACCACCCACGTTGGGAAATACATTAGAGCCATGCTTGTCCACTATAGTTAAAGATAGTTTAATTACACCTTTCAATTCATCTATATGGCTTTATTTATAAATAGTTAAGAAAATTAAGTCATAACTATCCTAAAACAAATCATAATGTTCTACATCACAAATAATAGACATAAATGAAAAGAATGGTTAGAGAAATTACTTATATAAATTGTAAACACAATGAACTAGAAATTGCTTTTGAAAACTTCTCTATAGAGACATTATCCTTAAGACTATACTTGAGGAATAATTCCTTAAGATTGTTAAGAAACTTGGCTATGTAGTCTAAGGCATGATATAGGTAATTGTTCTCAAGGAATTATTTGAGCCTCTTATGAAAAGCTTGAACTGACAATTCCTTTAGAATCTTAAAATTGCATGATCAGAATAAGAAGTAGGCAGTAGAAAAATGAAATCCAGCAAGAAATAGAAGAGTGTTTTTAGATAAAGTTATTAAAGATGTGTGTCTTGTAAAAATGAAAGAAATAGTATACTATTTATAGGCTAAAAATATAGTCGCAAAATATAGCCATTGGAAATATGAGTATTAGAAATATAACCATTAAAAGTATGGCTATTAGAAATATAGCCATTAGGAAATAAGTGTTCAAAATAAATCCATTAAGCATTTTGAATTTTATTAGAACTAAAATTTAGTTTCATAGATAAATATTGGATTTTGTGAAAATAAAAATTAATTTTATTCTAGTTTTGCAAAAGTGGGCTTGGGCTTGGCCTTATGTGATATTTGCACGTAGGGGGGGTCAAATCCACCATTTCACACTAGCTTTAGACTACCTCCTGTGCATAAGCTTTCCATTTTCTTTCCTTATCACCATAGATAAAAGAAAAGTCTTATATACAAACTTTCTCTTGAGACCTAATTTGTCCAATGTGGGAGTTAATCTTTTGAAGTACAACTTAATGTGCAACATAAATATGGTATCAATGACCATACATATAGATAGGTATCTCTTCTAACCATTTAAACATTCAATCAACAATATAAGCATTGAATCACAATATATATAATGAATTTAATTAATAAAGATAGGGCAAAGAATTAAATCACAATATATCTTATGAAAGATTAATCAAGTCAAGAAAGTGAACACAAAAATCATAGTTTAGAATATGTTTTTCACATAGCATTTATATATCATCTATATATAAGCAGTAGAAAATAAAACTTAAAGGAAAATACACTAAGCATTGTACACCCTTTATATTAAACTATATCATAAAAAAGGTGAGGGTACATGAACAAAATGCATATAATACATTTAAATAATATGTATACATGATTTTGATGATGATGAACACAAAATTCATGCAATGCTCATACATCAGTCTTTAAAATCAATTGTCTTTTTTTCATTAAATATCAAATAAAGTAACACAATATGTTTGAGAATTTGATAACTTATCGTTTGTAATGAAATGAAGATTTTTCCTTACCCATTCCTTCTCTTATAAAAGCTTGAGTTTTAGCACTTCAACAACATAAGTTTGAAATGTTCTAATTATATCAATACTTCTTTTTTACCAATTTGTTTTGAAGAAACTCTTATCAAGAACTTTTTCCTTTTTTGACTAAATTTGTCAAAATGGATTAGCCTAAAATTAATATAATTTATTTTAGCTTGAAATTGAGATTGATACTAGAGGTGCAAGTTAGCCAAATGGCCTAACCTACTTAAGATCTAATATAGTTTAACCTATTTATCTAAATAAGTTAGATTAAGGCTAATGAATTGACCTATTTAAATAAATAAATTAAACTTTTTTTCTTTATGCTTAATTTATAGGCCCATCAAGTTAATCTATTTAATTATTAATATATTTATAAATAATATGATATAATATATATTATATATATAAATAATATAAATATTTAATATATATATATATATATATATATATATATATATATATATATATATATATATATATATATATATATATATATATAAGTCTAATTAGGCCATTAGATAATTTTGGGCTTTAAAAGACTTTAGTCTATTGACAAATTTAAAAATCTATTTATACAAGTAGAGTTCTAAACAAGTTAACAAGTTAAGTTAAGCTTGTTTAATAGGTCAAGCTGAACTTGAATTTTGGTCTTATACAAATTAACAGGCCATAGACTTAGGCTAATAATTTAAAAAATAAGCTTGGCCTATTTAGGACAAAGCTAATAATTTAAAAAACAAGCTTGGTCTATTTAGGACAAAGCTTAGTCTGACCTAATCTATTTACACCCTTAACTAATATTGATACAAAAAAATGAAAATAGAAGCCCAATTTAGTAAGATATTAACTTGAAATAACTCAATTTGACAAAAATTTAAGACTATTAAGTGTTATCCTATTAGCTTGATAACATATAATAAATAATTAATTGACTAATGCATATATGTATATATTAAAATTATATGTATAATATTTAATGACTTGTAATGATAAAGGTGAATTGCTTTCACTCCCTTAAAATTTAAGCTAATTACATTCCTTCCTCCAAAAAAAAAAAATTCAAAACTTAACACTCTTTTCTTCTTTATGAATTTTTGCACGACAATCCATCCTTTTTCTTAATATCCAGTTAATGATTTCTATTAAATAATGACATCATTAGCCTTTTTAAATCTTTATTTTCTTAATTATAAAAAAGCAAGCTAAAGGTTCCACTCTTACTAATTCCTAATTTGTTGAATCAACAAATGGAATAAGCCTTATTCATGTTAGGTTATTTTTTAAATTTATTTTAAAAGTAATCAATTAATTTTCATTAATAATTTTAATTAGGCAATAATTCATTTTTATTTTTTTAAAGAAAACCACAAATATATAGAAAGCACTTGTACAAAGAACAAACATAATTATTTTATTATTATATGATTTATTTTATATTAGTCAATAAGAAAATGATAATTATTACTTTTAAGTATGTGACGATCTATCATAATTTTATTAAAAGTAATCCAATACAAGCCTAAGATAAAAATACTATTTATTTCATTTTATAGATTTATATTTTAGTACTTTGATCTCCTTCAAATAATATTAAAAATTAGATATAATAAAAAATCATTTTCTAAAAGGAAGTGGTATGATAAAAATGCATTAAAGAAAGTAATAAACTCTTTTTGAAATCACAAAAACCAAACACAAAAAATAAAAAATAAAAAATACATTCAAAATAAATTCTTTATCGACAAAACAAATGTATATGAACAATCAAGAAGGGTTGAAAGCTAAAAATATTTCTTCCTCATTTTTTTTTGCATTTTTATTTTTATATTTATATAATAATAAATACATAAAATAAAAATAAATATTTATAAAAATATCTTTGACTTTGGTTTTATTTCTAATTTTTAATTTTAATGTTAAATTTCTATTTTTGTGTACATTTCCATCTATTTTATTTCCTTTTTTTATTTGACTAATTAATATATATTCATTTTTTCTCTTTCATTATATTTAATAAGGGCCATTGGGTCGTACCAAATTTAATTTATGGCCATAGATCTTATGCTTTATGAAACAAAGGTTCTTAACCTCCTTCCAACTTTAGTAATTGTATAGCAACATGAAACAAAAAGAAAGTGAATGGTGAGATAGAGAGAGTCGCAACGAGAAAGGTAAAACTTCAATTAGCACACAACATCATTTTCCTAGGTAAAACAATTCAAAAGAAATAACAAAATATCCAAAATTAAATAAAAAATTAATTATGTAAAAAAATGATCTTTTTCTTCAAAAATGAGAAGGAATATGTACTCAATCATCCTATTGGAATAAAAACAACAACACATGATATAAGAAATCCTAAATCTCAAAAACCCATTGAATGAATTAATGAAAAAGAATGATTGTATAAAAAAAATCTTTTAAAATCACTAAGAATGTACCCGTAAGGAATCCATTGAAAATTAAGAAAAATATAGTACTTAAAATAGATATTTTCCCCTAAAAATATTCAACAAAGACATACGCCAAGGTTTGCAAAAAATGGACAGTTAAACTACAAAAACAAACATACAAATGAAAGAGAAACCCACTAGAAAAAAGCTATGAATTTTTTTGAAAAAACATAAACAAAAAAAATTACCTTTCACATGTTAGAAGAAGCAAATCACAAAAGTAATTCAATCTCTTTTTAGTTTCAATGAAGACAATGTCATGATTGGTGTTACAAGGATGAAAACAAAGGTGGACTACATAGAAGAAATGGACTCGGGGGAGAGAATTGGAACTGTAAGAAAATGGGAAATAGGAAAATGAAAGTTCTTCTATTACTAGTATAGCCCATGAGTGCATTTTTATCCGTAAATGATGTCGTTCACATCCAATAATTCAAGGGGCAAATGCCAAAATTGAAAATCAAAATGTAAAGAGTGTAATTAGTTCAAATTTTAGTGGAGATCAGAATAATTTACCCTAATATTAAAATTAATGAATTTATATATTTAATATTATTAACATATATTACACAAACTTACTAAAATAAATAATTACATTTGACTTTAATAAAGTTAAAATGAAAAATTTTAATAAATAAAATTATGTGCAAAATTATTCTCATAAAACTTAAAAACTAGTACAATAATAATTTTATAGAGTAACTACTATAAAGAATATCAATAATGCAACATTACAAATTAGAAATTGGAAATATGTTTTGAATAAAATGACAACAATAATAATAACAATAAAAATTTCTTAGTAATGATGATAACAATAATGATTATATTTGATTTCAATTAACTAATATGAGAAATTAATAATAATAACAATAACAATAAAATGTAGTAGGTTATAAAAACTTGCTTGGAATCACATAGACAAGGTTAACATGGGACTAGAACTAGAACTAGAACTAGTATTGTACTAGCCCAACCTAATGAAGAAGTAGCTTGATTTGGTATAATCGGACATATAATTTTTGCTTGTTGTACTAACCTAATGGGGTTAAGATAGCCATTTGTGACAAGTTTATTCTTAACCAAATTTTCCAACTTTGTAAAAATTTTACTACACAATTAAATTAAAAGGAAGACTTTTTGGTACACATTTCTTTTTAGGATCTTAAATGTTAGCATTTAAGAATTTAGACATCTTAGGAACTCAAATTTCTTCCTTTCTCAAGAAAGATTTACTTTTAATAGGATATAAATAAGAAATATAAGTTTAATTAGAATAATAGCTGAAATTAATAGAATTTTAACAAGAAGTTAATTTTTTAATAAAAAAGAAATTTTAAAAATTTGGCTTTTTTTTCGTAGAAATTGCACTTTAGCTTAAATTTGCCAAGGGGTTTTCTTTACTTTCCAAGAATAAGATTTGAAGTCTCTTCAAAGATATGGAAAGTGTAAAAGCTAAGTGTTCAATATCCATTTTAGAAAAATAATTTTCAATTTCATCATAAAAAAATCATCTTCAATTTCAAAGTTATAATGTCACAATCCATCTTGATTGTAACTAGCGTGGATCCTGATACTAGTTTCCATAAGCCTTAATAAAATTTCACTTTCTTTATCTAACAATGGTTTTCTAAATTCTAGGGGAACTTGAAAATTTATTTTAAAATTTTTACAAAAAAATAGATAGAGTCTCCCCTATTTTTGGTTACTTCTTGAGGGCTACATGCCTTAAAATATAGGAACTTGGGTAATTTTCAAATACAACAGAGTTAACATACACATAGAACAATACAATTTCATGCTTATACACATACAATCAATTTATCACATCATAGGATTCAACAAATCTGTATTTGAATGTTGACTTTAATTCTAACTATCGATTCTTTTAATAAGACAACTTTAAATATCCATAGAAACATATACTCTTATTTTAACTTGAAAATATTGGAAATAAAGCAAAGTGAGTTACAAAAACTCAATGAGCATATATCTACCACTGCTTTGCAAGTGATCAATTTTATATATAATATTTATAAATTAACCAGAAACTAAGCTAGAGAATATTATCAAACCTATTTTCTTGAATTTCTGAAATATATGAAATCATGCCCCAAAATAGGAGTTCACCTACACATGGCTTAAACTCTTTATAACTCATATCACATTTTATAGAAATCCTAACTATCTATTAATGCATAACATGGTAATCACATCACATACTACCCATTCTGGGTAAGCACTAAAATCACAAACAACATTTAAGGCTTATACACAAATAAATCATCTCATTTATATCAAAAATAATATTTAATCATAGATAATTTTTAATATCACATCATATCTCACATCTAGCTATAATAAATGTACATGAAGCCGTTTTTAGTTTCAAGGCCAATTCTATACTTTTCTCAATTATTTGTTCGGAATTTTCTATTTGGTTTTTAGATCAATCTTATGTTCTTCCCACATAGTTTGTTGGAAATTTTTCATTTAGCTTTCATATCATTTCTTTATCACATATCACATCGTCCAATGTAATTTCTTTAGCATAATTCATAATTTTTGAAGGTCTTATAAGGCTCAATTCATAATGTAGTAAATTCGTTAGAGCTTCACTTTATTCATATCACAAGATTCAATACAAGCCCACATAGAAAACCATCCAACAATTATGGATAATCAAAACATATAACACACCACAATATGTTATCACAATCAATCAATCAGTAACTAATAACAACACCATGCTTTCACTGCACACTTTGATCCTTTAACATTTGCTCAAATTATACTTATACCATAGAATTGAGTTTATGCATAAGTGTAAATATATATTCAAAATTATAGAATTAGTACTATCAATAAGGAAAAATACAATTATAATTCATATTATTTACATCATACTTTATCTAGATAAAAGTTTAATGGTGAGATATATACTCACCTCAGAATATTGATCCACTTTGAGAAGATTCAAGACATTTTTATTCATCTTTTTGCCTTTTCTTCCTATTCACAGTTTATAGGAATAATTTATGACTACATGAGCATCACTCATTCATTTTCAAGTTATCTTAATTCCAATTTCATACCCTAATATATTAACCATTTAAGCAATTAGCTTTAAAGTCAAGTATGCTATAATTTAAAAATTTTTCAAATTAAAATCATATAGAAATAAAAAATCCATTTTATTTCACTTAATGCTTTTAGATTATTCATTTCCTTTATTGCCAAATTTTTACTCATAAGAATAAAGATATATCCTTGGATAATGATTTCTCAACCATATAATTTAAATATAAATATTAGAATTTAAGGATATGGATATATTCTAAATATAGCATTTTAACATCTCATGACACAATATCTTTATATCCTTAATTATTATCAAGTTCCTTAAAGTATTTTCTTTAATTCAACTTTAACTCATCTAAGGATAGTAAATTAGCAATAAAAAAAGAATTTTCTTAAATCATTCAATCATTTTATAATATAAAACTTCCATATTTCAAAAGCATTATCTCATACTTCCAATACATATTCACAACCATAGGTTCATCATTATAAAATTAAGAGCCAACTGATATTTGGAATCAATATTCCTAATTTATTTTTGTAACTATAATGAATACGTAAGTATTCTAGTAAAAAATACAGAGTTCTTATAAATAAACATTGTTCAAGTAGTGCATAGACCATTCAAAATATTAGTACATACTTTCCCATAAATGCTCCAATCATATTTTTGTATTATTCTATAACATATAATCTTATTTCTATTTTTTATTATTTTATTATATATTTTTCTTTTTAGAAGGATTATCATATTTTTCAACAACATTATTTTTAGGTTTTCCTTAAAGCCACTCCCATCATCAAAATATTAAAAAAAATTTATATAAAGAAGTTTACAGCTACTAGAAAACATTACAAGTGCTAGAAAAGAGGAAGGAGCTCGCTGGAAAGGTACAACAACAAGCTACCACCACCAGTGTTATAGTTCAATGTTCTCTCCTACATCTAAACATTATTGTAGCTAAAGAAAGGTGAAGGCTAGTTCTGGATAGCGTATGGTGGCCTGAGATAGCAAGAACGATGATGATTGATGCCACTGCATAACTTCGATTTTGTTCCACGAATGCTAGCCATCATTGCCAAAGGCCCTCCACTAGTAGCCATAAATGGAACACATATAGGAGATGTGGTGCAGCATAATCACATAATAGCTTGATGCCGAGAGGAGAGAAAAAGAAACAAAGATAAGAAAGAGAAAATAAAAACAAAGGTGGTAGAATAGATAGCAAAGGTGGTGATACTAAAGGGAAAGTCCAAAAAAAAAATAAATGTATAGGACAACAACCTGGGGACACAAAAATAAAGGGAAAAGGGGTGTAAAAATTGAGAAAGAGATAGGCTATCCGAAAATTGTAATAAAAAGGAAGAAAAAGATAATGCAAAAGTTGAGTTATGGGTGTTAATACCATGTTTCTCACATATTATGAACTCACCTTTCTACAGAATCTTAGCCACCCTCTTGTTTTACTAAAACCTTTCTTTATGAAAACTAATTTTATTTAAAATCTGAACTTTATTCTCTCCTCAATAAATAAAAATATTTATATACTTTCAATAATCTGATCAATGTTAAAAATTCTAAAAATAATTAAAAATAATTATTTTAAATTTTCACATCTTTAAAAAATGATGTATCAAACATAAATAAATTATTCCATAAATCCTTGTATCAAAATTAATAATATAATTTCTCAACTTATAAGAAATTTCTTATATTATTTTAATCTAACCTTGAATATAATCCTTTAAAAGAAAGAAAATTAAAAGTCAAATATTAATTAAATGAATAATAATAAACAAAAATAGATAATCACAACCTCTAAAATTTATAAACACTTAAAATTTAATAATTATTCATGAGCATTGAAATGTATAAAAATTAAATATTTCTACAGGATATTACATATAAGAAGTTCAAAATCCAAATTCCATAAATATTTTATCATTATGCAATCAACAATGCTATATGCAGTAAAAATGAGATTTAAAACAAAGTTCTGAATATAAATTAAGAGATGTTAATTGATACAAGATGATGAAGTAAATTTATAAAGTTCAATTTAATAGATATAAAATATTCAAAACTTAATTTTAAATGCTCTTTTCAATATATATAGCATTTTTATTATGCCATTCCTTGATAATCTATTTCGATGACATATTTGAAGTAGAAAATGTATGTTGACAGATTATTTAAATTTCTATTTAATAAAATATCTTATTTTTAAGCTAAAAATATAAATTTTAAGAATTATAGGAATTTTAAACATGTATAATTCTAAGAAAGAAATGGGAAGCACTTAAAATTCCACCTAAATAGGTGGACATTTGAAAATCCAATTTCTTTGAAAATAGGTTGATTCTAATTTAAAGAAAACTTAATTGACACTATCAATGCTAAGCTTCGTATCGAACATATCTCCTCACCATTTTACTTATTCCTATCTATCTACATTGCTTCTCTATTTTTGTGTCAATTGTTGACATTTGTCATTACTTTAGAATTTAAGCCACCACTTTTATCTTAGTTACAATATGAAGTCTTTGTTTTCTACTTAATAGTAAGATATTATGAACATTAAAGTTAGTTTATGAACTCACATCCCTCTCTTGTCAATATACATTGATTCATTCTTTGTATTGTATTTTTAGAGTTAATTTGCTAAGTGATTTTGAAACTATGTTTTTCATTGGTGCTACTATTTTAGGTTATCTACAACATGTTTGATATTTTCCTTAGCTAAAGTCTATACTTGTAGTTAACAAGTATGCTGAGTGGTTTGAAAACTATAATCTATTAAAATGGTGGAAATGTAATAAGCATCTTGCCTAAGTGAATGCATTAGTGGAAAATACCATTCCTCACTTTATTCAATGCACAAAGCTAAATACTAAGCATCTTCCTAGATATATGATAAGGACTTTGTCTTAAAACAACTTAAATATACTGTTTATAATTTTAACTATTTGTTCTTTTATGTGGGACTTTTTCTTTTTGACCTTTATAAACTTATTTGCTCAACAGAATACAAAATTGGATGTTAGATTTAAAAGTAGTGACTTAAATGTTTTTTTGAACTTACAATTAGATTCATTTATATATAAGTTTATCTTACTTGATCATTCTTATGTTTGAAAGAACAATTACAAATGTTTTTCTAATAATCAAGTTTTTTGATTTCATATATTTGAAAATATCATCACTTGTAGGAGTTAATAAAAGTGAAAATAGGTTAAAATGTTTATAGGTTCATACAATGCAAAATTGCACAATACTAAGGTGAATCTTTGTTCTTCGACATGAGAATTATGCAAATAGGTAATCTATAACTAAAGATTTTTACATTTCAAATCTCTACCATAAGCATCCACTTAGATTTCAAAGCTAAAAGGCAAATGTCATACCCTTTTTGTTTTCTATTATTGAATCTTTCTTTGCATTTTGTTTGTAAAGTTGATCCCTCTAATAATTTGAAGTCTATTTTTATTATTGGTGCTTGTAAAGTTTATTTGTGGAACAAGATAATATCATGCCTTATATTGTTATGAACTTACAATAGCTAAGCATTTGAGGGAAAAATGTCTCATATAAAAGAAAAAAAAAGATAAGAAGAGTAAGTTTCATTGAAACCTAGTGAGCAAACAATAACTATTAGAAAATATTTAAAATTTAGTTATACCTTGGCCTAAAGTCTAATACTATTTCCTTTTACAAGGGATGTGTAAATTTAATTTGGAAAAGTAAATAGATTTTCATACCTCTGTTAAAGGAAAAGGTATTACAAAAAAATTACCTTATCTATCAAGAAATATATATAGAAACATATATAATATCAAGATCTAAATGAGGTCACACTAATTATTACTATATCATCACATGCACAAGGAGAAGGATCCAATTATATAGCTACGACAATCATTTCCATAATTTTACAATTAGCTCATCGCCATTTAATAAGGTTCAATGGAAAAATATGAAATAAGAAACAAAAGTGTGTAGATCTCCTGATAACTTTATCTATCCTTATCCTTCCAAATCATCTTTATTTCAAGCAGGCTTGTATCAGATCCATTTTTCAAATCACAAGTATCATTGATTTGCCCCCATCTTTATTCTCATATTCAATAATATAATTCAACTCATTTATTTCTTTATGCTCATGTTCAATCATATAATTCAACTCATCCATTACAAAATAAGTCAAATAAACAACACATATTGCATAGCACAACATCACCATACGTCTTTGTATGGCCTCACATCATTTATTCATCATTGTGGATTGCATAATAATTCATATTATCATTATGGAACAATTAACATGCTTTAAACCTTCATATAGCATGACATATAAAATTTCATAAAGTATAATTAATTATGTAATCAATTATAAAGGTCCAAGAGGCAAGGTCTTTAGTAAATAAACAACTATGTTATCTTAGAATACAGGGCTCTCGAACATAATTAATCATGTAATTGGTTATAAACCTTAAAAAAAACTACTGGGGGCATAATTGATTATGCTTACCTAAAAAGTAAATTTTATAGGGCTAATTGATTATGTAATTAATTATAGCATGTGTATCTATGAAAATTCCTACAAAAATATTGTTTATCTAAAATATATTCTCTCCAAATTCATTTGTTAGAGTATCATAATTTATTAAATAAATATATATTGCATTTATATTATCATACACATTAGGTCTAACAAGGAATTCAATCTAAAACATTCCATCTTATCACTTTCCTCAAGATTCATGAAGAACATGAAAAACCTAACATTTATCAATCATATTTATTTCAAATCATCCAAGTTTAGCTTGAATGTTCACTCATCTTGTTTGAACGTGATGCTACGTGAAAGGAATTGTGGTTTACTTGATTTTATTCATCCAAAATCCCAAAAACCCAAGTTAAGGCTTAATTTTCCTTTTAAGCTAAAATCCTTAAATCAATCTAAATCTGAAAGAAAATAAAAAGAAGATCTTAGTAAAGATTAAAGTTTAGGAGGCCTTATCTTTCTTAGATTGAAGAATATAAGTTATTAATAAGGATTTGTACCTTAATTGATTAAAGAGAGGACAAGAAGAAGAGAATGATAGGATTTAAGGTTTTTTATTGTTGAGAAATAGGAAGTTGGTAGAAGAATTAGGGAAATAAAAGGGGATATGGCTAAAGGTAAAATTGAAAAAGTGTTTTAAATTCTCTCCATAATCACGTGCTCACTCATAATCATATTTAATTTTTTAAATTATAATTCCTTATTCATTTATAAATCAATTCACATAAAAAAGAATTTATTTACAAGCTTATTGTAATTATTCATTTTCAAAAAAAGCATTTTGACTTTTAACAAGTGTAATAGTGAACTATTAAAAGAGCCAATGGATAAGCATGAAAAGCTTGGAAGGCAATATGATCAATTTTAATAAATGTATTTTAATCTATAAAGTGAATAAATTTTCTTAAAATGTTTGTAATACAAAAGAATTAAACATAAATTTTAGGCCTTTTACAATTTTGTACAAATAATTTTTAGCTTTAATTTTTACTTTTGAATGTTATTATTGCAATATAAGTAAGTCATTAATTTTAAATATTTGCATTCTTAAAGTTAGTCTTATTAATTATTTACTTTATTGTTTGAATGTAAGATTATGTTCTTGTGTTTCAAAGAATTAATGAAATGTCTATCTAAAAATGTTATCTAAACAAGGTATTTGTAAATGAAATGGTTTCAATTAGAATTCAAACTCCTTGAAATTTCAAATTCCTTGAATTCTAAAAATGCTTCACCAAACACAACTTGAAAGCACATTAGTCATAAAGATAAGGACTAATGTTATGATTATAATTATATACCCCCAAGTCCTCTAGAGCTATAGTTAGTGATTATTCCATTTGAAGCATTATTAGCTCTTCTTTGGAATCATCCATCTCTTTCACTAAAAAGTGTTGAACATATTTCAAACTTTTCAACATTTTCTTAAAGATTTTCCTTGGAAATCACTTCTTTCTTTTTCTCGTTTAACAAATATTTTTATCAATGAGATTATTGTAAAGAAGATAAAAGGTACGAAGAGTATCCCCAATTTTCTTAGTATAATAGCATTTAGAAACTTTGAGACAAGCATCATCATTTAAACTCTATGCGAATTTTTCATAAAATGTTCAAAATAATGTTCCTTTTATAATCATTACCCTATTCACTTATTGGTTAGAAAAGAAAACCATATCTATTGATATCCTATAAATGCAAATCTAAGACTTGTAAAAAGGACTCCATTTTCCTTTCCCAAACTTTAAAATAAGAACCATCAAAGAATGAAGGATTATAAATATCAACATATTCAAACATTAGAGAATTTGAATTATTAAAATTTTCTTTTAAAGAGTTACCTTTAAAAGTTATCAATAATCCTCTTAAGATAGTCGAATCTTTTATATAAGAGCTTATGGCTCTAATACCAATTATAAGGCAAGGCAATTTACACTCAAGATAATGTGAGTTAGGTGTTTTAACTTTTATACTTTTTAAAATTCTCATTGAAAAATTATTGACTTTGGAAAGTAATAGGATGATTTCAATTCAAGCAACCTAAGAAAGTTTTATGAAGATGCTTGCATATAAGATATAATAATTCAAAACACTTATGCAAAGCTACTTATTTAGTTACACATAAATGAGGCATCAAGAAGCATATATGTGAATGAATATCTCTTTCAACCATTCAAACATTCAAGCAAAAAGATAACCAATGAAGCATAATATACCTAATAAATTTAATTAACAAAAATAGAGCAAAGCATTAAATATAAATAAAGGTACAATGTTCACACACAAGAATTTATAAAGGTTTCCATTTGAAGATATGCTCTAAGGTATAACTACTCTCCAAGTTTCAAAAGCTAAAGTCTACTTATTGATGTGTTTTTTTCACACCAAAATTATAAATTGTTCTTACAAGAACTTATTGTACTAGCTAATCAAAGTTAAACCCAAATGATTAGTTGATCAATTTAGTAGAATAAAATGGAAATGAAAGGATTTGTAGTATCAACCAAAAAAAATGAAATTAAACAAAATAGAGATAATATCAAATAAAACAAATTAGGTTGTATTAATGAAAACTTTATCTTAAAGGATATTCCCATCCTAATTTCGTTGATTTATGAAAGACATCAAATCAGTTACTCTTAATTTGATTACTTAGCCAATGATTACCTTTAAGCTAATAATAATCTATAGGAATTATCTAGACACCCTATAGCAACTTTTTTATAATGTCCCTAATATTGATTAATTCAAGAGAAGCACGTAAATTAAACCTTTGGTATTGATTTTGATTTGAATCAAGCATCTAAATCTAATTAGTAATAGCATTAAGCATTTAGAATGTAGCTAAGACTAAGTCAACAACTTTACAAGCAAAAATTACTAGTTCATTCTTTATTTTCTTTATGTGTTCAATAATCTTACAAGTGAAAATCAGTGCACACCTAATTGCTACTATAAACAAATAATCATAACAATTTTATAAGTAAGAACTAATTATAATTAATTACTTAGCTATGGATCATAGAAGATAATAAACTAATAGGTCTTATTTAACAAGTTATTTAAGCAATTAATAATCATGAAAAATCAAAGAAATAAATGATAACTAAATCAAAAGTAAATTAATAAAAATAATTTCTCAAAATCAAATTGAATTGTGATAAAAATCCTTTTAATTGCATATAGCAATTACTCACTTATGTAATTAATGAAAAAACAAGAAAATAAAAGAAAAATAAAAAGACTAAGTTGCTGCCTTTTGTCCTTAGAGACATGATATGACCTATTTGCTAACTGAATGAGGGTATTTTTCCATTTGAAATGTTTTTAGGCTGCCCCATAAAGTTCCAATGGTTTAGTCCTTGCATAATTTGAAGGGTTAAAGCTTAACTTATGACCCAAAACCCTATATAATTATTACGTGGTGCAATCCTATATGTTATAACCTATCTTTAAGGTACATGATCAACATTAAAAGTCACTACAGGTGACCATCCACCAAGCTCCTCTAAAAATGTCTAATGCAATGTTTCACATACAAGTATGCTATGCTTGTAAGGAGTATACAATTTCCAAATGATTCAAATATAAGGTGTATGCATGAATCATCATGCAAGCTTGTTCCAACTATCCTAATGTTTACCTTAATGCCAAAGTTCTCATGTAGGGTCATTTTCATCCTATTTGATAGTAGTTGGACACTTAAAAGGAATGGTCCTTAAGAAAATAAATAGTGAAAGGAAGGGAATGAATTTCCTTAAAACTCAATGAGTAAATATTTAGGGATATGTAAAATATAATCATTTCAAATTATACGAGAACAAACTTAAATTTACTTATACTTATGCATACTCAATTAAATGACCTACTTTAATTAACATCTATGCTTTCATATCTTTATGTTATAATCTCAAACAAGTGTTAGCTTAACCACCATTAATGGTTACTATTGCTAGACTTATTTGTCCCCTAAAGATTTCATATCATTATAATAAACTATGCATAGTAATATTGTAATACTAACATAATTAGTAAAGATTATATCATAATGCACAATCCTTATTACAATTAACAATATCAATAAGAAAGTAATAAAACTTCTTATGACCTGTAGTCAACCTCATGCCCTTCACAAGCCTTATCCTTAATCCTCTTGGGTTAACCTTATATCTTTTATAAGTCAATTCACTTAAATTTGAATTCTAAGTAATAATTGCATCCTAATATATAATTCCACTATTTCATTGTAAACACCCCTATGCCTTAGTGCATGGTTAGATTAAAAACATAGCAAATGGTATTATAACCATTCATAATAACATTTCTAATGTACTACAACATTCCCATGTCCTTAACATATGGTTTTATGATTTACAACATCATTTACAACATTTATCATCATCTTATCACAAGAAATAAAATTAAATAAATAGTAAATATCATATTAATTTCCTTTTTTATCTACTACAAGTTTACATTTTGGCCCTTAATGCTTATATGGTTAACATCATTCTCTAATGAAGTAGGTTTATCCTTGCCTTGACTACATAACCTTCAGAGTAACCACACCCTTTAATTATGCAGAACAAGGGAGCAATGGTTAGCTATTGGAGCTCTAACAATTAGCTATTTGCTATTGGAAAGGAATCCTAGCAAAAGCCTAATACAATGGTTAGTTGTTTCATACATAATGGGCCGCTATTTTGTTGGATTTTTATAGAATTCTCATTATGAAACTATTATTCATATTGGGCTCTTATCCTTCTTCAAACTCATTCATACCTCATTCTAAGCTAACTAATTCATCAATACCTCCCATAGGAACCAAGTTAGAGTCATTCACATTGTTAATTTCCATTCATTTCACCATTAATTCGAGATTTCTTGAAATACCAAAAATTGTTAGCTTTTTTACTAATGCCTAAATTCTTAAAAAAACAAATGATTGTGCTAAAATATTCACTCACTTAGTATAAAGGAAGATTTTATAAGCTAGAGTTAGCATCTTTCAGCCCTAATCATTAAAATCTAGATATTTCTCATTAAAGTTTATTTTTTCTCTTTTTTTGATCAATTATCTAGATTTCTCCAAATCTAAAGAAATCCATGAAGATTCTCATTACCATAGAGGTCTTACCTTGATTGTAAGGATTTGATGAAGATTTACCCCCTAATTACTTGATTGAAGAAAAATTATGAAATAAGGAAGGAAGGACAAGATGAAAAATAGAAGGAGATGAAGACTAAGGTTTAAGTGGGGAAAAATGAAGATTTTGGGGTTTATGAAAAGGTAGGGGCATTTTCATTATTTTTCCTAAATTTCTTCTATAATCACATTCTTACTTTTAATCAGCTGTAACTTTTAATTCTTTTATACAAAGTATTTTTTTCCTCGACTAATCCTTTTAAAATTTCTTTTTCAAGCCTAACCTACATAATTTATTTTTATTTACCTTAAGATTTTATTCAAAACTCATCTAATTAATTAATTTTATTTTCTTTATATTTTATTCACATTTTCCTTATTATAATTGATTTGGTCCATATGAAATCTCCATTTTGAGTTTTCACCATCATAATTAACTAATTAGTCATTTCTCTCACAATGTAAATTTTAACACTCTAGGAATAATATCACATCTTAATGCATATATAATATTTTAAACTTTAAAAGTGTAATGATATTCCCCCTTAAATTGAATTCATCCTCAAATCCAAGAGGTGCCTTATGCAACATTTATTTACAACATCCTATTAACTTAGTTTGGATGTGAGTATCTTGTATAACATTAATCCTTAAAGCTCATGCATAATTTGTTTTCATTTAATAATTAAATATTTTCCTTAAGCAATCGAGCTTAGATTCTCTAGATTTCTTGAAAGTCAACCTACCCATTACTAACCTTACTAATTTCTAGTTTTTCAACACATCATAGTGTTATCTTTATCATAGCATAATTGATATAGAGCTCACATATTAAGCAGTTAACTTTAATGTCCATTAGTGGTAGGTTTAATAACTTGAATATGTATGAGCATTTAATACCAAGTTAGTTATGTACTACCCATATTGTCATTTTATAGTCATTAGGTTTTAACACGACACTAGCATTTTTTAATCTCATAATTTAGTAATTTAGTTTCAAAGGCACAACTCTTAAGAAGATTACTGATTTATATTTTCTTTCATCTTGTAGACACATTTTTCTTAGATTAAGTTCTTTTGGTAAGATTCAGTACATTCATTATTCTCCCAAATTGAATAAGCCCTATCAAGTATGCATACAAAAAGGTTGTAGTCCTTAGCACCTTAAGCACATAACTATTAATAAGAATGGATATAACTCCTATAATTTACAAACGGATATATTAATGTTAAACACCTTATGAATGGTAGAAAATTTGTGGTTGTTTATTACTATGACACAATTTCAATTTTCAATCTACATACTCACCCTAGAAAATACCATTCCATTATTATTGATGTTAAAAGTGAATTAAAACCCTATTACTAACTACTTGGTCATACAATCCAAGTCCAAAATATCCTTAATCATAAAAGTCCTTAAAGATTCTTTCCTAGCAGAAATTATTTCACATTTCTATATAATCATATACTTTATCATGAAATATTGAAGTTCATTTGTCATGGAGCATACAAATACAAGTGTTAGCATAAATTGCACCTCATATATATAGATGCCATCAAGTTCTAGTTCATGTATAATCATCATGATTTCCATATCATGTCCTAATCCAGACATACACTTATCAAAAGGGAACATTCATAAAACTTAAACATAATTGTAATGCATTTTTTCATTTGGCTAATTTGATATGCATAGTAGTCATTGATATAAGCAAATTTAGTTCATTTGTTTACTTAAGCTCATTCCCCAAATATACGCTCTCAGGTAATAAGTTATGCAAAATATTTTCAAAATAAAAACTAATTCTTATTTGTAAGAAGATGGAATCCTCCAAATTACTTTTGAACACTGCAGTATAAGGGCACGAATAAAAAATTCAATATATATAGGTAGTCATAATAGTCACAATTCAAAAATAAAGTTGTTAGCTCTAACCATAAATTTAGACTTCATAATGTTGTATAAAATTTAAAAACTATAGCTCTTCTCTTTTAAGCACTAAGTTTAACACAAACTATACTATATAAACTCTAATATACATATATCCATGTCTTTCATTATAAGCTCCTTTTATCTCATTTAAATTCTTTAGGGTCCCAAGCTAGAAGATATTTGAGACATTCAACATCTAATCTACTATAACAAGAATTTATAGGTTTCTTGGCACCATCTTACACTACTACCTCAATTATAACTTTAAAGTTAAATCTTTTATCTCTATTCTTTTGTTCATCTATAATGTAACTATAACTAGGTTACTTAGTGATTGCGGCTATTGAACTGGTTAAATTAAATTTTTTTATTCCTAAAAATATTTACAGCAAAATTAGTAGGAACCAAGTCGAACATCTCAAAATCCTTTTCAATAATTCTCTATGATTATTTACTAATTATGTTATCAAACATAGAATGCTACCTAAACAGAATGCAATTTATCAATAAACAAAATGCTATCTACTTATACAATTTAGCAAACACAAAACAAGCAGACTAAAAACTATAATGAAATAGAATTAAAAACAATGTTGTATGCTGTGTGTGATTAGAAACTATGCAAAACCAAATGCAGAATTAGAGGGGTTGGTTGCATAAATTAAATGATTAATTAGCACAAAATTAAGCTTGAAAAATAGAAGTAAAACAGAGGGAAATCAATGAAATCAAACAGCCAATTCAAAGAATTCAAGGTTTCTTCGAAGAATTAATCATAGATCATTCTAAATTGAATTTTACAATTGATTATTTAGCTTTGAATTATCCATAATCCCTGCAACAATTCATGAATTCTATGCAAGACAATTTCCTAGGATTTGATTGATTAAGATTAGCTAAGTTAGACAATCGTCATAACCCCTAAGCTAGATCAAAATTAATTTAAAAATAGAATTCAACTAAATTAAATGAATTAATTCAGAATCCTAAATTAATCATTCATCCCCTTTTCTCTCATGAAAAATTCTAATTAATCACCAAAATTTACTATCAATTCAAGTTAAAAACATAACTTATAGAATTGAATAAAGATTATATCAAATCAATATCCAAGTTAATAGATCATGCAAATCAGAAAAGATAGATGAGGAAAAAGGAAAATCAATTATAGTTACCACCATACAAACCAAGATCTTATAATTCTAGGGAAGAAGAACCTCAAATTTCCTTAAATCAACTCAGAAAATTAGCCTTCCATCAAAGAAAAACTCAAGAATAATAGAAAAATAGGAAACTGTCTAGTTCTCTCCCTCTTTCACATTCTGATTATGTAACCTCTTTGTTTATAACCCTAGAAGCCTAATTAGGACTGGACCTGAACTACAAACTTGTATCCTAATATCTTAGGAAACTACCCATAAAATTTCAGCCCAATCAGACATTCCTAGCTCAAGTTATAGCTAAAATACTGAAAGTAGTTCAATCCAGTTTGAGATGAAATAATGAGCCACAATTCATCTTCCTTGGCCTTCAAAACGACTCAATTTCTTCAAAAGGGCTTTAGGAATGTTTAGATATGGATTTCATGGAGTAATTGGACTTGTCTTTGCATCAATTAGGCCTTGGAGCTCAAGATATGAATTAATCATTGCAACTGGGTCAGGTCTGGGCCTGGATAAAAACTATACTTCAGCTTTGAGCTAATCATTGTAGCTCTTCTTCTTAGCTTTCCAATGGTGTATATATTGTCCAAATCCGACATCCGACGCTCAAGTTATGACTAAAATACTAAAACAGCATAAAAATTCAGCATTAAGCCTGAAATTCAATTAAGCCCAAATTAATGCAATTAGTCTTAAATTAATACAAAATAGATCTAATTAAGTATCATCACCTCCTAAGGGACCTAAATATAAGGAAAAATATTAATATAATACTGTTCACATCACTTAGCTTTAAGCATATCCTTTATTAAATTTCCATGTACCACTAAGTCCAAACATGAGTTATTTAATTCTTTTCTTCACTTAATTTTATCACCCACTATCCTCATTATATGTTGTTACTTCTTTTTTAAACATAAATAAACTAGTTATTAGAATGATCATTTCATCTTTACTCATTAGGCCTTTTCTTATTTTACGTATTTCATTATTAATAAAATAGCTAGGTTATATTTACTTTGACCACCCAACTTCTTCATAATCAATTGATTCCTACCTATCAATTCCTAATCTATCATGCTCATTTTTTTCTCTCATGTATCTTTGCACCATTTGAGTATACCATCCAATGCCATGCAACACTTATAAGCTTAAAATATAAGTTTTAGTAATGATATCTAACCAAATACTTCAAATTTTAGATTCCATAGTGCAAACATTCATAACTTATACTTACAAGTACACAAAGCTATATGTGTCCCATTAATTCAACAATAATTTATGAATCCAAAAATTTTTGGTTTAATTTATTGTATGTAAATCAAATTATATCTATCCTTCCTTACGTGTAATCACTAATAAGGGCTATAAGTGATTCACACTTATAAATAAAATATTAAATGCAAATATTAAAGCTTTATATCACATTAGTATCACATGACATCAAACATCTCCTTATATAACTCTAAGTATGTTCTTACATGTGTTTTTATGTAAAACCATATTACATTTGCCAATACAAACATGTATTAAATACTAAAACTTCAACATTTCAGAATATATTAAGCCATTTTCTTATTTGCCCTTCTTTTTTACCAATATAATTATCTTTACTAATTCTTTTCGTCCTTATTTCACATATTTATTACCATCCAACTTCATTTTATATGAATAAGTATGTGCAAAATCCTTAAAAATAATAAATCTTATAATAATGTTTGGAAACAGGGTCATAACTGACTATAAATGTCCAAAAAGCAACTCTAATATCTATGTTTAGCTATGTAGTTGACTACATGAAACTAGAAAATAATTTTAGCCCATTATAATTAACAATATCTACCTAAATGTTAATACTAATAGCTTCCCTTCATCTTCTTGTTACTTTAGTCTCATCCATATGTTTACTGACCACTTGAGCTTATCAACACATTACTATATGAATATTAACATAGTATTGGATCATCATAAATCACAAAAGCAATGCAAGTTGTGACATAATCAAACATCCATTAATATGACCATTTAAATAAGACCATATTCCTATATAATTTGAGTAAGTAGTGTATTTACTCAACAATTATTTTATTTTGCTATTTTTTACTCTCATAGTCAATCATGCTACACATTCCCTAAAATCTCATCCTTCCAAATTGAAATTTCACATCTCATCATGCCTTAGAATTTTAACCCTGCTAAATTATCTTTATATAAATGGACTTGTTATTCTCACGTAAAAATATATACTAATTTCTATAACAATAGTTACAATTCACTAACTCATGACTCTTGCCAAAAGAAGAACCACACCTACTATCTCATACATATATATTATTCTAGCTTAATTACAATATCATTAGATAACTAAAACACTTTATACATTTCACAAACTCTTACCAAAAGAAGAACCACACCCAGTATCTCATACATATATATTCTCCTAACTTAATTATAATATCATTAGATAACTAAAACACTTTATACATCTCATAGGCTCCTAAATTTCCTATCAAGATTTACAATTTATTCTAATGATTTTCATATATGGAATGTATACAAAAATTTGTTTAAGAAAAATATGATCCATTTAGATTTTCTACAAATCTCAAAGCCTTAATGGGGAATTAACTCTAGTTTTAAGGTTAGATTCTCTCTCTAGAAGCTATATCTCTAATGAAGTATTTTAACCATACAAAATCATTATTATCTTGAATTAACTCACCTATTAGTAATTGGTCCACATGGTAACTTGTATGTTACTTGGAATTAAACAAAATACAAGATGCAATTATTCATTATTAATTTGGAAATAAAATTTTTTCCAAGAAAACATATGTACAAGCAAAGCACATAAGCATATTCATCAAGCATTCTTAAGGCATAAACACATTAAAAAAGATGGCCATTAAATCCCTTTGTCATTTCAAACTATCAATTTATACTTTTTGTTGTAACAATTTTATCATGACAAATATTTATAGTAGAGGTTTTCAATATATTAAAGAATATCAATTAGCTTAAGGATAGAAAAGCATTCATTTTACTCATTCTCAATTGGTTGTGGGTAAAAATATCCTATAAAGATCCCTATGTCTAAAAGGAAAAAGGATAAATCTTCTCATTCCCCTTTTTGATAGTTGCTACCATATTATTAGGGTTTAATGCCTTCAAATCACTTACTTAAGTAGTTGAAAATTTCTACTTCATGATTTCACACAAAGTACACCATTTTGCGCAGACCATGCTCACATACCAATTGTTATAATCCATATCTTGGATAGATGACTAGCATATGGAGTTGCTACAAGTAACCACTTACTAAACTCCTTTAAACATGTCTAATGCCATGTTTCACATACAAGCATGCTATGCATGCAGGGAATATGCAATTTCTAAATGATTCAAATATAAGTTGTATGAATTAATCCTTATACAAGCTCATTCCAACTCTCTTATTGCTTACCTTGATGCTAAAGTTCTCATGTAGCCCACTTTTATTCTATTTGATAACAGTTGGGCACCTAAGGAGAATGATCGCTAAGAAAATAAATAGAGAACAGAAAGGAATGAGTTTTTTTTAAACTTAATGAGTAAACATTTAAGAATTTATAGAATATAATCATTTTAAGATATATGGACACAAACCTAAATTTACCTATCCTTATTTATATTTAATTAAATAACTAAGTTTGAATTTAACTAACATTTATACTTTCATACCTTTATGTTATAACCTTGAATAAGTGTTATCCTAACCATTCTTAGTGATTACCATTGCTAAACTTATCCATCCTTTAAAGATTTTATATTAATATAGTAAATTATGAACAATCATATTGTAATACCAATGTAAGTAGTAAAGAATACATCATAATGCACAATCCTTATTACAATTAATAATATCAATAAGAAAATAATAAACTTTCTTATGATTCCCAGTCAACCTTATATTTTTCACAAACTCGATCCTTATTCCTCCTAAGTTAACTTTAAACACTTCACAAGCTAATTTTATCGAATCTAGATACCATGTATTTATCGCATCCCATCATACAATTCCACAGTTTGTTCACAATTATATCCATGCATATATGCATAGTTACATTAAATGCATAGCATAATGGTAATCTAACCATTCACAATAACATTACTAATGCATAAAAACATTCCTATGCCCTTAACATATGGTCTTATGATTTACAATGACACTATTTACAAATTTTATCATTATCTCATTATAAGCAATAAAATTAAATAAAAAAGAAATATCATACTAAGTTTCCTTTTTTATCGATTAAAAGTTTACATTTCGATCTTTAATGGTTTTATGATTAACATTACTCTCAGATTAAGTAAGTTTATACTTGCCTTGATTACATAACCCTTAAGATAGCTATAACCTTTAATTATGCAAAACAAAGGAGCAATTATCAACTATTAAGGCTTTAATGACTCGACATTTGCTATTGGAAAGGAATCTTAGCAATGGCCTAGTGCAATAGTTAACTATTTTACATATAATAGGTGGTTGTTCTACTAGGTTTCTGTAAAATTCTCAGTATGAAAGTACTATTTAGAGAAGGCTTTTACCCTCTTTAAATTTATTCATACCCAATTTTAAGTTTACCTATTCATCAATACCTCTTATAAGAACCTAGTTTGAGTCACTCACATTATTAAATTTCATCCATTTCACTATTAACTCAAGGTTTATTAAGATACCAAAAATTGTTAGCTTTTTTACTAATATCCAAAATTCTTAGAAAATTAAGGATTGAACTAGAATATTCACTCATCTAATTTAAAAGAAGGCTCAAAAGGCTAGAGTTAATACCTAGTAGCCTAATCACTTAAAATCTAAAGATTTCTCATTAGGGTTTATTTTCTCTTTTTTAATTATCCAGATTTCTTCAAATATAAAGAAAACCATGAACATTCTAGTTGCAATGGAGGTCTTAACCAGATTATAAAATATTTACTCTCTAGTGTTAGGGTTTAAGTGAGGAAAAATGAGGATTTTAGGGTAATTTTCAATTTATAAAGAGATAGAGGTATTTTTTCCATTTGACGTGAACCTCTCTTATACACAGATTTTCACTTCTAGTCACTTATAACTTTTAATTCTTTTATTTAGAGTATTTTTTTCCTTAACTAATCCTTTCAAAAAAAATTTAAGCCTAACCTAAATAATTTATTTTTATTTATCCTAAGGTTTTATCCAAAACTTATGTAATTAATTAATTCTCTTTTCTTAATATATTATTTATATTTTCCCTATCAAAATTTATTTACTCCATCTGGAATCTCTATTTCAAGTTTTCATCATCATAGTTAACTATTTAGCCACTCTTCTTATAGTGTAAAATTCCAAAATTCTAAGGAGAATATCATGAGTAAATATATATATATATAATATTTTAAACTTTGGGTTTGTAACATTATAACTTAACTTGCAAACTAGTTTTCACTATCAAAACGATGTTGTTTACCTAAATTTTGCACATGAAAATTGTTAGATAGGACCTTAACTAACCTGTTCCTATAGATTTGCACCATTTTAATGTTTAAAGCCTTATTTATGCTCTAAAAATTTGACTAGGTCATGGACACCAACAACAAGGTAAGATTTTTGCATCAACTTCTTAGCTAGATTTAAACTACCAAGTATCTAAATCGGAACTTGATATCTACATAACATTTATAAAGATTTTTCTAAACTTTCGAATGATATAAAGATTAATCCAATCAAATGTTTAGAAATTTATATATAGCAAAAAAACTTGAAATAGTATTAAAATTTCACATTAGCTAAATAAGTCAATTACATTCCAAAACCTTGGCCAATCACAAAAGAAGGTATAATTGATTAAATTAAGCACATAAGCACCTTAAAAGATTAAATATAGGGAAAATAATTATGAAAATATTATACATTACTTTTCATTAACACTTCATGTAAGTTCCTTTAAAATCCCTTATTCAAAGTTCTCAATTTCCTTCTCTAAAGTATAATGGAAATTAATAGAAAATAGAGAAGAAAAAAGACAACTCAAATGAACTTTCTTAAAAGTAGATGAAACCTTATAAAATAGAATAATTTCATAATAAACTTTCTTAAAAGTAGAAAGAGTAATTGATGTTAAACCATAAAGTTTAGGTTCTTTATATGTTATATTTGATGAATCTTACCTCATATATAAAGCTTAGAATGATTTATAGCTATTTAGTATACTTTGGAATGAAAACTAACCATTTATAATTGTTACTTTGCCTAATTTTTATAACAAAACCCATCTGAAGGCTAGTAGTAAACTATTATACCCCTATCAATTCACTATTAGACTAGTATGAGCCTAACAAGAGATTGATGAACCTAACTAAATTTTAGAAGATCATAACTTTTTTGTTTCAAATTCATTTTAAACAAACAAGCTATTATTGGAAAGGCATTTGACTTTATTTTTAAATGATGTTAGTCTTATCATATATATTACATGATGTTTGAGATATGATTAAAACAAAGAGAAAAGGTTAGAAAGATAGGATTGTGAAGAAACTATTTTTAAACTCAACTTGTAAAGGCCTTAAATTTTTCATATTTGAATTATTTTATACAAATTACTAGTTCATGTAAAGCTTTTTAATTATATTTTCATAAGAAACTAATTTAACAATTAAAACATTTGTACTATGGGAGATATGGTTAAAAAAGTGACTAAAAGTCAAAATCAAAACAACTAATTCATATCTCGTTTGTTTTCTAGGTGTAACCAAGGCTATCTTGTTAAAACTTAGTTTTGGTGTATCTTTTTAATGTATTTAGATTTAGCTATGATTTCAAAAACATGTTTTTTAAGCTCTTTATCATAAAAAAATAAAAATCATATTTCAATAAAAAGAATTTGTATATCCCTTTCCTTCTTTAATTCATACTCTTAAATTTCTTCAAATTTTGATTTAATGTAGCAATTTGTATTTACTATAATAAATTAATTATATTAATTATAATAAAGGGAAAAATACTCAGTTTGATTATTTAGAGATATTATTGGCACATATAAAAACTAAAAAAGAGTATATGGTGCTCTTTTAATATCTAGAGTAAGAGCACCACAAATTGGACAAATTAAGCTTCCTTACATCATTTGGAAAGCATCTGAGCTATCCAAGCAGTATAAAGGATTACTTACCCTCACCTTGGATTTTGTCTTCAATGCTAAAGATTAAATTTTCCAAAGGAATACTTCTATATCTTGCACTAAGGACGGTAACTAAAGTTGTAGTTTGTCTAGTAGCCTTCCACTTATGACACATTAGGAGACATAGAATAACTTGTTAAAGAATAAAAAAAAAAAGTAGAATTGATATGAAGGATTTGCTTATGAATATAACTAGTTAGGATTCAATGGATAGATTAAGACTTGATAGGGTTTAAGTTACATGACAATTTTAATGGGAATTAGCAAAAAAAAATTATGGTATAAATGCTAGAATGATGGTAGAAAGGTTACTTCATTTTTTCTTTAAATGATATGAAATAATTGTTATGATGGACTAAATGGCCTTCATTAAGATTGACTTTTAGAATATATGTTTAGTATTAAGAGATGTATTGTCATGGTTAGTTATATGTTTAATCATTGATCATTTCCAACAGATAAATAATAGCCCTTTAATGGACAATAACAATGTTGTATTATTATTAAGTAGGAATTTGTTCATCATTGTTAAAATAGTGGAATTAAATTACTAGAAGATGATATCCTCCTTAAGAGTACTAAAAGTAACATTTTCTAATACCTAATAATATATATTATTAATAATAATGTAAATAACAAAGTGGATTTTGCATTAAGACTATAGTGTAAAGAAAAAATAAATAGATATGCAATTATAAAACATTTGTATTAATACCATAATGAAATATATGTGTTAGATAGTGATAAATAAATTATATTTAGGTTAGAACTCTATAGGCCACATGTGATTATGCTTATTGATTGGTTCTGGATTACTCGCGACTAGATTGACTTTTACCATAAAGGTTGAATTTAATTACCAATTAGAGAATAAAGCTAATTTCCTTTAAGTTGTTAGGCCATGTTAACTCGATCATTAAGCCTTCAGTTTTATGCCAAGAAACATTAAATGCATGAACTCAGGAAAATTAGTGTGATGTCTCTAAAGATTAAAGAAGCTTATCGCTTATCCCAACAATAGCTATATATACCTTTAGGTATACTCACCATACCTTTTTTCATGCTTAATTGCTTGCTAAAACTCTGCCACTTTGCTTAACTTGACTATTAGGAAGGCTTTCATAACACTAACACTAGAGTCTTCTTGCTTTGCAATTATAAACCCACCAACTCAAGAAGAATAAACATTATTTGGTGTTATCCATGGATCCTTTACTATTTGAATTTCTTAATCTCATTTTATAATTTGTATTCAATTCAATCTTCATGATTTGAGATATTTTTGGTTAAGAAATAAGGTTACTTTGTACATATTATTTTAAGTCTAGTATCTAATTGACAAGTTTGTCTTTATCTTGTATTTAATATCCAAGAACACTATTGATTAGTAACCTTGTTTTTCTTTGATTTCATTAAAGGATTGCCTTATCACAAGTGATTTTTTTTCACCATTTTGAAGAACTTAATCATTTAATGTACTTAATCTTTGATATATAATTATTCTACTAGATAAATTTAGTAATAGAGATTCAATAGGCTTTGGCATTTAACATCTAAACTACAATTTGTTAGTTTATTGAAGAACCATATACTTATCTTGCATCTAGCATAGTATTTTTTTAATGACTCCAAATATCTTAAATAACCTATTTATAGAAAGTCTATTGTATTATATAATGATTTCTTGATCATAAATTTAAATTATTTTTCTTTCTTGAGGAGAAAATCATATAAAATGGAATGTGAACAAAGCCATTACTTTGCTTGAAGATTTAAGAATGATGAGGTACAAGACAAAGTAAATCAAAGTAATCAACAATATGACCAAGCACATTAACATGTTCATGATGAAAGCAATTTGAAGATTGAAAACCAAGAGTTACATATAAAAGAGTGATCTAAGAGCATCTAAGATAACAAAGCCATGGTTAAAGAAATAGAGATCGAGACTATAAAAGAGATTGTGATGATCATTAAAGCTATGAGCACGAGAGTTAAAGTTATAATTTTTGTGAAAGAAATTGTGCCCATAAGGATAACAATAATAAAGAATAATACAATGATGAAAATCTTCATCTATTTACAATTGATATAATATAGGTTCATGCACTACAAAATTTTAAGCTAATAGCTAATCTAGAGCCTTATGATGGCATAACCGACTAACAAGGGCACTTGAAGTTATTCAAAGTAACTATGTTACTTTCAAGAGCATTTAATATGATAATGTGTAGAGCTTTCTTTACTATGTTGAAGAAGGTTAATCTATATTGGTTTGTAAACTTAAAGCCAAACACAATTAGTCACTTTAAGGATCTTACTAAATTGTTTCTTACTCATTTTGCAACCTTATGATCTCATATTAGAACTTATGCTTCTTTGATGATCATCAAGTAAAGTAAGAATAAATCCTTTAAAGACTATTTTAATCATTGCAATCAAGAAACATTAGAGGTTAAAGACTTGTAGGAAGCTATAGTTATCCATCCCATATTAGTAGGATTAAGTTTAGGTGATTTCTCAAAATCTCTAGCCAAAAAAAGAAAAAAAATCCACCACATAAGCTTTCCAACATCTTTTATAGACCTATGAGGAATATTAACGTAAAAGAAATTGAAGAAGCAAAAAAGAAAGCTAAAAAAGAATAAGATGATCTAACAAAAAAAGAGAATAATGAACAAAAAGAAAGATACCTCTTTGAGCCTAAATTCCAAAATTATACACTTTTAACGGTTGGCTAGAAATCTATTATGAATGATGTTAGAATTATGGAGCTAATGAAACTCCTTCCATAATACAAAAATCAAAATCACCTACTAGCTAGTATGATAACTTATTGCAAATATCATAGACATTAGAGCCATGATATGGAGGATTATATTAGTCAAAAGAATGAAATTGAAAAGTTAAGCTAAAACGGTCACTTGTAGCAATATAAGAAGTAAGACAATTAATTTAAGAGGTAATCTTGTAGGTCATATAGTAAGGTAAAGGTTTTTAGAGTGTTAGCCATGTGAAGTGGTTAAAGACCCCAAGTGAAAAAGGCTTAAGGTAGCAGTGGTTATAAAAGTCATAGCTAGAAGATTTGTAAGAGAAAAGTTTCTAGTAATTCTAGGAAAAGGTATTTTCATGCTATAATGACAATAATGGAAAGGCACCCTAATGAGAAAAATATTTACAATATTATTTCTTCCTATTTTATGTCAGTTAGTGAGTTACATATACTTAATTTTATAGAATTAACCTTGTTTTATAATTTGGGCTTACTTTTATAATATTTTAAATTTATTTAGTTAATGTTAGATTTTAATATTATTTCTATTTTTAATTATATCTTGGGCTCTAGATATTAGATTGGAGTGCTTTGTATAGTGTTGGAAAGTTTAGAGAAAGATCTATAACTTTTGTGATTGGTTAAAGATTAATTTGAACCCTTTAAGCCTTTATGTAGTTAAGAAATTAAAGCTCTATTTTTATCTCAATTGAGCTTGCTTTAATTTTTAGGCCATATTTAGAGTTACAAAGGTACAATTAACATGAAATTAGTAACCAAATCTCTATAACTCTAGCTTTACAATTTTTGTGTTATAGTTTACCTATATTACATTTTTTTAATTTTATACTAGTTGGAAGTAAGACCTATGAGAATTCATTGCTATAACTCTTAAAGTTAATTACTTTTTTAAAAATAGGTTTTTAGATTCAAAAAATTAAAAAGGCCCTATATTTGTAATCCTCAGAGGCATTGAACTTAGGTCCAATAAGATTTTAGGTTAATTAGGTCAAATAAAAAGGATTGAACTCATTAGACATAAAATGAGACAACATTCAGTAAATAGTTTTTCTCTTCTTCTTCTAGTTCTTGTGTTCTCTAGACAAGGTAGGCTAGTTTGAAAGTTGATTCAAGGAGTTTAAAACTTTTTTCTATCAAATTATGATATCATGATTAGTAATGTTAACTTTATTTAATTAAGTTTCCTCTTTCCCTAATTACTTATACTAATTTCTTGAAAATTACTTGTAATGGATGTTAATTTGTTATAACTGGTGTTGATCCTTGTGATTTTTGATATTTTGCTATTTTAATGTTAAATTATAGTTGGTAAATCATAATTTTACACATAGAGACAGAGGGTTGAGGGACTAATTTGGAGATTTCTAATTTAATTTCTCAAATCAATTGAATTCTATCTTTAAAGTAATTTTAATCTAGCTTAGGGATTATAATAGTTGCTTAATTCAGCTAATCTTAATTGATCAAATCCTAAACAGTTATGTAGCATAGAGTTCATAAATTATGGCAACGATTTCAAGTAATTCAAGGTTGAAATATTAATTAAAAAAGTTAAATCTCAATTGATCTATGATTAATCTAAATTAGAGCTCTCAATTCCTTGAATTAACTATTTTATTATATTGGTTTACTTTCCTCATTGTTCACTTTATGCTTTGTTTTGTTTAATACATTTAATCCACAAACCCCTCTAATTCTGCATTTTGCATAATTCTACATTCTATTACTGTATACTATTATATTCTACATTTTGTTTAGCATTTTTTTTATTTGTATTTACATTCTATTTGCATTTATTTCTTATGTTTTTTGTGCATAATAAATTAGACAATTGTGTAAACATTGTTAATAATTCAATTTAGAGAAGATAATTTAAAGGATCATAGAGGTACAACCTGGTTTATCTCATTATACTATATTATTTTTAGTAACCCATCATTAGTCTAATTTTGGTGCATCATAACATGCAAATCATAACCTTTAAAAAGTTCTAGCTCAATTATATCCATTTTACAAGTAAATTATCTAGTTAATTTTGATAAAAATTATGATAAACCTATGATTATCTTAGTCATTATTCATAATTTTGAAGTCAGAAGGATAATGATTAACCAAGGAAGATCAAACAACATCTTTTATGTTCAAATTATGAAATCTCTCCAAATTCTACTACAATCTTTCTAATTTTATTAAGGTAATCTAATCAACTTTAACACGTGCCAGTTTTAGAATCGATTAAGCTTAGAGTGTCATTAGGAGAATGGCTAAAAATAGGAACCATCAACATGAAATTCCTAGTCGTAAATGCTATTGGCATGTGTGTAATGCTATCTTAAGGTGAATGTCTTTAAATTAAATTAGAGCAATTATTTCTATTCCACACCTATTCATGCGATTCCCTACTAGGAATGGTGTAAAAAAGATAAGGATAAATCAAATAGTAGCAAGGAAATAATGTATGAATAATATTGGTTAATACTAGATTGTGCAACATCTTTTGTTAAGTCTTTAAATAGAGATTAAGGAAAAATGCATGAAAGAAACCAAGTAAAAAAGATGATGTATGAACTAATAATTTCCATATTTTAATTTTGTTTACAACTAAAGGTTTAGTGGAAACAACATATTTGACCTCTTATCATAACTAAAAGATCATATAGTAATTGAAGAAATTTGTGAACATTTCGATGAAGAAATACTTTTGATAATAGAACTCATGCCTTATCAAGTATCTTCCAAGCATAGAAATTTTCAAGATTTTGAATATATGATGTATTTAAGCCTTTTCCATGGTTAACGAACCATAAATGAACATAAGTATGTTCAAAACTTAGCTTATACAATGTATTTGATCCTTTAGTATTGCTAAAAGGCCATAAAAGAACACAAAGGTGTTTAAAACTTAGCAAATACAATGTATACAACCCATTATCATGGTCAAAAGGATACAAATTACCACAAGGATGTTCAAAAAAAGGTGGATACAATGCATTTAACCTATTATCATGGCTAAACACCACAAATGAACACAAGGATATTCATAAATTACAGATACAATGTATTTGACCTTTTCTTATGGTTAAGGACTATGTCTTAATATAAAGACACTTAGAACCTTTTATAGACATAAGGCATCTATCCTTATCCCAAGGTTTTATTTCCATAAATTATGCATGAAGTGCTCAAAACCATGGTGGACACAAAACATCTAACATCTTTTAATAGTCAAAAGAATTGCAAGCAAGTGCAATAGTCTTTAAAATCCTGACATATGCAAAGTGACTAACTTTTTATATGACCAAAATATCACCACTAAACATAAAAGATTCTAAAACTAAGGATGCCATAGAATAACCATTCCTTTTAAGATTAAAGGAATCCAAAGCCATAGTGATCATTTACAAAGCATAAAATTGAGAAGTATAATATTAAGAGTTCAAAGTATAATTTTAAAAATTAAAATCTCCTAAAATTCAAGATTTATAGGGCAAATAAATATATTAGGTAAAAGCATTGAAATCCATTCTAAAAGTTAAGTGGCCTTAATTGGCATCTCTTTTTCTTTATATAAGTAAAGTAAACATCTTTAAGGGTTTCCTCCAAACCAATGTTACCAATAGCAAGAGCTTAAGTGCTATTACAACCTATAATGAGAATTAAATTAATGGATCATCCTAAAATTCAACAAACTAAAATAAAAATAGAAGGATATTCATGCCATATTTCAAATAAGATAAAAGAGGAGTGATAAGTGATGATGAATCATACCACAAAGGATAAAAATCATTTGATAAGTGATAGCCTATAAAGGTTGAATCCTTTTGATAACACAAAGTTCTTTCAAGAACCCTAGAGAGAGCTCACAAAAGAAACTTAACTCTAGTTGTAAAATCTAAAATCTCACATCTGTATTGTCTATAAGGAACAAGCTTTATTAAATAGCCTTAAAGAAAACCTAAGATAATTAAAACTAAAGTAAACTTCACTTAAGTCCAAAGTAAATTTAAACAAACTTACTTAAACCTAAAATAAACACACTAATAAACCTAACTTAAGGTATAAAATAGTTAACCTATGATAAAAAGGTAAACTAATAGGCCACCAAAACATTAACTTAAAAAAATCCCTAAATGTCTTTAACCATGATAAAAGAATGAATAAAGACCTCAAAGGTCTAAAATGAATGTGCACATTAGGCACTTATTGAGTCCTTCTAAGTTTTCCTCTTTATGCTTTCAAGCTTCTTGTTGTAACCCTCAAAGCATATCCTTAACCCTTTTGGCTCTACTTTTAGAAGTTACCCCTATTAGATCACATCATAGCCCTTTTCTTCAAAAATATTCATTTTCAAATCTTCAAAACCTATATAAAAAAAAGTAAAGATTAGAAACATTAAAAAAGGAATCCATTTACCATAAGGATTCAACTTTGAAGTAAGATTATTAATCCTTAAGCACTTAGACTACACATGGCTTTTGAAATACAAATAGTTTTAAGGATAGTCCCTTTCTCTTGGATATAATTTGACTGCCTTTAGAACCTATCTTTCCTTATGTGTAACTAAGTCCAAATACCAAGGTTAAACATAAAATAAGAATTAACAATTTCATGAAAGTATACAAACTTATCAAAAAGATAATCAAATCATGAAAGCTCTTAATTTTACTAACAAGCTTATATGGTGGTCATTCTTTAATTGCTCTCACTTTTCCTTTATCCACCTCTATTGCTTTGCCACACAAAACATATCTTAAAAATATAATTCTTTTCATGCAAAATGAGCATTCTTCAAAATGATCATGCAACTTTTTATTTCTTAAAATTTGTAAAACACATTTTAAGTGCTCAACATGATCATCTTCACTTTTATATGCACAAGATTATCATCAAGATGTGATAAGTAATCTTTCTAATTTTTTAAATCCTTAAACAATAAAATCCATCCTTTAAGCTTATAAAAATAATGAAAATAAAAATAACAAATTTATTCTTGAAAATACATAAAAAAATGATTTATTAGACTCATGAAAGTACTTGGTGCATTAAACAAATCATATGCCAAAATTAAACATTCACATAATTCATGCTTTTTTTTAAGATTATTTTTCCATGTATTCCTTTTTCTTATGCAAAGTGGATGATATTCATCTTTCAAACCAATCTTGAAAGATATATAAGGATCATACAAATCAACAAGCATATTTTCTAAAGTCTCTTTAACATTAAAATATTTTATCATATCATTTTTTTCTATTAAACCCTCTGGAAAACTTCTAAGCAAATTATTAAGCAAATCCTTTGCAGTTTTCCTAGCAACAAAATATTGGATCAATCCACTATCATAGGTTTCTCCAACAAACAAGTCACTTTGAAAACTTTTAGGTTCACAAAATTTATTTTCCTTAAACAAAATTTTATCATGCCTAAAAATATTTTCAAAAATCATTTCCTTGCATGCATCAACATTTGAAACAAAATCAACATATAAAGGAATACTAAAATCATGTGAAGAGGTAGTAAGAATATAGTTATTCACATACAATATCTCAATACACTCAAAATGTACCAATTTTGTATGTAAAATATCTTATTATGTTTAAAAACCTAATAATTTATCATGTAAACAAATGATAAGAGTACACCCTTGGTCAATCATCATAATATTTTTATCATTCTCTCTTTAATGTTCTTCACCTTTAAAAAGTGGTATTTCTCTTAAAAATTCTCTTGGAGGTATATCTTAAAATTTCTATGAAATAAAATAAAAATTATTTCTCAAAACAAATTCAATTTTGTTAATATTTTCTTAGGCTTCCTTGTATAACACAATTAATTTAGAAACACATAAAGCACTCCTCACATCACTTGTTTTTACCACCATATTCAATTCTTTTATTCCTTGTTTTGACTTCTCTTTTAACTCTATTTCTTTCTCTTTTTGTTCACAAACACTTTCTTTCTTTTTATGGCTTTCACTTTCTTTTACCCTTTTCTCCTTTCTATTTTTCTCTTCCACTTTTTTCTTTTGTTCCTTTCTATTTCTCTCATTCCCTTCTTCATTTTTATTTTTTACTTTTCTTTTTTTCTCATTCTCTTTCATATTAGGCATTAATATTTAGCTATTAGAACCACTTGTGGACTCAACTACATATTTTTCATTAATCTTGTCATTTTTCTTCTCAAACTTCCCCTCCCAATGTTTTCTTGAAGAGCTAGAATAGTAGTAATATCTAGAAGAAGTAGTCATGGATTTTTCTCTCATAATAGCTTTTATCTTTTCCTAAGCAGTAATAGGACTTGTACCATTTCTCCTTCTAGCAAAATTAAGTTATCCTACCAAATATTAATATAATCAATGAATTGGAAAGTAGTGAGCTTTATTTTCTTCTCTTTAGAATGTTTATGGCAATTAATGATTAACTCCATTTTCTTTTTACACCTTAGATAAAGTTTAAGATTGCTCTTTTTTTGGAATAAAGGAAACTTCTTTTTATTGCTATCAAGATTTGAAGACACTATATCACTTTTTTGCCTATCATCTTCTCTTTTCACACTTTTCCTTTCATCTTTTCTATCACTTCTTTTGGATTCATTACCTTATGCTCTTTCTCTTTTACTCCTTTCATCTTCAAAATACCTATCATTTTGTAATTTATCTCTCTTTTCTCTCCTATCATGTTCACCATATTGGTTTATACGAGGTCATTCACCTCCTATTCTTCTAACTCTATCTTCCATTACACTAATTGTTATACTCATCCCTTCAAGTTATTTTCATATAGTTTTTAATGTGAACATTATAGCATTATTTAAGCTACCTTGTGACATTTTTTTAAAAGAAAACATATAAGAAAGGGTTAGATAAAAAGAAAGAACCTTAATAATAACACAGCCTCTCTTTATTTTAGAGACACCCATACTCATGTTTACCTTTTAGATTAAGGTTTTTACCTTCAAATGTTCTCACACACTTTTGTAGTTCTTTAAGAACTAAAAAGACATTGAATAAAATTCAATAACTGTGATCATCGATATTACTAATGAATCCAACAAATGAGAGGAATCACAAATAAAGATTAGAGAGACTCAATTATGGAAGTTCAAAGAAATTAAAACAAAAAATAGCTTAAGATTCAAAGGCGAAGATTATGATAAAAAATAGATAAGGGATGAAGAAAAAAATTAAAATTCAAGGATTTTTAATAAAAAAGGACACAATGGATAATGGAATAGAAATTAGAAATTAAACCACTAATTTAAACTTTCATTATATAATGCTATTTTCTTTAGCTTTTCACAATGTAATCACTTCTTTTATTTTTTTTATTCTCTTCTTATTTTTTTCAACTAATCATACTGTTTTTAATTTTTTTTCATTTTTATTTCTTCTTTCATTTTTTAATAACTTATACTACTTCAATTATTTTTTCACTTTTTTTCTCAATCACTAATACTTTTTTTTTACTTTTTAATACAACATTCAACACTTTTTGTTCTTCTTTTGAATCCACTTCTTTTTTTTTTGCACAATTCTTTTTGTTCTCTATCTTTTTATTTTTAACTACCACTTTTTTTCACTTTTTAAAAAACTACTTTTTTATTTTTAATATACCAAATAGTAAGACAAATTAAGAAAAAAATGGAATAGTGATAAAATTTAACAAAATTGCAATAAAAAATTAAAGCACTTATTTAAACATAAATTAAAGAGAATAAATCAAAAAATTTGAGAACCCTTGCTTTGATTATCAAATGATGAGAATTTGATTGATGGATCATCCTAAGATTGAGCAAATCAAAATAAAAATAGAAGAATATTCACACCAAAACCCAGAAAAGATAGGAAGGGAGTGATAAATGATGAAAAATTATGCCACAGGGGATAAAATCCTTTAATAAGTGATGGTAGATAATAGATGCCATAAAAGTTGAGTCCTTTTGATAAGTTACAAAGTTGTTTAAGAAACCTACAAAGAAAGCTTATAAAAGAGACTTAACTCTAATTGCAAAATCTCAAATCTCACATTTGTATTGTCTATAAGGAACGAGACTCTTTAAATAGCCTTAGAAAAAACCTAGAATAATTAGGGTTTAAGTAAACTTTACTTAAGTCCAAAGCAAATACAAATAGACTTACTTAAGCCTAAAATAAACATGCCAACAAATCTAACTCGAAGTAATAAAATAGTTAACATATGATAAAAAAAGGTAAACTAATAGGCCACTAAAACACTTAGAAAAAAATGGCCTAAATGTATTTAAACATAATAAAAGCACGAATAAAAGCCTTAAAAACCTAAAATGGATATGCATATCAAACACTTACTAAATCCTTCCAAGTTTCCTTCTTTATGCTTTTAAGCTTCTTAAATTAACCTTTGAAGTGCATCCTTAAGCTTCTTAGCTCTGTTTTTAAAAGTTACTCCTTAGATCATATCAACCTAGGCGTTAATGCTTGAAATAGTACTATAGTGCTATAGCTTGAAGTAGGATTTTGAATATCATTATTTAAAGGAAGGGTTTAAGAATCATCACAATTTAAATCTTAAAGTATTTCATTAACAGTATTTTTTGTATTACAATGTGAATCACAAAAGTCACCTATGTAGTGGAACTTACAATTTGGTTAGTTGATTTCATAGCTAGAACTAATGTTTTAGCAATTCAATAGGCTTACCTTCTTTTTGCACCCTTATCACATTGGTCTTTATTTGCTTAGACAATATCCCTTCATTGATATTGGACAAGGGAATTTCATCAATAGTGCTCTATTTAAAGCAAATACTTTCTTCTAGTATTTTGACCATCTTATCAATTGAAGTGGAAAGGTCCTTGTCGACTAAGCATTCCTTAGAAGAAGAGTCTTTTCCTATTATTTCAAGGTGCTTGGCTACACTAGCAACCACTAACCTCCCTCTAGTGACTGGAAAGTCAACATTTAGATAAAAATTTCATTGTGAAGTTTAAGGGCTACGGGGAATACTAGTCAAAATCATAGTTGAATCCTTATATAAAAGCAAGCTCAACATTATCTCTTAACTTTTTGTTCTCTTTTTCCTTTTCAATAAAATTATAATATTTTTTAGAGGACAGTCCAACTTTCTCCTTCACTAATTTCTTTAACTCAATAATCCAAATTTCTAAGGCATTTATCTTTTTTAAATATCTTTCATATGAAATTATACACTTATATAAGTTGATTTTGAATTTCTCTAAATTTCTTTCCTTTTTACTTTTATATAATGGACAATCAAGATATCTTATTCAATCCAATAGTGGAGAATCTTGCATATAAACAACAATGTATTTAAGAATACGATCGATTGACTATCTCTCTTTTAACAAATTAGGGGCAAGTGATAAATAAATTACCATTTAAGCTAGAACTATTTAGGCTACAAAGGTTTATGTCCAAGGACTAGATTTGGACTACACATAGCTAGATTAATTTTGCTACAAAGGTTGAATTCACCTATGATTAAAGAATAAAGCTAACTAATAGTTAATTTATTAGGCTATGATAAATAAGTCATTAAACCTTGAATCTTTTGTTAGAAAACACTAAATGTGTGAACTTGGTAAAATTATTATTATATCCCGAAAGGCTAGAAGAGTTTACCACTTAAACCCATCTCTTCAATGGCTATATATACCTTCAAGTACACTTATTCAATCATCTTCATGCTTGTTTGCTTACTAAAACTTTGCCACTATGCTAACTTGATTGTTGATGAACTTTGATAGCACTACCATTAAAGTTTTCTTGTAAGATACTTACTACTTAAATTTACTAGCTCATGAAGAATAAACATCAATAAGGTGATAAAAATCTATGGATGATTTAGTGAAGCTAGTGGGAAAAAACATATTTGATTAGATCCCTTTACACATCAAAGTAATAAACATGAACCATAATACAAATAGTTTTTGAAGGAGAAAAACACCAATAACTAAGAAGATAGCACCAAAACAATAGAAGTACCTAAAATAATTATAAAAGGGGTTGAACTTGAGATTCTTCAGCTATAGATATTATACTTTAGAATGCATTGCATTGTTAGTTAATGTTAAGGTATACATTCTTCAATTAAACCTTGGCATATATGTCTCCATGTATGAAGTGCATCCAAATTTTGTGATGAGACAAAACATGGACAAAATTATTGGTTGTCACTAATGTAATAGCAATAATTTCCACAGATGGTTAGGAAAGTGCAATAGCTTATACATTTTCTCCCATATCTTGACATACTCCTTTTTTAGAAACCACATTATGGAACTTAAAAGTTATGAATTGATGTGCATAATTTTTGCATGATTATTTTATTCTATATTTATTTTCTTAAAGTGTTTATATGTTTAACTGAGTTGAATAAGTCTTGCTTTGTAATTAGTCATGATTTTAGAATAAAAAAGATTTATTCAGCTAATGCAAGAATTTTTATGTCATTAGATGTGCAAGATTTTATGTATATTATTTCCTCTTATTTTATGTTCTTTAGTATGTTACATATGCTTAATTTTATGGAATTATACTTTTTATGTGATTGGGTGTTAATTTTCTAATGTTTAGTGAATGTTAGATTTTTAAATTATTTCATGTTTTTAACTATAACCTAAGTTCTACGTTCAAATTTGGGTGATCTTTATATCATTAAAAATTTTAAAGAGAGCTCTAAAACTTTCATACTTTGACCAAAGCCCAGTATGAACATTTTAAAGGTAAAAAATAATAGTAAAGTCAATACTCTATTTCTATCCACACTAAACCATTCTCGATTTTTAAGCTATATTTGGAACTTTAGAAGTCCAATAAAGGTGGAACTAGTGCCCATGGTTGCCTAAGACCTAACCTAACAACTTTTATGTTTAAGTTTAGTGAGACTATAGAGTTTTCAAGGTCTTACAATATTTAGAAGTTAGACCTACAGGATTTTACTATAGTAACTCTTGTAGTGTATTATTTTGTAAATTATAGTAACTCTTGTACTGCACTATTTTATAAACTAAGTTTTAGACTTTTAAAATTAATAAAACTCTATTATTTGTTATCCTAGAAGGCATATTAACTTGACCTAGTAAGTTTTGTAGGAGAGGAAATTAGATTATAGGGTTTGTGCTTCCCAAGGAAAAAATACATAGTTCTAGATAGTTTTCTTCTCTTCTCCAAGTTTCTTCTTTTCATCCATGAAAGGCTAATTTTTGGATTGATTCAAAGACTTTACAGCTCATCTCTATTTGGATTATGAGATCCTAAGTTATAATGCTAGCTTCTGTTAATTAATTTTCCTTTCTCTAATTCTCTCATTTGATTTCATAGAATTACATAAATTGAATATTGATTTAGTATAATTTATGTTTATTTATATGATTTATGATATATATATATATATATATATATATATATATAATTTTATGTTGAATTTTAATTAGTTAATCATTATTTTTCTTGTGAAAATAGAGGATTGAATGATTAAATTAGAGGTTTTTAGTTTAATATTTCAATTCAACTAACTTCAATATTTAAATTAATTTAAATCTAGCTCTAAGAATTATAATGGTTACTTAATTTTGATAATCTAAATTTACTAAATCCTAGATGGTTATCTAGTATAGAATTCATGAATCATTATATGGGTTTTGAATAATTCCAAGCTAAAAAATTAATTGCAATTGTCAAATGTATTGTGATTTGTGATAAATCTATTAAAAAGTTCTCAGTTTCCTTAGATCAATTATGCTGCTCTATTATTTTTCTATGTTAATTCTATATTTTGTTTTTAGTTTTACATGTTTTTAATTTTGAATCAAAATCCCCCTAATTTAATTTTGTTTACAGTTCTGCATTTTATTTACATATTATTTGCTTAATTGCTTAATTCTATTTCTATTTACTTGTTATATTTTTTTTGAATAAAAGGCTTAAATAATTTGTAATCATAGTCATTAATTAAAGATGAAATGGTGTATTAAGTAGATCACTAAAGGTTCAACCTACTTTATTGCCTTATACTCTAAAATTTTCATTAAATAAGTAATTTCTAATTTTAATAAGGTTTGACAACCACTATCATTTTAGGTTTTTAGCTATATCTAGAGCTTCTAATGTCTAGTTGATCTTTGTACTATTTGGAAGCAAAGAGAAAGAATTATAAATGTTATGAAGATAATTGTAAGTTTAAAAAGGAACTTTGACTAAAAAATGCCTTAAATAGAAAATCGGTAAGGTAATCAAGTAAAATTTGAGTGAATCATAAAGATAATTTGAATCTACATCTAATTAGAATTCTTGTACAAAATATATTAAGCATGATTATTGGTCAAAATATAATTAAAAACCTAACATTAAATTTGGAGAAATTGTATAAAGGCTTAATACAAATTTAAGGTCAAGGAAGGCAAAAAACTTAAAGATTAGGTCCAAAATTGAAATGAATTAACTTAGTTCATTTTGGTTGATTTGGCTCAAATTTTAAGCCTAATTCCAACCTTATAAGTAAATAAAAAAATTCAAAGCAAAGGCAAAGCTTATAGAGAAAGCCAATGGCAATTAGTTGAATAAATAAAAAGTTAGGGACATTTATTAGTATATGCTTCTAGACAATATATTTTCCTAAATTTAAGTGGTAATGAGAATATTAACTTCTAATTTCCAACCTTAAAATGCCATGCACCAAGTGCCAAATTCTTGTAATTTTTTACAAAAAAAATATATAAAAAGAAGTAACTTATGAAGGAAGTTTTGGATTAGGGTTCTATTTAAGTCATTTGGCATCATTTTAACAAAAAAAAATTGCTTTCTCTTCAACCCAAAACTATGAAACTCTTAGGGATTTCAAGTAGGGTCTTCAAGCTTTTAACAATTTTCAAGAGGTTTTCTTGCAAGGTAACTTAGGTTTCCCTTCATCTTCTTCAAGTTTTTATGGAAATTTTATCTTTAAGACTCTAAAAACTTAGTTCATTTTACTAAACTTGCTACTCTAAGAGGTCTTTTGAAAGGTTAGAGAATTAAAAATTTGAGCTGAGTTGCAACTATCCTTGTTTCTTTAAGTTTTCTTATCAAAGGTGAAGAATATGATAATGTATGCTATTATAAATGTTAAGTTAATTTATGGTGCTATATAGTTTAGTTTTTGGCATTACATAAATGTTGATATGATAATATAATGTTGGTATTTTAGTACCAAGATTAATAGAAGAGGATTCACTAAGTTTCCTTAAAAAATGATAATAGGGTTTTATTAACTTTGAATAGAAAACATTTAAGGGAGGATAATAGCTTGCTTTATGGTACTCTTTGGAATCAAGGGTTAGAAATTGATAAAATTTAAATTTTCATTATTTTAATGTTACAAATAGTGTTAAGATAGGAGTGGAAAGAATTAAGAAATTTTGAAAAATTTAAGAGATATGAAAAATGAATTTTTATAGACCTTAACTATAAGAGTTGAAAATAGAATTTTAGGTTCTATATTCTAAAATTTGGTGTTGTTATGCAATAATTTGATTGAGAAAATTTAAAGTAATTTATGTTCTTTGTCTATTAACATGTTAGTTAGTTCGCATAAAAATTTGGTGAAAGTTGAAATTAATTTGGATGCTAAGAAGCTCCTTTATTACAATAACTTTTGATCTGCCCAGATTTGGCAACCTTATGTGTTTGGCTCTATATGGACAATACCAACATGATATTTTTTTTTTGAAATAATTGAAGATTCATGTTAGGGATGTTGTATAAAATTTTAGTGATGATTGGAAGTAATTTAAGTGTTGAAAAGAAGCTTTCATTGCAACTACTAATATGTTGCCCTATTTTAAAATCTATGTTTTTGATACTATATGAATACTACCTGTGAATGAGTAATTGATGTTTGATAAATAGTAATATGTTAGATGTATCAAATAAAATTTTGGTGAAATTTTGAATAATTTGGGAGCCTCAAAGGCACAAAACTGTATAAGTAATCATACTACCTAGCAAACTAGATATTTAATATTTCTTGTTGAGAAATGTTGTAATAAATTAAAGTTTATGATAGAGTTAATGATGTTTGAGCTATAATAGATATTCATTCAAGAAAGTTAAGTGTTCTCACTATCTTGAATGGAAAGGCTATATATGAACCTTGAACATAATGATATGTGATAATGAAAGTTGAATATATAAGAATGAAAAATTTTATCAATAAAATTCCTATGGCATAATTGGTATTTTTTGCCATACCTAATGAAATGAGTAATTAATGCTTTTAGCATCTTATCATTACTCATTATATGATTTATTTAGGAAGATATACATCCTTTATAGAGAATGAGAGGTGTAATAAGAGTTAGAGGAATAAAGTTAGTGGCTTTATACATACAGTAGAAGGGGATAAGATTATACTAAATATATAAGATGAAACTTGTATACCAATTATAGCCTATTCTCTTTAACAAACTTTATAAATATTATACATAAGAGCTTTACTCAATTATTATATAATATTATATATTTAATCATTTATGGTGATAACTCTTTAAAAAAAAGAGAAAAGTAGCCATTGACTTAGTATTTCAATAATGACACTCTTTTTATTACATTTTATTTACAAATACAAAACATGAAGCCCATGAGAATGACTAACACCTATACAAGAACCTTCCTTTCACTATAGGGAAACTTTTAAATAATATTTTGCTATAGACTCTAAATGTTTATAGCGAGTTCCTAAGTAGATTACATTATAAAGCTTAGGAAGATAAATTCTAAGCTTAATCCTTTCCTAGCTCATCTTGTTCAATAAACCCATTCACTTAAAAGCATACCTACTAATTCTAGCTTATTTAATATGCTAACTTCTCCTTCTTCCTCATCTATGGAATCAAATTCTAAGGAAGATAGTTAATGGAAATAAATTGGTCCTAATTATAGGTTCTTCCTCTTGATAGTACTTATGTACAAATTTATGTTTTCAAAAAATTTGCACTCTTGTATAAATATCATTTAGTATATGTAAATTATGTTTTAAACTTTTTTATGCACATGCAAGTAGTACTATTTTCTATAAATGCTAATTTATACTCTTAATAGAAGTTAAGAAAGTAAATAAATCAAAAGTACCTTAAAAGTTTAGTCTGGACATCTGGTTAGTGCACTAATACTAGTCAGGTGTCTTTACACCAATCATGATACTTAAGAATCAGGCTGTGACAATAACTAAACTTGAATATAACATTTGATAGTCTAAAACTAGCCAAGAAGCTAAAGTAGAATTAGACCTGGTTATTCTATACATCAGACCACTCAAAACCTTTTAGGCATATCTAGAGCTCTAGACCATAAATGGTTTAAACCTAAGCCCATTAGATTAACAAGGATTAGACCTAGAACTTTCATGAAAAAGGATTAGTGAGACTACATCATTTTGATAGTGAAAATAAGCAATTAAATTATATTCAAGATTAGACTATGTAGAAGTCGTTTCAAGTTTTAAGTCATAAATTAACCTCTTAGCCTTTGAATTATACAATTTTTAATCCATTAAAACCCTAAAAGGATTAGTTGCAACTTTGTAAAAGTAAGGGAAACTTAATACACTTAGTAACTAATTCATATTTAGCCCTCAATGGTAGAACACAATAGTTTCCATCTTCTTTTCTTTTCTTATGTTTTTCTTTTGTAGAAGTCATGAACGTCTAATTGTTTGCTTCAATTCAAGGGATTTATACTTTAATTTAGTTTGATTTTGATGCCTTACTCTTATTAATTTACTCTTGATTTAGTTATCTTCTATTTCTTTATTATTCATGATTGTATAGCTAGTTATCTAAAGTGGCTTTTTAGTTAATTATATGTTGTAATTCATAGATAAGTAATTTGATGATTTAATATTAGGTTAAGCTTCATTACCTAAGAGAAATAGATAATGAATAATGATTCAATGCAAGTTGAATTGTTATTTAATCTTAACCTATTCCAAATTGCTTAATGCTATTATTTAGGTTCTAAGCTTTGAGTGATTAATCTCTATGTTAAGCTAAAAATTAATCAATAATATGGAATAAAAAGGATTACTCCTAGCATAAGGATAATCATTGGCTAAGTAGTCAAATTAGAGGTAATTCATTTAGTATTTGTGATAAAACAACAAAATGAAGGCTTGATTCTCTTTTAAAGTGATGCCTTTTATTACTACAATATTTTTTCTTTTAATTTTATCATTCTTCATTTTCATTTTTATTTTATATAGCAATTTATACATGCCCCTTTTTAGTTTCCATTTTACTAAATTGATGACTAGTCCCTTTGGGGTTCATCTTAGTTTTATCGGTGCTACAAGGTTTTATTAAGAATAATTATATTAATTTTTGGAGTTTTTAATGCACATCGTGATTATTATTCTTTATCTTCTAATTGTATATTCTTTAATACAAGTGTGAATAAGGTCCAATGTCGTGGATCCCATTTCCATGATTAAATTAGTAAGTCATGAAAGTGCTATTAAATTGTTAAAGATAATTGTAGACTTTCTCTTTTTATTGACTAGTATTAGTGCTTATTTAGTGTGTGTGGTTTTCAACCATTGAAAACCACTTAGTTTCTATTATGGCAAATGACATATAATTAATGTTAATTGAATATGATGATTGAGGTCTAAGTTGAATTAGGAATATCCAAAATTAGCTTTAATGAGATATTGGATATGTAACCTATCATCCTTAAAGGTAGGGTTAAGTTTATGTAGATGAAAAGCTTTGATAGAAACCATAAAGCCCTAGAAAATAACATGAAAGGAAAATATTCTTAGTGGTGTGATTTGGTTGATAAAAAATGCATGGACATTTCTATATTATATATTAGGTGTAATGTTCCTTACCTTCTTTTACACCTAAATGTTATTTCTATAACTCACCATGTGTCAATTTGTGATTCTCTCTAAATGAATATTATGTCGTGATGAGTAACACTTACATAATAAGTGCAAGGGATTGAATTTCTAATTTATATATAGTCATTTATATTAAATTAAGAAAAAAATCTTGATTTCATCTCTTCATTTATTGCATTTTCATGATCTCTCTAATTTCTTTATTTAATTTACTAAATTTTATAATTTTCATATATTTTCTTCCTTTATGGAATAATCTCCTTAGTTTTTTTCCTTGTTTATTATATTTTCATAATCCCTCTTGTCTCTTTTCCTAATTTACTACATTTTCTAAGACTAAATCTCTCATTTATATAATAATTTATATTAAATTTAGAAAAAGTCCTAAATTTTTCCTTCATTTATTGCATTTTCATGATTTTTTTTCTTTCTTTTCCTAATTTATTAAGTTTTTAAATTTTTCATGCATTTTCTTTCTCACTGAAATAATCACATTAATTTTTTTCTCTTATAAGGTGTTGATTGAATTTCATGAGCACCAATTGACTATTAACTACTAATTCATTTATTCAAATAAAAATCATATCTTTGTCTCTGAATGATTTCCATTTCTATTATTACATCCCTATTTATATCATCGAAAAATATTTTAACCTTTATTGTCAATACATGTTATCATCAATTTTTCTTTTCAAATGAATATTAGCAATCTCTTTGCCTCATCTTTTTCTCTTATGTCCTTTAATCCTAAATTTTAAAACCTATGATTGATCCTAACTCCAATTAAGCAAGCCATTTAGTTTTTAAGTGACATTATTTTACTATTGATAGTACCTACCCATTAAATCATCATACTACAATTTGAATAAGTGATGGTTGCTACCTTTGGTGATTCCTTTTGGTATGTTATTCCACCATAGTTGTTAATTAGTGAGTATTGATCTGTTTGGAAGTAGTTCTCTATTTCTTTGATTTTCTACTACCAATATCTTTTTCTTCTTTGATTCCTTCTTGTGCAGTTATATATGATATGATTAGGTTAAGAAGTGTTTTAATAATACATAGAAAATTTACTTTCTAATTTTTAACCTTCCTTCTTTCTACTATGTCAAAATATAATGTACATTAACACTAAAATTTTAATACTATGATAAAATTAAATATTATTCTATTTGGAAACATCATACCCCCAATGCTTACTTAGAATAGTTATATGTATGAGAATGGACTTAGTTAGTGAGTTTAGATAATGATATTCTCCAACAAGAGAAGGAAACAAAAGAGAATTTAATTCTAGCAAACAACCCTTTTGAAACAATAAGCTTCCACTTCTTACAAGTTCTGTAATTTGTACTAATTTTTTAAGTGAAGTAAATTTATTTTGTGTGACTTTTTATATTATATAAAGTAAAGTATTTTTTTTATAATTCTAGATATGACATAAGGCTGATGTATATTTATTTTTCCATTGAGGTTGATAAGGTTGACAAGAAGAAAAGGTTTTACATGTTTTGCATTAAAAAAGTATGTTATGAAATTTTTTTTGTCAAAGATTTGAGTATATATATACGTTTGAATTTCTTTCAGAGGTTGATGTACATTTATCTTTTCATTATAGGTTGAATTTTAATCCTTGGTACATTTGCATTACAATATGTAACTTTTAGAATGACTAATGTGTTTGATCAATTAGATATTTTTTATTTGAAAAGTATTTGGAAAGATTATTTAGTAAAATAGCCAATATTTATTTTTCTATTATGTATCATAGTTTACATTTATATATAATTAAAGATAGGTATATATACATTCAATTTCATATAAATAAATATTATTTAATTTATATATATAATTTTATTTTATTTTATTTTTCTAAATTTGATTTTTTTGAATATTTAAACATGTATGTATTTTTCTAATTGTGATAATAATCTATAATATTATAATATAACAACTTTATCTATTAGCAATAAGTTAAAAAGATAGTATATCCCTTTACTTAACTCAAATATAATTGCATAAGTTTTATAATTATTTAATTGATGTAAACATAACAATGTATTTTATATTAATTGTTTGAATACCTTATAATTTAATATTTAAAAACTTAAATTTATATAATAAATTATTATTAATTAGAATAATTAAACCCATATATAATATAGGTTGCAAGGTAATTAGGATTCATTATATGTCTAGTACATAGGACTTGAGGAGTTAGAAGTAGATGGTGTTCAAACATTGCATGAGAAACTATTACTTTTTGTGAAAGAGGTTTAGTTTAGATTGCCTTTCACAAGTAATATCAATTTTCCTATCCATTTGTTATATTTTATTTTGCATTTGAATTAAACACTTCTAGTAGAATACATCCCATAACATGTTTTTATCAAGCTAAGCAATAAGGCATCCCATGAAATACTAGGGTGTAGATAACATTGTCAAATTGCATAACATATAAAACCTTGAATGGTACTTAATTGTAGGTGACATTTTTTTGACTTCAAATCTCTTACTATCATGCAATTGCAATTATGAAAGAAGACACCTATAGTAAGGCAAAATATATAGACCTTACATTCAAGTTTTTACCAGTTCTTGGTTATCATATAAAATTTGAGGATAAAATATTTGTGAAAGGTAATATGCTTCCACTTCCATGCAACATTTGATCAATTTGACAATAGTTTTTTTAACTATCCTTTTCTATAATTCTAGGCCATCGATTAACCTATAAGGGTCTTAGATTTGTTAGTAATAGCTAAAAAATGTTTCAATGATAGGCTCATTTTATATTCATATGTCCTTATCATCTTTTTATCTTATGGTTAGCGAGTTTTTGCCAAGGTGGCAAATACAACTCTAATTTATCCTTATCACCATAAGAGATAAATTTGAAATGAAGAATTGAATAGATACAAGTGATCTTTTTTTGCTCATTACATATGCATCTTGACATGCTTTGAAAACACTAAAATTATTAAACTATTCTCACTAGAACTTATTGCACTAGAGAGTCTAAGTTGAACTTTAAAGATTAACCAATCAACTTAATTACAAAGAACATAAAAATAGAATTTTGTATTTGCAAAAGGGAGAATATAATAAAGAATAAAATATAAATACATAAAGGAAGATTGAAATAAATAAAAACTTTAGCTCAAGGGATCTTCAACCATTCAATTTGTTAATTTATCATGAGCACCTAATGAATTACCTCTTTATTTGATTACTCAGCAAAGAATTATTTGGACAATAAATAATCCTTACCTTTCCTATTGTTAATAAAGTTTTAAACTAACACCTAAATTAACCGCATATTATTCAATCCTAATACCCAAATAAAAATATTAAGAATTTAGGAATAGGCTAAGTGTCACACTGCCAAAATGGGAATATGATTGACTTAGAGTGTCCTTTTTTATACCCTAGAAACCCCTTGCTATGCATGTAAATCTCAAAAGATAATTTCAAGAAATGTTTTCAAGTAAATGATTGTATTATTTCAAAATGAAACAATACAATCATTTTCATGAAAGCATTTATGTCATTAATCCAGTGGAAATTCATAAATCCATGTTTCATTGTATTAACCAAATCTTTGAGACCTGATGAAATACAACCTATACTAATCATACATAAGATGATTGGTTTGGCTTAATACACTTATATCACTATAATTCTTGATATTTACATTCTCAAGCCTAGCTTAAAAGTTAATAGGATAGAGGACTAATAAGGTGGATGAGAGACAAAATCTATAATCTAATATGTAAGAAGGGAAACAACATAGGGTGAGTATAAAATTTAATAAGTAGAGATTGCCATTAACCATTAAATGTGGGGTAGAAAAACATAAGTTCATACAAACATATACATAAATAGATATAGAAACATTTTTAATATTAAAGTTTGAAGGTAGTAATATTTTCCATCATTTTTCAATTATATGTCATTTACAAATCTAAAAGAAAACATTACTTTTCTTAGTTAGGATTAAGGGAACTTTAATTAGGAATATTGAGTGTGTGACTTTTTAATCACATGTTAATCATTTCTTATGCCCTCTCAAGCATAATTTTATCATTTTTATGCATTTTAAGCTTCATTTTCTTTTCATCATTAATAGGTTTACAAATCATCATTTATACTCAACCTTATTTACTCTTTTGATCATATATATAGGCTCTACTAGCTACACATATTTATTCCCTTATCTAATTACATAGGATCCTAAGATAACATTTATAAATCATTTTCATATCATAAGCATGTATCTTATCTCATCATTAAATATCTATAACCTTTTATTATCAAAACATTATCATTTTGTCATAAATCATATACTTTTATAATCATAGAAAATATAGTTGAATTTTCATTGAAATAAATATACTAGAAATTTATTCCAAAGCATAGGTCAATTTAAGGTAAATTTCAAATCAATAGTATAAATATCATATATCATTTTCTACAAAAAAAATTTGATAATGAGTAAATATTTTTTCTCATTTTAGAGGAGAGCATTCTCCTTAACTAACTCCACACAATTAAGCTCTTTAGTGGTAAACTCCTAATCAAGAAATTCAACAAAACATACACATTAATCAATTACTATTCAAACCATATTCAACAAGAAGAGTCATTAAAAGGGCATAGTAGTGAGGGGTTATTTAAAAGTGTGAAGAATTTATAAGTTAGATTGAGGATTTAAGATGTTCGCCCTTATCAAATCAAATATAAGTAAAAAGAGCAAAAAATAAATTGGCAAACGTGGAAAATTGGAATTTTAAAGGGGCAATCAAAGAACCTTCCTAATGATTAAAGTCAGACCTAGAGAAGTGGGGTTGAGCTAAAATCCTTTTCCAATTCATACTACAAAAGCTATGGAGCAACTATGTTCTATAGGGTTTCAAGAGGAATTAAAGGTTTAAGAAGGATTTAATAGAAATGATCTCAAGAATCCATTAAAAGATTGAAAGAAGAATGTTATGTTATGTTTAAAAGTTAGGAGGGGAAAGGAAGGGAGGACAATGGAAAGGAGGGGAAGGGAAAAGAATGAAGGGGTAAGTCCTAACTTTTCTTTCCCTTGTTTAAATTTCCAAAATTATGTAAGGAGGGATAATAGAAGGTTAACCAAAATATATAACTAACTAGCTTATAATTTTATAATTTTACCCTATTTTAAAAAATTAATTTATTAATGACTTTCTTATGCTTAAAAAATATTTTAAAAAATATATATCCATATTTTTCTATAAAATATTTTCTCTTTTTGAAACAAGTTCTCTACGAAAAATGATATGACAAGTCAATATTCAATAATATTATAATTATTATAAGAAAGCTTTTAAAAAATTTATCATAAGTTGACCTAATATGACCCATATTTGATAATGTAAAAAATAACCTAACTCACATCCACTCTAAAGCCAATATGTGTGTGTGTGTGTGTGTGTGTGTTAAAATAAGGATGAATGTGTATCGGTAAATAAATAAGAATCACATTTGCTAGGTCTAATTATTTTATTTTTTTATTAGAAGAGATTTCACAATTATAACAGGTATTTTTTACAGGTTAGACATCTTTTAAAAATGAAAATAATATTTTTTATTTTAATGAAAATAATAATGATAAAATATTGAAAACATAAATTAAACAATAATATAGGATCAAAATAGTAAATTAAATAAATAACCTTCTGAATTCCCCTAATTTATATGAATACAAAGTATTAAAAAGTGGAAAGCTTTAAAGGGTTAGCCATAAACAAGGAAAATGATAGCAAATAACTTTTCCTTTCCTCTCCTTTCCTTTCATTTCCTTCCATCCAAATGAACCATTAGGGTTTAAGGTTTGATGAGGAAAAATGAGCGAAAGAGAGTTTGGAAGAGTTATTTTAGTGTTTAGGCATATGTTTGGGACTTAAAATACTAATTTTAACTAATCTAATTCATAAAAATTGTTCTCAAAGTTAACATTTGACTGTTGCCCCAAAACAAAAAGAGTTTCCCACTTTTAAAAGCTAACAATTGACTATTAGCCTTCTAACAAGTGATTGTTGTCAAATAGCAAATTTTGTCTAACTTTAAGAAGTTATAACTTTATTTTATATCTGTTTTAGGTAAATTACTTATTGTTGGAAAGATATTTATGTTATTAAATGGCACTACTTTCATGTTAATATCTAGTGTAAATTTTTGAGATTTCACTAAAATAATGAACAAAGGTTAGAAATATAGGATTGTGAAAAATTGATTTCTTAGACTTAAGTTGTAAGGGTTATAACTCTTTCATTTTTTAACCATTTTAAGTAAATGATCAGTTTATAAAAATATTTTTGAATCAATTTTCATATGAAATATGTTTCATGAAAAGCAAACTTGTAGTTTTTGTGTTGCATATAAAAGATCATTCAAAGGTCAAAATTAAATATTCCGAAAGAGCAAGTTCATTGGCTTGAACTCCCATAATCATTAATAAATTAGATAAGGCATTTTAAATAACTTTAGGGTGTCATACTAAGACTAAATAGTAGTTTAAACCAATTTTTCTTGGGTATTTAGATTGAATCATCCTAATTCATTAAAACTAAATTGCTACTTGAAACAATCAATTATAATCATAAATCATATTAATTATTTAACTATAGATTTCATCAGATAATTAATTAACAAGCTTTTTTTAGCAAATCACCTTGAAGAATAAAAAATAGAAGATAACCAAATCAATAGTAAATTATAAAAAGCGAAGTCAAAATTTCAAATTGAATTGAAATAAAATTCCTTTGAACTAAATATAGAATTTAGTTACTTATGGTTTCTAGAAAATTAAAGCAAGAAGAGAGAGAAAATAAGTTAAATTTGTGTTCTACCTCTACCCTTACTTGGTGCTGAATATGAATTAGTTTATAGTTGAATTATGTTCTTATCACTTCCATAAAGTGTTAGAATAATCTTTTGAGGTTTTAATGGACCAAGCTTTACATTAAAAAATAAGGTTTAAAGCTTATCTTATGGCCTAAAACCTCAAAACAAATTTAGCGCAATCTAAACATGTAACTCAAATTCACAACCCTTTTTTCATAGTTAAATGATATAGTTTCATTAAACTTTCTTCATGAAAGTTGTAGTTCTAGACCTTAGCTATCTAATAGACATGGGATTGTTCTAATTTGAGGTCTAGAGCACCAAATGTGTTTAAAAAATTGTGACAAGTAAACATGTTGAAATACTTAAATTTGCAAATGGATTTAGGAGTTTGCAAAAAAATGCAAACTGGGACTTGTAAAAATTGAGTCCATTCAAATGCAGATCTAAAGCAATCTGGTCAATTGAATCCATAGTCCACACAAACCTACTAGGTAATTAGTGGATGGGTCCTTTTTTTTTTTCTATTTTTACCTTTAAACTAAACTAATATTGTACAAATTTTCACCTAACCAATCTAATACTCACTTTGAACTCAATTATTTATCTTTTAATTTAACTAAATTTAAATAAATTATTTTTAAATTAATGATTTCATTTCTAAATTAATAATTTCAAATTTAACTAATTTTTATTATAATTTATTTAGTCTTGAATTTTTGTTGTACATTAAGAATGTATTAAATATGTGATTTTTGAATTTATAATTGTTATTTTAAGTTTAAAATTATTTTAAAAGGTTTTAAATTATTTTTTAAAAAAAATTTGTAGATTTTGTTTATGATCTTTAGGACTCGAACTCCCATTCAAGGAGTCCATAATTTTTACAAATTAGACCTAGTTTGGTCCATTTATAGCCAGTTTATGGATAATTGAATGGCTCCATTTAACACCTATAGTGATTGGTTTAGTGTAGGCAACAATAAGATTAGATTCTATTTGAGCTTCTTAGCTAATTTTAAACCATTAAATGTCCAAATTGAGTTTAGATTATATGTAGCATTTATAGGTCTACCTTTTAGTTTTCCTAATTCCTACAATAAAAAGATTAACTCAATCAGAGTTTAGAACTCTAAATATAGCCAAAAAAATCTAAGATAGCATCAAAATTCCTTACATTAGTTGAATAAATCCTTTACATCCTAAAATCATGAACAAATCATAAATTAAGACATAATTAATTAAATTAAGCACATGAGTGCACTAAAAGAATAAATTTAAAAGAAAATAAATATTCAAATATTGTGCACATACCCATATGTGAGCATATATATGCTTTTATGGATGAGGAATCAACATATGTTCATAAATATTTTCCTCATTCTTTTCACTATCATCACTCCAAATGTTCCTAGAAAAAGTTGATGTTAGCTTAAACATAAGTGCAACAAATAAGAATTTAGAATAATTTATGATTGCTCTTAGGACTTGCTTTAGAGAAAAACCTATAAAAGTTATTTGCATACAATGAGTAAGTAGTACTCACTTACTTATTGAATTAAAAGATACCAAGTTAAATGTGTAAGGATTACTCACCTTGAACAAGTGAACTTTGATAGAAAAGGGATGATTAGCCTTATTTTAAAAAAAGGAAAGCTAAATCTCCTTTCTAGTCCTTGTAAGATTAAGTTTGTCTCAATTTGGTCCTTGATTGAAAGTTTGTCTCAATTTAATCCCTATAAAATTAAAACAACCTAAAATTTCAATCCTTTTGTATAAATATTAGATCAAGGAAAAACTATATGGAAGGACTAAATTTTAAGAGTTTTTACTCTTATAGAGACCAAATTGAGATAATATTTCAAATAGTGACCAAATTAAAACAAACTTAACCTTATAGGGACCAAAATATGCTTTGAGTAAAAAATGAAATAGTAAAAATTAATGAAATTCCAACATCCAAAAAGGTGCCATTAAAAATTTCCTTTAAAAATTCATAATTACTTAAGGGTTTGATCTCCAAGCACTAGATGATAATATTTCTTATATAAAGAAAAAAAAAGCTCTCTTACTCTTTCCATGGTGTGGTTATTCCATTTATGGAAAAAAGAAAAGTTTGTGCATAGCTTCAAGTAAAGTAGGATGAGAAATTGAGGAAGGATTTTTAAAAGAAAGTAGCTATGAGTATAAAGGGAGAAAAATATTATAATAAGTTTAAGTATTGAAGTTATCATTTTGCCTATTATTTCCTCTTTTCTCCAATTTAAAGGAATTTATAAGAGAAATCTTATCTTCACTCATGGCTAACATTCACTCCTAGTTAGTTATCTTCTATGATCTATTATTAGGCAGTTAATTATAATGTTGAATTGTATTAATTGTTGCACAAGTAAAACGGCTTTGATAATTCAATTCTGGGTAAAATTATTCATTACCTAAGAGAAATAGGATCTAAATTGATTATTAAATGTTAGGTTGGATTGTCAATATAGTCGTTGTCATTTCTTAATGTTTAATGCTATTATTTAGGTGTTGAGCTTGAACAATAAGGGATTAATCTAGATATTAGGCTTAGGTTAATTAATATTAGGGAACATAAAGGTTATTTCTAGGGTAATCCTTGGCAAAGTAGTCAAATTAGAGTAATTCTATAGGTGTCTAGTGTAAATTAACAAATTAAGGGCTACAACATCTCTTAAGCTGGTAACTTTCTTTACTTTGATTTTCTCTCTTTTTGATTTTGTTATCAATCATTAGATTATATTCTATTTATGAATTTAATATAAAAAATCCTTATTTATTTTACTACCATTAGTTACTTTTCTTTATTTTTACAAAAAGTTTCCTTTTTTTAATAGTTTTGTGTTTTTTAAGCTTCTTAATAATGCTAAGTGAAAAACATTTTGGCCAAATGTGAAGCAAAACTATCACTATAATAAATTAGTACTTATGCCACGAATTATACCATAAAAATTTAAAAATCATGACAATTTTACCATTTGCCACGGGAATAAAAAAATTCAAACAAATATAAAAAAATTAAAAAATTTATGCCATAAGAAAACTTTACCTATGATAAAATATCACTTGTGCCACAAACAAAGCTACAAAAACACAATCTCTGTGGCAAAGTATCAATTATGTTATGGAAAAACTTTATCTGTGGTAAAATATTACTTGTACTACAAAATTAAGTTACAAGAACACATTCTTTGTGGCAAGGTATTACTTGTACTATGAAAAAACTTTACTCGTGGCAAAGTATTACTTGTGTCACAAATTAAGTTATGATAACACATTTCCTATAATAAAATATCACTTGTGTCATAAATTAAATTATAAGTACACATTTCTTGTGATAAAGTATCACTTATTCTATCATATAAGTCAGAAAAATTTATCTATAACAAATATTACTTTTGCCATGAATTAATTCTATGGATAAAATTATAGTTAAATATATCATTTTCTATAATTATACACATAAAAAATATTATTTATAAAAAGTGCAACATGTTGTAATATAGTAGATAATAAAAAAATAAATATTTATATATTATGAATGTTCAACAAATAACTAATTCAACAATTGATCATCTAATTAGCCTTATCAATTAAAATAAAAAAGCTATAAAACTTAACATTTTTAATTAATTAATTCATAAAATATATGTAAAAAGATAAAACTACCCACAAATTATATAGTTATGTACTTTTATTATTTTTCTTAAAATAATTAAAATAGGAGTTGAACCTCAAACCTTAAGATATGTAAGAAAGAATTCAATTGTTAAGCTCTTAAATATTTTTATTTATATATATACCAAATTTAATATTTATTAGAATGTAAATATTTTTCATAAATAATAAATAATTATTTAACCTTCCATCAACTAAACTTATATAATAAAATTAAAATACATTAACAAAATAAATATTATAATATATTAAAGATTGTATTATATAATTATTCAATGAATTTAAATTCTATACATACTAAAATTAAAAATTAATAGGATTTATATATACATATATATAATACATACATATATAACAATTTTTTAATTTGTTATTCAATCCAATTTTTAAAATATCCATTAAACAATAAAATCATTCAAGGTATAAAATATTATAAAAATTTATCTTTTATTACATAACATTATTCTTAAAACATTTGTTAACAAAGAAGATATATATCATGAAAATACTAAAATTATTATATTATTTATAAATAGTATAATTTATGAGATATGTTATAACAAATTTTATTATAGAAATATGTAATAAAAAATTTTACATTCATCACTATAATATTAACAAAACTTTCATTAAAAAATTGAAAATAATAGTTATGTAAAATTATGTATAATTTAATAATAATAAAATTATTATATTAAAAAATTTTAAGTAAATTATATTTAAGGGAGTGATATATATAAAATAGTCTAAATTTTTATTTTCATCCTCTATTAATTCCAATTGTATTAATTTCATTTCTCACATATATTTTGTAATAATTTCTTTCCTTCTAAATAATAATTTAATTAATTTATTCTATTCATTTGTAATTTTATTGATAGATTAATGACTTGATAAATAAAAGAATAAAAATTAAATATAAATAACATATAAGAGAAGAAATTAATATAAAAAACTATGAAGGTTCGAATAATTTAACTTATATTTGTGAATAATAAAAATATGTATTATTAATAAAAATTTAAAGTAAATAATTTATAATAATTTAAATTTTAATTTATAATTAAAATTAAAATATACATAATAGTTCAAAGTTATGATTTGTATAGATATTTATTTCATATAATTCAACCTTTATTGAAGGAATTTGAGAAAATAAAAAAAAATTACTTGAAAGATGCAAAAAATTTATTTTTATTTTGTAATAAATTAATTAATAATAATTAATAAAAAATATTAATAAAGGATAAAATTAACTAATTAATTATTTATGAGAGATAAATTTGATATAAGATATTTGTAAAAGATAAATTTATTATAAGCAGAATTAGTAACGAAACAAATGGGAATTTAGTTTATAAAAAATTAATTTTAAAAAAAATAATAAAATATTTTAATATTAATGCATTTTTATTATATGTATTTATGTAATATTTTTTTATTATATAATTAGTGTCACATAAGTGTAGTTTTATTCTTGAAGTTAATCGATTAATTAAAACTTTATATAAAATATATTGTATTATAATACTAAAGAAGCAAACTAACGTAATGATAAGGCATAGTATTCCTTAACTTGGAGATTCAGGTACGATTCTCAGTAAATGTAATTTGTAATTTTTAGACAGATAGAATTTTAACAATTTATTCTAACTAAATATGGATAACTAGATATGGGTCAAAAGCATTAACAAATTTTAGCAAATGTACAAATAAAATAATATAATAATACCTAATTGAATTAACCAAATAATTGATTTAATTTAGATATATAAAAATTATTTTAACTAATTATATTAGTTTTTATAATTATTTTATTTTATTTTTTGCCATAATTTTTTGTGGTAATATGAGTTATTAGTCATGAATGTGCATTTCTTGCCACGTTTGTACTCATGGCTAAAAGAATCTATTAACTACAAGTGAACCCGTGGCAAAAAAAAATAATTTTATGCCTCAGGACCTTTTTTTCTGTAGCAATTTCCTTACCACACTTATTTGTGCCATGGGACCATTTCACCAGTATTTCCATGGCTAAATAGTATAACTACATAAATTTTAATCTTGTGCTACGATTTTAACCATGGCACAAATGTTAATTTGTTGTAGTGTATCTAATCTAAGATTTTTTGGTGTTTTAAGTAAGACGAAGGGATTTTACCTTTAACCTAAACATTTTTTAGCCAAAAAACATCATTTGCTATAGTTTTTTTAATTTTTTTAGTATTTTTTTTATGTTTTTTAGTTTTTTATTGGCATTTAATTCTTGTTCCTCTTGGTGTATGAATTATTTCTCCCTTAATTTTGACTTGAATTTTGATCTTAAAAGTGTCAGGAACTTTCATAAATTAAAAGATTTTAATTATATGACTTTTTATTATGGTTTTAATAGTTTTAATAAGGTATGTACATCTAGAATTGAGTGATAACTTTTTAAGCTAACCTTTTTTGTTAATTAATTAGATGTAAAGCAAACGTGTGTAAGTTAAGTGAATGATTTATGCTCTAAGGTTGGATATCTATATAATACATGTCCTAAATTTTAATGATATGAACTAATACAGATTTTTCATTCAATAAGAAGATTTTTAAGCCCACCCTAGCATTGTTATACTCTATATTTCAATTCTTATAATCTAGGCTAGTAAGAGCATTTAATTTTCAATTGTGGTAACCAAATAGGTCACAGTCAATATTAACTTTCTACTAAAGAACATCCATCAATATATAAATCTCAAAATTTAGAGATGGAATATAAGGATATTGCTAAGAATTTATCTGTAAATAATGTGTAAATTTAGCACAACAAAATGTTGTTTCATTGGAAAACAAAGGTAAGCATAAAAAAAAATTAAAGATTCAAGTAAGCTAACTTGTCATATTTATTAGCAAGTTAAAGAGCCAATATGTGAGTTAATTACTTCCAACCTAACAAGCGGACAACTAATAGAAAGGAGATCATAGATTCTAATATTAAGGTATGATATGCATCAAAGTCCATTCTTTTTACTAATATTTTTTATTTTTCCTCCTTTTATCAATAGACTTGAAAATGCTAACAAAGAGGAAAAGTAACATGAAAATTTGGAGACTTTCATCAAGGTGGAAGTCAATATGCCCTAAATGGATATTGATAGAGATAAATAAGAAAAGGAAGAAATTAATGTGCATAATAGAGTAATAAAGAAATTTAATATCTTCAAAGTTATGAAAAATCATCCTCAAGTTCATTTTATTTTTTTTATTCGTCTAGTTGATTTCATAATTTAGAATGATTCATAATTGTAAGGATGGAATTATTTAAGGTTGGTACTTAATAAAGAATTGATGTAGCTTGAGGATAAGAAAGAATTGAATCTCATTTATGTGTATTTGAAGTAATCATTCTTAGGGCAAAAAAAAATTGCTTATGAATTGAAGTTGGATTCAAACAATGCAACAATGTCTAGCCAAAAACAGCGAAGAAAGGCACTTCTTAAGAGGTAAGCCAAGTATGGCAACCTTGCCACTTTAGATTTTCTCTCCTTTCCTCTTTTTTTATTTTACTAACTTATGATTTTTCTTAATATTGATATGCTTTAGATTAAGGATAATGTAAAATTTATGTATGGCGAGAGGATTCTAGTATTTCTTTTATGCTTATTTTCCTTTAATGCTTTTTAGTTTAAAAGAAGAATAGTAAAAATTATATGTACTTTTTATATGTTTTTTAATCATCTAGTTACTTTCCAATAATTGAGAGTTTGCATTTTTCATGAGTAGGAATTAATAGGAGTTTGATGGTATATCATCCCTAACTTTCATGGTCTAGATTCAAAGTGTTTAGTTTGAAAAGCCTAAATTAGTTGTATATTTTAGAGTAATTTTTTTTTGCAAAATTGAAAACTAATTTATGTACATGAGGATGCATTCATGAAGGTCTAGAAATAGCTTAAAGTGAAAGAGTGTGCAAATGATCCTAAACTAATACGACACTTTTATCCCGTTAAGTCCTCATGCATCAATGTCATAGTATTGCATCTTAATACTTAAAATTTAAGCATGTGATAAGAGTAAGTCTAAATAGACTTAATAACAAGATTCTATTAAATAATACATGCATTATATTCATTAAGGGTAGCATATAGCATCAATATGAGCCACTCACCTAGCTCCTTTAGCACTATTTAACATATTATGTGTTCAGTGGTATAGATCATTCATTCAATGTTTACCTTGTTCACCTTGTTCAACATCATCTCATAATTTAGTATTTTTACTACTAAGCTCTTTTAAAGAAAGCTCATTATTGAATATATTACTATTTCTTACTATATATGCATCAATCATGCTAATTAAGTTGACTTTTATCATCTAAGTACATAATAGAAATTTATAAATGGAATCAAGTTCCATACACATGCATCATTCCATTACAAGCCATATCATGACTTATAAGCATATATCATGTAGTCGTAAGCCATATCATAACTCACAAGCATATATCATGTAGTTATATGTCATATCATAACTCATAAGCATGTATCATGTAATCATATAAGCATGAAGGAACACATTATTTGGTAACACATTCCCTTTTATATCTTTGATCCATTATTATCTATCCTACCATTAATTTATATAGCTTGCGCTCCCCATTCCAATGGGAAAATATATAAATATGTTGGCTTATTTCTCAATACTCTTGCTACATGGTGGCTTTTGCATTCACAATTCAACATTCCCATATATTTTTTCATTTTCATGAATTCTTAATTCCATAAACCTTTTCATGGGTTTCATTATTCAAATATAACAATTACTTTTCATAATATTCATGTATAATGCATAAGATTAGCAATCACATCATGAATTCGTATGTATGTATAATGCAAAAGGCCATGGAATCATAGTTCATATATTTTACAGTTTACATAAATTCAAAAAATATAGAAGTACTTCATACATACATGTTACAAACATATTTATAACACAACATTACCTCATTTTCATTCCTTTCTCATAAGGTAATAAGAACTTACTATCACATGTTCTTAGTCATGTCAACTTTACATGGCATGATATAATAAAATGAATTCAAGAGACTATAAAGGGGATACTTATGACTTTCGCCTTAGATTTTTCATTCAATCCATTAAATTTTTTTCTTTAATTCACAATGGTAAATATTTCAATATAAATAATGTTTTCAATACATTTGTTTACCATCCTCATTTTTCATAGCATTTATAATTATCCAAGCTACAAATTTGATCTACTCCACTCTTTTAAAAAGATTCTCTTATTTCTCTCTAAACTAATTCTTTGGTTATAAATTATATATGTTTAGAACCACTCCTATCCACTTGAAATAATTTTAAAGCACATTTTAGTGGGTAAAAAAGGTACCTAATCCTTTCCCTAAATATTTTCTAGGTTTCCTTGTTATAACTAATAAATCACAATGACCCATTAATTTTTATTGAATTGTAACTTATTAATCTTTATTCATGTGCACTTGAGATGATTACTAATGACCAAGTACAACTTTTGAACCAAATTCAATAAGGAATGGAAAGGGACACTGAACCTTCCTCCCACATTCACCCAATTTTTATACATTAAATTGTTATTCCATAAATCCTATACAAGTGTGTTCCTAATCATAACCCAAAATTTTCCTTCTTTTTATAAATCTCATAAACCAACTTATTAATAAAATTCTTAAGGATTAAACTAGAGCTAACTAAACCATTCATCAAGAATGTATTCAAAATCCTTAAGTATTTATTCATTTTAGAGTTAACCTCTTAATTTCCTAAAATTTCTCCTCCGTGGCTATAGCATGCATGAGGTTGTTTTAATATTTTTTTTCCATAAATTTTTCATGGATTCTTCGTTGAATCACACTTTAAGATACTTCTACTAAAAATCATAGCTTCAAATACCTTTCTTTTTTCCATAACTTAAATTAAACTTAACATGCATAATCACCTTGAAAACTTCACTTAATTTCATTTAAAATTTCATGAGAAATCTAGAAATATTAACTTCAATAAAACATTCTTAAGGAGAGATGAACCCTTACTTTTGGGGTCTTAGTCTAAATGTAGGAAAATTTAAATCATAATAACAATCCATAGTTATTAGTTATTTTCTTTAATAAGTATAAAGAAGCACCATAAGATGAAGATGACCTTATCTTAAGATAATGTCTACATTCTTCCTCCCTTTTTATTATAATGATTCAATCTTTAAGGTAGGGGAGAAAAAATTTGTTGTAAGTGTGGGTATGTATGACCATAAGAATGGAGAGGAAGCAAGTGAAAATGGTCCTTTTATCTTTTTTTTTTTTTTGCAAAGCATCATCATTTCTTATCTTCATTCTTACTAGCTTATCTTTATATTACCTTGCCATGCATTAGTTCTATCCTTTTAGCCATTATCACACTATTTCCTATTGATTTTTCTTTTATTATTAGTGCTAGTATAGGTAATCATTACTTCCTACCCTTCCTTTACAAGTTCTACTAAATAACTTAATTTAAGGGAATTTTAATGTCCATAAAAGGCCCTATTTGACCACATTTACTTTGGGTTATAAGCAAATCTTTCCCCAAGCCCAAAATTTTCCCTCTTGCCAATACAATTACAATATATTAGTCTTCAATAGCTAGGCTTAGCCCACTCTTAACAAAAATCCAAATAGCTCTAAATCCATATTTTATGCCATTAATTATACTAACCTTATAAGAAAATTCATAAATAATTATTTATTGTAACCCATTACATGAAAATTTTACCCCTTTTCACAACTTTAAACCATTCACCAATTAGATCTTTTGATAAAAAGTTATATTTAACTTACCAAAGGTAAGTTAGTGTAATTTGGCTAGAAATTTTCCTATTTTCAAAAAAATATTGACATTAACTAGCTTGAAATTAAATTAGGAAATTTTTATGGTCAAAAGCCTTTTTAAATCTTTTTACGGTTCATAAATTTACATATCCCCATCAAAAGTTATCATAAAAATGCTACCAACTATGCAGTGAACTTATCATAATAATGTGATTATCAACTATCCCTAAATTATTTTTGCATTTATCACATCCAAGCTTTCTCATAACCCTAAACCATTAGGTCCATTCCTATATAGGTGTTTTCATTCTTATATATACTTTAGATTATCCAGCTCATATGCCCAAATGGTGTATGTACACTCATGCACGCATGTATAGTTAGTTAAGCATTCCTGATAAAAATGAAAAATGAAAAAAAAAAGAGAGAAAATAGGAAAAGTGAAAAAGAAGGATATAAAAGTAAAGAATAAGATAAAAAGACTTAGGAAAGAAATAAAAAAGAGAAGTTAATGAGTATTTGAAATTAAATTTAGGCTTTTATGTTAAGTCGTAATTATGTATGGTTTACACATATTTATGTTTTAAGTGCTATATTCATTTCTTTGGTTTTCCACCTTTATATCTTCAATTTTTTCCCTTTTACTAAAGTCCTATTGATTTGTATTATGCATTTGGCTTTAGTAGTAAAGATTAGATGATAAGCAAGTTTATTGTAAGGTATTTTCATGGAATGAATTAAAGTGAAAAACTATCCTTAAACACTTAATAATTAAAGATTAAATCTTGCGATAGTCTACTAATTTAATCTATTCATTTTGAATGTAGTTGCTATATTGATTAATTTTTTGAGTTTCTAAAGAATGTTAATTCATGATGTGTTATGATTCTTGAGAGCTTATTTTTTTTCTTACTTATGATTTTTGTGATCTTAATGCCATTGCAATGTTTGCCCTTAATTTTTAGTTTTAAATAAAGTTATATTTGGCAGAAGGCATGCAAAAGCTAAGTGTAGGAGAATTCAATGTAGAAAATATTTTCTATATTACTTTCTCCTATATTCTAACTCTAAAGGTGTTACATATGCTTAATTTTATTAATCTTCCTTTATTTTTTAATTGGATCATGATTCTGGCATGTGATTGAATAATTTGGTTAATGTTTGATTTTGACATTATTTCAAGTTTTTAGTCATAAATTGAGTTCCATAAGTCTAATTAGTGCCAAACTAAAGCTAAAAAGTTACCTTAAGTCTAGCTCAAAAATTTTTATGTTTTAAGATTAATAAAACTACATCATTTTAATAGTCAAATAATGGTTAGAAATTGACCTATGGAATTTTTTTTATAGTAAACTATTGTAATATTTTGCTTTGTACATTAGGTTTTGGACTTTCAAATTATGCAAGATCTAATTCATTCAAACCCTAAGGCTCAATCCAACTTAACCTAGTAAGGTTTTCTCAAGGAGAAATAAGATTAATAAGGTTTTATACCTCCAAATGCAACACCACTCTCTAGATAACATTCTTTCTTCTCCAAGTTTTCTTTTGTAAATCACCATGAATGACTAGCTTTCTATAAATAATTTAAAGGAATTCCATACTTAATTCAGTTTGATTTTATCACTTTGTTCTATCAATTTTTTTAATTTGATTATCTATGATATTTGAAGTTTACGATTACTCTAAATAATTACTACTTTAGATCTATTAGTTAGTTATCTTATATGATCTATTGTGAGGAAATTAATTATGATGTTAAGCTATAATTAATTGTTTAATGAGCAATAATTAGGTTTTGATGATTTGACATTAGGTTAAATTATTCATTATCTAAGACAAATAAGATCTAAATCAATAATTCAATGTTGGGTTAGGTTATCAATACATTCTTAATCATTCCTTAGAGTTTAATGCTATTGTTTAGGTGGTTAACTTGAACAATAAAGGATTAATCTAAGTATTGGGCTTATATTAATTAATATTAGGGAACAAAGATTTATTGTTAAGGGAAACCATTATCCAAGTGGTCAAATTAGAGAAATTTTATAGATGTCCTCAATAAATTAATGAATTAAGGTTTGGAATGCTTCTTAAGCTAGTGCCTCTCTTCACTACTATTTTCTCTCTTTTTCATTTTGTTATTAATCATTGAATTCTATTCTGTTTATGAATTTTATATAAAAAGAGCTTATATTCTGATTTGTTCATATTAGTTGATCATCTAGTCCTTTAGGTATGATCTAATTTCATCAGTATTACTTGTTTCCTTTAAGAATAATTTTTATAATTTTGATGTGTTAATATTTCACGTAAAATAACAATATTGGTGAGTGATAGGCAAACTATGATTTTATTGATTGTAAGCAAACTATTGTCCCATCTTTTCCTATCTTTAAATTAATAGAGCATCTTAACATCCCAATGGCCTAATTAATGATTTTATTTTATTTTTAACTAAAATGAATGCAACTTCTTTTGCCACTATGGTTTACACCTTTATATAGTAAAGGAAAAGTCAATTGTATCTCTCATAAGCCTAACATGCACACCTTTTGGGAAAAAATATCCATATCATAATATTCAGACATCAATGTATAAAATTAATGTACATGAAAATTCTAAATGTCTATTATCAACCAATTTTGTTCATTTTGTAATTGAGCTTTTCTAAACAAAGTTATGGCCTAATTGCCATATGCTACTTAGTTGTAATATCCCTAGGAGACTTTTTTTCAAGAACTACTCCTAAAGTATCAAAGTAAATTAACCTTTCTTAGTTAAATATGCTTAGTTCAAGAAAATTTTAGAGATGGGTAACCTCTTAGGAAGTTTCCAAACCCTCTGAGACATTGATAGATATAAAAAATTGAGTTAAAATATTGTTAGAAATGTGTCCAAAAAATTAGGAAAATTTTTATAGGAATTAACTTGGTTTTAAGGGTCTGGGTAAGCCAAAATTTGGTAAAATGAATGGAAATTGTAATAATTTAGTTTGGTTTCTTAAAATTCTTTTTGAACCAATTAAAACTCATTCACTAAGACTCAAATTTGTTTCTAATAATCCCAAATTGAATCTAAGGACTAAATTGAAAATTGGCTAAGAAATTTTAGGTAAAAGTAAAAATTTTGAAAAGATTTGTGGTCAAAATGTAATTTTTTAAAAAATTGAATTTTGGCCCATTCTTTTTCTATTAATTTTGGAAAATTTTTGGTTAAGGGGAGTCCAAAAAATTTCGTCCTCAGCTGCTGCAAAACAGCAAGAAAAGTATAAAAAAATTTCATGGATTTTAAGCTAAATTGCAAAAAAGGGCCCATTTTCTAAAAAGTTATAGAAAACCCTAGAAACCTTGAGAAAATCTCATTCAGCTCTTCTCCCTCCTCATTTGCACGAAATTGCAGCTGCCATAGGATATTTCTTCAAGCTTTTAACACAACCAAATACACAAATAAGACCAATCAACCACAAAATTTCAAGTTCTTGCTACTTGCTTGCTTGAATTGCTAGGAGAAATCATCCAAAACTTGGAGATATCATCCTTTTCTCTCCAAATCAGAAACTTTCTCTTTTAGGATGCAATTTGAAGCCTTGAAATATACAAGTTTGGAGGTGAGTAGCAACTCACTTGATTTCCTATTGAATTTTGATTACAAATTTACCAATATTGCTTTTTAGAATTTTGATTTCATGAAGCTAGGTGTGTGGCCATGCAATGAAGGCATGGTGCTGAAAACTAGTGTTCTTAAGTTGTATTTGAAGATATTATGACAATATTAGCATGAATGAATGATTATACCACCATTTGTTAAGCCATGAGTGTAGATGGAATAGGAAGAGCTTAGAAATTATTTTTGCTAATTTTGCTTCTAGAATTCTTGAAAATCCACAATTGAACCACGAATTTTAGGGACATACTAAGACATCTTAAAAATTAAAAAACACCCATTTCCTAGTCTTTTATGATGTTAGGATACACATAAAATTTATTTGAAATATTTAGAAATTTTTAGAAACCTAAACAAGGGACATTTCTGCATAAAGGTGCAGCTCTTCTAGAAATAGGACATGAATAATTTCACTTATGTTCTTGAATTAATTTGGGTATTCAATGATGAGAAAAAATTCCAAAAAAAATAATGGATACCCTTCATATGTTTTTTAAAACATAGTTAATTTTCGTGACATTTTAAGCTCATTTTCCTTGTGAATAAATTCATACAATTTTAGAGCTCTAGTATTGCCAGAGATTAAAACTATTTTGGAAAGGCATGATTCATGAATTTTATGGATAGATTATCTATATTAATTGTGAAACATAATGACTCATAATTTTCAATTAACATGTTAAGAACATCATATAATTATTTGAGAAATTTTGGAGGTGTTTTAGAAGTCATAAAGGTTCTCTTATTGTAACATATCCTCTGCTACCCTGTTCTGGAATTTGAACATGAATAGTATTTTTGAATGGATATTTGTGAAATACACTAAGTATTTGATGCTTAGAAATACATTGTGATAATATTAGAATATGATTGAAATAATGTGTTGAATTATTATAATTATTTGAATGTTCCTTAAAGACATAGAATATAGTAATAGATTAGATTGAGTGGTAGAATGCTAAATGTATTGAAATTGTAATATGTTACAAAAATATGTCATGATTTACACTTTTTAATGTTAAATGTGAAATCTATACTTGTCACATTGATCAAGGAAAATAAATGAGGGTGCTAATGGCTAGTTGGTGTTGACCATATCTTTATTCTGTCAAATTGACATGATTTTGCCTTAATTGGCACGAAAAGTATTTCATGACTCCTATAACATTTTAAATATGATATGTGGAAGGAATAAATTGACCTAATGGTTACGGCATCCTTCTAAAGGAAGGAGAGGGGTGGCAAGAAGTGAAGCGAAAAGATTGGAGGCAAGTGGGATAAGGTTGGCCAGGAGAAATAAGGAAAAAATTTGTATACCATACTAGCCATAATTATTAATGTAATATTAATACATAATGCATAATATATATGTTAGTTATTAGATGCGAATAAAGCTAAGTATATGGAAATTTATCTAATCTACCTCATTTGATATCAAAGAGAACTGATTATGAAAAACTATGGGAATAAAGTTTGAGTAACTACTCACTGAGTATTTTGTATACTCACTCCTCTTCGATATTGTTTTGTTTTACAGATAAAGAACAAAGAGCTGAAGCGAAGGATTGATATACTGCGTAAAACTTTCTAATCTCCATAGGGTATTATGTAACAAAAGATTAATATATTTGAGTTGTCCTTTGTACAGTTAAAGTCTATGTATATGATAAAAAATTTTATTATGCTACTATATATTAATATCATATATTAACTTTTCATTACACGTGCAATGTAATATACTTTACTTATATCATTTGATGCTATCATATATTCTTTTTTTATTACAAAATAGTCATATGTAGTTCCCTATAAGCTTGTAAAGATGTCTTATTGATGGAATACCAGTTAGATGTCTTTACACCGGTCATGATACTTAAAATTGGGTTGTGACATTAGTGATGACTAACCTAAAAATTCCTTTATATTTGGAAATATTTGGTATTAATAGGCTAATAAATGAATTAAAAATTTATAAATTATAGCCCTAAATGTCTAGTTTTTAAATTCTTTGATAGTTCATCAATAAGATATTCCTTCTTTAAGTTATAACTAAATCATTATTAGATGTGTAGGAATTCTATTAATACAAATATACTACTAATTCCTTTTTGATGGGCTAGTTAACCTTTTTTTACACAGTATAGTCACAATATAGGTTTCTCTCTAAGACTTAATCACATGAACATCTTCCAAAGCATAAAGGATTTTCTTTTAGGTTTATTCAAAAGACTTGCTTTAGGTTCTTTTCTTAATTTCCTCCACATTTCAACTAGTACTTAACTTTAAGCATATATATATATTTGGATATTTTTTATGTCCTTAAAAAGTCCTAGTAGTCTTAACCTTTAATAGGCTTATTTATACTAATTTCTTCCTCACAAACATATAGTCGTACTTTTGATAATTTTCCTTATACTTGAGTGAAGCTTTAAAGGTATAAAAAGAATTTCATATAATTTGGATAACCTTATCCAAATTACACTTATGCCAGAACCTACAATCTTATGCTAGTTCATTTATGAAATATTATCACTAAAATAATACTACCCATGCTTAGTAAAATGGTTTTGTCAAACAAAAATTATAAATTCATGTCTATTTTTAAATATAATTTTTTATACATTCTTTAATAAAGCAAGGATTTCACAATGGACCAAATTACAAAATGTGAAAGGATGTAGATGATGGATATAAATGTAAGAAATATTTCTAATCTAACTATTGCATTAAGATCTTCATACTATTATGGCTTATGTTTTGTCAAATGTTTTTATACTAGGATTGGATGGATCCTAAAATTTAATGAGGTGGCTTTTTTACTTGTCAAATTATAAGAAACAATAGCATTAAAATTCTTCTATTAAAACCCCATTTTAGCCCTCGTAGTATTTGATTTGTATTAATTTCGTCCATAAAATAAGATTTATATTAATTTGATTCCTAAAGTTTTAAGCCTAAGTATAATTTTAATCCTTTTAACAAATATTAATCATTTAAGACATGGATTAAAATTTTACTTGATTTTAAAATTTCAAAGACTAAATTAATTCAAATCCCACTTAAAGGATGAAATTGATACCAAAGAATACTTTCAAAACTAAAATAAGATTTTAGTCAAATGTTCTTTATGCTATAATAAGACTAAAAATATTTTAATTGGTGTAGCATTATTATTTATTAATTAATTATTATTACATACTAAAAATTCACATATTAACTATTTTAATAAAAGGAAAATGTAAAAAATGAAAAATAATCCCTTTAACTTTAAGTGATTGGATTTTGTTTTCCTTGATTTTAGAAACTTTGAAATCACACCCTTAAACAATACAAAACTTGAAAATTGATACAAAGCATCAACTTAATTAAACATTTTAATAAATTACATGACATTTTCCTAAACTTTTTAAACAAAAATCACAACATCATTATATGTTAGTTTATCTTGTTATTTTTTCACATAATTTTGTAACTTATTCTAAGGTATTTAATTAAAATTCTACATATCAAGTTTTATTATTATTAATTATATAATATGGAAATTATCTAGTTAATTACAAGCTAAACTAAGAAACTATAATGTGATTCTTGTTTAAAATATTCATAAAAAATTATATGTTTTGATAAAATGATTAATTAAGTCATTGATGAGTAGTAATTTCCAATTTTGTACATTATAAAGAGGTGATTTTCAAATTTTTAAAATTAAAAGGAGTAAAATTTAATCCCCTAAAGTTGAAAGGCATAATTTAAGTCTTTTTGAAAAAATATTTAAAATTTAGAGTGACTGGATTTAGTTTTAGTTAGCTTTTAAAATTTAAAATTAAATCCAAAATGTGTTTTTTGCTCAAACTTGTTAAATTATATTAATTTTTTTCCTTAAAGTGTTACAAAATTTTTAATTATGTTTTTATAAATTGGAAATTAAAATTGAATAATTATACTTATTTCATTATTAGAGTAAATACAATATTTAATCTCTTATTTATAAAAAGATAATTATTATATTTTTAAAATTTTATTACTACTACTATTAGTCCTTTATTTTTATATTTATTATAATTATTCATCATTTTCTTCACTCATAACAATATAATAAATAGTAAAATGAAATAATATAACAAAAGGGAAGCATGTAGATGACATTGTTAAGGTCAACTCTAATAATTTACACTAATATTTTTCATTTATTTTCATGTTATAAGTGAAACAGGATGAATAATTATAGTTGTAATAACTATTATTTCCTAAAATTTGTAAACCTCTCTTCCAAATATTTTCAACTATCTTTATATATAAAATTGTATTACTTGATAATATTAAAAATTTATATGTGCAAGATTTGTAAAAATTATTTTTAAGATATCATAGAAAATAATTTTTAAAAAATAATAAAAAATTATGATTTCCAAACATTTTGCAATGCCAAAAAATTTTTAAACTAATTTCTTAAACTCTTCCAAAATTGTATTGTTTTGTAATTTATTTTTGTAAATTTGCCCAAAAAGTAAGAGTTTTGAAGACTTTTAACAAATGATTTTATTTAAGAATTTATAATTCGTATTGCTTATTTTAATTATTTTAATTTATAGAATTATTTTAGTACTTATATAAAATAAATAAATTATTATTGTGTAAATGTTTGATGTATCATTTAGTCCAACAAAAAAAATCATTTAATTCACTTTATGATAAAAATCTAAATATTGATTGTTATTAAATGGTATTGTAGTTTTATTCTAAATTACTAAAGAAATTGTTTTTTTAAATATCCTTTTTCTATGCCTAAACTTCAATTTGAACAATCTTTATAAATTATTTTTTATTTCATTGATTGATAATATTTAAAATTTTTATGCATAAAGTTTATAAAATTTTCTAGAAGAATAACTAGTAAAAAAATTATTTGATCAATCATAATTGTGTAGAAATCATTTTTTAATGTTTAATTTATCAAAATATTATACTATTTATCATGAAAACAATAAATAAATTTCTTATACTTGTTTAAATGTTTTATAGTATCATTTATTCTAACTACTTAATAGTTATTTACTTACCTTATGACAAAAATATATGTTTTAAGTATATTTAACTATTATTGAAGTTTTTTTAAGTTTATTTTACAATTTATAAAAGAATATTTATTTTATTTTTATTATACTAATTTTTCAAATGTGTACTAAATATATTTTAGTTTTAATGATTTAGAATCTAAATGTTTCATCCCTTAGAAAAATAAAATAATTAAAACATTTTGTGCTTGAGAAATAATTAACTTTAGTGGTAAAAAAATCTTAAAATAAAGGTTTTATATGGAATAAGTAAACTCCAAAAAGAAAAGTGTGAATAAGGCATTGGGGAAAACTTTTGGATATATATACTTAGAAATAAATTGCTTGAGTGGGTTTAAAATAAAGAACTTGAAAGGGTTAGTTAAGAAAAAAGGTTTAAAGGTTATAAGTGTTTAAATGTGAGTATGTGAATATGAAAAAGAATTAAGATGAATTACCGAAATGCTCTTACCCCTTTATAAACCCAATATTAACCCTAAAACCCTTATTCTCATTCAAACCCTAATCTTACTTGCTTCCTCATCCTCATTTTCCTTCTTCCTTTTTTTTCCAATCAAGCAAAAAGGAAGCAAAGCCTTCATCAATTCTTCATACAACTAAGGTAGGACTTTTTTAATATCCTTTTTGATTGAATTCATCATCATTTTCTTTTTTAAATTTTGGGAGATTTAAATGTTTTAGTTAAAAAAAAGAAAGAGAGAGAGAAAGGGGGAAAGAGAGAGATTTTGACCTTAACCTCAAATTTAACAATTTGGATGTTATGGAACAAGCAAATTTCAATTCAATCTTTCTAACATTTACTTTAAACTAAGTGAGTAAGCATTGTAATTAAATTTACCTTGGATTATATGATCTTGCTTATTTAAGTCAAGTTTTAGTTTTTTTTTTAATTTGAATGAGAACTTATGGAATTGATATTATAAGTTAATTATTAAAGTGAAATTGTGATGGATTTTATTGATTTAAAGTAGTTGTTAAGTGTTTTAATGTTTCAGATGAGGTTTGGTATGAAATAAATGAAGATTGAAGGCCATTCTTGGTGGATGAATAGTGAAAATGCATAATTTTTTGCAATATACAATGAAGTATTCAACTATATAATTAATTACATTGGCCAAGAATAGTTCTTTGGCCTATCATACTTGTCTACCAGTAAGTGAACCTCATCTCAAGTTACTAGTAATCTCGATTACTAGCTAGCAGGATTGCTTTTTGGACATTAATAGTTAACTATAATGGGAAAATTTGCTCTTTGGACCCTTGTACTTGACTATATAATTGACTACAAATGTCAAAATTTTCCTCTGAGCACTATTGGTTGAGTATATAGCTAACCACTATCCTATTTTACTACCAAATCATATATTTCATGATATTAACTAGTAATTACTCTTTAATAATAAATGACTTGAATACATGATTGGGGTAAAGTGAGTAAATAGAAAATGCTTATGACTAGAAAAGGAATGAGGTTTCATAAATAAGATCTAATATGCTTAGTACTTAAGGAATTTAAGATCTTATGAATTATTTATTAATTTATACATACATATAAATACTAATGCTTGCATTATGAATGTTGACTTGGAATGAAAGTTAAGAATTTTTTATTGTGTACATTCAAGTACTTGGATGATAATAAATAAGTTTAATTTATAATCATGCAAAGAAGCATGGAATGATTATGAATATTGCATGTGAATATTGATACTGAAATGTAGTAATTGAAATGCTAGTTGAAACACTTATGTTATTATGATAAAGCTATATGTCAACTAAGTTTGATGAAGTTAAAAGAGATGAAATATCTATATTTGTACTATGGCTTTGTAATGGCTCTATTTACCTGTGGTAAGGGAATAAGGTTAACCTTAGAGAGACAAGGTTGGGTTTATAAAGGATAAGACTAAAGGAAGTCACAAGAGGATTTACATGTGTTCTTTTTATTATTATCAATTGATATTATTATCATGCCATGATTAAAATATAAGACTATATATATGATAGTAATCTCCTTATAATAAGATTTCCCTTATGTATGAGATTGAGGTTGAATGAATGAAAAAGAAAAAGTAAATAAGTGATGAATGTTAACTATGACTCATTGTAGTTTAAATCTAATTTTATTTTGTTGACAAACAAATCATTCTCAAAAAATTCCCTTTTTTTCTCCTTGGTAAATATGTAGGAATATGAATATGTGATAAGGTGATGCCTAGCTACTTATAATTTACATATATATATGAATTAGATGTTATAATACACTTTATTGTTTAATTATAATTAAATCTTTGATTTTTACTTATTGAGTTTTAAGGAAACTCACTTTTTTCATTTCTTTCCTTTTCCTTACAATTTTCTCACTTCAAGTGCCTAGCTATTGTTGGATAAATTGGAAATTGGCCTATTCGAGAATTTTCGCACCAAGGTAAGTGTTGAGACAATTAAATCAATTGCATGATAGGATGCCATTTTATTTCATAAAAAATTTGAAAAAGTCATATATACTTTTGAGCATAAAGCATGATTGCATATTCATGTTTCTAATAAAATCATTTTAAGCAAGTTTGGTAGGTGATTGCTCATAACAACTCCTTATGTTGATCACATTCCTTAGTGATGGCTCATGATAAAGTTAGTATTAAAGTATAATCTCAAGTATAAGAAAACATTTTTATTTGAAAGCATGGTTAAAAGGTTTCCAATTGCCCAAGTAAGTAATTGAGAAGTTAAGTCTCTAATAGTAGGTAAACAATTATCAAAATGCATAGAAGGGGTAATTATTGCCTATATATGCCATGACTCTCTAAGGTCCACTTCCTTTATAGGCAACTAAGAGTGAATAGAATGAGTATTTCTCTATACTCTAAATTTTGTTAACCTTTAATTGTTCAAAACTTTTACTACTAATGTTTGTCACAATTGAAAAGGTATAGAAAGGTGCTATATTAGTAGTTTGACCTTGTGAAGGAATTTAATAACTATTCTCATTTGGTATAATCATACTTGAGAAGGCTTGTTGAGTATAAATATGTACATACCTTGTTTATGTATAAGTTTGCTTAAGCAATCCTATTCTCACATTAATGGTGGGATTTCTAAGTCTTGCAATTAATTAGATCCCTAGTAATGGCATGAGTCATCATTTAGATGAAACACTATCATGGTAGGTTAATTTACTATCAATGCCCTTAGGAAAGTAAAGCTCACAAAGTTAGAATATGTCATAGAGGATGCAAATGTTCAGTAAAGATTGAATTCTAAATAAGCTTAAAGATGTTAGAATTTTGAGGCATATAAAGCAAACTAAATTTCATTTTGCTTAAACAAATCTTTAGCTTATATGCATGAATAAAAAAGGGTATAGCTCATGATCTTATATGTTGAGAAGATGTCCCTGTTATTTAATTGAAGTGAATAAATAACAAGTTATAAACTTATAACCTTAAGTATACCAAATACTAAATTAGGATTGCGAGTGTATGAACCTTGAAATGAAAGCTAAAAATGCATGATAGTATTGAGTAGAATAGCCATTTGAATCTAGTAAAGTAGTCCAAAAAGAGTCATTTTATGTGAGAGTTTAGGTGTAATTCCCCATTATAAGGGTAAATACAAGATAATTAGTAAAAATTATCACTACAGGGTCTAATAAAGTTTATTACATGTGAAAAAGTGAACTTACTTGGATAATACTAATGTAATAGAGTTATAATTCCAAATGATGGTGGAATAAGAGTGTTATTAAGATTTAGTTGGATATAGGTTATATAAGAATACTATTGAAGTAATTCATAAAGGTTAGATAATAATAATACTTATAAGTTTTTTTAGTTAAACATTTACTTTGTCACAACTTGAATGAAACTTATAATATAAGGTGATAATAATAAAATGATGTTAGAAGGGCAATGCATGATCAAAGAAAGGGTATGTTAGAAATTAATCAAGTATGTCAAACTTATATTTAATAAACTATTAAAATTGATAACTTCCCTTTTGATGTTTAATATTTAAATACACTCATGCTTAAGTAGTAAATTGACAAGCTTGACTAAGAAACTCGAATGCGAAACTGAGGAAGGTGTTAAAAAATATGGAGAACTTGTTGTTAGAGGAAAAATTCATAAGAAGAGCAAGGTACAAATAAATTGCTATCTCCATTGTAAGACTCTATAGGGATTGTTAAGTCAATTTTACATGACATTTAGGACATTTTTAAATGATCTTGATAACTTTTATATGACATAATAAATCAAAAATGGGAATTGAAAAGAGGAAAAAAGGTATTGATTAGAAAATATTAAAATGAAGGATTTATATGAAATAAGAAAACTCTAATAAGAAAACTTGGAATAAGGCATTAAAGGAAAATGGAATTAACTAACTAAGTAAATTTTGAATAAAATTTTTAGTTAAATAGAAATAAATTGTTTGAATGAGCTTAAAATATAGAACTTGAAAGGTTTAGTTAAGAAAAATATGTATTAAATAAAAGATAAAAAGTTAAAAGTGTATAAAGGTTGTTATTGTCACGACCCATTCAGATCGTGACCGACGTGGATCACGTTATCAATTTTCACAAACTTTAGTTATTTTTCACTCTTCCTATTTAACAAGAGTTTCCAAAGTCTAGGAAGTCATAAAAATTTTCTTCAAAACTTTTATAAAAAAAACTAGTCTCCCTTATTTTCGGTAATTTCTCGAGAACCCACACTCCCTAAAATATAAAAATTTGTTCGATTTCCAAATACTGTAGTGATCAACCTTTACCTAATATCATACATTTTCAAGACAATTGCATAAATACAAATTCAAGACATTGCTAGATTAGTCATATCTCTATTTATGATGCTAATCCTAGCTCAATACAATCTTAGTTATCAAATCTTCAATTTAGGCGGTCTCTGTTTCTCTATGAATGCAAAAGTTCAATTATACTTATTTCAACCTAAAAATGTTGAAAATTAAACATAGTGAGTTACAAGAACTCAGTGAGGATATAACTGTTACTATCTTGTAGGTGATCAACTTAGATTTATTAAAAAGTATAGCACACCATTTTCTAAGTTCCTGAAATATATGAAACCATATCCTAAAATGGAGATTCATCTGCATATGACTTAAACCTTATTTCTCATAACACAATCATAGGAGTCCTAACTTCCTATTAGAACCAAAATCCTACATTACCTGTTATGGGTAGACATCACACACAAATTGCCGTTAAGGCTCAAATACAAATAGATTATCACAATCACATCATCAGTACACGTCAATCACAAACAGTCACATGATATTATATATTCAAATACAATAAACATATATATATATATATATATAATTGCTTTATGGTATCAAGTTCAATTCTATGCTTTCTTAATTGTTTGTCGAAAATTTCTTATCCAACTCTCAAATCAATCTCATATTCTTCTCAATTGTTAGTTGAAAATTTCCCATCCGGCTTTCATGTCAATTCTATATTCTTTACAATGATTTATCGGGAATTCTCCATCTGACTTCTACACTATTTATCATCATTCATAATTTCCTAACATCTTATAAAACTCAATTCACAATATAGTAAATTTGCTAAAGTTTTATTCTAGTCACATCACCAGTTTCAATATAAACCTGTGTGCATAACTACGGATAAACAAAGCATATAACATAATCATAATATAATCTATTACAATAAACCAATCAATATCTAATATCCATAAGAGAACTTAACTCTTATATCATAATGATCTATAAGACTATTACTGTAAGATCATTAATCTATCCCTGAATAAAATCAAGCCTAGTGCAACACACTATTAATATCATAACATGTAAGTGTCATAGATACTGAATCGCAATCATGCTTTCATTGTCTACTCTGATCCACTAGCCTTTGTTCAAGTTCCATCAATAATCATGACTACCATAATCATACTTTCCAGGCATAGGCTATTATATTCACACAAACAAACATTTATACTTATATCAAGAATGATCATTCCTATTAATCATATCTAACTTCAAGAGAAAATCAATCCTAATTTATCAATAGGAAGAATATAATTTACAATATCTAACTTAAAAATAAAATAGTAATGAGATATATACTCACATGATGAAATCCACCTATTTCATTTACTATAAAGCATCCGAGTTCAACTTTGCTCTCTTTTTCGTTGCACTCACTTGCACGCGGTTTCTTCTCCTGGCCTGGGTTGCGATCACTGGAGTTTGCAAAAAGAAAAAAGAGAAACGGAACAACAACGCCAACAGTAACCATGACGCACGATGTTTTGCCAAAAATAAGATGATGTGCGTGAAAATGGGAACAGAATGTTGCACTAAGTTCCTGGCGGAACAGAAGCTGACAGTTGAACTCAAAGACAGAAGAACCAAAGGTCACAAGGTGAAGAATCACCCGCTATATTGGTGCCATAAACGCTGACGGATAGCAGTTTTTGGCAACGATGCAAGCGTCACGCAGCTAAACCCCAGAAAGAACGAGGCAGTAGAGAGAAAAAGGAAAGAACCTGTGTGTTTAGAATAAGAAAGAAAGCTAGAAAAATAAAATAAAACAAAGACAGTGGTTGAAGTCGGTGATAGAGTGGAAACTGCTGGAAATTCTTAAAAAAAAATAAAAAGGAAATTGGTAGAAGTTTGGGGAGAAAGGAATGGCGGTGGTGATGAGAGAGAGCTGATGGTTTTCCCTTTTGAAGGGCGTGATGAAAATATATATATATATAAGGGGAGGGGAGAACAGCCAAAGGAGAGAGAATTTAGAAGCACATATACGGAAACCATAATCAGACAGCACACATTAGAGAGAGGGAGACATGCAAACCAAAGGGAAAAAGAGAGGCTATCCAAACACGTGTATGCATAAAGAGGGAGAGAAAAGCATATTTTTAAATATAATAATATATATTTGTAATAATGTAATATATTTAAAAGTCCCTTCAAAATCAATTTAAACCTTTACAATTCTTAAATAATCTATCAAACACTAATAAATTATTTTTATAAATTTATACACTCTTGCTTACTAGAATTAATTTCTCAATTTATGAGAAATTTTCTTATAAAATTATTTTAATTCAATTTCATCTCATCGATATTATATTTCAACATCCTAAAACCTTTAATTTGAAAAATAAATTTAAAACTGATATTAACTAATTAAAAATAATTATTCACAAATATTGAAATTTATGACACTAAGTAGTAAATTGGGGTATGACAGTTATATAGGTACGAAGGAGAATTAGAGTGAATTATCAAGATATCCCTCCCCCTTTAAAAACCTAATACTAGCCCTAAAAGCCTCATTCTCCTTATTCAAACCCTAATCTCACTCTCTTCCTCATCCTCTTTCTCCTTCTTCTTCTTTTCTTCTCTAATCAAGCAAAAAAGAAAGTAAACCTCCTTCAATTCTTCATACAACCAAGGTAAGAAGGATTTGGGGAGATTCAAGTGTTTAAGCAAAAAAGAAGGATTTTGAACCCTAACTTCAAATTTGATGATTTTGAATGTTTAAGAACAAATAAACTTCAATTAAATCTTCCTTACATTTTCTTTAAGCTAGAAGAGTAAGTATTTTAATTATACCAACCTTAGATTATATGATTTTGCTTATTTAAGTTAAACTTTAGGTTTTTCTTTATATATGAATAAAACTTATGGAATTGATGTCATGAGTTAATGATTAAAGTGAAATTATGATGTACTTTGTTGATTTAGAGTAGTTATTATGCATTTTAAAGGTTTAAATGAGGTTTAGTATGAAATAAATGAAGATTGAAAGCCATTCTTGGCATAAAAGCAATGAAAATGTAGAAAATTCAACAATACATGAAGAAATACTTGACTATATAATTAACTACATTAGTCAAGAGTATTTCTTTGACCTATTATAATTAATCATATAGTCGACTACCAACAAGCAAAGCTACTCTTGAGATGTTAGTAGTTGATTACCAGCTAGAAGGATTGCCCTTTAGTCACTAGTAATCAACTATAATGGGAAGAGTTGCTCTTTAAACCCTTATACTTAACTATATAATCGATTGTTAGTGTTAGGATTTGCCTCTAGACACTAGTGATTGAGTATATAGCCAACTATTATCCTATTTTACTACCAAATCATATATTTCATGACATTAACTAGTAATTACTATCTAATTCATATAGGATGACAACAAATGAATCAAATTATCTATGATGGGAGTAAATTGAGTAACTACAACATGCTTATGACTACAAAGGTGATAAAGTTTCATGAATAAGATTCAATATGCCTAGTACTTAAAGAATTTAGGATCTTATAAATTATTTGGTAAAGATAAGCCTCATATGATCTTGTTTGCTTATTTATACATACATATAAGCACTAATGCTTGCATTGTGAATTAACTTGAAATAAAGGTTAAGAATTTCTTGTTATGTATGTTCAAGTTTTTGGAAAGACTATGAATAAAGCATGTGAATATTGGTATTGAAATATAGTGATTGAAGTGCTTGTTGAGGCATTTATGTTATTTTGATAAAGTTATATATTTTGATAATGTTAAAGAAGATGATGATAATGATGATGATGAGAATGGTGATTATGATAATAAAAGGGGTGTGTGTGTGTGTATTATAGTTTTTTGTATTGAATTTATGTGCTTATTTTTTATAGGATAAGGCTGACGCTAAAAGGACATGGTGGGATTTATGAAGGATAAGGTTAAAGAGAGTCACATTTATTATTATCAATTGATATTATTATCATGTCATGACTTAATTATGAGGTTATACAATAATAATAATAATTATAATTACCTTATAATAAAATTTCTCTTATATATAAGATTGAGGTTGAACAAAAGAAAGAGAAAAAAATAAGTGATGAATGTTGACTACAACTTGTTGTAGTGTGTATATATATTTATTTTCTTAATAAACAAGCCATTCTTTAAAAAATTTTCCTTTTTTTATCCTTGGTGAAGATGTGGGAATATGGATATTCGATAAGGTGGTTCCTAAGTATTTCTCATAATTTATATGCATACATATATATATATATATATATATATATATATATATATATATATATATATATATATATATATATATATATATATATATATATATATAAGTGCAAAGCATGATTGCATATGCATGTTTATAACATATATGCTTTAGGCAAGGTTGGTAGGAAGTTGCTCGTAACAACTCCTTACATTAGTCAAGTTCCTTGAAGGTGGGATGTGAAGGTAAATCCTATTTAAAATTTATTGTACTTAATTTATATAAACTAAATGTATTTTTTTTAAGTAAACACACTCTTATTTTATAAATTTTTGATATTTTTTAAATCTTTATAAAACTCTCCCATAAAATATCTTTCTTTCCTTATTGAATTTCAAATCTCTAACCTTGAATCCTATTTCTTATCCTTTCTCTATTTTGTTCTCTCCTTTTCTTAACTCTTTTATTCCTCCATTGACTTTAATGGGTCATTATCATATATCATCAATAATAACAATCATTTTCCATTTGTCAATTATAGATCCTCTTTATACTATACCTTTATTTGATTGTAATGCTACTCTAACATGGTCATTGGTCTAACACTCCTTTGAGGCATGATCTGAGTTCAATGACATGCATTATTCTATGATTAGAAACTAGCTTGCAATAGTCCACAATGGGGTTGTTCTACCTTCATCCCAATTATGGCTTTAAAGAGCTTTATAAGGCATTTATCCCCTTTAGTTATAGCCAACATTGTTCAGAATGTTTCCTTTCTTTTAACAATTAAAATTTGCTTTGCTTTTGTAAGAATGTAACTGGTTATTTTACCATATTTCCAGTTACAAATAACCTAATTTAATGGGTAGCTAGAAGGCATGGCTTTCTTATTCTGACCTAAAAATGTTAGATATATGCCAATCTATAATTTAAGGCACTTGAAGTGTTATCAACTATATGGTAGGGCCTAATATTTTATTATAGAAATCAATGATAAGCAATATGTGTGCCAAAATTCAAAACCTAATTAGTACAAGTTTTTCAATTGATTTAGTATTTTCTTATTTTGATAAGGTTTTAGAAGTGGAATACCCTAAATTAATAGGAATTGGTACAAGGCTTCTTTTTTTGAAATGTAATATGATTAGGATTGACTTTAATGTGACTTAAGATTAAAATTATATCTCCTAGTTCTCTTATTTAGAAATTTGACCAATGTAGCTATGTATATTATATAGTTGGTTTTAACTACGAGTTAAAGATTAGTTAATTTAAAGTTATTATTGCCTTATGGTCTCATCTTATGGAAAGAAGTTTAGCATTTTAGGTAAAATAACTCCTATATGAAGGTCACTCATAAATCTAAAAATGGCATCTTTAGGATTCTTAGGATTTTAAAAGAGTGGAAGCTTCATTATAGCATCTTGGAACTTGAAAGGAATATGAGGAACTTCAATTGCATAAAAAAAAAAAGATAATAAGCTCAAGGCATTTAGAATTATGAGTGAATATTCTAGTTTAACTTATAATTACATTGTTTTCCTTTATATATATGAATTTGAATTGAATTTGTTCCTAAGTATGAACTCTTATTCTAATGTGAAATTATTTTACTATAAGTGTTTTTTTATTCTATGATTTATATGATTACTATTAGTTTTTTGTTTTGCCTTAAATTTAGATTTATGATATTGTGAAAGTTTATAAGTTTTAAATATTGATTTTGTAATTCTATATATGAATGTTTTGATATGTAGAAATGGTTTGAAACTTCAAATGTTTGATTAGTATTGATTTGAAGGGTAGTGTTTTGGTATTTTAAAGAAAGTTGAATGGTTTTCTTGTATATAAGGATAATGTGACCATTTGAATTGGATTTGTAAAATGAATTGAGATATTATAAATCCTTGAAAGTTTTTCCTTGGAAAACCTAAGTGCATTTGGAATTTTGTTTGTCATGGCTATTATGGAAGGCATATAGGAGGATTTCTATATAGAGTGATAAAAGGAAGTTTTGTTGCATACTAGTACTTCTAATTAGGGTTATGGGTTTAACTATAACCTTAGGAAATAATTTTACCATTCATAGTTCTAACTTTTGAATAGGCTCAGGAATTTGTTCTTGACCTTAGAAAGGGATTTGATTGTTCACACTTCTAATTTCAATGTGGTAGTCTATGTTAAAATCTCATAGGATCCTATTTGTTGAGTTATTTGTATTGTTGCTACATTAATTGTTCATATTTTCATTAATCTTATGCTTTCATAAATGATTGTGTTTTATGTGAATTTGGATGAATTTGCAAACTTTTAAATATATTGAATTAGTTATGATATGATACTTGTATTTAAATTGTATATTCAACTAGTTTTTATATTTATTATTTGTCTTGTTTTTGAAAAAGTCTGATTTCTTTGGTTTTAATAAACTATATTATCAAATCATGGACTTAATTAATATATCCACTTTTTGAGTTCAAGTGACTCACTCATACCACTTTCTAATTCTAGGTCTTAAAAGATAAACTAAAGTCTTTGAAATCATTTTAGGGTTTATTGTGCTATGGTGAGTAATTGGACATTGAAATAGGAACATTTATATCTATACATTTTATGTTGTATGGTTGTTCTTAATGCATATTCTATATTATGTTTATACATTGGATTTAATGTTAAGCAATTAGCTTTTTTTTAATTATGTTACATTGCATCATATTGAATCTTGCATCATTCATAGGCTAAGCTAAACCAATATGTTACACCAGTCACATGCCTAAAATCAAGGCATGACGATAATAAAAGCAAAAATAAAGATTAATAGTATTAGTTCTAAAATTTTAAAAATACAATAGTTATCACATTTATAAATAAAAAAATAAATATTATATTTATTTCATAAAAAATTATATTATTTTAGGCACTTGTCAATTATTAATAAAATTGAATATATAACGATTAAAAATATTAAATAAGTATAAATATCAAATTTAAAATTTATTAATCTTCCTCAAGTGGCTTACATATATGCCTAAACCCCTGCATGCCTTGGATGCCTGATATGAACATGTACAAAAAGTATTTTTAATCTAAACGTAACATTGAAACTTTATTTGGATGTAGTGAGAAAAGGTATGAGAAGAAAATATATGGAATAAAAAAATGAAAAGAAAATATATGAAAATGTATTTTTTTCACTTTGGATGCATAGAAAATAAGTATAAAGAAAATGATAGAAATATTATTTTTTTATTCGATTTAAATGAAAAGTAAAAAATAATAATGGAAGTAATTTATTGAATGACAAAATTATTACCATTACATGTCAACAAAGTTATTCAATAAATTCTAGAAAAGATTAATTTTGTGATTATTAAGTTTTTTCTATACCTATTAAGTGGAAAAATATTTTATTAATTTTTGAGTTACTTTTTTTAACCTTTTCTTTTTCATACCAAGTCTTTTATAATATTCAAACACAAAAAAAAATTATTTTCAACTTTTTCTCTTTTTATTTTTTTTAACTTTTTTCTTTTCATACCAAGTTTTAATATTATTTTTTTTACATTTTTGTAATAAAGGAAATTGTCTTTTAAAATTTAATATTCATTCAATTATGTTGTTAATATATCTTATTTTTTAAGATAAAAATATAAACAATAATTATCAAAATATAAATAAAAGTAATATTAAAATTTAAATGTGATATGTAGGCATAAAAATAAATTAAATCGAGTCAAACCTTTATATAAATAGGCTAGATTTGTTTTTAAATTATTTTTGGTCTAAAACTAATTTGTAATTTGTTTTTATACCAAAATTTTGACTTAATTGAACTTTTTCATAAAATTTAAAAACTTTGGCCTAATTTGTTAGCCTATTCAGGATAGCTATTGGAATTTAAAAAATTCATTGATAGGCTTATAAACCTAAGTATATAAGCCTAAAATAACCTTTTAGAAAAAGTGAGTATGAATCAAGTTAGATTTTAATAGAAATAGATCACATCTATTTCAAAATTTTCTAATCTAAAACTGGCTTGCAATTTATTTATAAGCTAAAATCTCAATCTAACTTAATTTGTTTATAAAATTTAAGAAGTGTGACTTAACTTGTTTTCTTATTTAAACATAATTATTAGAATTTAAAAAATTTATTGATGAGTTTATAAACTTAAGTATATATGCCAAAAATAACTTCATTAGCAAAAAAATTAGAATATTAATTTTATTAAATAAATAAGGTGTGAAATAAAGGGTGTGTTTGGATGTATTTTTATTTTTGTATTTTCAAAAATTATTCTCACAAGTGTTTTTAAGAGTTATCTTCTTATTTTCAAAAACTATTTTCAAATTAAAGAAAAATAAAGAATGAAGAGTGGTCAATGTTTCAAATAAAGAAATATTTTATTTAATTACAAAATTAACATCAAGAATAAGAGAACAAATTAAAAAATCTATAAGCTATTTCTATTTTTATATTTTTAAATTGCACATTTGAAATTATAGTTTTTAAAAATAGATTCTAAAATCATGTTATCAAACAGGTTTTCCTATTTTTCAAAAAACTATTTTTAAAAATAGTAAACAAACAAATTTGACGTGTTTTATCTAATTTTTTAGAATTCATAATAATTCAATATAATGAGCCATAATCATATTTATATAAAATAAAAATATTAAATAATACAATAATATAAATTCTATTTATTAAATTAAAAACATTGGGAAGACCAAAAGTTAAAGAAGGAGAAGAAGATGTAATATTAAAAAAAATATACTAATTATAATGCAACAATGTTATATATTTTATTTAGAATTAAGTAATAAGTTAAGTAGGCCAATAGGTTGGCCTATTATACAATTCATTAAGTCAAGCTTAAAGTAAAAAAGACTAAGTATATTTAATAAATAGATTAATATATTGACAGAGGCTCAATTTATTTAAGTAAATAAACAAGTTATATCAAACTTTTATCTTTTGTTTAGATATAGAGAATAAAAAACTGTGGAAATAAAATATGTAAAACAAGAGAGGTATAAAAAAATATATAAAAAATAATTTTTTATTTATTATTTGGATGTATAAAAAATAAGTAGAAAGGAAATGGTAAAAATATTACTTTTTTACTTAATTTAATTGAAAAGTATATAATGCAAAAAATATTTTATTAAATAACAAAATTATTCCTATCAAGTGTTGCCTAGTTAGTTCTCCAAAAAAGCAATGTTAACATTATAAAAAATTTTATTCTCTTTTACGCTTATTCGATAGGAAAAAAAATTTGTTGATTCATAACGTACTTTTTCAATTTTTTTATAGTGTACAAATACTAACAATTTTATTTTTATTTATTTTTCTTTCTTCATGCATTACTTCCGCATTTTATAAATCCAAGGAAAGGGTAAATAAGCCAAACCACACAAAGTAAACTGAAAAGTGTTTTCGCGGATGCAACTAGACCCACTCTTTGGAATTTCTTTCTTTTTGTTTTTACGCACAGCGAGCAGACAGTAGTTGACCTAGAAAGCATATGTTGGGTCTACTGCCGTCAAAATTGCATAATCTTCGCTTGGAATTATAACAAACAGGAGGTGTGATGAAAGAAAAATATCACAAGAAAATGGATTTCACCAGAGATTTGCCTGAAGAGTGTGTTTCCCGGATAATATCTTTTACATCCCCGAAGGATGCTTCAAGAACATCTCTTGTTTCTTCTGCTTTCAAAGTTGCTGCAGATTCAGATGCTGTGTGGGGAAGATTTCTGCCATCGGATCTTGAAGACATAATTTCCCAATCTTCATCCCCAACTCTGAATTCATTGCCGAAGAAGCAACTTTACTTTCATCTTTGTGATCATCCTGTTCTTGTAGCCAACAACACCATGGTAAGTTCTGAGCTCAGCTTAATTTACAATTCCAGAAAAAGAACAAGCAAATTATTTTTTTCGAAGGAATTAGTACCATTTTGCTATAATCGAGTATAGATTTATTATTGAGACCCAATTGAGGCAAAGCTGTAGAATGATTTTGGATTATCTTGATTATATTCCTAGAATAATTAATTCTGAGTTTAATTGATTTTGGGTAATTAATTTGAAAAGAAATTATTTTTTTATATTTGAAATATTAGTTAGTAATTAATTTTATTAGGAGTATAATTGACGGAGTCCGCTAGAATCTGATATCCAAAAGAAATACCCATGAGCCCCGAATGCCATTTGAGGAAAAAAAATTAGGTCTTTGTAGTATTAACTTAAATTCCCAACTTTTGAATACTTGAATTTTTTTTTTTTTCATTTTATGATTGATCTAGTCTTCAAGGAGTTAGGCTCACTTTCTTAGAAAGTAAATTCTTGCAAGAAAGGAACTTAGATAATAAATTTTCTTGTAAATCTTTCAGGAAGATCTCATAATTATTTAATTCATTGAGAAAATTAAAATTATTGCATAAAATTGTTTATGTGTAGGATAAGGTACTTTATAAGTTTCTATCAAATAAACGATCCCTAATTCTACCTTCCAATTAGTGCTTTCTGTTTTCCTCAAAGTGGCCGGAGGGAATTAATTTCTTTACTGCTTTGAGTTGTAAGTGAAACTAGATGTTGGGAAAATTGACAATGCAAAAGTGATGTGATTGGTATAGTACAAAATTAAAGAAGCATAAAATTGGTAAAGCCCATATAATTTAACATCCATAACTTCTAGTTCATTAAATGGGTAAAAATGATAAACAAATTTATTAAAAAGAAATCAAAGGTAAAGATTATAATGTATTTGATCATTTTGAAATTTACACTTTAAATATATCTAAAATATCTTAATTTTCTTTTAATTAGTGATGCATATTCTTACAAATGGCATATATTCTTTACTCAATACCAATTATCTTATCAAAAGAGTAGGAGTTAAATATAGGATTCTAAGTAAATCCCGTGAGAGTTTTAAATACAAACTCTTACACTTCATATATTAATTTTTTGACAAATTGTTTATACCTAAATACAACATATTTATAGGTCTTAAAAGCTTGGTAAAACAAAAGAATCCTAAGTTAAATCTTAACTATCTTCACTTTAACACAAATTCCATCATTAAAAGTTTTCAAGTTTTAAATTTTGTATTATTTTCTCTAAAAACCACAAACATTTTCAAAACTCTACTACCAATGTTACATAAGCATTTTATATATATATCAAATTTACTTCACTTTCTTTACAAAGAGTTATCCAAATGAAATCATCAAAAATATAAAATAAAACTATTGTTCAAACAAAATTCAAAATTAATAAACTTCAAAACAAGTATGTGTCAAAACTTCTTTAATTAATTTGAATGTAATAGCAAAACTAACCAAATCATCTAAATGAATAGTACTCAAATATGGTAGAATTGAGCTTTGATACCACTTTGGAAAATTAACGATGCAAAAGCAATGCATTGATTAGCAAATCACATATAATTTGATGTGATTTGATTTTTATCCTACCTCAAATGAAAATATGAAACAAAATTTAGCAAAGAATGAATCAAAGAGAAAGTTTATAAAATGTTTGACCATTCTTAAACTTATATTTTAACAACAATAACAAAAAAGCCTTATCCCACTAAGCGAGATCGATTACATGGATCACACGATATTATTAAACTCTATTTGAAACTAGATTTTGAGGAATATTATTCACTAAAAAATTATTTTTTATAATTTCCTTAAGTATCTTTCTTGACTTCCTTTTGCATTTTTTCACAAGGTTAAAGACCATGTAATATACTCTTCTCATTAGTATATCTAATGGTCTTCTTTGTATATATCCAAATTATTTTAACCGATTTTTTATCATCTTTCTCTCAATAGGTGCAATGCTAATATTCCCTCGTATGCATTCATTCTATATCTTTTTTTTTCTTGTAAGGTCACATGTTCATTTTAATATTCTCATTTCTGTTATCCATAATTTTACTCTTGTTATCCCTTCAAAGCTAACATTCACTACCATAAAATATTACTAGTCATATTACAGTTCGATAAAACTTCCTTTTAAGTTTGGTAAGTATTTTGTGGTCATAAATAACTTTTAATGTCTTTTTTCATTTTAACTATCCAACTTGTATCATATGTGTGACATCTCCATTAATTTTTTCATTATTTTGTAATATTAATCCCAAATATTTAAATTTAGACACTTGTAGTATGATATGCTTTCCAATTCTTACCTCCAAATTATTTTTATCCTACTTCTTGTTAAATTTGTAATGTATATACTCTATCTTGTTCTTACTCAAGAAAAAAATCCTTTGATTTTAATGCTTTCCTCCAAAGTTCAAGTTTAAAATTAATCTCTTCTCTTGATTCCTCAATTAAAATTATATTATTTGCAAATAACATACATTTAAGGATAGTCTTTTGTATGTCTTTAGTAAAAACATTCAAGAATAAGTTAAACAAGTACCAACTCAAGGTTAAATTCTGATATAGAACTATCTTTATAGAAAAATTCTTTGTCTCGCTTACAAGAGTTTTTATACTTATAGTTACTCCATCATACATGTTTTGTATAGTTTTGTATAGTTTGGATATATGCTACATGAATTCCTTTCTTTTCCAAGACCTTCCACAATACTTCTCCTAATACTCTATCATAGACTTTTGCTAAGTCAATGAAAACCATATGTGAGTCTCTATCTTTACTCTGATACCTTTCCATCAATCCCTGAGGAAGATAAATAGTCTCTATTGTAGACCTTCTTTGCATAAATCTAAATTAATTCTCTACGATCCTAGTTTCATCTCTTAATTTGTGCTCAATCACTTTTTTTTTCCATAATTTCATAGTGTGATTTATAAGTTTTATCCCTTTACACAGTTCTGGATATCTCCTTCATTCTTTTATAAGCACCAAATGCTCCTCATCCACTTATCTAGCATTTTCTTAGATTTTAAAATTTTATTAAATAGCTTAATGAGTCAAAAGATACTCTACTCTCCTAAACATTTTCAAACTTCAATAAGAATACCATTAGGACCAATAACTTTATCATTATCTATCCTCTTAAAAGCTTCTTTTACCTCCCTAACTTAAATCTTACGATAGTAAATTAAATTTTATTCATTCTCTTAGATTTCTAATCTTTCTATATTCCTAATTGATCCTTGCCTATTATTGAAAAGTTTATAAAAGTACTTTTCCCATCTCTCTTTAATATTTCATCTATGAGCAGAACTTATCGTTTTTCATTCTTAATATACCTTACTTGATCCAAATCTCTTGATTTCCTTTCCCTACTCTTAGCAAGCTTATAAACGTTTCATTCTTCCTTTTTGGTCCTTAAATTTCATTAAAACTTATCAAAAACTTTAGATCGTGTCTCTCCTACTGCCTTCTTGGTCTCATTTCTAATCATCTAATACCTTTCTTAATTTTTATCATTGTTGCATATATGTAAGGCCTTAAAACAATCTTTTTTTATTTTGACCTTTTTCTACATATTTTCATTCCACCACTAAGATTCTTTATCTCTTGATCCAAAATTTTGTGATTCACCCAAGAATCACAAGATTACTTTATCAACCATCCTAACCCTTTTAGTCATCTCATTTCAAATATGGTTTGCATTCCCTGCACTTTTTTTTACTTCCCAATTGCTTTTCTCCAATAATATTCTCTTAAAAGTCATTTGTTTCTTACCTTTAAGCTACCACTACTTGATTTTGGGATTTATAATTTGTCGTCTTTTCTAGTTACAAGTATTAAAATAAACATCAAGGACTAAAACCCTATGTTATGTAATAAGACTCTCTCCTAGAATCACTTTGCAATTTTTACAAACTCTTCTATTTGCTCTTCTTACTAAAAAAAAAAATTAATTTACGACCTTAAGGTTTCACTCTTGTACATGATTAGCTCCTCTTGCTTCTTGAAATAAACATTCATAATTTTGAAATCATATGCTATTGAAAAATCAAAAATAGATTATCACTCCTAATTTAATTTTCTAAAATTAGATCTTCCATAAGCTCCTAAAAGTTGTCTTGCCTCACTACCAGTGTGTCCATTTAGATTCCATCTCACGAGAATATTTTCTTCTTATAGAATTCCTTCAACCAAACCCTCAAGGTCTTCTCAAAATTGCTCCTTCAAATATACCTATGATCCTACTTGTAGTACATAAATGCTAATGATATTTATAGTCTCTTATGCAACCATTAATCTTAATAATAAAATCCTATCCTCAATCGTTTTTACATCCATCACATTTTTTTTCAATTCTTATCTACAATAATATCAACTCCATTCTTTCCTCTAACTTTCCTTATGTACCATGATTTAAATCCCATAGTGTTTAGTTCCTTATTTCTTTCTCCAACCTATTTAGTTTTTTGAAAATACATGATATTAATCCTTCTTCAAATTATGGTATCCATAATCTCTAAAGATTTACCAATTAACATACTGATATTTTAAGTACTAAATCTATTTATGCTCTCCTGGACTTGTTTTTTTACCCACATCTGTCCAAAAAATATAAGGACTTTTGTTCATTTAACACTACATTAGGATGCTAATGCAGTGACTTTAGCTCATGTCATACTATGCTCGAGTTATACAATGTTACTTCTAGGTAATGACCTAACATTAGTACAGTTAAATAGTCATGTATGATTCATAATTAGGGTTTTGACAAAGTTTTACATTGACTATTGATGCCCTAACATAACTCAAAAAGAGAGAAATACTCCTACTTGGGTTACAAGCTAGTGTAACCTAACTCGGCAATTTTAAACCCACACCTCGATACATTTAAAATATACATTGCCTATGAGTTATAACTACAAAGGGGTTATGATTCTACAAAGAGGATTATAACACATATATGGATAATTAAATTAACACCCCAAATACACTTTACCTATAACCACCCAAATACACAAATAGGATCATAATACATAACTCTCTCATCTCATATATTGCTCTCGTCGATAAATTGTTTATACCTAAATATAAGATATTTATATGCCTTGGAGACTTGCTAAAATAAAATAATCTTGATTTAAAATAGAAAATAATTATAAATTAATAATAATCATAATTTAAATAGGAAAATAATCAAAAATAGGAAATAATACCAAATTAGTAATTATTAGAATTTAAGTTAAATTTTAACTTTGCATAGCTAACTTAATCATGTAGCTTGCTACAATTATACCGAGGAAGTTAAAAAGAGAAATTTTAGGGAACAATAAAATATAATTTATTAGATATTTGAATGAAAATATTCCAAATCTTAGAGATTTATATGTAATTTTTTAAAAAAATTAAAAACACACTTTACCTATATATCTTATGATCCTATTTGCAACTTGTACACTTGTGGTTTAAATGTCAAAAAAAGTCATATGTAGTTTACTTTATTAACACTTTATCCACCTATGATGTTCTATCTAAAAGTGACAAAAATTATTGTGTGCAAGTCACATACTCCTTTATTTATCCTAAATTGATTTGATTTTATTCTAATTTATCCCTAATTTCATCCCCTGTACCTAGTTTAATTTTATGAGATTATGATGTTTGAATTTGAGATTAGGAAAGCAATGGAGAAATATATTATATAAATTGGATATTTAGAACTCCATTTCAATTCAGCTGAGGAGGAAGTAGGGCACATAAAAGGCATTTGTTAGATTTTCATTTTTCAATGGAAGGAACAATTGTAGATGGATAAAGTGTTAGTATTACAAATCATATGCAACTTTTTTTTTTAACACTTTAAATCATTTGTGAGCAAGTTGCGATGATACTATATACATGAATAAAGTATATTTTTTTCTTAAAATATAATAATAAAAATATTAATTTTTTTTTTAATTTTCTAACTCCCATATTCACCCAAAGCTTAGCCATGCTTCGCCAGCACCAATGAACCAGATATTCGATCAAAATTAAGGGATTAGCCTACAGCACTACGTCGTATTACAAGAGTCAGTTACAATACCATTTAATTCAAGTTCTTACAATTTTGTTCACATGTGTAGGTAGGGTGAGAGAGTTGCATCAACGTAAGCCTTACATCCGACTCACATTTGAAAACAATGTGAGATGGATTTTGTTTGCAATAAATTAATATATATATATATATATATATATATATATATATATATATATGAAATCAATTGAAAATTGAATTTTGAAAACAAAATGATGGATATAATATTGAAACAAGTACGTTGATCTTCAAGCTAAACTTTCCTGTGTACAGTATTTCTTATATCCATTGAAGGCAATTGAAAGTAAAATTCTTCATAGTAATAATAATTTTATCAGGTAAAATTTATTGAACAAGAATAGACTTATAATAAAAGAAAAAAATCATTTTTATCATTCAAGAAAAAAGACTCAGACCTTAAAAATAAATCTTTACAAATTCTGTTCATATTTACAGAATTAATTATGACTTGTATCTCAAAGAAAAAAAGTCTAAAAATTCCTTCTCACAAATAATTAAAAAAAATTGTGCGCCCAACAAATCAAATGAAATAAAAATTATTCATAATCTAAAGATTGGTATTCGCATGGAACAGAGTTTTCCTTGGAGAGGGAGAGTGGCAAAAAATGCTATATGATTGGTGCAAGAGGGCTTTCAATCATTTGGGGAGACACACGTAGTTATTGGAAATGGACCTCCGCACGGGACTCCAGGTATTTTTGCTTGCCCCCGCTTTTCGCTGCATCTTCTTCTTTCAAGGGATAATAGTACAGAAAAGTTAGATTTATTAAGAAGTTGAATATTTTATTTATTGAATTATTTTTATTGTAAAAAATTTATATTTTTTATTTTTTTATTTTAAAAATTAAGTAAATATTATTTAATGGTACAAATATTCAACTTCCAACATTACCCTTTTTCAAGATATATATTTTTAGTAAATGATCATGGATAATTATTTTAATAATTAAAATGTTAATAAATTTCTTCCCTTTTAATAAGTATTATATTTAGGATTCCAATATCTCTCCATTAATATTTTCAAGATAGTGATAACTTATAGGGCCTCAGTTTATCACACCAGTTTTAACCTTATATAATGAATGAGAATTAAATTATATATATATATAATTTTAAAAAAATTTACGATACTTATACTTTGAGTAATATTTAGAGCATAGTGATTAGCTAATAAAGAAAAGATACAAGTATGAACTAATTGTTACCAAAATTCATTTGAATAATAAGAAACCGCCGGCATAATCCATTTATAAAATAACCACCTCCACAATTTGTCTTCTCTATTCTCACCATTTTTCTCCCAAAATGTAACATTTTTATATTCACCAGTTTTGAGATCTAAGATGAATAACAAAATTAATTATATGAATGATTGATATTAAATGATGATTGTGTTCCTCCTAATTTTGAAATTTCATATTAAATTTCAACGTAAATGAATAATGATTGTGGCCTTTTTCATTGAGTAAATGTAAAAAAATTTTAACATCTTATGGCTTATCCATAGAACCACAAAGAGAGAAGATGATGATTTACTGAATTTGTAACCATTCTACACTATTGAATTTTTAAATTCATCGTGAGATTGTAAAAATGCATTTTATTGGCAAATGAAATAAAACTTCCAAGAGATCTCGTCAATTCATTGAATTTGGGCAATGAAAGAGAGAGAGAGAAAAAATGGCAGAGGAAGGCTTTAATTAGCGAGTATGTTGAAAATTAAACCAATTAATGCCGTAGAACAATTCAAATTAAAATTTTAATCAATATTAATGATATTTTGCCATGTAATCTATAGTACCATGTACTTTAATTTTGTATCCTAGCGTCATTGAATTATACATAATTTTAGCTAAATACATGAATGGAAAAAGTAAAATATGAAAATTGTTTGTTTTATGTTTATTTTGATAGAAAGCATTTTTACAAAATGTAATTATAAAATATTAAGAAAGAAGAAAATATTTTATTTATTTAATATTAAATAAAATGAGTTTGGAAAAAGTAAGTTCCCTTCTTTTAAAGAAAAATTTGCTTTAATTCACTATTATAATTCTAAGTATTATTTTTTTATATCATAAATATAAATATCATATCATCCATTTATTAATATATATATATATAAATGATATTTTTTATGAAAAATATTTTCTAATGAAATAAACAGAGCTTAAGTATCATTCATGATCAAGCGAGCTAATTATAACCCAAACTATTGTTATTGAAGGCTAGCAACTAAATTACATTTGTCTTATAGGTTTCCTGAAGTAGCAGAGCTCATATATGTATGGTGGCTTGAAATCAAGGGAAGTATTGAGACAAGACTATTGTCCCCAAATACAAGATATGCAGTTTTTTTTCTGTATAAGTTTGGAAGAAAAAGTGGATTTCAAGAGAGATATATGGAACTAAGTGTAAATTATGAAGGAAATGAAAATGGATCTGTGAAAAGATTGCTCTTAGACACCACAGAAGAAAGTGATGAAGGACCTAAACAAAGAGAAGATGGGTGGATAGAGATTGAAATGGGAGAGTTCTTCAACGAATTTGGAGACGACGGATCTGTGCTTTGTAGACTGTGGGATTTTCATCCAGGCATTACTAAATCTGGCCTTGTTGTCGGAGGCATTGAGTTTAGGCCAAAAGATAGTGTTTAGAGATAAAAGACAACCTTCTGGCCATAAATTTGTTTTGAAAAAATAATGTGTAAAATTTATGAATATTTTGGGTATTTTCATTTTAGTTTTGTTTCAAAGACAAATTTGTAGATCAATTTAAAAGAATATTAAAGGTTTATTTTATGCTTTAGATCTTTCTAACTTTATAAATGAAATTATGTTGGGTTATTTGCTATTATTCTTATATGATCATCACCATATTACACAAAGACATCAAAAGCAAAGTCAAATTATTAATATGTATACAATTATAATATATTGAAGGCAAACTATTAAATTCGTAATTCATGCAATTACTTAATTTACACACATCATAGGAAATTGTAATAGTCTATAAGGGCAGATCATGGATGTGTGGCCGAGTGTGAGTGAGTCACGATCCAGCTACAGTTGAGACTTGCATGGAACTATTATGAATAATTTCTTGGGCCTTCACTATACTTGCTAGACAACTAAACAGAGAAATAATAAGAAATCAACTTTGGCTAATGAAATGTATCATCACAAGACTTGCATTTATAATATATTGTCCAATAAGTCTAAGCTTGAAAAGAGTAATTAAACTAACTTATGATTCTAACTTTCTTCCAAAGATAAGTTAGTTTGAATCCACGTAACACATGTTTCATAACTACTAGTCTATCACAAGATGACTATGCACCAAATTAATTCAGCTTAGCACCAATTTGTCAAATATCAAATAATAAGGAGTATAACTATTGCTAAGTCCACAAAATGGAATGATCCCTTAGGAAAGGGGCATCCTACTTATTATGATAGAGGTGGTAATAATGCATTTACTTGGGTATCTAAAAAACAAAATCATGTAAGAATGAGTTCAAGGGCTTTGTGAGAAACATTTCATCTAATTTAAACAAGTATATTAGACTAAATGATTAAGTAACTTCTATGGTTCCACTTATTTTTTTGGAAGATATTTTGCATAGAAAAAATATCATTTCCTTATATATAAATAAATGAGTAAAATATGCATTTATACCTTGTAATTATAAAAAAAATAATAAGATACCTAGAATCATGATAGAAGAAATTTGTCTTCCACCAAACTCCTTATATTAAACACTAAAATACAAATTATTTTTCACTATCTTGATATTTTATAATTATATTCTTATGGAAGATATTTTCCACTAAAAACAAGCAAAGCCTAAAACTTTGCCTAAAGTTTCATTCAGGCTCCTATAAGAAAGTATTCATAACTATTATAAAATAATTAGCTTACAACACCATTTAAAGGCGTTCAACCCAACAATATTTTTGGAATTGATACCTACTTAAAGAATACAAGGAAAAAAGTTTCCAATGTCCATGATTATAACATATAATTAGCAAAAATAATTATCTTCCTTTTGACTCCTTTAATCCTTATCTATCATAACCCTAACCTTATCTCTTTACCTTATCTCCTCATAAATAAGCACACAAATCAAATGCATAAGTCACAATTACTATCACCCCTAACATTTGTCATGTGACATGCAACACAAATGCTCACAAGAAATGATGATTTCAAATCAGATTTCAATCCCACATGGTATAAGGAGATCCATTTCACTTAAACAATCATGTGTTAATCATACGCATTTAAATTAAATATATATAAAAGAGATATCTTACTTAAAAACCCTTAAATGCATGCCAAGTGTAAAATGGGCTAGGTGAATCAATTCAAACTAGGCAAAAAAATCTCTAAGTCTTACTAAATTGACTCATGAATTGATTACCTTAACATTAACTAAGATGAATTAATTTAGAGGACAATTCAATTCATACAAAAATAGTTCGATGCTTGACGAATCAATTATCTCAACATTTTAAACAAAGTAAATCAATTCAAGAATAGATTTAAACTAGATAGAAACATTTTTAATCCTTGATGAATCAATTACCTTAAGAAATTTTGCAATTTTTTTTGTGAATTTCACTATTTATCAACCAATTTTGTGGCCTCAAATACTATCCATAACATGAAATCTAATAATGAAACCACCTTAGGTTATTAAAAACAAATTATATCATCCTAATCCAATGTAATAATCACAATTCAAAGATTTCCAACATAAATTTATACTAAGTTCCTCTAAAGCCTTATTTTTACAAATATACAAAATCAAAGAATGTAAGCTAAAGTTTTAAGTACAATGCATCCCACAAATGATGGAATTTGAATTAGTGATTAAAATGGATCAAGTCTATAAATATCAAAAGCAAATATCTTAAGTTAGGGTATATCTCATCCTATCCTTTTCCAACTAAAACCAAATTAAATCTTCATAGAGGAGGAAGAAGTAATAGAAATCAAGTCATCAAATCCCTTAATGATTAAAGGTATTAAGTTTTCTTGCCTTAATGAAAAGAGAAATGAAGATGAAGCTAGGTTCTTCTTCTTGGAAAAGGACTTAAGGCTTGAAAGAGAAAATGGAATGAGAAATGTGAGGAGAGAGGAAATGTCTTTATAAAGAAAAAGGGAAAAGGAAAGGCTACTAAGAAGGATAAAATGGGAGGGGAAATATGTAACTCTCTTAACTCTCATTATCTTTTTTATTATCTTTTATTACTAATTTAGAGGTTTATAAGGTATAAATCTTATTTTGTTGTACCTTATACAACACCATCTTTTATAGTAGATGGTTGACATGTACTCCTTTTTTATTTAAAAATTAGGTTAACTAGTTAAGTGATAAAAGGAAAATTTTTAAAAGATAGTTGTGGGATAGTCTAATAATCACAAAAAGTCAAAATAAAATCAAAAAAAGGAGAAAATATCAAAAATTGGAAGATGGTATTTTTCTAATATTTACATATTTTCAATTCTTTCTTTGTTCAGAAATATGATTTCTAATATTTACATATTTTCAATTCTTTGTTTGTTCAGAAATATGATTTGCATGCATGAAGCTGCTTCTTACTGTAATTGTAAAGTTGCAGTAAAATTCAAGCTCTTTCTTCATGAATCATAACCATTCTTACTTTTCTTCTTATTCTTCGTCAAAGGTTACTAATTATCAAAGGTCACTAATTATGAAAGGTCTTAACTCTACAAGAAGGCAAAGGCCTTCAACATACTAAATGAAGCCAACCAATATAATAGAGCTAATTGCAAAGGTTCATGGTTTATCCCTATGCATTTGATTGACTAGATGATAACAACATGTTATGATGGGTTGGAGGCTTTTCCCTATATATTTGTCCTTGATATTGGTGTTCTTGATCAGTTTGGTGCATTAAGATATTAATCTCTAAGCAAATTATTCATATTAATGAATAAGAAGATATAGAAGCTTCCTACCATGCAATAATTAATAATGCATGTTGCTATTCTAGGATAAGTGAATCTAGATAGCAAATGGTTAGCTAATGCTTTAAGTCATGTTCATGCTTCACATCAAGCAAAGAATGTCAAATTTGCAAAGGCAAACATGTTAGCTATTCAAAAGCTTGTTGCGTACTTAAAGTAACATTTAGAGAAGGTGAAAGGCAAGTTAGTTAACCTTAAGGGATTATGGCCAGTGAAGACATGACATGGTGGAATTTGTTATGATCTTTAGCAAACTTTATGGAATATTTTATGTTTCTTTTATCTTTCCAATGTTATTTAGGATTGTAATATTGGTCCCTGTGTAGCTAAGATTTGAACTTATTTTGAAGTATTTGAAAATTTATGCTTGGATGATATAATTAGTAACTAGTAATAACAATGTATAAGATTGTCTTTTATACATAAGATTTTTTTGTTTGCTTATTACCATTGTATAATTTTTAATTACATCACAATATTCAAAAGATAGGAAGGTTTCCTAGGCTCTATCTAACTATTATAGATAATACTTTGTAACAAACTTAAAATTAATACGAGCAGTTTCTAGGCCGTCCCTAAGGTCAACCAAAATATAATAACTACTACTTCTAACTTTAGTCATGAAATAGAGGCCTTCCCACTTAGGCATAAACTTAAGGGTATGCAAATTCCTCATGATATGTTTACAAGCTTTAAGCACTTAATCTCGTTCCCTGGATATCTGCACCTTGACAATCTTACTACCTGCCTCGTAATGTAGTAGGTATAGACTTATAGGCTTTCTTTTCTTAATCCCTTCTTTTTTATATAGATAAGGAAAGGAACATAAGCTAATTAATACCTAAATTACAAGTTAAGTATCTAGGAAAATAAGCACCATGAAAATCATTCATAACCAAATGACTAACATCCTAAGGAGGACTACAAAAAACAAAGAAGGATGATTATTCCATATGAGCTTTATGTGCCAAAGCATCGGCCACTTGATTCGCTTCCTTAAAAACATGATTGAGTGAACCATGTATAATGGTTTTCAAAAGGGCCTTACACTAAAAAACAAGAGGTTTCAAGAGTTGATTATCATAATGATCATTAGAAACTAAGTGCACAACAACTTCATAGTCCAGTTCAACTATAAGGTAGTAAATATTTAAAGTAATAGCTAACTTGAGGCCTTCTTAAAGGCTTTATAGCTCAGCCATGATATTGATTGCATGGCTTAATCCTTTATTAAAGCTAGAAACTTAGGTACTCGAAGAGTCACAAATAACTCTAGCAATACCAGCCAAACTAGGATTCCCAGCAATTGATCCATCCATGTTTAACGTGTAAAAACTTGGTGAGAGGCATTTCCATTTAATAAATGAAAAAGACATCCTAGTTGGATGATAGGTAGCTTGAAGGCCCACATAAGCAATAGTTTTAGTAACCTAAAAAATAATGTTATGGTAAAGAGAATTAATAAGGTTGTGGCATTGGAAAGAAGATAAGCATTCATGGGCTAGCTTGTTCCTACAGCTCCATATGCACCATAAAGCAGTGTAAAATATAATAAGCCAAGGAATAGAAAGAGAGTTTGAAACGCAATAAGCAATTGTTTTTAGTTATAGCCAATTTCACAGGTTGGCTAAGAAAGATGGAACTAAGGTCCTAGGGATTCAAAGAGAAATCTATAAATTAAAAATCATACTACAATCACGAAACAAATGTAATATAGACTCTTTATGTTGATGACAAAAGTAGTAGAACGAAACTATAAGAATGCCTCTATTTTGAAGCACATAATTTACTTAAAGTCCATTCCAAAGCATAAGCTAGATGAGCATTTGGTTTTTTAGTATAACATTAAGCTTCTATAACTAACTACCGTTAAAAGAATCTAAGTGAGAAATATTACCTAAGTGCTTTTTAATTAAACTATAGGTGGAAGTTAAATAAAAGTTACCATCACAAGATAACCCCCAAAATAAGAATATCATTATGCCACTTATAAGGGTTAACAAGGATAGATTGAATAGTTTGAACAATAATATCAGGAAAAAAGGATTTTAGGATAGGCAAGTTTCATAAGCCTAGAGCTATAATCAAATCAAAAACTCAACAAGCATTTTCAAATAAGTTCAAAGGCCTAGTGAAAATCTTAGACTAGAGGACTAATGAAAAATATTTTTAGCCTAATCTAATTACAGACCTTCTTAAGGTGGAGAGAGCATTGCATTAAGTAAGAGTTTTATGACTAGATAAATTTAAGAACTTTGTTTTCCAACTAACCAACTTGGAGTTTAACTTATCAATGATATATTGGAAGGAACCATCGCGAGTATTAGAATGTAAGTGGTAACTTAAATAAGAGCCTAGACTATTAACATTCTTTAACCTAAGGATATTAGTGATATTCATTCTATAGTCCATGGGCATATTGGGAGAGAAAAAGATTTTAGATTTGCTATTGTTAACTTTTAACCCAAATAATGATGCAAAATTATCCAAGCTAGCCTGTAAAGTAACAACACTACTTGTTAAAGCAACAACTGTAAGAATTATATCATCTACAAAAAAATAGATGTAAGAAAGATAACTTATGTTTGGAGATTGTTATAGGTTACCACCAGCCCTCATTAATAGTGGATTGAATAAGAAATGCCAAATACTCCATACACATAATAAAAAGATAGAGTGAAAGAGGATTATCTTGATGTAGCCCCCCAAAAGGTTTGAAGGATTTGTTTTACCCCCATTGAAAAAGAGAGAAATAAAGGCTGAGGTAATACAAATTAAGATAAGAATTCTAAAATGAGAAGGAAACATGAACAACTTCATCATATAGTCAATAAAAGACCATTCAATACTATCAAGAGTTTTAGCAAGATCAATTTTTAAGAACATAATACCTTACTTACCCTTCTTGTGTTTAGTAAAGTGAAAAAGTTCTTATGCAATGATAATATTGTCAGTAACCTGCATGTTAGGAACAAAAGCTCTTTAAATGGGAGAGATGAGGCCTTCTAAATATGGTCTAAGCCTACCAACAATGATCTTAGAGATAGCTTTATAGATTATAGTGAAGAGACTTATAAGCTTAAAGTGAGCAATTTTCTCAAGATTTTTCATTTTAAAGATTAGTATAATAAGGGTTTCATTCAAAAATTAAGGACATATTGTTATGGTAAAAACTCCTTGAATGGTGGTGATGACAAGGTTTTTAATGTAATTCCAAAATTTTTCCAAAAAACCTTGTGTTTAAACCATCAACACTAGGAGTTTTAGAGGCTTTTTAGGTAAAAATAGCTAACCTAATTTTCCTGCTCATCAAGGATGGCTATAAGGGAGGAAACATTAGATTGAGGAAGTGGAGATGGCTAGGACATAGAGGAAAAGTTAGGAATATTATCTAGATATTAAGTCAAGGAAAAAAATGGAAAAAATGATCCTTAAACATTTTTACAAGTGAGCTTTGTTCCTTAATCCAATTGCTATTATCATTCATTAAGCAAGATATCCTATTATACCTTCAATGAAGAAAGCAAATGCACCTTATGAGTTAGAGCAAGGTTATGCAACCAATTTAGGCTGGAGGTCTTGGTCTTCAAGAGTCACATATTCATAATATGTCACCTTGTGTATTTTCTTATATAATAGATATATTCTCAATAAAACTAAGCCCAAATCTAGGATTTCTCCCATTTGGCATGCCTTAAGGTTAGTTTCAAAATTTATTACCTCTAGTCTAAGATAGCTACCTACAAATAGAAGTAATAGAAACTTTTAGTTTGATAATTGGGCTAGCATCAGTCCTTTAAGGACTCTTTGAACTTATTTTTGACAAACTAAAAATCTTCCTCATTTTTCAAAATAAGCTTATATTCTTGGCGCAATTGATTTTGAAGTTTAAGAAGGAAACTACATGACTTGGTAGCAAAGCTTGATCAATACCTTTAAGCCTAGCCAATAATTTTTTCTTTCTAAAAAAGATATTGCTAAAGATATCTTTATTTCAAATTTTTATAGCATGCTAGAAGGTAACAAAAACTTGATGAAGATTTAAATCATTTCGATCTCAACAATCTTAAACTAGCTAAGGAAAAGTAAAATGAGAATACCACATTGGCTCTACTCCAAATGGCTAGGGTAATTTGAGGGAATCAACATGATCAATATTAATAAGTATAGGGTAATGATTAAAGTAAAGCCTTGGAAGATGGAACACCAAATAATAAAGATAAAGGAATACCTATTCAAAATTTGCCTAAACTCGATCAAGGCAACATTATATGAGATTAGGAGGATTTTGTGAGTTAAACCATGTGAAAGGTGAGCTAATATAACCAAGATCAATCATGCTACAACTATCTAAACAATCCTTAAGCAATAAAACCCTATTCAAATTAAAAGGTCTTCCACCACTTTTCTCATGACTAAAAAGGACATCATTAAAGTCTATAAGAACACACCAAGGCATATTATGTAAACTAGCTACATGCTTTAGATTGTTTTAAAGAATCTTTCTTTCATGGAGATGGGGGCTACCATAAATAACAGATAAAAGTCAAGATTGATTTGTACTCCTCATCTAGATGGCATATTACCTTCCTCTCTTTTTTTTTTTTTTGATGTTTTCAATCCTGGCCTTTTCATGATTAAGGTCACTTTCCACTATGACTCTTAAAGATTGTACCATAATTTCAGTAGAGATTATAGCATCGATTCCTTACATTAATAAGAAAGGAGTTTCTTAGGTAATCTTTTTTTTAATTATGCGATATGCTTATAGCGCTAAAATACAAATGGTCTACTTAATCTTATTGATTTTCAATTATCGTGCTCATCGGAATCTATAGTATTGTCTTGTTAGTTGCCTTAACTTGCTCATTTCCTTTTGGATAGTAAAAACTAGACTTATCATGCATAATCTCATATCTTTACAACATAGCTTTCATTACTTGAATGACAAAAAGCATAATGTTATCTAAGATAATTCTTTAAGGATATTAAAGGAGCATATAATATTCTCTTTAATAAAATTCATGATAACTTCCCTATACATGCTTTAGAGCAATAGTGCTTCAACCTCTTTAGTAAAAAATTTAGCCATAGTTAAGGTCTAGACATGCCCATTGGATGTTAGCTTAATGGATCTAATAATGTTGAATGCTCAAGAATGAAAGTCCCATGGGGTTGAGAGCACATGCAATTCCATAATGGGAGCATGTATCATGTTCATATGCATTTGGTAAGGTTAACATCGTCACGTAAAATAGTATGTGTTGCTTTCCATGTTGGGGAGAATACTTGATTCATGATACAATTTTTTAATCCATTTGTGTTCCTTACAAGTTCTTTGGTGAACTTCTATCATAGCAAGTTTGTTATTCCTTCTTTCCTAAACATTAATATGGTACCCTAGCTACATCTTTCTTATAAAGAAGCTTTACATCTCTTTAAAGAGTCATGAAGCTTGCCCATTTATTCTCTTTGCTTTTCACTTGTTATTAGGAAGTATCCTCTCATTTAGGAAAAGTTCATAGGGATTTATCTAATCTTCCTCCACATGAATTGCATTCACCTCTATGTGTAAAAGGTGTCAAAATAGATTGAGTTTAATAGGTCGACCTGAGACCAATACAATTTTGCCTCACCTGCTACTAGAATTGATACGGAAAATAATAACAATAGTCTAACTTGATAAAGGACTAAAATTGGTAAATGTTAACCCATTAGATTATAGGGTTAACTTAATAATAGTAATAAGTAATAAATAATTAATTTATTATTATGTCTTTAATTTTTATATAGATATTAAAATAATAATTTTGATATATTAAAATGATGCATCTTAAAATCATACTTAATATATATACTATTAAAATCATATATATGAGTAATATCAAATAATTTTTAACATTAAAATTAATAAATTTATATATTTAATATTATCAATATATATTATATAAGTTTATTAAAATAAATAATTATATTAAAATTTGAATTAATACTTTTATATTAAAATTTTGAATTATTTAAAAAAATTAAATAAATAATTTTGATATCAATTTTAAATATATTATATACATATATAATATAATACATTATTATTTATTTATATATTTAATAATATATATTTATTTTTATATATAATATATATGACTTATTGACATATATAATAAAATTTTAAATGATAATAAAATATAATTATATTTAATAAATAATAATAGATTTTAATTAATTAATGATGTAAACTTAATAATAAATAAACAACTAATATGATAATAATAATAAAATATAATGAGTTGTAAAACCCACCTAAACCTAACCTAGTAAATGTTTACTTGATATTGGGATTAGGACTATTATTGATACTAGAACTAGTACTATAGTAACTAAATATGGATTCAACCTAATAAAAAAGTAGTCCGGCCTGAGACTAACCTAATGTATAATTTTTATCTATTCGATTAGCCTAGTAAAGTTAAGTTAGCTCATTTTGATAAATATACCTATGTGCATGTCTCTATATTGATTACAGGTTACTTAAAGCTCATCGCAGAACCTTTTCACTTCTAGCTAATAGGCCTCTAATCTTTAAACATATTTGTGTAAGCTTGGCTCATTTTCCCAACAGATATCTCTATGGACTTTTCTCACAATTTCTTTCCTTTCTTCCTTTAACACGTATCTCATTAGCAACCCTTCAATGGTTAACAAATTAAAAAATCTCATGATGATAGCTAGGCACCAATCTTTTTCTCTAAGTTCTACAATTTGCAAATTAAGCATTTTACATGGTTACTTACATAGCTTAATAGTGATAGTTGTTTATTGTTGCCCTTAGAAAATTTGGATATTTTAAAATTATTTTTAATAATATTTTTTCCTAAAAGGATAATTATTTATATTGTGAATATGGTTAGGGTAATGTTTAAATTAGAGAAATTAGAATTTTGTGATGAAAATAACTATAATTAAATAAGTTATAGAAACATGCAAAATTAGAATTTACTTATTAAATTATTTCATCAATCCTTTATACATAACAAATCATCATAGGTAAGTTTAAGGTAAAGATTTAATTAAAATAAAAAGGAATATTACATTGTGAATGGGGAGAATGAAATTAAACATAAGCTAGAATATAATTAAATTCAAGCAAAGATGTATTGTGAAGATTTTGATGTGTAAAACATTATTTATATTATTTTCTCCTAATTTAAGCCTCTTCTTAGTATGTTACATATTCTTAATTTTATAGAATTGGCTTTGTTATGTGATTTAAGTTAGTTTTACAATGATTTGAAATTATTCAGTTAATATTGAATTTTTATACAATTTAATATTTTTAGCTATATCTTGAGTTCCAAATATCAAATCAGGGTAATCTTTATATCTTAGAAAGCTTAAAAAAAGCTTTACAACTTTTATATTTTAAATAAAGCATATTTTAGACATATGGAAAGTTTAATTTAGCCAAGAAATTAAAGCCTTATTTTTATCCTAACTAAGCTGGCTTTTATTTTTGAGCCATATCTTGAGTTTTAAAAGTTTAAGCAAGGTGAAATGAGACTAACCCTATAACATTTTTGTTTGGAGTTATGCAAAACTATGTAGTTTTGGTGATCTTACATTGGATTGAAATTAGACTTATAAAATTTCATTATGATAATCTTGTAGTATACTACTTTGTAAAATAGGTTTTAAACTTCTAAAATTAGCAAGGTCCTACTTTTTGTAACCCTAGGAGGCATATGATTTTAAATGTTAGTAAGTTAGATATAAGGTCTTATGCCTCAAAAGGCAAGAATATTTTTTTACTCCTATACAATTCAGCAAAGACATATTTTTTCTCTTTCACAAGTTTCTTCTTCTTCAACTATGGAAGACTAAATTTCTAGGTGATTCAAGGATTTTAAGGCTTATCTCTATTTGGATTATGAGATCTTAGTTTGTAATATTGACTTCTTCTAATTAATTTTCCTCTTCCCTTATTCTTTGTGTTAATTGCTTGAAATTGCATGTGTTAAATATCAATTTAGTATACTTTGTGTTCAACCTTATGATTTATGATATATTTCTTTAGTTAATCATAATTTTGCATGTAGGGACAAAGGATTGAGAAATTAAATTAAAATTTTTTTGTTTAATCCCTAAATTTAACTGAATTCTATTTTTAAATCAATTTCGATCTAGTTTTTAAATTATAACAATTGCTTAATTCTACTAATCTTAATTGATCAAATTCATTATGGTCATTTAGCATAGAATTCATGAATTATTGCAAGGGTTCCAGGTAATTCAAAGTTAAAAAATTAATTAAAATGATCAAATATTTTATGATCTATGATTAACCTACACTAAAAGCTTTTAAATCCTTGGATCAACTATTTTACTATATTCAATTTCTTTATATTTTACTTTTGTAATATGTTTTGTTTAGTGTATTTGTCTTAAATTTGAATCAAACCCCTCAATTTGGTTCTATGTTCATTCTATTCTACATTTTATCTAAATTCTATCTGCATTTTATTTGCACTCTATCTAAATTTCTATTTCAATTTTATTTGCATTTCTTCCTTTTATTTTCAATACATAAAAAGCTTAAATAATTTTGTAATCATAGTTAGTAAATCATTAAGAAAGGATATATTAACTAGATCATCAGGATTTAACCTAGTTTGTCACCCTTTACTAAAAAAAAATCTTTATCAAACCAGTAAAATTTAATTTTGGTGTGTTGCCATGCACAATCAAAATTAAGAACTTGTTTTTCTCATTTTACCTTTTAAATCCCCCAATATTCTTAACATACCTCTACAAAGGGCTAACACCTTATAATTCCCAAAATTCTTTAGGACCCCTAATTTTTCTGAAGCAATTAGTTGCACCACTTCTCTCTCTCACACTTCCTCATTCTTATCTTCATTCTTTTAGTAAGATTTATTCGAAATCCTCTAAAAATACATCATTAACCTATCTTTAAGAAGGGTATTGTCCGATTGATTCATGACTTTAGGTTGAAAATTCCCTTAGGTGTTAAGTAAAGGAAAGTTTCAGATTCTAGAGAGTTTTTCTAATTTTTCACTTAAAATTAATGTTCTCAGGATAGCTCCTTTACTTAGCTAGCATTCTGATGTGCATGATTTTATCTATATTATTTTCTCATATTTTACATCTTTTATTATGTTACATATAATTAATTTTATGAAATTGATCTTATTATGTGATTAGGTATTACTTTTCCAATGTATTGAAATTATTTGGATAATACTAAATTTTTACTCTATTTCATGTTTTTAGCTATAACTTGAGTTTTTTATGACAAAATTAGGAGATATTTATAAAATTGGAAGCTTAAGGGAAGATCTAAAACTTGATTTAGTCAAAATCCAATTTAGATATTTAAAAGGTTAAAAATGATCATAAAGTTGATGCTTTGTTTATGTACAAACCAAACTAGTTTCAATTTTTATGTTATATCTGGACTTCTAGAGGTCCAACTAAGGTAAAATGAGTACTCAAAGTTTCCTACGACCTATGCCAATAATTGTCATGTTTAGAGTTTAGTGAAACAAAGAATAGGATTTTGCTAATTTTAGAAGCTAAAACCTAATTTACAATTTAATCTACTAACATTATTTTATTATAGTAATTTTTGTCACTCAACTTCCAACCCCTAGAAGACATAGTAACATAACCAATTAGGTTTTTCTAGCATAGCAAATCAGATTCAGGGATTTGTGCCTCTAAAATTAAGAACATACAACTCTAGATAACTTTCTTCTCTTTTCCAAGTTTCTTCTTTTTTATTCATGGAAGGCTAAATTTTTTTATTAATTTAAGGAATTTAAGGCTTATTTTGATTTAGATTATGAAATCTTAATTTGTAATGTTGACTTCTTCTAAATAATTTTTCTCTTTACCTCATTCTTTGTGTTGATTGCTTAAAATTGCATATATTGAATATTGATTTAGTATAATTTATGTTCAACCTTGTAATTTCAAATCTTTATCTATTTTTGTATTAAATTATGATTGGTTAATCATAATTTTTCATATGGGATAGACGACTAAGAGACTAAATCAGAGGTTTCTTGTTTAATCCATCAATTTAATTAAATTATATATTTAAATTAATTTTAATCTAGCTTTATGGATTATAATGGTTATTTAATTTTGCTAACCTTAATTAATCAAATTGTAGATGGTCATTTAACGTAGGATTCATAAATTATTATAGAGGTTTCCAATAATTTAAGCTTAAAATATCAATTGGAATGGTTAAATATTTTGTCATCTATGATTAATCTACAATAAGAACTATTTAATCCTTAGATTAATTGTTTTGCTATATTGAATTACTTTCTATTTTACTTTTGTAATTTGTTTTTAGTACATTTGCCTTAAATTCGAATCAAACCCCCCTCCAATTTGGTTCTATGTTCAGTTTGTTTTGCATTCTATCTAAATTTCTATTTCAATTCTATTTGCATTTCTTCCTTCCATTTTTAATACATAAAAAGCCTAAACAATTTGTTAATCTAGTCAATAAATCATTAAGAGAGGATATATCAAGTGGATCACTAGGGTTTAACTTAGTTTGTCACTTTTTACTATAAAATTTTTTTTTATCAAACCAATAATATTTAATTTTGTTGTGTCATAATGCAAAATTAAAATTTTTATGCCATTATTAGGGATCCACTTGAATTCACTTTTTTTTTATCTTTTACTAGTTGTGTATTGCACAATTGTTTAAGCATTGTTGTTAATTTTTACCTCTATTAATGTTTCCTCGCATTTTATAGTGTTTAACACTTTTTTGCATTTTCTTGCATTCTTTAATTGTTGTATATTCCTCCACTTCGTTTTATCTTTTTCTATCATATATTATTTCATTTTACACTTTACTAGAGGTTTTTGACTTATCTAAACAAATTGCATTTATTGCTTCTTACCCCCAAATAGGTGTCAAAGTTATTAGCTCTTATTAAGATGAAAATTTTTATAGCAATAGAAAATATTTTTCTCATCAAGGCTCACTATAGTCTTGCTATTAGTAAGGTCCCCCATTTTTTGACCAAATTCCATCATTTTAACCACTTTCTAATTTTTTTTTTAAGATTTTATTGCATTTTTAGGTTTTATATGGTTATAGATTTTATTTTGTGGTGGCCCTATAATTTTTTAAAATATCTAGATAGGTTAATTAGACATGTTTTGAGTGATTTTTCATTCTATACTAATATTATGATGTTTTTATGGTTTTACTTAGCATAGTTTAGTATAGTATAATGCACAACTAGGACAATTACTGGTGAATTGTGAGAATTTGATTTTAAAATAGATAGAACTTTTCATTTTATTTGTAGGACTAGAAATACAAGTAATTATAACAACCCCACCCTTTATTATGATCCTTTTGATAATATGGCTAATAATATGACACTAAAGGAATTGATTATCCTTGATGTCATTTAACAACTTTTAAGTACCTAATATCTTAAACATAAGGTTGACTTTAAGCTTATATTTGGTTTAATACATTTTCTTACTAGATTTCATGATCTTACAATTAAGGATCCTTATAAGCACTTAAAAGAGTTCGATGTGATTTGCTTAACCATGAAGCCTCATGGTATTCAAAAGACCACATCAAATTGAAGACATTTCCTTTCTCACTTGTTAATGTAGCTAAGGATTAACTATACTACCTATAACCAGGTTTTATCACTTGTTAGAATGATATGAAGTAATTGTTCTTAGAAAAGTTTTTCCTTACTTCAAAAGTTGCTATAATCAGAAAAGAAATATATAGCATAAGGAAACTAAATAGTAAGACATTCTATAAGTATTAGGAGAGATTTAAAAAGTTATATTTAATCTATACATACTAACAAATTAGTGAACAACTCATAATCCAATATTTCTATGAAAGACTTTTTCTTATGAATAGAAGTATGATTGATATTGCAAATGGTGGAATATTAATAGAAAAAACTCCTATGACAGCTAAAAATTTAAAGTTAACATAGTAGCAAACTCCTAATAATTTGGCACTAGAATATTTATAACTACCAGAAGTGTGAATAAGATGAACATTTCATATGCAAATCAATAAAGAATAGAGCATAGAATAGATGAATTGACCTTTCTAATAAGGCAAATGGCAATAGGACAACAACAACAAATCCAAGCTCTTTTTCCTACTAGACTTTATGGTATATATTTCTTTCCCAACTCATCCTTCTCGTTCATCTCTAACATTACAAGAAGATGATAGTCAATGTCAAGCCTATGCAATAGTAATATCCTCAGAAAACCTCAATACCAGTAGCAGCACTAGTACTAATAGCAGTAGTAACCTAAATGTAACCTTTACTCTAGCTTCTAAAATCCTAGTTAGAAAAATTACCCTAATTTTAGATATGGCAATGCACCAGTTCAATCACCAATTAAACCAGGACAATACTAACAAAGCAGACTTCCATTCTAGTAACCTCAATCTTCTAAGCCACTGTAGCAACAAAATTTTCAAAACTGGTAGGCAACTTTATCCTCATCCTCTTAACCATCCTTTGAGGATTTAATTAAGCAAATGATTGTTAATAACTTGCAATTTCAATAGAGAATAGATGCCATAATGCAATATTTATAAACACAAATTAGCCAGCTAGCTTTTTCCTTGAATGAACTTAAATCCCAATGTTCTGACAGATTACCTTCTTAAACAATTTTAACTCAAGAGGCAATGTTTATGTAGCTATGTTAAAAAGTGGCAAAGAAGTTCATATGCCCACTAAACCTCAATTAATGAGTCAACAAAGTAAGCAAAAATAACCAATAAATGTTGAGAATTTTGCAAAAATTTTAATTTAAAAAAACTAAAATTAATGCAAAAACTAATAGATTATACAAGACCACTTCCTTTCCTAGACAGAATCACATAATCCAAAAAAAATAAGAAATTGATAAAGATAAAAGGATTCTAGAAACTTCTATAAAGGTGGAAATTAATACTCCATTACTAGATGTCATCAGGAAAATTCCTAAGCATGCTAAATTTCTTAAAGAGTTATGTATTCACAAGAGAAAGTTACATGGTAATGAAAAAGTGAGCATTGGATAAAATGTATCAATCATTGTTTAACCAAATTTACCTAAAAGTACAAAAATCTAGGACATTTGTTATACCCTACATTATAAGTAACAACAAATCTGACCATGCCTTAATTAACTTAGGAGTTTTCATTAATGACATGCTAATATTAGTATGTTCTTCATTACAACTTGGATAGAAAGTATCAGTTAAAAGTGCAAAATTACCCTAAAAGTGCAAAGATCTAAGACATTTAATATGCCATGCATTATAAGCAACAATAAATCTAAGCATGCCTTAATTGACTTGGGAGTTTTCATTAATGACATGCTACTATTAGTATGTTCTTCATTGCAGCTTGGCCTTTTGAAGCAAATAGAAGTTATCATTCAATTAGCTAATATAAGTACTACATATCCTGCTAGTGTTATAGAAGATGTGCTAGTTCGAGCTAAAGAATAGATATCCCTAATAGATTTCTACATTCTACCTATAGAAGATAAGTCTTCAAACACCTATGCATTTTTTATTCTAAGGAAACCATTCCTTAGGTTAGTAAAAATAAAAATAAATGTAGATGCTAGCACTCTTTCCATAGAAGTTGGAGATATAATTTTCAACTTTAAATTTTTTAAAGCTATGAAATACCTTATAGAAAAGCATTTTATATTTAAAATAGATATGATTGATGAGCTTGTTGAAGACAGTCTTGATAACATGGTTGCTAATTTTCCTTAATTCTCTAAGTTTATAAATTGTTTTGATAGTCATGAGTGCACTTTTTATGATAACGATACTAAATGTGCCATATATGTTAAATGAAGAAAGTAGCGTTATTCTAGAGGATGCAAAAATTGATGTTCAAGAAGAAATCTAACTTGCAGAATTGGTTTCTACCACTAAATTAGTACCTTTTGTGATTTAACCACCCATATTGAAACTTAAGCTTTTTTCAAAATCTTTGAAGTATACATTCTTAGAAGAGGATGAGAAGCTACCAATCCTTATAGCAAAGAATTTGTAACTTGAGTAAGAAGAGAAGTTATTATAAATTTTGAAATCTCATAAGCAAGTAATTTGGTGGGAACTTGTAGATATTATAAATATTAGCCTTCCATATATATGCATTGGATTTTGTTGAAAAAAGGAGCCAAACTAGTAAAAAAATCTTAGAGACAACCTAACCTCTTGATTTTGGATATGGTAAAGAAAGAGATTACTAGGCTTTTAGAGGCAAGTATCATATACCCTTTTTCTAACAGTAAATAAGTGAGTTTAGTGTAAGTTATTCTCAAGAAAACTAGACTAATAGTAGTGAGAAATCAAAATAATGAATTACTTCTTACTAAAGTTCAAAATAGTAAGAGAGTGTGTATTAACTATAGGAAGCTCAGTCAAGTAATAAAAAAAGATCATTTCTTACTCTTGTTCATTAACTAGATGTTAAAAAGATTGGTAGATAAATCGCATTATTATTTTCTAAATAATTATAATGGTTATTTTCAAATTCATATTGCTCTAGAAGAAAAGGAAAAAAACCATATTTACATGCCTTTTTAGCACTTTTGCGTATAGGAGGATACCACCTAACCTATGCAATGCACCTAGTACATTTCAAAGATATATGGTGAGCATTTTTGCTAATTTTTTAGATGATTACATAAAAGTATTCATGGAAGATTTTTCTATTTATAGTTCCTCTTTTAATACACGCTTAGATAATCTTGTTAGGGTGCTAGATAAATGCATTAAAACTAATCTTGTGCTGAATTTTAAGAAATATCATTTAATGGTAGAGTATGTGATGGTTTTAGGACATATAGTGAATAGTAAAGGCATTGAAGTACATGTTGCTAAGACTGATGTAATTAATACTTTACATTACCCCACTTGTGTGAGAGAAGTGTGTTCTTTTCTTGGTCATGCAGGTTTCTATAACGTTTCCTTAAAGATTTTAACAAAATTGTTCTTCCATCGTCCAAGTTACTCTAAAAAAAGTAGAGTTTTATTTTAACCAACATTACAAAAAGCTTTTAATGAGTTGAAGTAAGATCTTACCACCACTCCCATCATTCAACCACTCTTAGGATTTACCATTTAATTTAATATGTGATGCATCTAATTATACAATTGGTGTTATTCTTACTCAAAGAGTAGGAAAACAACCTCATGTGATTTACTATACTTCAAAAACTTTGGATATTGCATGAGCTAACTAAACTACTATAGAAAAAGAACTTTTAGCTATTATTTTTTGCTTTAGACAAATTTAGATCATGCAACTTAAAGTTCCTGTTAAAGGAACCTAAGGCAAAACCCTACTTAATTAAATAGATGTTGCTTTTGGAAAATTTTGACATTGAGATTAAAGATAGAAGTAGTGATAAAAACTTAGTTACAAACCACTTAAGCAAGATTCGAAGAGATACGGACACTTTACTCATTCAAGAAACTTTTCCAAGTAAGCAGCTTTTGCAGTTGCTAAATAAGGATCCTTAGTTTGCTGATTTAATGATTTTTCTTATTGCTAATGAGTTACTTGCATATACTAAGAAAGCTCAAATTGATAAGTTAAAAAGTGAGGCTAAACATTATATGTGGGATTATTTTTTGTTATGAAGATTTTGTGTTAATCAAATAAATAGAAGATATGTACATGATTCTAAGTTTCATTTGATACTTGCATTTTATCATACTCATGCTTATGGAGATCACTTTGGACTTAAGAGAACAGCAAAAAAAGTACTTAATTCTAGTTTTTATTAGCTTGCTTTGTTCCATGATGCTTACATGTTTTGTATTGAGCAATGTTAAAGAATAGGAAATCTAACTTGTAAACATAAGATGTCTCAATTTCTTATATTTTCTTATGAGGTTTTGATGTGTGAGGCATTAGTTTTATAGGTTCTTTTCCCTTATTTTTTGGCTTTATTTACATTCTACTTGCTATTAATTATATTTCTAAGTAGGTGGAAGCTAAAGCTACTAAGATTGATGATTCAAAAGTTGTTATAGACTTTGTTAGGTCTCATATTTTTAGCAGATTTGGCATTTCACATGTTTTAATAAGTAATTAAGGGAGTCATTTTTGTAATCGAGCATTTAAGGCTTTACTGAAGAAATATAAGGTTTTTCACAGAATTTCCACACCACATCATCTTCGAACAAATAGGCAAATGAAAGTTTCTAATAGATAAATCAAATCAATTTTAGAAAAAATTATGAAGCTTAATAAAAAAGATTAGAGCCTTAGATTGGATGATGCACATTAAGCTTATAAGATAGCAAACAAAAGTCCTATTAGGATGTCCTCATGTTAGATTGTTTTAGGAAAGCATTGTCATCTTTCGATAGAGTTAGAGCATAATACATTTTGGGCTATTGCAACATTGATTTGGAAAGAAATTGCTATTGCAAGAATTAAAAGAACTTAGACTTGAAGCTTATGTACAAGGAGAAAACAAAGACATTCTATGATAAGCTCATTTTTTTTCAAAATATTAAGGTTAGTCAAAAGGTATTATTATTTAATTCAAAGCTTAAATTGATACTAGATAAACTTTATTCCTATTAAAATAGATGTTTGATTATTGCTAAAATTTTTCCTATAATGCAGTTGAGATCAAGAATATGAAGAATAACTAGGTGTTCAAAGTCAATAGGCACAGGCTTAAGCCATTTTAAGGTTTTTAAAAGGAAGTGGTGGAAGTAATGGAGTTGGAGACCCTGATTTAATCTTTTTGAAGGATTGTAAGTCTAGCTAAGAATGTTAAAAAAAAGGACTCTTCTTTAGAGGCAACCTTAGCTTTTTAGATTTGCTTTCTCTTACTATTCTTTTTTATTTTACTTATCCTTCATCTTTCTTAATATTGATATACTTTACATTAAGGATAATATAAAATTTAAGTGTAGGGAGAGACTTTTAGGATATTATTTTGTGTTTTGTGTCTTCATTTAATACTTTAAAAAAATAAAAAATATATAAAATTAAAAAAAGTGTGTTTTTCACTTGATCTTAAGGCTTTTTGAGTTATTTTAGTTACTTCCCATTAGTAGAAATTTTGCATTTTTCATGAGTAGAATTCAATTGAAGTTAGATAGGATTCATAACATAATTGAATGAATAATTTTGCTTCTTGAATTAATTAATATAGTAATCAATTTTGAATTAGTGGATTGAACTTGGTAGCATGACTTTTCTTATGAGATTTTAAGCCTATGTTAAAATTTTATGTTATTCTTTTTCTTTCTTGTGTAATGTTCTTTCATGATTTGTGTCTTGCCTAAGGTTTTGAAAAGGCCAAGTGTGAGGGAAGTTTATATGCAAGACTATGTTTATATTACTTCTTCCTATTTTATTCTTTTTAATGTAGTATATACATTTAATTTTATGGAATTGGCCTTGTTATATAATTTGAGATTGGTTTTACAATAATTTGAAATTATTTAATTAATATTAGATTTTTACACTATTTTAAGTTTTTGGTTATATCTTAAGTTTCGGATATTATATTGGGATGATCTTTATAGCCTTAGAAAGCTTAAAGAAAGCTCTATAACTTTTATGTTTTGGACAAAGTCAAGTTTAGACATCTAGAAAGTGAAATTTAGCTAAGAATTTAAAGCCTTATTTTTGTCCTTGCTAAGCTAGCTTTAGTTTTTGAGTTGTATCAAAGGTCCAATTAAGGTGAAACTAATACCTAGTGTTTCCTAAGACCCAACCCTATAACTTTTATCTTTGGAGTTCTGCAAAACTAGATAGTTTTGGTGGTCTTGCATTAGGTAGAAGTCAAACCTATGAAATTTTATTATTGTAACTCCTGTAGTACATTATTTTGTAAAATAGATTTTGGGTTTTTAAAATTAGCAAATCCCTATTCTTTGTAACCTTAGGAGGCATATGATTCATGTTCATTAACTTTTTAGAGGTTAGAAAGTTAGATATAAGGTTTTATGCCTCCAAAGACAAGAATACTTTTTTACTCCTATATAATTTAGCAAAGACAACATTTCTCCCTTTCAGATACAAGGTTTTGAACCTAAGCATAATTTTTTTATCAATTCTTTTATTTTTCCTTCTTTTCGTTATAGCCTTGAAGATGCCAAAAAAAGGAAAAAGAAGAAAAGATTTTAGAAACTTTAATTAAGGTGAAATTGAATATGGCGTAAAAGAAAATTAATAAAGAAAAAGAAGAACATTTGAGATTAATGTAAAGGATGGCATACCTACTATAAAGTTGATGGAGTGATAAAAAAATTTGATACTTCTAAGGTCAATGAAAATCCTCTTGAAGTTTATTCCATTTTTTTATTGACCTAGTTGATTTTATAGTGCAAGATGAATTTGAAATTTAAAGTTAGTACTTAGGAAAGAATTAATGCATAGGCCAATTTTGGAAGTGAAACCACCACAAACCATTTGAAGTATGCATTATTAGAATCATTTGAAGAAATTTCTTATGAATTAAAGCTTAATTGAAGCAATACAATAGTGTCTAGGCAAAAATGCTAAAGAAAGGCACTTCTTGATAGACAACCCAAGCTTCTTAGATTTAATTTCTCTTTCTTTTCTTTTTTATTTTACTTGTTCTTTATCTTTCTTAATGTTGATATGCTTTACATTAAGAACAATGTAAAAGTTTAAGTGTGGGTAAGAGACTTCTAGGATTTGTTTTGTGTTTTGTGTTTTGTGCCTTCATTTAATGCTTTTGAAAAAAAAATAACAAAATTTAAAATTTAAAAAAGTGTTTTTCATTTTTTTTAATCTTTTAAAATCATTTTAATTATTTTCCATTGATATAGATTTCACATTTTTCATGTCATAACATGATTAAATGAATGATTGATGTGAATAATATTCTATTAATATTTTCCATTATATTTAGGTCCCTTAGGAGGTGATGATACTTAATTAGATCAATTTTGCATTAATTTGAGACTAATTGCATTAATTTGAGCTTAATTGAATTTCAGGCTTAGTGCTGGATTTTTTATGTTGTTTCAGTATTTTGATTATAACTTGAGTTTTGGAAGTCAAATTTGGAAAATATATAACCGTTGGAAAGATAAGGAAAAGAGCTACAATTTTCATGTTCACCAAAAAACCCAGTTCTACCATCTTGGAGGTCAAATATTAGCTTAAAGTGAAAACAGAGTCGCTGTCCAAACCTAGACCCGACCCAGTTGCAATTATTAATTCATATCCTAAGCTCCAAGTGTCTAATTGATGCAAGGCCAGGTTCAATTACTCTTTGAAATCCATATCTAATCATTCCTAAGGCCCTTTTGAAGAAACTAAGTCGTTTTGAAGGCCAAGGAGGACGGATTGTGGCTCATTATTTCATCTCGGACTGGATTAAACTACCTGTAGTATTTTGGCTATAACTTGAGCTAGGGATGTCTGATTGGGATGAAATTTTGTGGGTAGTTTCCTAAGATATTAGGCTACAACTTTGTAGTTCAAGTCCAGTCCTAATTATGCTCCTATGATTGTAAATAAATAGAGTACAGAATCAGAACGTGAAGGGGTTAGAGACAGCTTGATAGTTTTCTAAATTTTCTTTGGTTTTTCTCTCTAATGGAAGGCTAATTCTCTAAGTTAATTCAAGGAAATTTGAGACTCTTCTCCTCTAGAATTATAATATCTTGATTCGTATGGTGGTAACTATAATTAATTTCCCTTTTTCCTCATCTATCTCCTCTTATTTGCATGATCTGCTTGAATTGGATGTTGATTTGCTATAATCCTTGTTCAATTTTATAAGTTGTGTTTTAAATCTGAATTGGTAGTAAATTTTGATTGATTAATCAAAATTTTTCATGAGAGAAAAGGGGATGAATGGATGATTTAGGATTCTGAATTAATTCATTTAATTTGGTTAAATTCTATATTTAAATTGATTTTGATCTAGCTTAGGGGTTATGGCGATTATCTAACTTTGCTAATCTTAATTAATTAGATTCTAAGTGATTGTCTAGCATAGGGTTCATGAATTATTGTAGGGATTCCAGATAATTCAAGGCTAAATAATTAATTTCAAAATCCAATTTATAGTGATCTATGATTAGTTTTTTGAAAAGACCTTAAATTCCTTAGATTAGCTGTGTTAATTCATTAATATTCTTATTTTCATTGCTACTGTTTTATTGTTTCCATTATTGATCTTTTGCTATTGATGTCTTCTTACTTTAATTTTGAACCCCCCAATTTTAATTCTTTTTTGCATATCTACATTTAGTTTTGCAGTCTCAATTCTACATATTTAGCATTCTGCACTAGTTTTAGGTCTGCACATTTTGTGTTTGATAAATTGCATAATTAGATAGAATTCATTCTGTTTACATCATAAATTCAATTAGTAAATAATCATCGAGAATTATTGAAAGGAATCTTTAGAGGTTCGACCTGGTTTCCACTATTTTCCTACAAAAATTCTTTGGAATCAGTAATTTTAATTTGGCCAGTTCGAAAGCCGCGATCAAATTTTGGTGCCGTTGCCGGAGATCTCTTTTCAATATACTCTCTTCTATTATTTACTAATTTTGTTTACAACATACTAGACTCCCTACATATTATATTTATTCCTGTTGCATCTCTTTCTACATTCTTGTCTACTATTAGTGCATACATCCTATTAGAGCATATTCTGTGTTTTACCCCTTCAATTGATTTTAATTTGTTTTTGTTGATTTTTCATCTTGCACTATATCATCACATTCTAGCACTTTACCTCACTCATTTACACTATATATTAGTTGATTTTAGTCTTAGGAATCAATTTTGTTTGAATTATCAAGTTGCTGTTCTTTTTTTTTCAATTTTTTAGGCTTCTAAGCACTGTTCATTTGGTTATTTTGCTACTTTCCCTGGTACCTATTGCATTCCTCTCATTTTGATCACTCTGCCACTGCATTCCATCCTCATCCAACCTATTAAACTCCATTCTGCATTTATATTTACATGTCATAATCAATAGCATTACATCCTACATTAATCGAATTGTACGGATTGAAGCAGTTTTGCATGATTTTGCATTGTGGTTCATAATTTACATATCTCTACAATCTAGCCTTTGATTCCACTTTGACATCACATATACATCATATACAAACATGTCATGCACTCTCCTCAACATATCATGGCATTTTAGTTAGTAAACATCACTGCCTGTCCAGTTAACCTTTCATTTAACTGCTTTCCTAATTTCATCTTGCATGATTTTACATCACTCCATTTTAGATTGAGCTGAAATTTTGCATGGTATTAAATATAGTAGAATAGGAGTTGCACACCAAATTTGGTTGCATTTCATTATTGTTTGGTCATTCTAACTTGCATTTTTCGTTACTGGTGAATATTGACTTTGAACTACAACTCATAGATTCTTTTAATTTTTTTGCAAATAGCCTTTTTGCCTTATCCCTACACACCCCATAGGTTGGACGCCAAGCCTTAGTTGCATCATTTAAGCCCTTGTGGTCAGTCATCCAGACCCCCTAAAATTTTTTCTGAAAAAAATCTTTAGTGTCAAAATGCTTTCAAACTTAGTGTCAAGGTAAAGCCCACCCCTAGGACCAATAATCACAAGCTATGCTTGTGAGGTACCCCTTTTTTTGGCCAAGTTCCATTGTTTTCTATTTTTTTGGATTTTTAAAGATTTTTATTGTATTTTGGGTTCCTCATGGTCAAATTAGTCAAATAGAGGTGGTTTGAAAATTTTTTAAAATGTTTAAATAGGTTAATTGAAGTTCCTATGGTTAGTTCTTGCATATGTGCATGCATTTAGTGTTTTAGTGTTTTAGTGCTTCTGTTTAGTGCTGTTTTTGGCTTTATTATTTTTACTATTTAGTGATTGTGCATAACAAGAAGAAATCCTACTAAATTGTTTGATTTTGATTCTAAGATTGATAGGACATTTCATTCACTTCATAGGACCAAAAATATAGATACTTCTAACCCCCCCTTTCTCATCCAGAAAATATGGCAAACAATAGGACCCTAAAGGAATTGGCTGCCCTTGATGTTACATACTAACTTTTAGGTATCCAATATCCTGCTTTAGATACTAATTTTGAATTAAAGTTTGGACTGATTCACTTACTTCCAAGATTTCATGGTTTTGCAAGTGAGGATCCACATAAACATCTCAAGGAGTTCCATATAATTTGCTTAATTATGAAGCCACAAGGCATATCTGAGGATCACATCAAGTTGAGAGCCTTCTCATTCTCTCTTACTGATGCTGCCAAAGACTAGCTATACTACTTACAGCCTAGATCCATAACTTGTTGGAATGACATGAGGCGGCAATTCCTTAAAAAGTTATTCCCCACATCCAGAGCAGTTGCAATTAGGAAAGAGATATGTGGCCTCAAATAAATGAATGGAGAGACACTGCATGAGTACTGGGAGAGATTCAAGAAGCTGTGTGCAAGCTGCCCTCACCATCAAATCAATGAGCAGCTGCTGATCCAATACTTTTATAAAGGATTACTTCCAACGGACAAGAGCATGATTGATGCAGTAAGTGGAGGTGCACTAGTAGACAAGACTCCAATGGCTACACGAGATTTGATAGTAAACATGGCAGCAAATTCTCAACAATTTGGAACAAGGAACATGGCTGTTGCAACTAGAAATGTGAATGAAATAAGTCTTCCATCCTATGCAGACCAGCAGAGATAGAACATAGGATTGATGAATTAACCTCCTTAGTAAGATAACTGGTTGTGGTACAGTAGCAACAGCAATTACAGACCCCTCCACCCACCAGAATTTATGGCATTTGTTCTTGCTCAAGCCATCCTATTGATTCATGTCCTACCTTACAAGAAGATGATGGCCAATACCAAGCATATGCTACAGCAATTTTCCCTAGGAAACTACTATACCAGCAACAGCCACAACAAAATCAATACCAACAACAATAACCTAAATATGATCCCTGCTCAAATTTCTATAATCCTGGCTAGAAGGACCATCCTAATTTCAAATATGGCAATACACCAGCATAGCAAACCAGACCAGCACCAGCACCATATCAAAATAAAGCTCCGTTCTAACAACCTTCCAAACCAATCCAGCAACAGTAGAACTTCCACAACCAGCAAGCAGTAACATCTTCATCTTCTCAGCCATCCCTAGAGGACTTGGTCAAGCAAATGGTCACCAGTAGTCTGCAGTTCTAGCAAAGGGCAAATGCTATAATGCAAGACCTTCAAACATAAATTGGTCAGCTTGCCTCCACCATAAACGAGTTGAAGACACAAGGCTCTAACAAATTGCCTTCTTAGACAGTTCCTAACCCTAGAGGCAATGTGTCTGCCATCATGCTGAAAAGTGGCAAGGAGGTTCAACTTCCCAGTAATCTAGAACCAGCAAGCCAGAAAAATGAAGCAAAGCAACCAATGGCTACTGACCAGCCTGCAGAAGGTTCACTTCAACCCAACCAAGCTTTGGAGAAACCAGTCATGCAAAAACCAATTGAGTAGAATTCAAGAGATTATAAAAGACCACTTCCATTCCCTAACCAAATTACACAGTCCAAGAGAAGAGAAGAAATTGACAGAGACAAGAAGATCCTAGAAACTTTCAGGAAAGTGGAAGTTAACATCCCACTACTGGATGCAATTAACCAGATTCCAAAATATGCCAAGTTCCTCAAAGAATTGTGCACACATAAAAGAAAATTGCTTAGCAATGAAAAAATGAGCTTGGGTCAAAATGTGTCAGCCATTCTCTAACCAAACTTGCCACAAAAGTGTAAAGATCCAGGGACATTTGACATTCCCTGTGTCATAGGCAACAGTAGATTTGAGCATGCATTAATTAACCTAGAAGCTTCTATAAATGTCATGCCAATATTTGTATTCTCCTCCTTACAGCTTGGTCCTTTGAAGCAAACTGGAATCATCATCCAACTAGCCAACAGAAGCATAGCACAATCTGCTGGAGTTGTTGAAGATGTGCAATGTGCTGGTTCAAGTGAAAGAATTAATTTTTTCAGTGGATTTTTACATTCTACTAATAAAGGATGAGTCTTCAAACAACCTTGCACCTGCACCTCTGATTTTAGGAAGGTCATTCCTTAAAACAGCAAAAACTAAGATTGATGTAGATGCTAACATCTTTTTTATGGAATTTGGAGATACGGTAATGTCTTTTAATATATTTGAAGCCATGAAATTCCCTACTGAAGAACATTCAGTATTTCAAATAGACGTACATGATGAACTTGCTGAAAAGGCACTTGAAAACTTGCTTGCTGACTTTCCCCACATTTCTGGAGTTATGGAATGCCTTGATAACCATGAATGTACTTACTATAATAGTGAGAGCCAGTGTGCTATATATAGAGAAATTTTTGTATTTTTAAGTGAAGAAACCAGTATTGTTTTAAAGAAAGCAGAAGAACCGAAAAAACTAGAAGAAGCAGAAGCAAAATTTCACCTTACTGGACTAAGCACCATGAAATTAATTCCTTCTATCATCCAGCCACTAACACTTAAGCTTAAACCTCTTCCAGAACATTTGAAGTATGCATTTTTAGAGGAGCAACAAAAACTACCAGCAATTGTAGTAAGGAATTTGTAACCTAAAGAAAAAGAGAGATTGCTACAAATTTTGAAAGCTCACAAACAAGCAATTGGGTGGACATTTACAGACATTCTTGGTATTAGTCCTTCCACCTACATGTATAAGATTCTGCTTGAAGAAGAAGCTAAACCAGTAAGATAACCATAAAGAAGACCTAACCCCTTGATTTTGGACATGGTAAAGAAGGAGATTACCAAGCTATTAGAGACTGGAATTATATATCTAATTTCAAATAGCAAGTGGGTGAGTCCAATCTAAGTTGTCCCTAAGAAAAGTGGCTTAACGGTACTGAAAAATCAGAACAATGAGTTGTTGCCCACTAGAGTGCATAATAGTTAGAGAGTGTGCATTGATTATAGGAAGCTGAATCAAGCAACCAGAAAAAACCACTTTCCTTTACCTTTCATTGATCAAATGCTTAAGAGATTGGCTAAAAAATCACATTATTGTTTCTTAGATGGCTACACTGGCTATTTCCAAATTCACATTACACCAAAAGATCAAGAGAAGACAACATTCACATGTCCTTTTAGCACTTTGGCTTATGCAATGCACCTGGTACATTCCAAAGGTGTATGGTGAGCATTTTTTTTGAATTTTTAGAGGATTGCATTAAAGTCTTCATGAATGATTTTTCTGTTTATGGTTCTTCCTTTGATGCATGCTTGCATAATCTTTCTATAGTGCTAGATAAATGCATTGAGACAAACCTTGTGTTGAATTTTGAAAAATGTCATTTTATGGTAGAGCATGGCATAGTTCTAGGACATATAGTGAGTAACAAAGGCATTAAAGTAGATCCTGCTAAGATTAATGTGATTTCTACTTTACCTTACCCCACTTGTGTACGGGAAGTGCATTCTTTTCCTGGTCATGCAAGTTTCTATAGAAGATTTATTAGAGATTTCAGCTAGATAGCTCTTCCATTGTCCAAATTACTCCAAAAAGAAACAGAATTCAATTTTAATCAACATTGCAAGGAAGCTTTTGATAAGTTGAAGTAATCTCTTACCACTACTCCTATCATTCAACCACCATCTTGGGATTCACCTTTTGAGTTGATGTGTGATGCTTCTAACTATGCAATTGGAGCTATTCTTGTACAAAGAGTGGGAAAATAACCTCATGTGATTTACTATTCTTCAAGGACTTTGGATGCTGCCCAAGCAAACTATACCACAACTGAAAAAGAATTCTTAGCCATTATTTTTGCTTTAGATAAGTTTAGATCATATTTGCTTGGTTCTAAGGTGATTGTATTTTCTGATCATGCAGCTTTGAAGTTCCTTTTAAAGAAATCGGAGGCAAAACCTCGCTTGATTAGATGGATGTTGCTTCTGCAAGAGTTTAATATTGAGATTAGAGATAGAAGTGGTGCTGAAATTTTGGTTGCTGACCATTTAAGCAAAATTTCAAAAGATGTAAATACTCTTCTCATCCATGACACCTTTCTAGATGAGCAACTTTTTCAACTGCTAGGTAAGGATCTTTGGTATGCTGATTTAGTGAATTATTTAGTTAGTAATGAGTTACCTGCATATTACAATAAAAATCAAATTGATAAGTTCAAGAGTGAAGCCAAGTATTATGTGTGAGATGATTCCTATTTGTGGATATTTTGTGCTGATTAAATAATTAGGGGATGTGTACATGATTCTGAGTTTCATTTCCATACTTGCATTTTGTCATGCTTATGCTTGTGGAGGCCACTTTGGACCTAAGAGAACAACAAGAAACGTGTTAGATTGTGGTTTCTATTAGCCCACTTTGTTCCAGGATGCTTACATATTTTGTAAAAATTGTGAATAATGTCAAAAGATAGGGAATTTAACTCATAGACATGAGATGCCTTAGTTTCCTATGCTTTTTTGTGAATTTTTTAATGTATGGGGCATTGATTTTATGGGTCCTTTTCCCTCATCTTTTGGCTTTGTTTACATTCTTCTTGCTATTGATTATGTTTCTAAATGGGTGGAAGCTAAAGCCACCAAAACTGATGATTCTAAAGTTGTTGTGGATTTTGTTAAATCTCACATTTTTAATAGGTTTGGCATTCCACATGCTTGATTAGTGACCAAGGGACTCACTTCTGTAATAAAATACTTGAGGCATTATAGAAGAAATATAGGGTTTGTCATAGAATTTCCACACCATACCATCCTCAAACAAATGGACAAGAAGAAATTTCCAATAGAGAAGTGAAGTTAATTTTAGAGAAAACTATGAAGCCAAATAGAAAGATTGGAGTCTTAGATTGGATGATGCACTTTAGGCATATAGGACCGTATACAGAACTCCTATTGGGATGTCTCCTTATCGTATTGTTTTTGGGAAAACTTGTCACCTTCTAGTTCAGTTTGAGCATAGAGCATTTTAGGGCCATAAAAAGATGCAACATGGATTTGAAGGCATATGGAGAGGAAAGAAAATTACAATTGCAAGAATTGGATGAGCTTAGACTTGAAGCCTATAAGAATTCTAGGCTTTACAAAGAGAAAATAAAGGCATTCCATGACAAATCCATTCTTAGGAAAAAATTTGAAATTGGCCAAAAAGTTTTATTGTTTAATTCTAGGCTTAAATTGATGTCGAGCAAACTCCGTTCCCATCGGGATGAACCATTTGTTGTTACTAATGTTTTTCTCCATGGTGCAGTTGAACCTAGAAACATGACATCCAACAAATTGTTCAAGATGAATGGCCATAGACATAAGTTCTTTCATGAAGGAGTTCAAGATCAAATGGTGGTGGAAGAATTGAAGCTAGCAACCCCAATCTATGAAGAATGATGGTAACCCAAGCTACTTTGGATTTGTTTCTCTTGCCCTTTATCTTTTATTTTTCATGTCCTTTATCTTTATTAATGATTATTCTGGATGATATTGATGTGTTTACATTGAAGACAATGTAAAATTTAAGTGGGGGGAGGAACTTTTTGTTTTTGCTATGTTTATGTTATTGTTTCTGCTGCTGTTTATGTTGTTGTCTTTGTTTTGTTTTCTATTGTTTCTGCTATTTTCTGCTGTTTTTATTTTACTATTACTATTTCTGCTATTTTATGCTATTTTTGTTTTGTTGTTACTATTTTATTACTATTCCATTAATGTTTTTTGCTGTTTTTAGTTTTTATGTTACTGTTTCTATTTTTGTTGTTTCTGTTTTTAATTATGCTATTTTTTAAAAAAAAATGTGTTTGCTATTTCTATTTCTAATTTTGTTATTTTTCAAAAAGAAAAAAAATGTGTTTTTTACTTAGTTTTAAGTCACTTTAAGTTCTTTTTAGTTGCTTTCCATTAATGGAGATTTTGCACTTTCATGAGTAGGATTCAATTAAAGTTAGATAGGACTCATAACATAATTGAATGAATAATTTAGCATCTTGAAATTAATTGATACAATGATGGATTTTGAATTGGTAGATTGAATTTGGTAGTGTGACCCACCTTGTGAGATTTTAAGCCTTTTGTTAAAAATCAATATCATGATATTGTCTTTCCTTCTTGTGTGATGTTCTTCCATGATTTATTTCTCTAGAACTTGCTTTGAATATTTTTGAGATTACATTTTTGCATATGCATGCACAAACATGATTAAGACATTCTTTCTTTCTTTTTGAGCTAGAGCCATAAAGTTAACCTTGAAGTTTTTACCATTATAAGCTCCCTTGAGCTTTTATTGCCTTTTCTTTATTGATTAACCTATGAGCATATTATTCTAATGAAAAAAAATGTCTTTATCTAACCTTAGAGAATAGTAGAGCATTTGAATTTTTATGAGATGAGCTCTTGAATAAGTGTGGGGGTGTGTGAGTTTATGTATTGTGAAAAGTTGTCATCAAAGGTTAGTTGAAAAAAAATTCAATTAAAGTAAAAAAAAGAAAAAAAGAAAAGAAAAAAAAGAAAAGGAAAAAAAGAAAATAAGGCAAAAGGAAAAAGAAAAAGAAAATAAATAAATAAAGAAGTTGATGAGTATTTGAAATTGAATTTAAATTTGGATTGATATGTTGAGTTGTAATTTTTTTTTATGATTTGCCTATATGTTTTTTTTAATTCAAGTGCTCTATTGATTTCTTTAGTTTTTAACCTTCTATATCCTTATTTTTCCTACCCTTTCCCTAGCCCCATTACAACCTTGAATAAAAGTTCTTTTGATTTATGTGTGCATGTGATTTGAGTAGTGGAGATTAGATGATTAGCAAGCTTATGATAGAAAATTTCATAGAATAAACTTGAGTGAAACAGTTTAACCTAAACACTTGAGAGATTGAAAAGAAGTTTGTGAGAAATCTACTAATTCAATCTACTCTTTTTAAATGAAGTTGTTATGTTAGTTAGTTTCAAGTTTATAAAGATTTTTCTTCATGATGTGTTATATTTTTTGCTGCCTTTGGTTGGTTCTTGCTTGTGGATTTGTGAATTTGAAGTTTTTGGAAAGTAAAGTCTTTTGTATTTTAATTTTAAATAAAGTTTTATCTTCTCCGAGGACGAGCAAGGGATAAGTGTAGGAAAATTTGATGCGAACAATATTCTATTAATATTTTCCCTTATATTTAGGTCTCTTAGGAGGTGATGATACTTATTTGGATCAATTCTGCACTAATTTGAGACTAATTGCATTAATTTGGGCTTGATTGAATTTCAGGCTTAATGTTGAATTTTTTATGTTGTTTCAGTATTTTGATCATAACTTGAGTTTCGGATGTTGTATTTGGACAATCTATACACCATTAGAAAGTTAAGGAAAAGAGCTACAATTTTCATGTTGACTAGAAAACCCAATTTTTCCATCTTGGAGGCCAAAGATTAGCTTAAAGTGGAAACAGAGTTGCTGTCCAAGCCCAGACCTGACCCAGTTGCAATTATTAATTCATATCTTGAGCTCCAAGTGTCTAATTGATGCAAGGTCAAGTCCGATTACTCCCTAAAATCCATATCTAATCATTTCTAAAGCCCTTTTGAATAAACTGATTCGTTTTGAAGGCCAAGGAGGACGGATTGTGGCTCATTATTTCATCTCAGACTGGATTGAACTACCTGTAGTATTTTGGCTATAACTTGAGCTAGGAATGTTTGATTGGGATGAAATTTTGTGGGTAGTTTCCTAAGATATTAGGCTACAAGTTTGTTTTTCATGTCAATTCCTAATTATGCTTCTAGGGTAGTAAATAAATAGAGGGAAGAATCAGAACGTGAAGGGGTTAGAGACAGCTTGATAGTTTTCTAAATTTTCTTTAGTTTTTCTCTCTAATGGAAGGCTAATTCTCTAAGTTAATTCAAGGAAATTTAAGGCTCTTCTCCTTTGTAATTATGATATTTTGATTCGTATGGTGGTAATTGTAATTAACTTCTCTTTTTCCTCATCTATCTCCTCTAATTTGCATGATCTGCTTGAATTGGATGTTAATTTGCCATAATCCTTGTTTAATTTTGTAAGTTATGTTTTAAATCTGAATTGGTAGTAAATTTTGATTGATTAATCAAAATTTTTCATGAGAGAAAAGGGGATGAATGGATGATTTAGGATTCTGAATTAATTCATTTAATTTGGTTAAATTCTATATTTAAATTGATTTTGATCTGGCTTAGGGGTTATGGCGATTGTCTAACTTTGCTAATCTTAATCAATTAGATTCTAGGTGATTTTCTAGATAGGGTTCATGAATTATTGCAGGGATTCCAGATAATTCAAGGCTAAATAATTAATTGCAAAATCTAATTTATAGTGATCTATGATTAATTCTTTGAAGAGACCTTAAATTCCTTGGATTAGTTGTGTTAATTCATTGATATTCTTATTTTCATTGCTACTATTTTATTGTTTCCATTATTGATATTTTGCTATTGATGTCTTCTTACTTTAATTTCGAAACCCCCCTAATTTTAATTCTGTTTTGCATATCTATATTTAGTTTTGAAGTCTCAATTCTACATATTTAGCATTCTGGCACTAGTTTTAGGTCTGCACGTTTTGTGTTTGATAAATTGCATAATTAGATAGAATTCATTCTGTTTACATCATAAATTCAATTAGTAAATAATCATCGACAATTATTGAAAGGGATCTTTAGAGGTTTGACCTGGTTCCCACTATTTTCCTATAAAAATTCTTTGGAATCGGTAATTTTAATTTAGCTGATTTGACAGCCACAATCAATGATTTTACTTCTTGAAATTAATTGATATAGTGATGAATTTTGAATTAGTGGATTAATTTGGTAGTATGACTTTTCTAGTGAGATTTTAAGCTTTATGTCAAGTATTTAGACTATTCTTTTCCTTTCTTGTGTGTGACATTCTTCCATAATTTATTTCTCTAAAAGTTACTTTGATTCTATTTGAAATTGCATTTATGCATGCATGCACAAAAATGATAAAGACATTCTTTTTTTATTTAAGTTAAAACCAAATAGTTGACCTCGAATTTTTATCTTTGTTGAGCTTTGTTGAGCCTAATTGCCTTTTCTTTATTAATTAGCACATGAACATATTTCTTAATGTAAAAATATCTTTACTTAACCTTAAATATTGATAGAGCATTTAATTTTTTGTGAAATGAATTTTTAAATAAGTAGGGGGTGTGTGTATATGTTGTAAAAATTTATCAACTTCCAGTTCAAGGATTGGTTGAAAAAGAAAGAAGAAGAAAGAAGAAAAATGAGAAAAAAGGAAAAACTATAGAAGAAAATGAAAAAAGAATGAGAAAAAAGTTAATGAATATTTAAATTTAAACTTTGCTCATTATATTGAGTTATAATTGTTCATATTTTGCCCATATATTTATAGTTCAAATATTTTATTAATTTCTTTGGTTTTATCCTTTCATATCTTCAGTTGTCCTTTCTTTTTCCTTAACTTCATTACAACCTTTAATAAAGTCCTTCAAATTTGTGTTATGCATGTGATTTGAATAATGGGGATTAAATGATAAGCAAACTTATGATAAAGCAATTTTATAAAATGAATTTGAGTGAAATACTTACCTCAAATGCTTAAGAGTTAGAAACCAAATTTTTTTAGAATATATCTTATTAATCTACTCTTTTAGAATGAAGTTGCTATGTTAGTTAATTTCAAGTTTGTCAAGATTTTTGTTCATCATGTGTTATGTAATAGTTTTAAATTTTTCTTGCTTGTCAATTTCTAATTTTGAAGTTTTTAGAACATAAGTCTTTTATTTCTTTAGTTTTAAATAAAGTTATGTTTACCTGAGGTTATGTAAAATGTTAATGTGTGGGAATCTGATATGCAAGATTTTATCCATACTATTTCCTCTTATTTTATATCTCTTAGTGTGCTACATATGTTTAATTTTATAAAATTTACCTTATTATATGATTGGGTATTAGCTTTCTAACATTTTGAAATTATTTAGGTTAATGTTGAATTTTACACTGTTTCAAGTTTTTTTACTATAACTTGAGTTTTGGATGTTAAAATTAAGTGATCTTTTTATTTTTAAAAAGCTCAAAGAAAAATCTAAAACTTCCATATTTTGTTTGAAGCCTATTCCAGATATTTAGAAAGTCAAAAATGATCGTGAAGTTTTGATATTTTATTTTTATTCAAGTTGAACTAGTCTTGATTTTTGGATCATACTTGGACATCTAGAAGCCCAAGGGAAATAAGTGCTTAAAGTTGTCTAAGACTTGGTCTAACAACTTTCATATTTAGGGTGTAATAAAATTACATTATTTTAATGATCAAATATAAGTTGGAAGTTAAGTAACAAAAATTACTACAGTAAAACTCTATTAGTAGATTGATTTGTAAATTAGGTTCTAGACTTCTAAAATTAGCAAGACCTTATTGTTTGTAACCCTAAAAGGCATATTAACTTGATCCATTAGGTTTTGTAGCATAGGAAATTAAATTTAATAGTTTATGTCTCCAAAGGCAAGAATATATAACTCTGGATAGTTTTCTTCTCTTCTCCAAGTTTTTTCTTTTTCATTCATAAAAGGCTAAATTTTCTAATTAATTCAAGGAATTTCATACTTATCCTTGTTTAGATTATGAGATCATGAGTTGTAATGTTAACTTTTATTAATTGAGTTTTCTCTTTCTCTAATTCTCTCATCTAATTTCCTAAAATTACATAAATTGGGTATAGATTTGGTACAATTTATGTTTAATAATGTGATTTATGATATTTACAATGTTTTATGCTGAATAAATAAGAGGATTTTGGTTGATCCTTTAATTTAGCTAAATTTTATATTCAAATTAATTTAGATCCACCTTTATGGATTATAGCGATTACTTAATTCTACTAATCTAATTTTGATTAAATCCTAAATAGTTATCTAGTATAGAATTCATGAATTATTACAAAGGTTCCAGATGATTCTAGGATGAAAGATTAATTATAAATATAAAAAATGTTGTGATCTATAATTAATCTATCAAAGAGTTCTCAATTCCTCAAACTAATTATGTTTTTGTATTATTTTTTGTGTTAGTTCTACATTTTGTTTCTAAATTGCATTCTACACAATTTTGAATTAAATCTCCCCCTAAATTTAGTTTTATTACATCCTTACATCTTATTGCCTCTTCTTTGCATACTATTTGTTTAATTGCTTAATTTTGTTTCCATTTACTTCTTTTTTTCCTTTTTATTTAATTCCACAATCATAGTTATTAATTGAAATTGAAAAGATCTTTAAGTAGATCACTAGGGGTTTGATTAGGTTTATTGCTTTATATTGCAAAATTTTCATCAAATCAGTAATTTCTAATTTTGATTAGGTTTGACAACTGTCACATTCTCCAATCTCCTTTAACACCTAACTAAGTAAATAATCTACTTAAGTTGTGTTAAATGATATGACTATAATTCTAATTGATAAATAGAGAAAAATAGGGATTTTATGAGTTAGTATGTATGAATATAATTTGTCAAAATTTTAGTTGTTTGTGATAAGAAAATTATTGATAGATATTGCTTGGATGTCAAATTTTGCATTTGTATGTAAAAATGCATGAATTTGGTGAGTTATTGGACCAGATTTGTCTGGAAATTAGCAAAACCTAGGTGGTATTCAAGTATAATACACAAATATAACTCTAAATAATGCTTTTAGAAAGTAGGTACTCAAGTACCACACTTGAATATGCTAGATAGTCTTTACTTCTAGATGTTAGTATTTGAGTATGGCATTCAATTATTTCTTAAAATTAGGGATCAATAACTAAGTATCATACTTGATTACTGACCAAATGACTTGTTTCTAAATGGTAGTAATTAACTAACCTAGTCAATTATTAAATTAAAACTTCACTTCTAGACCCATATACTTGACCAAGGCAATTAAGTAACTTATACATACTTCTAGTCTTGATTTTACTTAAAGGTATAGTAATTTATTTATTTATATACATAATTATATATATGTCCAAAATGGGTTTATTTGTATGCCAATTAATGATAGAATATTATGAAAAATAGAATGTATTTGAAATTATGTATAAACATCTAGATGTGTATAGGTGTTGCTTAGCATGATGATAATTATAAGGGTGTCTATAGGTAACTATTAGTGAATTATTGCTTGATATGGATGATTGTTTATGGAATGAAACTATGATAAATGTGAATAATGGTGATAAATTGAACAAGGATGATTTGATATTGTGAATGGTATGTATGATTGGAAGTGTGATAGATTCCACTGAATAACATATGAATATGTGTGGATTGTTCTACAATTCTTGAATAATTATTATTGATTCTAGAATATAGTGGATGTTATGAGGAATCCCCATTAAGTATGTGTTAAGATTTGGAATAAAAAACTAGAGGAACTATTATTCTAGGAGAAACAACATGAATTTATTATTTTATGATGTGTGTATGTACCAAAACTTAGATTTTCTTTATATGGCATTGAAAATCAAGTCCTGAAAGCTTTCATGTGTCAACAATGTTGAAGCATGACTTTCCACCTAAGGGCTCCTTCTTATAATAGTTTGAGAGATTTTGGTAGGTGGTTGGGGTTATCATCTTATATTTTATAACCAAGCATTTATGTCACATCATAGCCTTATCCTACCCTAGCGCTCATAGGGAGTAAGTAAGGGGAAGGGTAAGCAAGCTGGCCAAGTAAGTAAGATGAAAGTAACCCTTAACACTAGAGATAGTTGATATTATTTCCAATGTTTATGTATATATGTTATTTTCTATGTTTATATGCCATTTTCTATGTAAAATGATAAAGTGTTATGCTATATGAGAAAGTATGATAACTATCTGTTATCTTCATTTTCAATGTTTGACATATGCTAAGGAATAATAAGTGATAATGCTATATGATATATACGTAAATATGTGGCTATGCTTCAATATTGTTATAGTTGCATTCATAAATTATATAGGATATGATGTGTGATTGTTGATATTAATTTTTTTGCTTATTAAGTCTAGGGTTCATTAGTTTTTGTTTAAATGTTTCCATATTCATCTATTACAGGCTCCTTGGTCACCACCAATAGCTTAGGAGTAGATATCCCTTAAAAGTTCTTTGAAAGCAATTGTAATCTTGATAAAAAGTAGTCAAGAAATATTATAGGCCTCGTAGATAAAATGAGTTTATTACTATGCAAACTTTATTTTTATATATTTTTGAAAACATATAAGAAATCAACTCATAAATTAATTAACTTGTTAAATGATACTAAATAAGGATAGTTCAGCTTGTGGTAATTAAGAAATGGGTTCCATGCCATTCACAGATAAGTGAGTCATGACACTAGTCTTTTGTGCATGCTAAATACATTAAATTGATTTGCAAAAAACTAGCCACATGCTTGTAAGCCATTTCTCTGTGTTTTATTAATATAGGATCTTTTCCCCATATTCCTTTATCATTTGGTTAATATTAGATCAGAGTCATTTTTTACTACTAGGTAGAGGATTTCCATTTCTTTTACCATCACTAGGCCCTAAATTAGAGTCTTATACTCTGGTTAACAAAGTCTCCAAGGATCTCCTCCATCAGTAAGTTTATTCTACTTTATCAAAAATTGCATAAGAAAATTAAAAAGTTCTTGACTTTTTAAAGTTTCATAAAGCATTAATGTAATATCAAATTCACTAATAGGGAGTATCCATCATGACATTCTTCCAAATAATGATAGCCTTTTCAGTAAGAATGATGAAGTGGAAAGTAATGGTGAAAATTTTGAGTTAAATACAATAGAGCTAAGCAATGCTTTTCTAGCAATAGGTATTGATTTTTTATCCTTTGAGTAGGAGACTTCGATAGTATAATGACCTTTTTATCTTATTAATTTCTTGCACTAGTTGCGTGCCTATAAACTGATGAGTGGAAATCAAGTATAAGATTAATTGTTGACCTTTTATGGGTGCAATCATAGTTTATGTAAAGGTGAGCACTTCTTGGATCTTGTAAAAAGCAAATTGTTTAGTTTCTCTCTAGATAATATTTTTTCATTTCACTCAAAAGATGTTTAAAAGTTGTGATAAATCCAAAAAGAGCAAGTATGAACTATTTGATGTACAAAATTTTTTCCATGAATTCTTTGAATTCCCTTATACTACTAGGTCACATCATTTTTATAAAGCTTTGACTTTGTTTTCATCTACATCAATGTTATCTTTGTACACTTTATAGTTAAGGAATTTCCCTAATGAAACACTAAAAATTCATTTAAGCAAGTTGAGGTTAAGTTGAAATATGTGGCATTTATCGAAAATATACCTTAGATGAGCCTAATAGTTACCAACATCCCACAATTTGACCATAATGTCATCTATTTAATCCTCCATACGGTCATGCATCATCTCTATGATATGTCGCACCTACATTCTTCAATCAGAAAGGCATAATGGTGAAGTAGAAGTTACCAAAAGAAATATGGAAGATAGTTTGCTTAGCATGTTCAAGGTGCATCTTGATCTAGTTATAACCGCTAAAACCATCGATGAATGACAGGAACACTTAAGCAATTGTAGCATTAACTAAAAGGTCAATATTAGGAAAGGGAAAATCATATAGGTAAATATATGTTACAGATTTTTAAATATTTTATATGAACTTAAGTAAATTCAACTCCATAGTAGAAAAAATATTCAAAGTCCACTTTTAGAAGGAAAATGTCAATTCATTAATCAATAGTTCACTTTAAGAATTAAATTTTATAATTATTACCTTCTTAAATAATAATTTAATGTTTGTAATATGAAAAGTTAATCCATATCATAATGAAGTATAATTATATTTATTATTTATATCATAATTAAACATTATGATTATTCTTTTACATATTAAATTTCATATTAAATGATGAATTTAATAATTATTGCATTCTTGGACAATAATTAATTGTATGTTTAAATTTGAACTCAAAAAATTTTGTTGGTCTCTTTTCAAATTTTAACCTATAAGTCATAAAAATTATATTTTTTATGTATGATTTTATAATCTTTTAAAAATAAGTAAATGTATAAGAATTTCATTATTTACATTATAATTAAATATTATGATTATATCTTAAATTAAGGAATAAAATTTAATTATTATTATTATTATCTTATTAGACAATAACTCAATAATTTGAAGTAATTAATTCACATATTCAAGGAAAATTAATTATTTTTAATTTATATTATAGTATTTTGGATAATTAAGTAGATTTTAGCCAGTCCTTCACAAATTTTGCATGTTTGTCCCTACTTTAAAAGCACTTGAATTTCTATTTAAATAAAGAAATTGATACATTCATCGCTGCAATAATACTTTAAAATAAAATTTTAATTTAATTAATTTAATAATTTAAATATAATAATAAAAATTATATTTATTTTATAATTAAAAATAATAATTATTGCCGATTTAAATTTTAAATTTGAGGCTTATTGATAAAAATGTTGCCTTACTATGGTGTAATTTAATGTCAATAATTTTATAAATAAATATATGATCATCATTATAGGACTCAATATTATATTCTGATTTAGTTATAGGGTTTTCAAATTTACTTAATTTATTTTACAAATTTTAAAATTTTTTCACCTTTGGAAATAATACTTCATAATTCTAATATAATAGTCGATGATATTTAAATAATTTAATTATAATTTTAATTAAATTTTGAATTGAATAATTTTTAAATTGAAATTTTATGTTAACTTATCCTGAAAGTTATTTCCTTCTTAAATAATATCGTAAAGTTAATAACTTGAAGAAATTCACGGGCAACATTCAAAGATATTAGTCATATATTTTTATTTAATTTATTATATTTTTAAAATTTTAAAAATAAATAATTATATTATATATTCTAAAATTAAAATTTTAATTTTCAAAATTCAAATTAAAATCAACTGCATGTTAATTGTTATTTTAAACTTTCAAATATATAATTTTATATATTATTTAAATAAAATTATTTCTCCTTTATTACTATAAATATCTAATTTAATTGAATTTGAAGAACTATAAATCATGGAGCTAATTATTACAATTAATATAAAAAATTTAAAATAGAAGTAAATAAAAATTGTAATTATAATTATTTATCAATTTAGATATAAATTATTATTCTCTTATTATTATTTTTACTATTTTAATTTCTTTATATAGCACAAAAATTTATAACATATTTTCTCATAAAATAATTTATGTCACATCAATTTTATAACTATAATTACTGCTATGAATTAGAAGCCTCCCAATTTTGTTCACAATTATTGTCTACATTTAATTATTCAATTATTTTTTATTTTAAATGTGACATTTTTAATTTAATTTTTGTAATCCTTAAAATTATTTAAATAATTTATTATTAATATGAAAATGTGATTGGTGTTTGATTAAAAATTTTCAATTTCCAAAATTATTTATCCAAATAAATTTAGATAGAATTCATGATTTAAATTTTATATCTTATTTATTTATTCTCACATATTAATTATTCATTCTTGATGTTTATATATTTTCCTTCTTTTATTATTCCATTTCCACGTACAATTTTGATACTTGCTTATATTTCATGTATCATTTGCTTACTTTTTGTTTTCAGTTCATATAAATGTTTTAAATTGAGGCTCAGGCTCTAAATCATCTCAAAAAGTGTTAGTTAGCTAAAATTATGGTATATGATCTCTTTCTTTTTCTTTTTCTTTTTCTTTTTCTTTTTCTTTTTCTTTTTCTTTTTCTTTTTTTTCATTTGATTCCAATATATGAGAAAATACAATTTTACTAAATGAAGAATATACTCATATGGACTATACAGAAAATAGTAATGAATCTCATATACCATATGCAAACTAAAATTTTCTATACAATGACACATTGATTATATTTTAGAACAATTATTTTTGGGATTTAATGTAATTGTCATGCATTAAGTTTTATTTAATTTTGGAATTAATTTATGAGGTTAATACTAAAGGTTGAAATTTGTTAAGAGTGAGTATAATATCTCAAAATTATATATATATATTTGATAAATTGCTTAAAGCAAGTGCATGGCTTTAAGAATTATTAATAAAAGTTCATTATGAAGAAAATTAATCGATATTATAAAATTAAATAAAATATTACTTAAGTCTTTAAGTTGTTTTAAGATATGTCATAAATTATATAGTTTATATAAATTAACATTATTTTTTCATCTTACCGTAGATAATCTCTACTTTCTCGATTATAGCAATTTCATATTTTAACCATAATAATTCTTCTTTAATTGGTAGTATGAAGATGATACTCATACCATGTAAGTAACTATATTTTTATTTTCCTTAACTTCATTTTATTATTAATAAAAATTTTATTATACTTATTATTGATAATGTTTTAATTTTTTTTTCTAATATTTATAGTTGGGTGGTAGGGAATAAACACCTCTTGGGTGGTCATTATTCTAAAAGTTTGAACTGTTCTTAAAGGAAAAAGTAATTAGGTGATAAGGAATCTCACAATTGGTCAAAATAGTGCATCTTATATCACAAACAAAATTTCAATATACTATATGAATAGATACAAAATCATCGTTATATTATAAATATTTCAAAAAATTAAATTAGAATATATTATATGCATACATTTTATATGCAAATATAATATATTTTATTTTATTCAAAATTATTTTAAAATAATATTTTTAATTTAATATCAACATTTCCTACTCCTTCCCATGAAAAATCACAATAATAAATACAAAGTTAAAGATATTTATTTAATAATTATTTCCTAAATATTAAATTTAAGGATTAATTTTGACAATTATTCATTCTTAAACAATAATTAGTAATTGAAAATTTAATAGACATGATCAAAGGAATATCATTATAACAAATTGAAATTTAACATATATACTCAATAAATAAATTTTCCTATTATCCTCTTTAATATTAAATTTGAGAATTAAATTTGGTAATAGTTACTTTTTAAACATCAATTCCATGTTTCTAATTTAAAAAATTAATAGATATTGTTAAAAAATTTAATTATATTTTTATTTAATTTTCAATATTTTGTGAATCTAAAAAAAACTGACATGTTTATTTTTAAAAAATCACTTTCATTTTTTATAAAAAGGAAAATTGACATGATTATATAAAAGGCCATTTTACTTTCATTTTATATAAAAAATAAATTTGCATGTTTCTTTTTTCAAATAAATTACTTTTTTAAAAAAATATTAATTCTTCCTTTGCATTAATTTTTCAAAATTAATTGTTTATTTTAACTCATAAGAAGTATAGCTATAGTAAATCATTATTTATTAATAACTAAAACTCATAATTATTACATTTTGAAATAATAATTTATTGTTTATAATTTTAAATTGACAGCATTTAAGAGAGTTAATTGCGATTTTATTTTAAATTACAACTAATAGATATAAATATTATTAATATTATATTTATCATAATTCTTATTTTATTATTAATAACTCTTGAGATATATATTACATATAAATATAATTATTTACAAAAATATTTTAAAAATTAATCACTATAATTATTAAAATTTATGATTTTTATTTAATTCATGATATTTTCAGATTTAATCAAGTAAAGTCTCTATTACTTAATATATACATATAATATTTATATTTTTTAGAAAAATTGTGAAATTAAATAAATTCTTTTAATTGCAGAAAAATATATAAAGTTAATTATTCTAAAATAAAATTGTGGATTCTTTAATAACTTTAAATTAAAGTGTTAAAGCAAATCACATATGACCTTTTTTGTAATACTTTAAATTACAATTCAGCAAGTCACAAATAAGTTTATACCATATGTGAATAAAATATATTTTTTATTAAAAAATAATACAGATATAGAGAAAGTATTGAAGCAAATTACATGGAACATATTTTTAACACTTTAAATTACAAGCGAATAAGTTGCAAATAATTTTATGTCACATATATATAAAGTATATTTTCTCTTAAAAAATAATAAAAATATAGGGAAAATTTTTAAAATTTTCCATCTCGCTAGTCACCCCAAAGCGTTGCCATGCTTTGCCAGCTCTAATGTACGAGATTCATTTAGTCAGATACAGTCCCATCACATACAAGTTCTTACATTTTTGTTCACATGTGTGAATACGGTAAGAGAGTTGCATTAATGTAAGCCTTACATGCCATTTACGCAATTGAATGATATATATAATATCAAAACAAATACATTAATCTTCTAGTTAAACTCTCCTTTGTACAATTATTTTATTTTTTATTTTTTTTATATCCATTGAGGGCAATTGAGAATAAAATTCTTCGTGGTAATGATAATTTCATCGGGTAAAAGGAATTGAACAAAAAATGACTTATAACAAAATTTAAAAAAAAATCATTTTGATCATACAAAAAAAAGGCTCGTATATTACGAAATAAATCTTTAATCGTGTTCATATTTTAAAAAAAATTAAGAAAAAAATATATTAATATCCCCTAAATTTTAGTGAAATTATACAAACCTCCTCTTGAAATTATACACCTAAATTTAAATTGTACTTTTTTAATAAAATAATGAGAAAAGATGATTATAAATGCAAATTAATATATGTATATATCAATATGAAATATTCTAAATATTTTGTGATAAATCATACACTTTCATTAAGTTTAAAAAGCTAAAATATGATTGATGAAAAAGTTAAATTTTAATATGTGCCATAAATTTTTAACTGTTTGAGTTGAACCAATGCATTTTTTATGACAAAATACCTAAATTATCATATATTAATTTATTTGAATTAATAATAAAATTTTTGCATAATTTTATTAAAAAAAGTTCCAATTTGGAGTTTAAGTATAATATTATTTTATATTTTAAGAGGGTTTGTGGAGGTTTTAAAATTAGAAAGGAGGATTGTGTAATTTCATTAAAACTCAAGGGGAAGTCTATGTATTATTTTGAAAAATTAATTATGAATTGCATAAAAAAAGCCTAAAATTCCTTCTCACAGTCAATTAATAAACAAAAAAATTGTGAATCCAACAAATAAACTGAAATGAAAATATTGAGCAAGTCTTTAAAATATGTGTATTGAATTAAAAATTTTAGTTCAAATTCAAATCTAATAAATAATAAAATTGAGAAACAACAAAAAAATTGCATACTAAATTTAGAATGGAAACAAATCAAACCGTTTATGAGCTATTTATAGTTTTACTCATAAAAGATTTGGTTTGATTTATTTACTTAATTAAATAAAGTAGACCTAGGTTGATATATTAGCTTGTTTATTAAATAGGTCTAACCTAATTAACTTTAGACTTAAATTGGTAATTTATTATGTTAGCTTATTTAATTAATATGTTATTCTAATTTAATACTCCTAAATTAATTGATGTAGTTGCATTATAGTTTCTATTTTTTTATTATTGTATCTTATTCAACTTCTTTAACTTACCCATCAATCTATTCAAAATTTTAAAGTTTGGAAGTGATAAATTTATATTATTATGGTTTAATTTTTTACTCTAAATAAATATAATTATAGTTTGTTATATTGAATTATCAATATTTTTATAAAATTAGAGAGAAAATTTTGTTTAATGCTTTATTTATTTAACAAGATTATTATTCTTTTTTTTATTAAAGGGTCTGTTCATAACATATATACCTAAGTTTATAAGCACACCAATGATTTATATAGATTTCAATAATTAAGCCTAAATATGTTAATAAGCCATAACAAACTTTTTAAATTTTATAAACAAGTTAGATCATATCAAAATTTTGGTTTAAGATCATATTATCGAGAGTTTGTCTTCTTAAAAAATTGAGTATTTTCTTGTTAAATTATCTTTTATTACTAATATCAAAGAAACTAAATTAAAATTAAAAATACAAACCTCATGCATTAAATGTAATCCTATAATAGAAACACATAACCTTTTAGGAGGTTGAATTTCTCATAACATTATACTTTTAACCTAAAAAAAAAAAATCACAAGTCATAATCAAATTGAAAAACTTTAAAGTAGACTTGATTTATTTATGTTAAGATTTGGCTTAACTCAATCTATTTCCTCCCGGAAAATTGGAGAATTATAATTCCATCTTCAACTACAATTTCTTTTTATAAAAATTGATTTTTTTTTTTGGAAATTTTGATACTTGTAGAGAGAAGAAAACATAAGTAGTAGATTTTATGTTAGCTTCTAATTAGGTTTTTAAAAAAATTCTTATTTTTGAGAGTAATACAACCATTAAACATTTTTTTTACTTAGATATCTAAAATTTAAATAGATAAATAAATATTTAATTACTATTCCCAGCGAAATTTTCTTAAATGGGATAAACGATAATTCTTGTATGCCTAGAAAGTCATTGTATTTTTCTATAAAATAATTATATGAGAGTGGCATTCTCTGTATTTTTCATTAAAATAATTATATGAGAGTGGCATTCTTTTATACAACAAGTGTTATTAACAAATGAAATAAATTCTTTCTATAAAAAGGAACAAATGAAATAAATTCTTAAAAGGGAGTGCTACAGTACCCTCAAGGGTTTCAAACTTTTAGTGGTGTGACATAATTTCATCCATTGGATAAGATTACTCAAATTTTTTATAATCTCATCCATTGAATGAGATTATACCACATCACCCATGGTTTAAAAATCCTGGGAATACTTTACAAAATCCCATTCTTAAATCCTATAAAATTTGGCTCGAAAACTATCCTTACCTATACTTATAAAATGTCAATACATTTTATATCAAGAAGTTGATTTTTTATTTTCTTTTCTTTATTAATTATTAAATACATGAAAAGGAATGTGACATTCTATAAAAATTTTGTAAAAACCAATTTACCCATAATCTAAAGATTGATATTTTCATGGAACAGAGTGTTTAAGAAAGCGAGCGGCAAAAAATGTTGTAATTGGTGCATGAAGGCTTTCAATCAGTTAGGGAAGATGCACCTAGATATCGGAAATGGACCTGCTTTTGAGACTCTGAGAATTTGTTTGTCTCCCTTTTTAGATGCTCCCCCCCCCAAAAAATATATATATATGTATTTTAAGTGTTGATTCATTGGGCCTTAGTATAATTAAATTAACAAGAATTTTTACCTTATATAATTAACGAGAATTAAACTAGATAGATAAAATTTTAAACAGTTTCTATGGTACTAAAAATGATTTAGCCAATATTATATATATATATACAAGTCTGAACTAATTGTTGTCAAAATTCATTTGAATAATAAAAAACACCGTTCATAACCCACCTAAGAAATAACCCCTTCTATAATTCATCTTCTTTATTCTCACTATTTTTCTCCTAAATCTAAAATTTTACAATTATGAATAACAAAAATAATTATAGAATGATTAATATTAAATGATATTTTTTTGTGCTCCTTAAAATTCTGGAGTTTCTTACTAAATTTCAATGTAAATGAATAACAATGATGGCATTTTTCAATGAGTAAATCTATAAACTTCTTAACACCTTACGGCTTTTTATAGAACTACAAAGAGTGATGATGATCATGTACTGAATTTGTAACCATGTTATGCTCTATTCTATTAAAATTTTGAGAAAAATATAAATAAATCACCTAAAATATAATTTAATGTCACATAACTTCCTTAATATTCAAAAACATATAAATAATTTTCCTAAAATTTTCAAAAAACTAAAAAACATTGAAATTTCAATTAAAGGAAATAAGAAAAAATATAGATAAATCACTTATAACTTTTTTTTAACTTTTTTTAGTACGGTAAAATCAAAGAAGTAATAATACAAAAAAAAAACTCGTATTTTACTTTCCCAAATGCAGTTTAGTAGAATTTCAATAATAATTAACTCAAAATGCTTGTTTTTAGGTATATTATAAATATATTATAGAATCAATGTTATTGGTAATAATTTATTTTATGAGAAACCTCATTCAAAAATTGATTGAATTCTCATTAAAAATAGTTAGAAATAGTTGTAAGTGATTTATACATCTTTTTGCTATTTTTTAAACTAAATTACTACTATTTCTACTTTTTTAAAAATTTCAAAAATCTTAATTGTAGGTCTTGAAATTTTAAAGGAATTATGTGATAATAAACTATATTTTAGGAGGCTTATTCATATTTTACCTAAAATTTTTAAATTATCTATGAGATTGTGAAAAAAAATTATTGACAAATGAAAATAAAACTTCAAAGAGAGATATTAATTCTTTGAATTTGGTGAGAAATGGAAAAAAAAGGCAAAGGAAGGCTTTAATTAACAAGCAAGAGTGTTGAGAATTAATGCCCTAGAACAATTCAAATTAATTTTAATCCAATATTAATGATATTTTGCCATGAAACTTATAGGTGTTGTGTACTTTAAGTATGCATCCTAGCACTATACAATTACAAATAATTTTGGCTAAATATATGAAAAGGAAAAAGCAAAATAAGAAAATGTTCATTTTAAGTATCATTCATGATTAAGCAAGCAACTAATTATGAACCCAAACTATTGCTATTGAAGCCTAGCAACTAAATTATGTGTCTAATATAGGTTTCCTGAAGTAGTAGAGCTCATAATTGAATGGTGATTTGAAATCAAAGGAAGTAATTTTTTTTCTTTAAGTTGGGAAGAAAAAAAGAATGGATTTGAAGATATATATATATATATATATATATATATATATATGGAAGTGTAAATTATGAAGGAAATGAAAATGGGTTTGTGAAAAGATTTCTTTTAGACACTAAAGGAGAAAGTGATGAAAGACCTAAACAAAGGAAAATGGATGGATGGAGATTGAAATGAAGGATTTTTTAATGAGTTTGGAGACATCAGATATGTGATATGTAGGATGTGTAATTTTTGGGTGATTACAACTATAGCCAATATGGAACTATTATGAATAACCTCACAAGCCTTTGCTATACTCACCGAAAAAACTCAATAGAGAAATAATAATCAACTTTGGTTAATGAAATGTACTATCATAAGACTTGCATTTATAATATATTATCTAATAAGTCTAGGCTTGCTCCAAAATAGTAGTTAAACTAATTTATAATTCTAACTTTCTTCTAAAGATAAATTAGTCTAACTAAAGCCTCACAGCACATGTTCCATAGCTACTAGTCTATCAAAGGATGACTATGACACCAAATTATTTAAGCTTAGCATAAATATGTCAAATATCAAACATTATGGAGTATAATTACTATTAAATCCACAAAATGAAAGGATCCCTTGAAAAAGAGGCATCCTACTTATTATAGTGGTTGTAGCATGTCTACCTAGGTGTCTAAAATATAAAACTATAAAATATATATATACATACACACATGTGTATATATATATATATGCTTGTACGTATGTACTTAGATCATTGTTAAGAAGTTGAAAGATGAGTCCTTCCTCTATGTTGACCTTTCCCTATGAATGTACAAATATTTTTGTTAACTCTGTGAATGGAATGCAAGTTAGGCCCCTTTAAATGTTAATAGAAGTATCTTAAATATTTTGAATTTAGCTTCTACTTATAACTAAAATGATTCCTAACTAAGTTTCAAGTAAATTCACTATTTCTCTTTCTTTTTCCTTTAGGAGATTTTCCTTTTAGGTATTTAATTAGCTCTCGCTTTAGCTAAAGGTAGGCCCATAGCAAAATTCTCATGGCATACTAGTAAGTAACAAGATAATTGGACTAGGTGTCATGTTTCTTGCTTGATGTCAAGTCCAAATCAAGTCACAAGGGTCTTTATATATAGTACATTAATATAATGAGTTGAGCATGTCATTATGCATTAGTAAGGCTTACAAGTGGTTGCTGATGCCAACTTCCTACACCAGTCACAATCCATGTGAGGTCATGATAGTTGATTTGTTGGTATTTACATATTTTCAACACTTCATTTATTTAGAAGTGTGATTTGTAGGGATGAAGCCACTTCTTGATGCAATTGAAATGTTGTAACAAGATTCAAGCTCTTTCATCACCAATCATAACTATTCCAACTCTTTCTCTAATTTTTTTGACAAAGATTCATTATTAAAGTCCATATAAAGAAAGACATTCTCTTGAGTTTCTTAACTAGAATCAAACCTATATAAAGCTTTATTTATTTTCCAAGATTTTGAGTTTAGTGGTAATCTTCCATTTAAGCCAGAAAGCCTTTGATTCATAGATTTTTTTTATGCCAAATTCATCTATATTTCTTTGTAAAATTGTTTGCAATTAGTCATATTTCTTTACAATTAAAAGAAAGTTAGTATTCCTATAACCTACTTTCAAATTATTAAATATTGGTATTGCAATCTACCTCTTTTTGTCTTCTAAGATTTTGCCCTTTGGTGTGTTGCATATGATACAACAAGTTTTTTTATTTTTACCACTAAAATCATCCCAAAAATTCTTATAATTAAGATTGATTTAACATTTCCCTTTTTTAATGCCATTCACAATTGCCTTTATAAGTTTAACAAATTCTCTAAATTCGTAGTTAAAATTTCAAACATCACTATTATTATAGTTAATATTATTATACTGTTCTCCCTCCTAAATCTTTTAGTACATAATTATTTATTGAAATGCCTAATTTTAAGTTCTACTTATTGTAATAATACTCGCCCCTTTAAAAAATTTCATCCTTAAATTCTCTAAAGTAACTAAGCATGATACTCTTATTAACAACAAACAATAGAAACTAAAAGTTATAGCTTACTAAATAAGTGAGGAAATTTTTGTTGCATATCAGCTTTGAGCACTTAAATGGCCTCCTTCTCTCTATAACACTCCTACAAAACCTTTACTAAGGGTAATTCCTTTTATTGTAGCTTTCAAACTTAGTAGGTTAAGATCATTACTAGTTACTCTTCATAAGTAAGCTTCATGTCCAATTGAAGAGGCTTTTCTTTAATGAGATGCATGACATTTAATACATAATTCTAAAGCATGCACATATGGAACATAAGATGGATGACTTGCAAGCTATTTGATAACTCTAAATGATAGTCTACTACTTCAACATGTCTAAGGATTAAAAAATGGTCAATATAACTAGATGCAAGCTTTGAGGAATACATTATCTCTTACTTGGAATTCTAAAATCCTTTCCTTTTATCCATATATGAATTTTGTCAATCTTGAGCAATTTTCAATCAATCCTTAATAATTCACATTTTATTTATAATATCTAACACCAAAGTAAGTCCTAGAAGTTTTACTTCACCCTACTAAAAATCTATACCTCTAACCATATAATGCTTCAAATGTGGTCATTTTGATATTTGTTTGGTAACTATTTTTGTAAGTATATTCCACTAGTGGTAAGTATCTCTTCCAATTACCTTTAAATTCAAAAGCACAAGCTCTAAGCATGTCCTCCAACATTTGAATTGTTCATTCTAACTACCCATTTTTTGTGATTGAAAAGTTATGTTAAAGCATAATTATTTTTCCAAATCTTAGTGGAAAGATTACCAAAAGTGAGTAGTAAACTAATTACCTCTATCTCTATGATAGAAGTAGGTTTTGACCAATTCTCAATGGCTTTAATGTTCTAAGGATTCACTAAAATCCCTCTACCATAACCTTTAAAGAAAATAGAAAGCTTAAAAAGTATATAAAAGGTTAATTTACATATTAGTTTCATCTCAAATGATCCTAACACACATGATAACCTTAAACCAACTAATAAACTTGAAAGTTATAGTGTTTCTTTGAAAAATTTTGTCAAACAAATAAGTTCACAATTTCCTCTTACTTTATATTATGGATTCTTTTTAAGTTCAATGTGTTTAATAATGCAAAGGATGTTAAGGACAACCCTATGATGATTTATAGGAAGGCAAGCTTGAATTTAGGATTTAGTTTACTTACTATTAAAGTTTTGAAATATTATGGTAAGTACTAAAACTTTTCTATATGGTACACAGTTTGAACATGTCTCTTCATTTATCACATTTCTCAATTTCCTATGTCCAAAATATCTTTCTACATTATAAAAGTTTTGAGAAATGATATCTAAAGAGTAGTTTTGATAATGCCTTTTTCTCTATCATATATTAGTTCTCATTTGCTTCATTCTATATTGTTTTTAATAATCATAATTTATGAGATAAGGGTATGCTTTATAATTTTATATATTAGTCATTATCTACTTATGAAATAGAATCTATTACTTACCTTTAAGATTATTATGAGCTTAACTTCATAAAAGGAAATAATTATGCCTATGAAATTATAATGGTTGCTACACCTCTGTTTAGGTCCAATATTTGATTTAATTCTCCAATTTCAAGTCTTAAAATAATGTTACAACATACCTATATAGCTAAGGGCTTATAAAATCACTTAAGTATCCTAGCTAAGGAACTTGCTGAAATTATAAAATGAAAGAAGTCTCATTCTTGCCAATGTGGTATCTTTTTTATCTTAAACATTGATTGCTTTCTTAATACTAATATTTTTTGTACACAATGTGAATTTTAATTTTAATGTAGTAGTATGCATCTAAAGATTCTAGGCATAATAAAGAATCCTAAACTTTCATTCTTAAGTATTTCAATCTTTAAGCAACATAATGAGAAAGATGCAACTTAGAAGATATTCTTGCATCAAGTGATGGCATAGTTTAAAGGATAGCATTTTAAGTAATAGTTTTAGCCATTATTTCAATTAATACATTGTATAGTAGAAAACTAAATTCATTTTACTTTACATATAAACCATAAGCTATGGTATAATACACTTTCTAGAAATAGAAATGATCACTACAAGAAATTTCTAGTTTAGCAAGGGAAATTAATGAGGGACAATATTTCCCTCACTAGTTTATTCAATTTGTGAGGGACTTGTGAGGAAATATTGTAAAAATTAATCTATATTTTTTTTATTTTTGATAATTAGTGAGGCAATTAGCTAAGGATATGTCCTTTGCTAAAATTAAGGAGGGAATCATTTGTCGCTAAAACCCTAGTTAGTGGGTTGCAAAAATGGGTTATTTTCATAAAATTTTTCACAAGCTCCTAACTTATTTAGCAAGGGATGTGTCCTTCATGAATCGCTTGCAAAATATTAAAATAAAATTTAAACTTCTTTCTTCACATTTTAACTTGACACTTTTAGCTAAACACTTAAGCACCATACCAGCTGGAGTGAGGATTCTTCAAAGATGAAGTGTAATTCCACCATTGAAGAAGGTTTTTTAATGAGTTCACAGTAATGGTAGGAAAGGTATTTCAATTGAATTGACTACTCAAAATCAACCTTGTTTTGACTAATTTTTAGTTTAGATTAGCTATTTTTTCTTGAATTTTGTTCGAATTAGGATAGTTGAACAATGTTTTTTGTTTATGTAATATAGGTAATGGGTAAACACAATTCCTTTATTTTTTTATTGTTTATGTACTATTTGATTAGTTTTAATAGGAAAATAGGATTATAATTTCATTAAGATTGAATGCAATTTTTTATAAGATATAGGATAACAGCTTATATTCATCAAAATGTCTAAGAATTCCTATGGGAAACAAAAAGCCATAGTTTATTGATTTTATATATGCATTGTATATGTAAGGATGTTAGCAAATTTAATAATCATGAATTCATCTATGTAATTTATTATATTAAGCTCGTTTTATGATTAGGTTTTACTTTATTTTGTAGGACTCTTTTAGATTTTTTTTTTTGTCATTGGAAGTGGCTCCATTACATTATTGAAATAATCTTTTGCTTTAATAATTATCTATATAGTTTATATCCAATATTCATACGGATAAATATTTTTACTAATATGAATCTTACAATCTACTAATTTTATCATTAGTTTTTAATTGCTTAATGTTGAACTTCAAGTAAAAGTCTTCAAATTTTTTATCATACATAAGTGTTTTAAAAGGTTTTATAGGTTACATGGCATTTTTTTCATTACCTAGCATATGTCTTAAGGTTGTGATAGCTTGTATCTCATTGACTCAATATAAACTTCTAGTCATTACGCATATTTTTTTCTATAAGATGGAATAAGGGAAAGGAAGTGAAAAAATGAGGACAACAAAAGAACAAAAGATGAAAAAGAGAGGCTTTATGATTAACATATTGTCAAAATTTTCAAAAATGCCAAAAAAAAAAAGTTGATTAAATGTAAGATAAAACTTAGGGTGGAGAATTTGTACCTATCTAATAAGGATCAAATACTTGAATGAATGTATGGAGTTCAAGGCTCAAATTGACTCAATATTGATATTCCATCCATTTATGTCCTTTTTAGCACTTAAAAGTTCTTGTTTTAACTAATTTAGTTCCATTTCTAATACCTCAATGTAAATGGATTGATACATGATAAGTGTTTCCTTTGGCTTTATAGCATTAAAATCAAATTCCTCATATGAATTGTGTAATTCAATTGCTTACTAAAGTACAAACTTAAAAGGGTCATCTAATTCAAACTTTTCTAAGCCTTGCAACATTTCTAGTTGCTTTCTTATATCTTTTAACCACTTTTATGTTTTCTTAATTATTTGTGTGCCTAACTCAATCTCTATATATTTTTGAAACAGTATGGATGACTTCTCTTTCTCCACCATAATATAGCAAGCTTCAAAGCATAAATAGCTTCCTTAAGCTCCTAGACCTTTAACACAAGTTCATCTTTCTTTTTTTTCCATTTTTGCAACCATTTACATATTCTCTACCTTTTTTAAGGCATTTATTTCTCAATTTCTAATAGCAACTAGTTATATGTCTTTAACAAGCAACTCCTTTTAAGTAGCCTTTTAATTTGCCTACAATGTGTTTGAGCTACTCCTACAACTTTGCATTATCCAAAAGCTAAGCGACCATTTCTTCTATGCTTGATTATATGAAACAAGGTAGCAAAAACCCTAATACAAAATAGGACAACAATGTAAATAAGGGTTCATATTTTATTTTGGATAAGGTATTATGTGTTCTTCATGCCATTGTTTAATTTTTTAGGAATTAGTATCTTCATTATCTCCAATTATTTATGCCATTAATGCTTTTGCATGAATTCATAGTAATTTGGTTGTTGAATTTTTTAAGCATTATAGGCTTATTAAATTTGAAATTTTCTAATTTTTTTCTAAAATTTTTTAATTTTCAAATTTCATGCTTTTCAATTAATTGATTTTTGAAGCCTGTATTATTTGTAATCTATTTGTAATGTTGTTTTTGTAAGCTTTTCATGCTTTATTGCTACAAAAATCACTTTGAAATTAAACATTTGAATAGTAAAGTTCAATTGGAGGTAGGTAAGTACTAAATTTAAACCACTAGCTATATTTTTTACTTTAAACTTTTTTTTAAGAGATTACTTCTTAAAGCTTTGAGTAATAATGCATCTACCTCCCAAAACTTTTTTGGTTTAGTGTGATTAGCATATTTAGACAACATTCTATCATTTTATCCATTTGATAACATAGAACAAAAAAAGAAGCTAAACTTTTTTTATAATTTGCAAGGTAAAAATATCTTTATTTTATATGAGAAAGAGAACTAGAATCAATAGTGTATTTCTATGATGCCTCATTGATTAAATAGTCCATATATATAGTCCTTATGCCACTAATGCGATGTGGTTTTCTAATGTGGAGTTTAGAAAGTAGTATGCTTCTAATTTATTTTAGTTATTGTGTTCATAGTAGAATTCCATTCAAATCTCTATTTAAGGGCTAATTTAATGTTCATTGAGATTTTAACAAGTGGGAATCCTCTATTTTGAATTGATTTAGTATTTTTGAAGCTGATTATCAATCTAGGGGTTATATGTTTACCTAGTAATAGGTAGAATCTTCTTCTTTTTCTTCTTCTTCTTCTTCTTCTTCTTCTTCTTCTTCTTCTTCTTCTTCTTCTTCTTCTTCTTCTTCTTCTTCTTCTTCTTCTTTTTCCTCCTATGCTTTTAATCAAATGATTGTATGGAATTTAATATGGTGGAAATTACTTTTACAAATTTTTTCAATATATAAACTTATGATGTGCCATGTAAGGTTGAAAAAATGCTTTCTTTCTAAGTACAAAATAGAATAAGAGGATCCTATATTCTCATATATCTCTTACTAGTAGTTCTCCTTTTTTCTTGTCTTCTCCCTTGGTTCAATAATTAGCTTCTAATTATGTAATGGATATATGGATTGCATTAATAATATCATTGTAATTGTAGCCATTCAGTATTAGTATTAGATTAACAAGATCCTAAACTCCTGAACTTAATGTGGTGGATTTATGGATTGCAATTTATCTTTAGCATCAAATTAAAATTTGCAACAATTTATAAATAGTTCGAAAAATTAACTCATGTTTAATATAATTCACTCACATATATATAACTTATAGTTTGGTTTGTACTACTTGATTTTTATTAGTCCTCTTAACAAATTAAGCAATGTTATTTAAATCTATTAGTTAATGTAAACAAAGAACTTTGGACATTATGGAATTCTACTTCCATTAATTTGCCATGACTATTTTTTTAGACAAATAAAAGGCTAAATTTTATGGTTAGATTTTTAACCATGCCAATAAAGGAATCATGACAAGAAAATTCTATCACTAAATTAATTAGCATTTATCTTTAAAGTATAGTGTTATTTATGTTTGGTGCTCTTCTTTTGTTCTTCCATCAATAAATGTAAGTTTGACTTGTCCTCATGAAAAAATATATGTTAGGTTCTATTACTACTTATTCTATTAGTATAGTTTATATATTATGTTTTTGTTGAAAGCTTAATGTTGTAAGTTTCTATTAAAAGTTAAGAGCAACATAAGGACATAACATAGGATCATTGTTAATATCTTGAAAGTAGATTGCATGTGCAATTCATGTTTAACTTTATTAATCATTTATCTGAAATTTTTATCACATTAGCACCCTTATCTTAGTAGACATTATGATTTAGAAAATTTGCTAACCTTTTTATGATATGTACCTTGATTCAATAACTAAGTTTGTTCTTCATTTTGGGTGGCTCTGAAACTAACCAAAAGTTACATATTAAATGTAGTAGTCATACTATCAAGAATTAAGTAAGTTAGCTTTAAAGGTAAAAGGAGCACATAATTTGTAGTTATAGGTTCTCACTAAGAAGTTTCAAAGAAGCTAAATTAAGACCATTTATTAGGTATGAAGCTTCATTTTACCTATTTAAATCCCATTTTAGAAATAATGGAGTATGTTTTTGAATCCTTGCTTCATAAAATTAGTAGTTGTTATTTCTTTAGTGCCATTTAGCCCTTCTCTTTGATTGCTTAGTGAATAGATTTCTTAGTTACTGCAAGTTATTATTCTAGTGTTTTGATACGGTAGGCACATTTATTATTACAAATGGTAATCTCTATGTTCTCATCAAATATTGAGTGTCACTATAAGACATGACCTTTAATGAAAATAATAAATCATATTACCTATCTTCTTAATGAAAAACATAGTCATGGAATACTATTATGTCAAATTGTATATGTAATTTAGGCATAGAGATATCAAAGCGTGCTTAGATGTATAGTAGACCACTACTAGGACAAAAATGTTTGAGTGTTGATTTCTTAAATAGTGTTGAATCATTTGTAGTATTTGCTTTGTTACATTTAAATTTTATGTCATGTGAGAAGATTAGATGTCCTTATCTTACGTGTGAAAATAAGGTATTTCTTGATAAAGAAGAAGTGAAAAACATCTTTATTGGCTGGGTTTGTAGCCAATTATCATGATTGGACCTCTCACAAAAAGTCTTTAAAAAATAATGATCTTCAATCTACTAAACCATGCATTTCCTACCCTAACAAATCATGTAAATTTATGCACAATTAAAAGACCTTCTAATCCTTACTGTATAATGGTGATTGAAGTAGCTAGACTTAATTTCAACCTTAGCTTTAATTAGAGTGAGCATGCATGTGAATATGATAAACCTATATCGCTAAGTTTTAATGATGATCCGCTAAATGTAAATGATCAATAGTTCTACGACTTACTAAGAACTATGGAAGAGCCATTATATAAGGTTACAAAATCCATACTCACTTATCAATGGTAGAATAATTTTCAAACATTAAATCAAAATTCAACTTAAGTATAAATTATTATAACCAAATCATGGAAACACTAATTAAGTTTCTACCCAAGGGTGCTAATCTATATAAAGATTTCTACAAGGTTAAGCAAATGGTGCATAAACTAGGCTTAAAATACGAAAGATAGATGTATATAAGAATTGATGCATGATATACTATAAGGAGAATAAAGAAAAATTTGCACATCCAATTTGTCACCATTCTTGATACAAACCAAGCAAGAACAATGGTAGGAAACAAGAAGACGTGCCATATAAGGTTTTACAATACCTTTCTATAACCCCTAATGTTGCAAAGACTATACGTATCCTTAAAAATTGCAAAATATATGATGTGGTATGATGAAACTTATTAGAAATTAAGGATTATGTGCCACCTATGTGACAAAGAGGCATGGAAACTTTTTATGAAAGCCATCCTTATTTTATCACAAAACCTTAGAATATTAATCTTGAACTCTCATCAAATGATTTTACTTAGTATAGGTAATCTATACATCCTTATTCATGTTGGGATGTCATTGTCATCTTATACAATTTGCCACATTAATTATATATGAAAAATGAGTACATGTTTCTAACTCTCATAATTTTCAACCTAAAAAATCCTAGACAAAACATTGACTTATACTTGCAACTTGTGATTGATAAGTTGAAGGAGTTATAGGAAACTGAAGTTCATGCCTATAAAACCTTTAGGAAATAAAACTTTCAAATGAGGGTTGCTTTAATATGGATGATAAATGGCTTTCATGCATATTGCATGTTATATTGGTGGAGTACTTACAATGTCTTATCATATCCTATTTGTATAAAGTGGACTAAAGCCTTCTATTTGTATAATAACCATTTTTTCCTTTCAAAAAAAGTATCAAGAGGATGCTAGACAAGAGCTTGAAATTAGAAGTGTATGGTAGATTAAATACATTATACAAGGCAAGGAAAGCACATAAAAAGCAAGAAAAGGTGCGTAAATGGATAAGTGATCCAAATTGGCAAGTAATGCCTAATATGTGAGAGATAGATGAAACCTTCCAAAAACTATTTAAGCAAAACACTAAAAATAAAAATTCAAATTGTGGTAGCTTAGGTCCCTCCTTACATATAAAAGGGGTTAATCCCAATAGCTGAACATAAGAGAAAATATATGAGAAATCTTAATTTGATTTTTATCATTTCACTTGAATTATATGTACTCAACTTCATTTTTATTGTAATATATTGCAAGAAAAGCTAATTGGGATAAGGCTCACATTGTCATAACTATTTTTGAAAAACAAAAAAGATGGTAAGTAGTTTGTTTGTAAGAAGTCTTAGATAACTTAGGTTAGTATCTTCAATTAAAGCTTTATGGAATTACAATGTTTTGTTTGTTTTTTTTTTTGCTATTTTGTAATTCTAACTAAAGAAGGCTGATATCCTCTTGCTTATTATTTTCACTTACTAATGTTTGTTTATTTTTGGCTATTTTATAATTCCAATGGCTATATGTTTACTTGGATTTTTCTTATTTAAGATTTTAGTGAATTTTTTTTGTTAATTGGTTTGTAGCAATATTATTATAGTAATTATCTTCTAATAATTTTCCAATGTTGTGTTATTACATGTATGTTAGTGAAGTTTATAAAATATAAGACAAGGAATGTGCCTATCAAGTTAGATGGCTGCATTAATTGATTATCTTGTTCAAATATTAGTAATTAGAGACTTTCCTTTTGCAAACTTCATGACTATTTATTAGAGACTATCTATTTCTATTATTGGCTTGATATGCTACTTTCGATTGCCTTATTTCAACCTAGAGGTTTATGATCTCTAATTGCAATCATAAAATAAAATTGATGGATGTAATATTATATTGTTTACCTCCTAGTTGTCATACATAAACCCATGAAAATCTCTTATGGCTAACATGTTGATTTTGTTTAGTTAAAAGAAAGATATAATGAGTTTGGTAGGGAGAAGTTCAGGGAATCCTCTTGAAATATTGCAGCAAATAGATAAAAAGGAGATGATAAAGCTAAGTAAGCATCTCCAACAATAACTGAAAAAAAAATTTACTATATAAGGACTAGCTATTTAGGTACAATGCCTTGGGGGATTGTTTCATATTTGACTTGAACTTCTTTTATTTCAAATGAATATTGACTATTATGTAAATATATATTTATCCTTAATTGAATGATAATTTTTATTATATAAGTGTGTTGTGCAATTTAAAATAAGGATAGAAATTGAGCAACAAAAGGGACATTTTTTGCTCCTTATCAACAACTATAAACAAGGGTTCTAAATGAGAGTTTTATGTAGTTATTTTCACAAGGACATTTTGTTTCAAATAAAATGTTATAGTTAATAGAGCAAACCATTAGTGAGGGAATTACAAGGGTTAAGTCCCTTACTAAAATATTAGCAAGTATTTAATGAAGGCAAAGTCTATCAGTAATATTTTAGTGAGAGACTTAGCAAGGGATCATCCTTCGCCAAAATAGGGGAAGTGGGATATAAAACCATACCATATCTAAACTAATTTTATTAATGATAACTTTAGTAAGGAACACTTTCCCTCACTAAATATCTAGCGAGGGCAATTTCCTTCATTATTCTTTAACTAAATTGCTAGAAAATGGTGCCTATTTCAAACCATTAATGATGACACCTTACATCTATAAAGGATTATGTTCCATTGCTAAAAATAGCCAGCAAGGCTATTTTTAGCTAGGAATTAAGTCCCTCACTAATTTTTATTTAACAAGGGAAAAAAGGCTACTAGTGAAGGATTGATCCATCACTAATAACCTTTTTTCTTATAGTTGACAACTTTTCCCATTTAAAAAAATGTGCATTTTAGTTTTTGGTTACTTTTTTTTTATATTTTCATTTTCATATAATCCTTCTTAAGACATGTAAAATTCAAGGTTTTGCTTTGAATTTTTTTCTTTGAGAAGTGTTATTTTGATGACTTCAATGTATATGACTAATTATGGGTGATAAGGATATTAATGTGTTTGTCAAATTTTAATACTATATATGAAAAATATGGATGAATTATACATGGAGATTGGTCAATGTAAGTTAGCTATTGGGTGGAATTAGGATTTTCTTAGAATGATATAGTAATAGCTTTGTGTAAATATTATAAAGGGGAAATGAAAAAATATCACACGACTATTTTTTGGCTAAAACTTAATGTGTTATGTAAAAAAATTATTTTTTAAAGAAAGTATGTTTTATTTTTTTATAGCTAAAACTAACATTGTAATTATTTTTTATATTAGTTAAAAAATTAACATGGAATGGCCTAACATAAAATATTGGTCTGATAGATGCGGTATCTAAATTAACATGGTTTGTATAACAGAACTAAGATGTCTATGTTATTTTTGTAATAGTTTGAGTTTATTTTTAAAATTCAAATACTTTATTGTGCGAATTTGTAAGAGGCTTTCAATAGGAAAAAGGATAAATTTACCCAAACTAGGATGCAATAGGGGGCAAATAAGGAGATTACATTTGTTGGCCAAGTGTCTCAGCCTTTTAACCTTAACCTATGGACTAAGATAGGTAAGGATACAAAAAAGTAGGGAGGATCTCCAGGTCAATGTCCAAGGCATTTGTAGGAATAGTTGCATCCATTACCATAGCCCACATAAAATTCATGCCAACTGTAGTGATGAAGGAGCTCATGCAAACTATCCAAGTTTTAAGTTGAGAGGTAGTAAAGCTTAAATAGGCATGATTTTAAAATCACCATTAGCAATAATAGTCGTTACCTTTTTACTAATACTATAGGGCACATCATTATGGTTACTAGCCAATATTACCTTTTATATGCCTACCAATTGGTGCATTGTAATTGTAGTAATAGCTTGCCATATGTGCAACCTAGTATATGGTAGGCACCATATGCACTAACTCATGGTGGATAGCCCAATTAGTAGCATGGCAACTTCCATAGGGATATGGCCCAGGATTTGGTGGATGATGATTTCACTAGTGATTGTGTTTCAACAATATTTTATTTTTGTATTTTGGTTAAATAAGATTTTAAGGTATACTATGGTGCACTATTAAATCAATGACACATATTTTATTATCTAAGGAATCAACTAGTTCTAAAGCAATTCTATTTGCAAGTTTATACATTTTCATATTAGCCATTTTAGTTTTAAAAATAGCATTTGTAAGGACAAAAATTTCGGTAGGATCTAAGTAAAGAGAGAGAATGGGTAATCAATGGCAAAAGGCTATCAACAACAAGGGCAAGATGGCCATGGAGGAATGAAGACCATGTGGAATAGTAGTTTTTTAAGGCAATAGAGGATGGGGGGCTAAATTCCCACTAAGATTTTTGTGTTTCAACAAATTGGCCATTGCAATCTAAAATTGTCAATCAAAAATGGTTTTGTCAACACCTTTAGACAACAACAATTTGTAAAGGAAAGGTTTTGTTGCATGTCAACTGTAAATGGGCTTTGATTTAGGCAATAAGGCAAATAAGAATCATCTTCATTCATTTTAGTATATAATCCCAAATTTCTAATAAGGTTTTAAAGGATTTATAAAGAGAGTGAGAAAATAGAAAAGAATGTTTTTTTAGTTTAGAAAAAGAAAAAGCTTTTTAGTTGATTTTGGTTACTGGGTTTTTGATCAAACGGTTTTGATTGAATAGTTTTTTAAAAAATTTTATGCTAAATGCAAGCAAATCAAATGTTCTCCAAAAAGGAATTTGGGTTGCTTAAAAATACTTAAGAGTTGGCTATTTTTTATGTTGCTAAGGTTGTTGTCGTCATCTTCTCTAATACTCAAATTAGGTAATGCTAAGTTTGCTATCATCATCTTCTCTAATACTTGAAAACCAATTGAGTTGTCAAATTTTATTATGTTTCTAGATTTTTCTGACTTGAAAAAGAAATCTAGAGATTTGGAAACAAGCCATCAAAAATATGTGAAGATGGAATCTCATCTGGGTCAAATTGTAATTATTTTGCTTTAAGTTTCCTTTATCATTTTCATCTTCTCAACAAATTTTTTTCAATGGTGCACCATAATCCCATCTTAAGATTTTATACTTTATTTGATTTGTTTGAATAATATATTTGTTGGATTATTTATTTTAAATAAAATTACTAATTTTATCTCTGAAATTATAAAATAATAATAGAATTATCCCTAAATTATATAAAGTTAAATTTTATTCCTAAATAATAGTCCGTAAATATAATTTCATCCCTTTGCATAGTAATTCAAGAATAAAATTTTCTATACAAATATATATGGAAGAATGAAATTATTTGTACAAATCAATATTTAGGGATAAAATTACAACTTTATATAATTCAAAAACCATTTTACTAATGTCTTATAATTTCAAGATCAAAATTGTTAATTTTGATTTTATTTTATCTTATTTTTTTACTATTTCCTAATTTATGACTTTTAAATTTCTTTATTTAGGAAAGTATATTATTATAAAATTTGTTAAAAAAAAGTTGACAAATTTTTTATCACATTGATAAAAAAAATTGAAGATAAATTTTTTTTCAATAGAAATTTCCCAATTTCTTCTAACGGGGAACTTTATAAAAAAATTTATTCGTTCGAAATACTCCTTCAGCAAAAAAATTCAGGACAGAATGTTCCGTCAGGAAAAAATTCTTTCCAACGAACTAATTCATCTGAAATTTTGTTTTCAGATAAAAAAATATTATTTTCTAACAAATTTTTCATCGAAAACAAAGTATTTTTTTTAGTTCAAAATTTAAATTACTTAAAAGATGAAAACGCCAACATTTTTGTAATAGTAAATAATTTATTTTCTCAATATTTGCAAAATTATTATTAACTGTTTACCAAAAAAATGCATTTGCCAATTTTAAAGTAAAAGTCGTTCTAAATTTTTTGCTTTTACAATCTAGTTTTGAATATTTTTAGAGACAAAATTAAAAACATGTACAGCTAAAAAAATCAGTCTATTTGTTTATTGTTTTCTAAAGCAGTTTCCATTTTTCTATTTTTAAAAATACAAGTTTGTAATTGGGATTTGTTTTCATAATATGTTTTTAAAAATCGTAACTCCATATATATAACTTGAAAATAAAAAATAGAAACAATTTCCAGATATTTTCTAATAATTTTTTCTTGATATCAATTTTATAATTAAATATAATCTTTCCTTATATACAACACCAATTACCATCTATTCATTATTTTGCTTGAATTTAGAGAAAGTTTTTAAAAATAAAAAATAATTTTTAAAAATAATTTTGAGAACATTTTTTCAAAATTAAAAAATAAAAATATATCCCAATATTTTTAGTACAATGGAACCAGTTGTGGAAACGGAAGTCCCAATAGTTTGGAAATGGGTTATGTGCGGCTCAGTTTGATCTGGATACTTAAATCATTTAACTGCACAAATTAGACTAACCCTATTTATGTTTAAATAAACAGGATGCCTATAATTTTACAAAAATATTATATGTATAAAAAATAGGATTTAAAATTGGATTTCAAATCTTTTATATTCATTTAATTAAGTTTTATAAATTTATCCCACCATCCTATATTAATTAACATTACTTGATTTAGAAAAAATTTTAGTGTTATATAAATATTACTAATTATATTATTAAAATTAATCTAAAAAATTATGTATTTTTAATAGGAAATCAGTTTTTTTTTTTTTTTTGGAAATCAGCTTTTTAAGTTGGAAAAATAATACATTTGACAACAATACTTATATGGAAGTAGAATTGAATTTTGTAACATGTCTTCCAATTTCGAATCTTATTTTCAATGCATATAGTATTAATACAGTATTTAATAATTTAACATTAGCATTAATTATGTATAATATATTATCTTCATATATAATATACATATCTTTACGTACATGCTTTTCTAGTACGTTGTTCACCTATTACTGAGACATGAAATTCTTGCATGTGATGCATTACATGGAAAAAACTGTAGAACAACAAGATTACTACATTTAAGTCCTAATGATTAATTGATTTACATGTCAATTTATAATTGGCTCTATGTAATACATAATGTATACTTCAAATTTCTTAGTTGAATTGCAATTAACGAAAAAAGGAGGACAGAAAAAATGAGATATCTGAGAAAGGGAGGTTAAGCTTGAATCATGGGTTGCTCCTGTCTAGAGCCAAAATTCTAAAATTAAAAGCCTTCTCAAACCATAAACTCATCCTTCACATGTTCCTTTTCCTATCCTCTCAGGATCAACCTTTGGCTTAATTCAACATTATTTTTCTAGCCAATTTGGTTGCTTTAATTTCTGCATGGAAATTTAGACATTCTTAGATTTCCTTCACTAAAATGAGAAAAATGAGAAATACATCCATGGCTGCAAAATTTTAAAAAAAGGCATACGTATGAAAAAGGAAGCACCACCATTGTCATCGACGGCAGCTTCATCAAATCCCTCACAAATCAATGGCATCGTCTGCAGGTGGTCGCCCGTCGTCTAAGCCCACGCGGCGTACTTCGAGCGGCCGAATCGTGAGCTTGTCCCGGGACGACGACATGGACGTCTCCGGCGAGTTTTCCAACCAAAACGACTACATCAATTACACCGTTATGATGCCTCCGACGCCGGACAACCAGCCCGACACATTGGATGCCAAGCCAGACGGTCCGGGCGGATACGGGCAGACAAGGTTTGCGCCCGGTTCTCAACAGCAAAAGACAAAAGGTGGCGGTCATGGTGGTGGTGATGATGGTGGTGAATCTAAACTGAATGACAAAATGTTACTCGATTCGATGAATAACAAGTCCATGCTATTGAGGAGTCAGACACAAGATTTTGATCATAATCGTTGGTTGTTTGAGACAAAAGGAACGTATGGAATTGGAAATGCATTTTGGCAAGATGATAATACATTTGGAGAAGATCCTGGGATGAGCATGTCTGACTTCGTGGACAAGCCTTGGAAACCACTTACTAGAAAAGTTGCAATTCCAGGTGGAATAATTAGCCCTTACAGGTGAGTAATTAAATACTAAATATATCTCTTCTATGTATATAATTTGAGTTAAACTTGCTTCATTGCTTGCTTTCTTTTCTGTTGAAGCATGTTTTCAAATTTTTGTTCATAACCGTAGTATTGTTGTTGTGTTGAGCATTGTATGAATGATTTGTCCCAATTTTCCTCTATATCGATCTTATTTCCATACATATATTCGCAATTTTATTAACAGCATTGCTGATTTTTCCGGTAATAAGTAAACAGTGCTCCAACCATTTGATGTATCACTTCAAAATCCATATATTACATTAATGATAACAAATGTACTTATTATTTTTGGAATTCAATTATTGGTACAAAGTGCTAGTACATTCAGCATTTTCTTTTCATTAATCATAAATATGAGTATAAATTCTGCATAAGATTATGTGTTATATATTGTATGAAAATTTGTAGATTTTTTTAGGGATTATGGTCAAACTATATGAAGTACACGGTAGTTTATATATTATTAATATAAATACAATTACACTAAGGGGAGGAAATAAAATGTCCTCAACTTTTAGTTTTAAAATCCTAAGGGTTTTTGTTTCATATCTCTTTAAAGAATTTTGTGGCTTTTTGCTCATAATTGTCATCCCAGTTACCCAAGTACTAGAACTAAATAGTTGCTGCTATAAACTACAAAGACACTATTGACAAATAGCAGTAATACAAGATTAAAAATTATATCCGAAACGCGTCATATGAAATTTCGAAATCCTTGTCATGTCTTCTGGTTTTTATTCTGAAACTAAAATTACATGGAGATATAAGGATCATTAATTTTGTCTCTTTTTTTTATGCGCTGAAAACATTGATATCATTGTATCTCATAAAGAATTTTTATACTCTCTTGGATTTCCATATGATTTTTCATTTATTTAAGGAAAACAATCCTTTTTCTTAGTAAAATTAAAATCAACGATTGTTGTTCTTCTATATTTAAAAACGTTACAAGCCTAGCTTTGTAATATTTATCATAAAAATTTGAGACCACATCCAATGACTAGCGATGTACATTACTTATTTACCTTGTGCAGATTAAGAACAACGGCACTCACAAATGATAAAAAAATTATGTAGAACAGATTTTCCATTTTTTGCCTTCATGTCACCTATATACCATACATTTTTTTTTTTGTTAAAAGACACGTCACCTACATACCTTGTAATTGTTATGTTGAAAGACATGATAAGAAAATTGAGACCACATGTAATGACGAATAAATGTATTTGTTTTGTTAAAATATATATATGTCACATGTAATTGTTTTGTTAAAATACAAGTGATGAAAAATTTGAGACCACATCTAATGACAAATACTTGTGATTGTTTTGTTAAAAGATGCATCACCTGCATATCTTATAATTATAAAAATGATACATAGGACAGTGATATTAGAAAAAAAATAACTTTTTCTTCAAAATAAGAAATATTATTTTTTACCAAATTTCTTATATTTAATAAAGAACAAATAAGACATATTTTATCATATTATTATTTTATAATTATATTATTACGTAAGATTTTTTTTTGTTAGAATAAACGGGATAATAAGAAATCTATAAAATCATTTTGTAACCTATAAATTTTTTTATTACGGAACAGGATCTTGGTGTTCATCCGTATAGTAGTTCTGGTGTTTTTTCTAGGATGGCGACTTCAGAACCCTAATTATGATGCAATGTGGCTATGGGGAATATCTATTTCATGTGAGATTTGGTTTGCATTCTCTTGGCTTCTTGATATTCTTCCCAAACTCAACCCAATAAACAGAAGCACAGACCTTGCTGCTCTACATGATAAGTTCGATCAGCCGTCCGTCACTAATCCAAGTGGCCGGTCGGACTTACCTGGCATCGATGTTTTCGTCTCGACGGCCGATCCAGAGAAGGAGCCACCGCTGGTCACTGCCAACACCATTCTTTCAATCCTTGCTGCAGATTACCCAGTTGAGAAGCTTTCATGCTACATTTCGGATGATGGCGGTGCGATACTCACATTTGAGGCCATGGCTGAAGCTGTCAAGTTTGCTGAGGTTATTTAATTTAATTTCCAATATCTTAGAACAAGAAACAAATATTAGGACAAGAAGACATAGGCCAAAAGATATCATCAATCTTAAGCTAATAAAGATTTAGCTAAACTACCATTTAAAAATTCTCTTAGGCTTCGTCAAAAAGTATTTTTCATAAGAAAATAGAAAAATATTATTTGCATATGCATTAATGAAGGAATAATACGTCATTTATATTAAAAACTAAAAATTATGATACCTAAAAATTTTAAAATGAAAAAAAATAATTTTTTTTAAAATAAGAGAAATTACTTTCCTTAAACTCTTCCTATTTAATATTAAACAAGTAAAATATTTTTTCACATTTTACTATTTTATAATTATATTTTATAAAAAATACTTTCTAATAAAATGAACATGTTTATATTATGGATTAATAGGAAAAAATATGAAAAAACATAATGATTAAATTACACTCACCTCTCTTATGGTTTAATTTAACTGTACATTCCTATTTCCATAAATATTTACTCACCTCTCTTATTTCATAAAAGCATGAAAGGTGAGTATATATTTAAAATAGAGAGCAAATATGAGTATATATGAAAAAGAAGATTAGTGGCATTTCTAAAAATATAAAAGTGTGAGTATAATTACAAAAGAAAATGGGTGTAATATTTCTAAATATATTTCTACAATCTAAATTATAAGAGAAATGCAATTTTGATCTCATTTGTAACATTAATATTGCAATTACATAATCTAATACGATCCACAACTTAAATCCAAGTTTCCTCTCCGTTTGGTTTAGGAGAAAATGAAATTTTTAGAAAATATTTTTCTAAAAAAATATATTTTTGAAAAATGAATAAATTTTCTGTTATTTGATGCACAAAAAAACATATTTTCTAGTGTTTGGTGCATAAAAAAATTAATTTCATTTAAATTAAATTAAAATTATTTATTTCAAAATTATTATAATTTTATGTACATTTTAAAAAAGAAATTTTTTTATAAAATTTTTATCATTCTTGCTGCCCAGTAATCCAATGATGATTGGTCTCCAACAATAAAATATATATTAAAGATATTATAAAATCTTATACATAGATTCACACAGTTAATTTAATTAATTGTATTATATAATAGAACATCAATCACGAGGAAGAAAAGAGAATATTTTAGTGAATATTGTATGAAAATGTATACTTGAACTTTAATAAATAAAAATAAGTTTTATAAAAATTGAAATAAAGCATCCATCATGAAAATATTTAATAAATAAAAATAAATTATGCTCATGATCGTGATTGCATAATAATGTGAGAAAGTAGAAAGTTTAGGTTTGGATATAAATATCCTAAATAATAAGAAAAATGAATTCTGTTTTCCAAAATAAAAAGTTATTTTACTAAAAAATAATAACTTTTTTATTTATCAGAATTTATTTTCTTATTAATCAAAATTTTTTAATGTTCAAATAGAAGAAAGTTAGAAAATAAATTTTAAAAATTTATTTTTCCCTCAACCAAACGGACCCTAAATAAAGTTTTCTCTATGTTAAAAGTACATAGGCCATAAAATATCCATCTTAGGCTGAAGAGAATTCTATGAAGTTCCATAAAAAGCAATTATCATATATTATGATATGAATCTAACTTCAAATTTCTTTCAGACTCCTATCAAAATTTTACTACAATTAAATATGATGCTTTCCTATATCAATTATAAAAGAAATTTTACTTAAGTTGCCAATAATGCCCTCAAATAACTCCTCTTGATTGTGCACTCATAGGTTTGGGTACCCTTTTGCCGAAAACATGACATTGAGCCAAGGAATCCAGATGCCTACTTCAACATAAAAACTGATCATACAAAGAACAAAAAGAAGCATGATTTTGTCAAGGACCGGCGGTGGATCAAGCGGGAGTATGACGAATTTAAGGTAAGAATCAATGGCCTGCCGGAGGTAATTCGCAAGCGAAGTGAAATGTACAATTCCAAGGAGGAGAAGAAGGAAATGAAAAAAATTAAGGACCAAAATGGTGGAGTTTTGCCAGCAGATCAGCCTGTAAATGCCACCAAAGCAACATGGATGGCTGATGGAACTCACTGGCCAGGTACCTGGCATAGTCCAATTGCTGATCATGCTAAGGGTGACCATGCTGGAATCCTTCAGGTACTTTTCTACCTGGAAACCATGAAAAAATTATAATTCAATCTATAGCAGTTTGGATTTAAGCAATTAGAGAGCTTAATTCATCAGCAAATCATTTTTTTGTATAATTTTTGGATTTTAAAATTGAGACAAATTGATGGAATAACACTTGTTATATTGTGATATCATCGAAGTCTAACTCATGATTGAATTTCATATCTCAAACAAAAAAATACGAATCTAATGAAATCGTTATTTTTGTTATTATTTTCAAATAGAGTTATCCGAAGAGTCAAATTACACTAAACCATTTTTAATTATTCACAATGTCCACACAACCCTCTTAGAATGTACAGATGACTTACCTAAACTATACAAACAGTGTTTCTAGACTTTCATTTTAAGTTTTTTTTCACTTAACAAGAAAATATATGTGCTAACTATATAACTTATTAATACAACTAAATAGATATTTATCCTTCAAAAAGTTGGTTGTAATAGAAAAAATTGGCATTGGTAAGCATTTGCAAGTTACAGGTTTCAACATCCACAAATGATAAATTTTAGGGATAGGAATGTACTAGACAAGAGTTCCAGAGTTAAAAAATGCTGACTTTGAATGATATAAATATAATTTCTAGTGTTAAACATTCACATAATAGAAAATAACTTATTTCATTAAATCTAATTAACAAAAGGGGTTAGGCACACAATTTATAAAGTTCAAGAAAACTATTGATACAATTTTATAAGTTGGAGGATTATGCATACATTACAGATAATAATTTGAAGAGGTTCGGTATAATTTACCCTTATCGTAATACAATTCCAGAAATAAAATGATCCCAAACAAAACAAAACATCTTAATTTCAAGTAATGGATTTCAGCATAAAATCAAAAATTAGTACCTATTTTGATACCGAGAAACTAGATCTTCTTAGCCTCTTGTTTTCATTTTCATCCTACTGTAACTATTGACCTTTCTCTGACTAATCCCTAATTGTGGGAGTAACAGATAATGAGCAGAGTCCCAGATTACGAGCCAGTAATGGGTTGTGCAGATGAGAACAAGCTGGACTTCACGGACATAGACACTAGGATTCCAATGTTTGCGTATGTCTCAAGAGAGAAACGTCCTGGCTACGATCACAACAAGAAGGCAGGAGCCATGAATGCCTTGGTTAGAGCCTCAGCAATATTGTCGAATGGACCCTTCATTCTAAATTTGGATTGTGACCATTACTTTTACAATTCTCTTGCCGTAAGAGAAGGAATGTGCTTCATGATGGATCGCGGCGGCGACCGGATTTGTTATATACAGTTTCCACAGAGATTTGAAGGGATTGACCCATCTGATCGATATGCAAATCATAATACAGTCTTCTTTGACGGTACGGTACAATAATTTATATTTATTCATAGAATGCTAGCTTATCTCTAATAAATTTAAGCTTATAAGGATAAACTCTAGAAAAAAAAAATTACCCCCTAATTAAATATCAAAAACAAAATTAATCTCATATGCAATTTTTAAAACTTACAAAAATCTCTTGAAAAATACAATGTAACTCCACTAGAATTTTTCATCCTTCATAATTTAGCATCTGAATTTAGCCAAAAATTCATTTAACTACAACATATCCAAAAAAAAATTATTTTTAATCCCATAAACATGCTTTTTTTTAACATTTCTCCAATAGAAAACTTAAATTTGAGTTTGAGCGCTATGTTTTATCTTTTAGCAGATGCATGTGTAAGTTTAAAAAATTAGAAAAGAAATCCACATAATTAAAGTGAATCTTAGAGGTGATTAGAATATTTTCTCTGAACCTTCATTTAATACTAAACAGCTTTATGTCATGCAGTTAAAATTTTCAGTATTGGATTAGTATAATTTTTAATCATATGTGACACGACACAGGAAATATGAGGGCATTGGATGGTCTACAAGGGCCATTTTATGTGGGTACAGGCTGCATGTTCAGGAGATATGCATTGTATGGCTTTGAACCTCCAAGATTTATTGAGCACACTGGAATCTTTGGGAGGGTCAAAACAAAGGTAAACCAAGATGCATTGCAGGCAAGAACTACTTTGGATGATGATACTGAGCCTCTCACAAGTGATTCAGACTTGGGATTTCCAAAGAAGTTTGGAAATTCTTCCATGTTCGTTGAATCAATAGCAGTAGCAGAATTCCAAGGGCGGCCATTGGCCGATCATAAATCCATAAAGAATGGCCGGCCGCCTGGAGCGTTGCTTGTGCCAAGGCAACCATTGGATGCACCAACTGTTGCTGAGGCAATAGCTGTCATCTCCTGCTGGTAATTTGCTTGCTCCTCTCATTGAGGCATTTCATCAAACGTTAAGATATTTTTGTGTTTTCATGAATATGAAACTTTCGTTTGCAAGGTTCTTGAATGTTTTGATGGATGAATATAGGTATGAAGAGAAGACTGAATGGGGAGACAGAATAGGTTGGATCTATGGCTCAGTGACTGAGGATGTGGTGACTGGTTACAGAATGCACAACCGTGGATGGAGATCCGTGTACTGCATCACAAAGCGGGATGCCTTCCGTGGCACAGCACCTATAAACCTTACTGATCGGCTGCACCAAGTGCTAAGATGGGCAACTGGTTCAGTGGAGATCTTTTTCTCAAAGAACAATGCTTTCTTCGGAACCAGACGCCTAAAGTTTTTGCAGAGAATTGCATACTGTAACGTCGGTATTTATCCATTCACATCCATCTTCTTGGTGGTATATTGCTTCATCCCTGCATTGTCCCTTTTCACCGGAACTTTCATAGTTCAAGGCCTAAATGTCGCCTTCCTTTCGTACCTTTTGGCTATCACAATCTGCCTTTGTCTGCTGTCACTTCTTGAAGTGAAGTGGTCAGGGATTGGACTTGAAGAATGGTGGCGAAATGAGCAGTTTTGGTTAATTGGCGGAACTAGTGCTCACCTTGTTGCTGTGATACAAGGTCTTTTAAAGGTGATAGCAGGAATTGAGATTTCATTCACATTAACCTCAAAGTCTGCAGGAGAAGATGAAGATGACGTATATGCTGATCTTTACCTTGTGAAATGGACAAGTCTCTTTATAATGCCATTGACAATTATAATTGTGAATATTGCTGCAGTTGTCATGGGGTTTGCAAGGACAGTGTACAGTGTGATTCCACAGTGGAATAAGCTTTTTGGAGGGCTGTTCTTCAGTTTCTGGGTGTTGGCTCATATGTACCCATTTGCTAAAGGATTGATGGGCAAGAGAGGAAGAGTGCCTACAATTATATATGTATGGGCAGGACTGCTTTCCATTACAATTTCATTGCTCTGGATTTCACTTGATCCACCAGACGATACTATTGCTGTGTAAATTAGAGTCCAATTATGAAGAAAAAAGGAATTACCAAGCAGATTTTATTAGAAAAAATGGGTCGAAAAAAAGTCAGAAAATGATGCACAAGTCATATTTTAACAATTATTCAAATTTATAGTTGCAAATAAATGGACAGATGATTAAGTGTCGGAAATGTGAGTAATGTACAATACCTATGTACACTGAAATTGAAAATTTTTTATATTATTGTCTTTTGAAATATTGAAGGTTATATTAGTTTATGTAAAATATAAATACCCAAATAATAAATAAGTCCGACAATGACATTAATTTAATATATTTGGCAGTGTTAAATGTGTATTTTAATTCAATAAGAGTAGCATCAATGTGGAAAAGATACAAGCCCTTCAGGACAGTAGTAAATTTATAAATACAAAAAAGGGAAAAAATAAGCTTTGCCGGTTAAACTATAATTATGTAGTCGTTTCCTACTTGTAGGTATCAAGGATCTGAATTTCATGCCAAAACGAGTTTTTGTGAAGATCCTGACTCTGGTTGCAGAATCTCTCATGACTTCTGCTCCAAGTTTATCTAACTGGACAGTTAATATGCTTGCCTCTTCTCAAGGAGGAATCTTGTCCTTTGGACTGCCAATTCCTAATTCATGCTTTAAGATATCTTTTTTTATTTTGTTTCCTCAATTTAACTTATGTTGCTTTCATTTTTTTGGTGTTTTGTTTTCCCTCTTACTGTTTTTCTAGTGTATTAAGTCATCGATTCTATGGTGTTCTGTTTTCTCTGTTACTGTTTTCCTGGTGTATTAAGTCATGTATCGTCTCTTGTTCTCCATGAATCTGTGTTTCCGGGCTAAAGAAAAAGGCAATACCCATGCCAAAGAGAAACTGCCATGTATAATTGAACGCCATAGTTCCAATTATTGGACAACAAGGAAATATTAACCAAGGAAAAGGAGGACCTTATATCCCTATGTGCAAGGCAATTGATGAGACAGGCAAAAAGAAAAAAAATACACTACTCAAAAAGAGCACAACACGGATGACATTCATTGACATATTTTTCAATATTTTATACTCAGTGCATCATAAATCACAGATATTAATTGATAAGGAAAATAAAAAAATGAAAAAAAAAAAAAAGAGGAAACTATATACTACTTATAAAAAGCATGATCCATCAGAGTAGAAATTCACGAATTCGAACAGGCCTTTTCACTGCATTTGTAAAACCCTACACAGAAATCGAGTCAACAGTAAGAACAGTTCTTTAATCTAATTAAATAAAAAGAGAAATATATAAATAAATAAATGGATGATGAAAAAGTAATCAAGTCAGGCTGATAAAAAAGTGCCTTCGAGTCTTAGTGAACAGTTCTTACTGTTTCAATGCAAGTATATAATCAAATGCATTTATATATTGAATTCACTCGTGAAATTGATTTAACCACTAAGAATAGCAGTATACCTCATTGAATTTAAATAGAAACGGATGTAAATCTTTCTCCAATGCTGTTGCTTTCTGCACAGCTTTATCATTATTTTGAGAACCCTCACTACCCAACTTTCTGAACCTGCTCTTGATATTTAATAAGATTAGCAGTAATAAACAATGACTACATATTATGATAACCATGCAACAAAGCATGCAGATATTCCATTTATCATATTTTGAATGGTCACCTCACCCTCTGGTTTGATCATTATGCAGATAATATGTTTTTGAAAAGATTATGCAGATAATATTGATCACGGAACTTATATTAATGTGACATGCCTCCAGTTCTCAAATTATTTTGACTATATTCACTTAATGTAATTTTACCATGATAGTTGTGTATCAAAGATATAAGGAATATATTCCAGTTACCTGTCAAAATAGCTTGAGGAGCTACGGGATGGCTTTTTCGAATTTCCTGTGCTGGATAGTTTCACTTTGTCTACTATGCATTTTTTGGGATCTAAGTTTGATGAAACTGTGGTTGTAGTTACGTTGGATTGCCTTGCTTCTAAGACATTCTTCACATTTTCAATGTTTTTTGTAGTAGCTGCAGCAGCATGATTGGTTTTGGTTGATTGGGCATTGCTAGTTGCATCCTCAACGAATTCATGCCCTCCTCCCCTGCTGCATCCATTCACTATAGGCACTGATTTGTCAATATTCACTTGCAAGATCTTTTGCTTTTCAACCTGAAACATGTGATGGGACAGAAGTACAAAGTGAAAACGATTCATTTGAAATCCTGGCGTAATGTAGTAAATTTTAAAGAAAAGTCAAACAATGTGAAGGGGCAAAATAAGCATGAAATACACATTATCTGATTTTATAAGACTCAACTGGCTAAAGCAACAATCCCAAGTCCTGCTCAGGTCCATAGGACGGAACTAGAGGCTTTCTAAAGGAAAAATAAATTAAAACAAGAAGAAACTAAAACTCGAATGTACCAAAATATTTGAAGAACGAGCTGTAAATATTATCCTCTCTCTTTTTCATTTTTGGGCACACCAACAATTTGTAATGAAAAGTTGAATGGCAAAAATTATCCTTCTTGGGCTGATTCCATTGAATTATGGTTCATGGCCAATGGCGTCATGGTTCATTTAACTACATTTGCTGATTGGGGTGGGCAAATTTTTTTCTTCCGAATCCAACCACCAGCCACAACCTAAAAATACACAGATAAGAGTGGATGAACTAAGACGAACAGACAATGTCGAGCTAAGATAGAAGCCTAATTTCAATTGTCAGTCGATTATGGGTGACCTTAATATAGACCGCGTCAAACTAAAACCCGACCATTCTTGTTTTGTGCTTTTCGTCTTGTTCCCAACTAAGTTTTCTTCTCTCATTGCAAACCAACTTCCCAACTAACAAGTATAGAAAGCTATGTAGTATAGAATCAAAATTGATTATGGGTAACTCAATACCTTTGTAACAACACATTGTAGTAACCCAAATCATATGAAATTTGCAAAACAAGTAAATAACTTTTTAGCTCCAAATATCCTTGACGGCGTATGAATTGATGTATATTTTATTTTCCCTTTAAGTATCGCTTACCTCTTGAATCTTTGTGAGCTGAAGAATTTGAATAATAAAATGAAGCTTTGGAGTGAATATTTTTTATTTCCCTCTTGGTTCCATTCTCTTTCTTGTTGGGACAATTTGCTGCTGCCATGACACAAACACCATCAACCCCTCCTCATCCTTTACTCCATGGTTGGCCTTCTCACACTTTGGTCAATCTTTTTGTCAATAGATAAGTAATATTATATCCCACATTACTTATATCTTACAACATATACTTTATATTATATATAGTGACTATCAAACTTAGTTGAAAGCATGGCATTAATGTCATGGGCCCGCAGCTCTCCAATCGAAACTATGCTATATATGCTGGCCACTCTTGACGAACATGTCAGCTTTCCCACATTACAACTCTTATTTGGCACGTTTGGTAGAGATAACGGGATAGCGAAGACTTATCACATATACAACAAGTCCCATGAACATGTCCGCACACCAATATCGTATATCGCCAAAGCGCTCTCACATATGCCAAATCACAAGATCCTTTTACACAAAAAGCCTCCAGGTAATACGGGCCGAAGGGACAATTAAATAGGGAGAAGGGCACCCCAGTCGCTTGGTTTATACGCCATTCCATAGTTTGGAGTGTGCAGGGGGATTGGTTTATACGCCATTCCATAGTTTGGAGTGTGCAGGGGGATGGCTACAAGCCAATGCACTCACGTCCCTAGCTCACTATTTAGGTGCCCTACTAGACCCTTGGAGCACTCCACTCCCTTAAAGAGCATTTTAAACAAAAGGGCCTCTAGCAAAAGTAGACATACTTTTTCTGAATTGTCACAAGTCCTTTTTGTCATGCTCTGGATGTCCGTTTCACTCGAAAACCAATCAACATGAAAATAGTAATGCAAGGATCACAAATACAGGCTTCTCAAACTCCATCAAATTTTCAAACCTTCCGAAATGACCAAAATACCCCCAAACTTGGGAAAATTGGAAAAATAGTACACTTGCCGGATTAATCCCAAATTACAACCATAGGACCATTACAACATACTGGTTTTTCCACAAAGTCTTATCTCAATTCGAGCACGTTTGCCTATCGAACTGTCACAACTGTCAACTTGTGACACATTACAAACTCTCTTAACATTAACATGATATCTAGAGCCATCTAGGTATCTTTCTCCCACCCTAATCAACACAAACCCAAGAATTAAAAAGGAAAAAAAAAAAGCTAGCTCTCTTTTTGTCCCTTTTTTTATGCATGACTAAGATCATAGTGGGATTGGCACCAATTTAGGCCCAATATTGGTAGAAACCTAGACCTTAAGAGTTATTATTTGGTGGCAGTGTATAGTGACAATTGGCAGCAACAGTGCTGTTTAGCATGGTTAAGATTGTTCTGATCACTGGAAGGAGGGTCTAGATACATCAAACGACAAATCGCAATGAAATGTTCCTAGTGAGGCAGTGCCTGACATCACACGTGCAAGTGTACAGCAGCACATGAAGCCGATGCATAGAGGTGAAAGGTGGTACATGATAATCTGAATGGTAGTAAGCTCCAATCAAATGTTGTTTTGAAGGTTTCTGAGTTATCCTGTGAGGTTCATTTTGCAATTTAATGACTCCAGCAATGTGTTTCTGTTATTTTTGGGTAATTCTTTGGTTCATAATCTACTGTCTAGAAAAGTTGCTCATTATAGATGATAGCTTCGGTATCACCATGATTGGGGCTCCTAAAAGTCTAGGAAAATAAAAAACAACAAGAAAAACAAAAATCAAATCTAATTTTTCAAAATTACTTCTAGTTAGTAAAAAAATAACTAAAGGGAAGTTGAATGTTGAAGGACAACAATGTGTTACTTGAAAATGGACAATTGAATATTATTTTGATGAGGTTCATATGTCACACCATCTCACTCAATAGTCCCTTACAGACGATCCATATCAATAATGGATTGTAGAGAATCATCAGTTACTTAGGTTGGTGTGTAACACTATAGCTAGTGAAGTTGAGAATAATACTGCCCATTGTCATCCTATTAAGGAATTGTGGGAGTTCATTGAGTTACTATATTCAAAAAAAGATGATCTAAACCAAATATATGATTTAACTATGTCCTTATTTTAGTCAAATAAAAGAAGTAAGACCAACGTTCAAATTTATACTGAGTTCATGGAATTCTCTTTTGCCCATCATGTTAATGAAATGCATTCTTAATGAGAACTAGCATTTTTGTCTTATCTAATGCATTTACCTCTTGAGCTTAGCACAACACGTTAGATTTTGTCTAGAACTAAGCCACTCACTTGAAAGATAGCTTATTATCGAGTTCAAAAAGCATCCAAGGACGTCTCTTCCTCTTCTCTATTTTCAACTCTAAATTAATCAGCTGTATTAGTTAGACTGAAGTACTCAAGGTGGTCACGGTAATATTAAAGGTGGTAGGGGGAGAGGAAAAGTGTGAGATAACTATAACAAAGGAGGAGATTCAGTTTTGATTTGTTTTTATTGTCAAAAGCAAAGATACATCAAGAGATTTTACCCAAAATTGGAGGGAAAGAATACATAGCCATCTAGGTTTGCACATATGGCACAAGAATTAAAAAATAATGGTAAATTATTGTCTAATAGTGAATATGCTGAGTACTTTGAATTGAAGACTTTCTTACAGTCGCCGTCTACTTAACCCATTGCCATGACAGTTCAAATAGGTAATCTCATTACATGTCTCTCCAAATCCAATTCTAGATGAGTTATTTATTTTAGAGCTACTAATCATATGACAAATCAAACAAGTATCTTGTCTTTAATATTTCTCATCCTTCTCATATTACTTAAAAAATTGGGTTTACTGCTCCTGTTGTTGTAAGTGATGTGGTTAGTATCATTTTTTATATTTCTTTGTCTAATATTTTGTATATCCCAAACTTTCAATTTAATTTACTTTCAATCAATCAAATTACATATACTTATAACTGTGGTATTTTCTTTCCTAATTATTGTATTTGTTGTCAAACAAGATTTTTAATAGAAGATATGAATCTAGGGGATTTTATGTGCTACAAGAAAAATTTACTTAACCAATTTCCATTGTTGTTACCCCCACTCCACATTAGTCGCATTATCACATAGGTCATCCTTCATTTGATATCTTTACGAAAATTATGTCATAATTTAAAATCTATTTCTCATTTAGACTGTGTTTGCTAAATAACACCATCAATCCTATGTCCCTTAAGTTAATAAGTGGGTTTCATCCTTATTTAAATTAATGCATTTGGATATTTAGGGGCCTTGCCCAATTTTTTTTCAAAATCTGGTTTTCATTATCATATCTTTTGTGATGATTATTCAAGAATGACTTAACCTTATTTAATGAAAATCATTCAAAGTTATTTAATATTTTTCGTACTTTTTAGTACTTTTCATGCTAAAGTTACAAATCAGTTTTACACAACTATTCGCAATTTACAAAATGATAATGCCATAAAGTATTTTTCTACGTAGTTTTCAACTTATTTCTCATAATATGGTATAATTAATCAGTCTTTTCATGCAATTACTCCACAAAAAAATGAAATAACTAAAAGAAAGAATCATCATTTAATGAAAGTTTCTTATGCTCTTCTATTTCAAATGAAGATTTCTAAAATTTTTTTAGTATATACAGTTTATTTTCTGATTAATCACAAGCCCTTTTCAATTCTTGAATAACAAGTACCCTATTTTGTTTCTCTCTAAATCCTTATTTTCTATTCCCCCAGATATCTTTGGTTGCACATATTTCGTTCATAATAATAATCCCTAGGTATCCAAATTGGATCATCAATCTTTGAAGTATATTTTTCTTGGGTATTCTTGCACTCAAAAGGAGTATAGGTGTTTTTTCCTTTGAGTTAAATCCTTATCTTATATCTTCTAATATTACATTTTTTTAATTTACCTATTTTTTGGGCCTTTTCCATTTGAACGATACAAGAGATTGATGTGAAAATTGAACTAGCTCACTATGTTCCCGAAAAACCTCTTACTAAGATATTCTTACACACAATCTAACGTATCTGAAGGAGGAACCTAGTCGAAGGGTCTTGTATGAAAATCATGGTCATTACAGAATAAAGACTTTTTCTAATACAAATTGGATAAGATGTCCTATAGATTAGAAATCTACTTCTAATTATTATGTGTTGGTGAAAACTTTGTGCTATGGAAAAGCAAAAAACAAGCAGTTATGTCTCACTCCAATGCAGAGTCTAGATACTAAACTATGGCTCATGCTACGTCCAAACTTGTACAGGTGGCTTACCTTCTTCAACAACTTAGCATCAAGACTCATGGAATTATGCAATTGTAGTATGACAATCGAGTTGCTACTCATTGCTTCCAACCCAATTTTTTATAAACAAACTAAACATATAGAGGTTGACTATCATTTTATTCGGCAAAAGTTACAAGAAAGGGTCATGAATCTTAGACACTAGAACTGGAGATTAATTGCCTGATCTATTTACTAAAACTTTTCCAAGGAAACGAGTTGATGAAATATGTGACAAGTTGGGCATGATTGATATCTATAATCTAGCTTGATAGAAAGTGTTAGTAAATAAGTAATATTATGTCTCATATCACTTATATCTAACAGTATGTACCCCATATTATATTATACACAGTGACTATCTAACTTGGTTGAGAGTATGGCATTACAAATTCTCTTTTAACACTTCTCACAATTTTTATTTTCTTTCTACTGCTTAACAAGTACTAGTGCATGCTCTCACTTGATGGAGTTCAAATGAAGTAAATAGAGAAATCAATTTACATCCATTATGTGTTTGATGTCAATTCAATTCAGTTGAAATTTTTGCATTCTTAATTAGAATTGGTTAGGTGATTGAGCTCCATTAAACTGCTCAAATTCGATTGATGCCCACCCCTACCCACTGATCAAATTTCTAAAATAGAGAAGGAGAATTAGAAGAAAATTGATGCTCAATTATGTGTATTATGGTGGCAATATGTCATCCTAAAGTTGATTGTTTATTTTCGTCCATACAAAACATGACATCTCTTTTGGGAACAAACAAAACAACTATACACCAACGATATTCAAAGGTTGTATAGTGTAGCAACCAACTTAGTGAATATCAAGGAACCTGATCATGACATGTTTGCTTATTTAACAAAGACCCAAGCAATCATATCTAAATTAAAATAGCAACTTGTCACAAGTGAAATCAAAGTATTTGAAAATAAATTTAATCAACTTTGCATGGTATTTATCCTTTAGGGAATTCATTTAGATTATGACTCAATGCGTAATCAAATCCTAACCAGTTCAAAAGTCTTTATGATTAGGAGTTTGATTTGACAATTACTCCACACACCTCCAAGTTCACATAGTCCTGTAGACACCTCTAGTTTAATTTCAAAATCTAGTTCTTGTGGCCAAAAGGGAAGCTGTGGCAATAAGGTGGACGAAGTATTAATGGTTGTGGTAGTGATCACCCTTATTGTACCTATTGCAAGAAACCTAAACACACACATGATCGTTCTACACTTTACGTGGGTGATGTAAGAATAAGAAATTCTAGGGCCTGAGATATTAGAGTAGGAAGGAATGAAACGGAGGATGAAAACCAAACCAAGATGGGTTATCCTCTGGTTAATGAGCCAGAAAAAACTAGAAGAACAGATTCTAAATTTCTTCTCAAAAACCAATTTCTGCAATCGGCTTTGGTCCTCTTTATACAGGATACAATACTTAACCCCTAAGATTTCCTAAAGACAATTCCTTAACCCTTGAGGAAGATTAGCGATCTAAGGGTGTGTTTAGATATGTTTTTGTTTTTATATTTTTAAAAACTTTTCAAAAACTGTTTTAAAAATTGTTTTCTTGTTCTCAAAAATTATTTTTGAATAGAAGGAAAATTAAGATTTGAGGGTAATTAATATTATAAATAAATAAAAATATTTCATTTAATTACAAAATTAACATTCAAAATAAGAAAACAAATTCAAAAAACAACTAAAAATTATTTGTTTTCTTGTTTTTAAGTTACACATTTAGAGAACAGTTTTTAAAAATAAATTCTAAAAACAAGTTACCAAACAGCTTCTGTTTTTAAAGCCAAAAAAACAGAAAACTGTTTCTAAAAATAGAAAACAAACAAACCCTAAGTTACTTAATAAAATACAATAAAGCTATTAGAAACCCAGCTGTCACAAGCTGCTTGATATGTTCTCCAACAATGCTTCGCAATAAATTTCCAAGGCTTCAATTTGACCATCTGTTTATGGATGGCACGTATTAGAATATTGTAGTTGTCTTCCCAACTTCCTCCATAATGTTCACCAAAAATGCCCCATAAATTTACATCTCTATCAAACACAATTGAACTAGGGACTCCATGCAACCACACTATTTCTTTGAAAAATAAATTAGCCACATTAGATGCATAAGCTATTTTAGACACAATCAACCACAACTAATTTAGAATTGTGCCCTTTTAGGAATCTCTAGCAATCCTTGCACAAATCCCACACTTAGATGAACCCAAGGAGAACTAATAAGTATGGGAGTATACAAACCAATGTTTTGTGAATTTCTCTTGTTAGTAAAATAAGGATTAGGTTTGTTAGTTTCTTATTTATTATGATATATGAGCCATGAACCTATCTCTTGTAACCCTATATTTTTATTATAAATAGATATGTTAGCCTCCAGTAGGTGGATGACTTCAAGAATTATACTCTCTTAACATGGTATCAAAGTCTCTATCTAAGTATCTTTCTCCTACTCAAATCAAAGACCAAAAAAAAAAAAAAAATAGCTTCTTCTTCTTCCCCCCTTCTCCTTTCTTTTTAATTTTGATGCATGAGTAAGTCACGAAGGAGATAACAACAACTTAGGGATGTTGGATTAGAAAACCCAGATCTAATTTTCTGATCATAAAGAGTACACAATATTGCAATACCAAAGAGCTATTGTTTGGTGTGATTAAAGGTGGACCAAGAAGTTTTTCACAGATCTAGGTTCACAGAATTGCAGATCAGTGATCGGCGATTTCACCGGACCAGTGCATGAGCAACACATCTGGCACTTGCGAAGGCACCTAAACAACATGTGCGGTAGCTTATCCCGGCTCATGGTGGTGCATACGCAATCCTTTGGCGATGCAATTTTTTCCGCAACCTTCTGGGCAAATTCTGCATCCCCCTGTGTGGTTAGATTTGTGATTTGGGCACTCTGATTACAACTTTCTGAACTTTTGGCATATTTTAGTGTTGTTTTTCAATTATTTTTGTCATAATGGCAAATCCCTTTGATTTGGGTGTGAAAACTAGACACAATAATAACAGTAAATCTCCTTCTATTACGGCTATGGATTTGCTTTCAGTTGATGGAAAGATAATTGATCAAAAGTCAGATATAGAAGGGAAACAATTTATTATGAGCATATCTGAAAGTGAATATATTGAATACCCACAATTTCAAGCCTCTAAACAGCCACCACCTACTGAATCCTTTGCAATTTTGATTCAATCAAGTAATCCCACTGCATATCTTTTCAATTTCCAATCTAAATGAGTAATTGACTTTAGGATCACTGATCATATGAAGGATCACACAGATATCTTATCTTCCTTCTAAACTTCTTCCTTTTCTTGTGTTACTATAGCAAACGGGTCTACTACTTCAATTGTTAGGAATGGTACAGTAAATGTTACCTCTAATATTCCTTATGTAATGTTTTACGCCTCTCTAAATTTCCTTTCAACTTACTTTCTATTAGTCAAATAATGCGTGCCTATAATTGTGGTGTTTTCATCTTTCCCGATTATTGTATTTTTTAAGATCTGTTGATACAGAAGATTTTTAATAGAGGATACAAATCTGGCGGCCTATACATGCTCAATGACAAGGTTCCTCAGTCTATTGCTATTACTGCTGCCATCACTCCATATCAATTACATTGTCGTTTGGGTCATCCTTCCTTAGCGTATTTAAAGAAATTATTTCCTATTTTAAGTTCTATTTCACAATTCAATTGTGAATCATATCAATTTGCTAAACAACATCATCCACCTTATATTTCTAGAATTAATAAACATGTTGCATCTCCTTTTGAATTAGTACACTCTGATGTTTGAGGTCCATATCCAGTAGTGGTTAAACTTGGTTATCAATATTTTGTTACTTTTTTTTATGATTATTCAAGAGTCACTTGACTTTATTTCATGAGAAATCGGTCTAAATTATTTACTATTTTTTGTGCCTTTCATGCTAAAATTGTAAATCAATTCCATACTTCTATGCAAAACTTATGAAGTGATAATACTAAAGAATATTTTTCTGTCCAGTTTTCTTTATACTTATCTCAACATGGTATTATTCATCAATCTTCCTATCCGGTTACTCTACAACAAAATGGAGTAACTGAAAGAAAAAATCCTCATTTAATAGAGGTTTCTCGTGCGCTTTTATTTCAAATGAAAGTGCCTAAGGTGTTTTGGGCAGAGGCAATTTCCACCGCTTGTTTCCTAATTAATCAAATGCCATCTACAGTTCTTGATGGTCAGATACCTTACTCCATTTTGTTTCCTTCTAGACCTTTATTTCCTCTCACTCCACATATCTTTGATTGTACTTGTTTTGTTCAGGATTATTGTTCTTAGATCTCCAAACTCAACCCACGATCTTTAAAATATGTCTTTCTTGGTTATTCTCAAATACAAAAAGGGTATCAATATTATTCCCCCAATTTGAATCATTATTTTGTATCTTCTGATGTCACATTCTTTAAATCCATATCATAGTTTGGCTTTTCTAAATCTTCTTCCACCATACCTGAATCTGATTCCCTTGACGAATATTTTCTTGTGTATTCTACGTCTCCAGATTCTCAAGCTCCCTTAGAGAAAAATTGGGTCCATCCTCCTATTAAGCATGTTTATTCTCATAGAGTGCAGGTACCAACTATAACACCTTCATCTAACAATGTCGAGACATCCAATACAATACCAACTATTAAATCACCACCAGCTTCGTCTCCTCTACCAACTGCTTCGTCACCAGATCCTTTTCCATTACCCTGAGATCTTAATATTCTCACAGTCCACCAAAAAGGCACTTGTAATTGCACTCAAAAAGGTAACATTAATCATCCTTATCCCATTTCTACATATGTGTCATATTCCTAACTACCTGTCTCCTCACAATCATATATTGCCTCGTTGGATTCTATCATTGTTCCTAAATGTGTTGCAAAGGCACTTTCTCATCCTGGGTGGTGTGTTGCTATGGAAGAAGAAATGATGGCCCTTGAGGAAAATCATACATGAGATATTGTGTCCTTATCGCTTGGTAAAAATTCTATTGGATGCAAGTGGGCATTCACTATGAAAGTTAACACAAATGGCACTGTTGCTTGGCTAAAGGCTCGTTTAGTGGCAAAAAAGTATGCACAGACCTATGGTATGAATTATTCAAAAACGTTCTCTCCAATTACAAAACTTACTTCTATTCACATATTTATTTCTCTTGTTGCATCTTTTAGCTAGCCCCTCTATCAACTTGATATTAAAAATACCTTTTTATATGGTGATTTATATACTGCCCGGATTTGTTGTTCAAGGGGAGCATGGTAAGGTTTGTCGACTAAAAAAATCATTATATAGCCTGAAGCAATCTCCTTGAGCTTGGTTTGGAAGATTTAGTGATATAGTGACAGAGTTTAGGATAAAAAAAAGTGACCATGATCATTTAGTTTTTTATAAATAATTAGATTTTGGTTGTATTCTTCTAGTTATTTATGTGGATGACGTTATGATTATTGGTAGTGATAGATTGGGGTATTTCAAAATTAAAAATTTTTCTTCAAACCAAATTTCAAACTAAAGACTTGGGAGCACTCCAGTATTTTTTAGGGATTGAAATTACTCAAGGAAGAAAAAGAATCTTCTTATCTCATAGGAAATACATTCTTGATCTCTTGAAAGAAACAAAGATGTTTGGTTCTAAACCATCTAATACTCCTATGATTCTAAATGTTAAACTTAAATTGGAAAATGGAGAATTGTTAGAAAATCCAAAGCCGTATAGACGACTAGTGGATAAATTGAACTACCTTTTCGGCAAGTATAATAAGTCAATTTATGAACTTTTCAAGAACTTCTCATTGGGATGCAATCATGCACATTTTGAAATATTTCAAAAAGGCATCTAGTCATGAAATTTTGTATAAGAATCATGATTGTTGCAAAGTAGAAAGCTTCTCTAATGCAAATTGAGCTGGATATCCTATAAATAGAAGATCCACATCTAAGTATTATGTGTTGGTGGGAATCTTATGTCTTGGAAAAATAAGAAACAAACAATGGTATCACATTTAAGTGCAAAGTCTGAGTATCGAGTTATGGCACATGCCATATCAGAACTTGTGTGAATTTCCCATCAACTTGGAATTGAACCTTACGAAATTATGCAATTATGATGTGATAATCAAGCAGTTACACATATTGCTACAAATCCGATTTTTCATGAACGTACAAAACATATAGAAGTTGATTATCATTTTGTTAGAGAAAAACTTCAAGAAGGGATTATTGATCTAAGACATGTTAGAACTGGGGATCAATTGGTTAACTTGTTTATTAAAGCCCTTCTATGTAGTTACGGTATGATAATCGAACAGCTACACATATTGCTACAAATCCAATTTTTCATAAACGTATAAAACATATAGAAGTTGATTGTCATTTTATTAAAGAGAAACTTCAAAAAAGGATTATTGATCTGAGACATGTTAAAACTGGAAATCAATTAGCTAACTTGTTTACTAAAACCCTTTCTAAGAAAACAGGTTGATATTTATAACAAGTTAGACATGCTTGATATTTATGTTCCAGCTTGAGAGGGAGTGTTAGTGAAATAAAAATTAAGTTTGTTAGTTTCTTATTTACTATGATGTATGGGTCATGGACCTATCTCTTGCAACCCTATATTTTTATTATAAATAAATATATCAGCCTTTAGTAGGTGGATGGTTTCAAGAATTATATTCTCTTAACATCTTTCTACATATTGGCAAACCCTACAATGCTTTACTAGTCTTTCCACATCTTCGATCAATAATAACAATATGCTACCACACCTAAAGTCTTGTCCCTTCCTAAGTGACCTCCCAAGCCACCGCCCTTATGATTTGTTCCTGTAAAGATCCCTCTGATATGCATAATTGATTTCCATAAAACAAATATCCATCATGGAGAATAAATGAATGAGATGAGCTTCTTGTTGTAGGACTTTGTAATTCTTTGATTAGTTGCTTGAAAATTGAATCATTCTTATATTGTTTCTTTAAACCCAATAACTTTAGTGTGCAAAGTAGTAAGATTGTTCATCTACTTAATGCATCTACCATTTTATTTGACTCACCAAATTTATGTTTTATTGCGAAAGTGAATTGCTATAGAAAGGAACTTCATTGAGCATGCCTTGGAATCAGCTTTTTTTATGAATTGAGGTGCCTAAGAGCTTCATGATTTGTATAAACTACTAATCTTGATGTAGCAAATAGTGTTGCCAATTTTGTAGTGCATGAACTAAGGTGTAATACTCTAGGTCATATGTTGAGCATTGCTTTTTAGAATTAATAAGATTTTCACTAAAGAAAGCCACTGGCCTGCCTTCTCAACTAAGAACGACCTCTATTCCTATTCCTAGGAGGAAGAATCTCCTCTTTCACCTGAAATTGGGGATCTTTTAAGTGAGTTTCAAGAATTGGTTAGTGAAGAATTGCCAAGAGGACTACCTCCAATGCAAAGTGTACAACATGCCATTGATTTAATTTAAAGCTATAATTGATTGGCCTTCACCACAATTATTTGGAAAAGTCATCTTCATATTCAACTTCTACCAAGTTAATTTGTTGATGGGGACAGGAATAAGATGCATGTCCTTCCTCACCACAAGAGAAACAACGAATTGAAGAGTTATTTTCTGTGCTGCAACAAGTGTTGCTACTAGTTGGTGCCTTGCCTTTCTCATTTCTTCTGAAATCTGCAGTAGTTTTAGAAGCATATTTGTTGGAGCTAGATGCTGTCTGGTTATTTTGTGTTGCTGTTTGGGCATTTCTTCCACCTTTAACAGTTGATGTATTTCTTGAATTGGCTTCAACGTTCATCCAAGTTTGCAAAGGACACCTAGCCTCACAGCGAGCTACCTTTCCTCATGCTCGAAGGCCCAGCTGGTAGGCTTCTTCAAGATTAAGATATGACCAACTCCCATCACATCTCTAACCACAAGATTTAGACCGGATAGACAGTGGGCTGTAAGTTGTTCATCAATCTCATTCAGTCTAGCCCTTGTTGACAATTTGTAAAATTCTATTGTATATTCTTCCACGCTTAGCTCTCACTGCCTCAGGCCATGAAATCTCTCGTAAAGATTCATAATAAAGTCTGTTGGGAGGAACTGATTTCTAAGTTTTGCCTTCATGGATTCCCATGCTCGAATTTTTTGTTTTCCTTACCTAGCACTTTGCTCTTCTAGCCTTCTCCAACATTGAAGAGCAATCCCTTTTAGTTTCAATTTGACAAACAGAACCTTCCTTTCCTTTAACATAGGTTTTCATTCAAAATAAGTCCCCACTAATGCTTCCCAATCAAGGAAGTCTTCAGCATGCATCTTTCAATAGAAATCTGGAACTTCAACACAAACTCCAGAATTTAAATCTAGAGTTTTAGCCAATCATTCCTCCAATCTTCCAAGTTTGAGCTGATCAAGAACCGCATGATTGTGGAATAGATCGCAATTCCATCGCCTTCATTATCACCTTCCGATGGGATTAGATCTTGAGGATCACCTTCTGCTTGCCCAACATCAAGTTCATCACGACCTCCACGCAAGTTTCTCATCTCTTGCATGAATGGCCCGATCATTCTTTGTAGCTATGCTATCTCTTGGGCTTGACTTAGCCCAGGAATTCTTGCTCTACATGCAGCCATAGCTTTGGTTTGGATCAAAGTTCACTTTGATGCCAAATTTGATGTAGGAATAAGAAATTCTAGGGCCCAGTAGATAAATAGAGTAGGAAGTAATGAAATGGAAGATGAAAACACAACCAAGGTGGGCTGTCTTCTAGTTAATGAACCAGGAAAAATTAAAAGAACTAATTCGAAATTTCTCCTCAAAAACTAATTTCTATAATAGCCCTTGGTCTCCTTTATATAGGGTACAAAACCCCTACGATTTCTTAAGGACTATTCCTTAACCCTTTAGGAAGATTAGCAATCTAAGTTACTTAATAAAATATAACAAAGATGCTAGAAACACAGCTGTCACAAGCTGTTGTATGGCTAGCTGGTGCTGTATAGCTGGCAGATGTTGCATATTAGCTGTATAGCAGATTGCTGTTGTATAGCTGGCTGCTACTCTATAACAGGGCAGCACCTTTTTTTTTTTTTTTAATTTCATTTTTTTTTCCTAAGATGCTCCTATATCAATGGGTTTCCTAAAAAAGGTAACAAATTAGTCCATGTTGCACAACCTGAGGATAGAGAAAAAGAGAAGAATTCTCAATCTAATATACTCTCATATTCTAAGTACAAACAATTTCTCCAATTCAAGGCCTTCAAACAAACTCAACCATTAATAACAACTAGAGCCTAAACTAGTAACTCTACAGCTTGTATTTCTTGCACTTCTTCACTTGATCCATGGATTCCAAATTCAGGAGCATTTAATCACATAGTCGATAACCAATCTCTTTTATCTCACATTACAAATCCTATCTCCTCATGCAATTACTTTAGCAGATGACTCTAAGATAATAGCTAAAAGCATCAATCAAGCTAGGCCAATTCCTTCAATGCCTTTAAAATCTATTCTTTTTGTACCTGGTTATCTCCTTAATCTAATTTGCATAAGCTAGCTTAGACGCACACTTAATTGCTTGGTTACCTTTAATGTTGAATCTTTCATTATACAAGGCCAGGATTTGGGGAAGATGATTGGTGCAAGATGTGAATCACAAGGATTATACTATCTTCAACAAATTTCGTCAATAGCATGATCAGGATCCAAGTCTCCTAAATTGCTTCATTAACACCTTAGTCATCCAAGTCTTTGAATATTTCAGAAAATGAGTCCTAGATTTTCTAATTTAAAGTCCTCAAATTATGAGTCATGTCAACTTGATAAACATGTTCATTCATCCATTTCAAAAAGAGTCAACAAAAGAGATGAGTCCCATTTTCCATCATCCATTCTAATATATAGAGCCCAAGTCGAGTTATTTTAGACATGGAGAATTTGGTACTTCGTTACTTTTATTGACGATTATTCAAAATGCACTCAATTATATTTGATGAAAGATCATTTAGAATTACTCTATTTTCATACCATTACTACATTAAAAATCAATTTGGCCATATTATTTATATATTGCACAATGACAATGCAAGAGAATACTAAACATGGCATCTTACATCAATCTAGTTGTCCTCATACTCCTCAACAAAATGAAATTGCTTTAGTGTAAAATCGGCATTTGGCAAAAACAGCCCACACTCTCCTTTTACATTAGAATATTCCTTTTCAATTTTGGGGTGATGCAATCCTTACTGCTTATTATCTTAAAAATCGAATGCCATATTCTGTCTTAAATAATCAAGTGCCTCACTCTATCTTGTTTCCTAGTAAAACTCTTTACCTTATTCATCTCCATGTCTTTGGTTGTGTTTGCTATGCTCATGATCTTTCCCTAGTTCTTGACAAGATGCTTGCCAGTTCCGTTAAATGCATTTTCTTAGGGTGTTCTCATCTTCAAAGGGATACAAGTGTTATTATCCAAATTTAAATCTTTATTATGCCTTTGATGATGTCACCCTTTTCCAAAACATATTCATACTTTAACGCATTAGTTGAGTCCAATACAATGCCAAGAGTACTACCTGTTCCTACCTCTCCATCTTAAGTCAACAAGTGCCATACCAACATCCTTTCCTCACTTATCATCATCATCCTCATAGTGCAAACACCAAAGAGTTCTCTATTGCAGTTCTAAGTGACCCACCTCTTGCTCAATCAACTTCACCTACCTTGCATCCCCCACCTCTCCTGAAAGCCTTCCTATTACCATTTGCAAAGGTAATCATTTCATACATAACTCACATCCCATTTATCATTTCTTGAGTTATCATCCTTTGTCCTCACCCCATTATGGATGTGTCTCCCTTATCTTCTATGAGCATACCTAAGACATTTCAAGAGGCTCTGTTTGATTCGGGATGGCAACAGGTTATGATTGATGAAATGATTGCTCTTGATTCTAGAAAAACATGGGACCCTTTTCCATTGCCCCCTAACAAATTTATTGTCGGATACTGATGGGTTTATACAGTGAAGGTCAGTCCAGATGGCAAGGTTGATCAATTAAAGGTTCCTCTTGTAGCTAAAGGCTACACCTAAATTTTCAAACTTGACCATACAAACACCTTTTCTCCGATTGCTAAAATTACCTTGGTGCACTACTCGCTCAATGGTCACCATTCAATAATGGCCCCTTCATCAATTGGATATTAAGAATGCATTTCTTCATGGAGAATTAAATGAGGGACTATATATGAAGCAACCTCTTGTGTTTGTTGCTCAAGGGGAGTCAAGTCTAGTTTGTCACCTATGTAAATCTTTTTGAGTTAAAACAATCTCCTCATGCATAGTTGGGAAGATTTAGTCAAGTCATTCAAAAATTTAGGATGACATAGAGTAAGGCTAATCACTTAGTATTCTATCAACATTCCTCATGTAATCTTTCTATATTCCTAGAGGTGGATGAGGATGATATAGTTATCATAAAAAAAGGACCAGTATGGCATTGATCGGTTCAAGAAACATCTGTTCCAACACTTCCAAACTAGGGATTTGACTAAATTGCATTATTTTCTCGGGATTGAAGTAGCTCAATTAAGAGATGGAATCGCCATTTCTCAAAGTACGCCTTCAACATCTTAGAAGAAATTAGTAGGATGGATTGTAAACATGTGGATTCTTTAATGGATCCAAATGTTGACCCAAGAAGAAATTGAGGACTTGTTGAAAAATTGAATTATCTTACAGTTACCAGACCTAACATTTCTTTTGCAGTCAGTGTTGTTAGTCAATTTTTAAGTGCTCCCTACAGTGATCATTGGGATGCAATAATCCGAATAATCAAATACATTAAGAAAGCACTTGGGAAAGGATTATTGTACGAAAACAAAGGAAATACTTAAATTATTGGATACACAGACTTTGGTTGGGATAGATCTCCAATTGTTAGACATTCCACTTCAGGATACTGTGTTCTTATCAGAGGGAATCTAATTTCTTGGAGAAGTAAAAGGCAAATAGTAGTTGTAAGGTCAATCACAAAAGCTAAATATTGTATTATGCTACTATAGCACTAGCTACTTGTGAATTGATATGGTTGAAACAACTAGTCCTAGAGCTACAATTTTGTGAAGTAGGGCCCAAAAAACTCTTGTAATAATCAGGCAACTTTGCATGTAGCATCTAATCCAATCTTCCATGAAAGGACCAAACATATAGAGATTGATTGCCATTTTGTTAGAGAAAAGGTTCTATCAGGAAATATAGTGACAGCATTCACTAACTCTAATGATCAAGTAGCAAACATCTTTACTAAGTCTCTTTGAGATCCAAGGACAAATTACATTTGTAACAAGCTTAGTGCATATTATATATATGCTCCAACTTGAGGGCAATGTTGAATAGTATTAAATATATGTTGAATAGTGTTAAATATATTGTAAATATATGCTAGTATTTAGGAATTAATTATAGACCTAATTGTTGACAGCTTGTAACTAGCTAGAGGTTAGCATATTCTTAGGGATGTTGATTAGCATTGTATTTAAGGATATTAATTGTATTTATTACTTTATAAGGAACCCAAGGCTAAAATGATTTACTCAAGCCATTCACAAATTTCAATTGTTACTACTATTCCAAATTTATTATTTCCAATTTTAGTCTCCGTCAAGTGCAAAGCTGCCTCCCAACCTATGGCAGTAAAGCAATAATTACATGAAGACAAGCATGCAATGGGTGAGTAAAATCAATGATGAACAGCTACACTAAGTTCCCACCTCATGAAGCAAAACCTTCTTCATAGCTAGAGAAAGGACATAGTGAGTTGAATTGTAATCCTGCACAGTTTTGGAGAAAAGAAACTTCGTTAGAATGCTTTTGGCATAACTACAGAATACAAGTCATGAATAATGATTCAAACCTTAAAGTTTATGAAGTCACCGATTGGGGGATCCAAACACAGTGTTGAATCATCCCCTACTTCAAGTCTCATGTTATTAGGTAGTACATTTGGTTTCATATTCTTGTATGTTATAGAATAAGAGACCATTGTGCTAACTAATTGGGCAAGTTCATTTTTTTCTTTATCTGATAGTAACTGCAATGCCACCTGAAGCAAGAAGAGGCCATGTTATATAAGTGAAATTTTTTCCAAAGAATTAAAAAATAAAATATAAGAGCATCAAGAAGCATATTGACAGAGTGTGATATCAAAGAAGAGGACAGAGTTTAACTTTGTTAGGGAATAATTAGGTTTATTATATTGGGCTTAAGTTATATTATGAGCTTGTCCGTCTTGCATCCAGAATTAGGGTATTAGAATCTTTATGTTAAATAGTAGCCCTATATAAATAGGACATTAGAATTGAGTCTAATGTACCAATTTAGTCTATTATTCATTCAATAATATTAGTCTTCTCCTCTTAATTATCTAGCCTCTCTCTATTCTTTCTTCCTCTAAATCCTAGCCATGTTTCTCAATATAATATCAAAGCAGTACGCTCCACCATGAGCCTGTGGGTTATATCACTACCAGCAACCTCAAAGAGATTAAAGTGCCAACAATGTAGAATTTATGTTTACTTATTTTAGTTTTGAGTGAAAGAGAAAGAAAAAAAAAAGAAAGAGGAAAATTTAGTTGAGAGTTGTTATTTTTTACTGTGAATTCAATTTTTTTTTTAGAGTTTTGGTGAATAAAAAGAGAGAAAAAAAATTTCAATAAAAAAAAAATTGATATTATGAGAGAAGGAAAAAAGAGAGAAAAAGGAAAGCAGGCTGCCTTTGTTGGTTACAACAATGGACTGTTGAGTGAGTCAACTGCAATGAGAAACCCAGATCAATTTTTTTGATGCAAAGACAAAAGCAGGGTTTGTTTTAAACATTGGTAGAGCTGTTTGGTATGATTAGAGGTGAGGCCAAATAGCTAATTGTTAGCGCTGGCGGTGAGGTTTTCCAATGGTTCGGCAAATTGATAAAGTTCAACATTCTCACCATTCTGGGTGATTTTGAGCAGCCCATGAGTGGTTCTGTGTAGATGGTGGCCAGTAGCTGCAGTTTACGAAAGTCTGGGTGGCTAGCAGCACTGCAGCAGTTAGTTCTCTGTTGACTGAGATCAATGTTTTGGAGTGACTGGACTTTAGTTATTCATTTTTTTCATTTTTTGTTCTGTTGGTGGTCTGGGTAAGACTGTTTTAGGACTTTCTATGAGGGTTGTTACTGAATCTGATATTTTTGAAGCAAGGTTTGGTCCAATTTTGCTGGTTTAGGTTCTGTGACAATCCAGGTTCGTGTTAAATCAGTTTTTTGGTGTTTCAGTCATCAAGAGGTTATTCTTATTGTGGGATGTGAAGCTGATTTGCTGGTATTTGGTTATTCTAAAACAGTTTGGAGCACATTTTGTGTATGGATAAAGATGTACTCATGCTGTTTCTGGTTATGGAAGTTGCGTGTGGAATGATACTTGTTATGCGATTTATTCAGCAGTGTTGGATGTTTCAATGATTTTCGGCAATTATGTTTTTGGTATGCTGGCAGAAACAGTTTCCGTGACAGGAAGGTGTTGAGTGTGGCTTCAATTTTTTGCAATTTTGTTAAAGGCAAAATTATGTTGTTTGGTGCTATGCATATTTGGCTTTGGTAGTTTAGACCACTAGTTTTGGTGTCTTCATGTGATTTGAGATACTGTTTGGAGACTTGTGTTTGCACAGGTCTGATTTGGCAAGGTTATCCTCGGTTTTAGATTGGTTTAGACCACTGTTTTTGCCAACCTAGCATTGGATTGGTTTATGCAAAGTGTTGGTGTATTTGGCTAGGAAGCCAAAGATACTTTTGGAAGCTGTGTCCAACCACAAGTGTTGGTGTACTTGGCTAGGAAGTTGAGAAGACTTCTGGAAACTGTGACCCATGGGATTCTTGGCTTGGAAGTCGAGGGAGCATCTCAAGGGAAGCTAGTAAAAAACTTCTAGAAGTTGTTGGTAATTCTGGCAAAAATTTGAGATTTGTGAATATGTCCATTCGAGGGAAATGTGTGTTCACAAGCTATTTGTGAAATTTATCAAGTTTATGTAGCAAGCTTTAGTAAGCTTCAGATTGAGAGGGAGTGTTAGAAAGTAATTAGGTTTAGAATATTGGGCCTAGGTTATATTATGGGCTAGCATATCTTGCACCTAAAGTTAGAAGTATTAGAATCTTTATGTTTATTAGTAACTCTATATAAATAGAGCATTAGGATTGAGTCTAATGTATCAATCCAGTCTATTATTCATTCAATAATATTGTCTTCTCCAAATAGTTAGCTAGTTTCTCCCAATTCTTTCTTCCTCTAAATCCTAGCCATGCTTCTCAACAAACTTAAACAAACTTAAATGGAACTCAAAATTAGTCAGGCTAGTTGCTACATGAGCACCAATTTAGAAGTTCAAACTCAATAAAGCTAAATGAGACCTATTAGAAGTTTTCAGAATACCAAATCGAGGTTAAGACATCATTCACTCACAAAAAATATAGAAGAAAAGGAGTTAGAAAAGCTTACCAAAATATATCAAGGCCTTCTACGTTTTTCAATTTTTGCATAAATATCAAAGGCTTTCAATCTCCTTAATATCAATTAAAATATCCCAATACAAACCTCATTAGCAAAACACATTACAATACCTATACACAGCAGTCTTTTTCTTCTTACGGAGCATGTGCATGAAGAAAGTTTTAATCAAAAAGACATAATTGATTGGTGTCAGCTGAGATATGTTGCTAGGTCCTGTTTTATTTTTCCATTGATAACAATGAACATAAGGATGCATGGTGTTATACTGCAAAGATGTATGAATTATTTATGAAAGACCTGTGGTAGTTTCTCTGAGAAAATTGGCCCCATCCAAAAATGGAGTGAAAAAAAAAACAAAACAAGAATTCCATAAAAATGAGCACATTAACAAAGATGTGGTTTAGAACCCTAACGAGATAGGTCCTATGGCAACAACCATTAGGAAAAATCTATTAATCCTGGTTTCCTAGCAGGGATTCCTAGCAAAAGCAGGACACTTATACTTCCAGAATTCCAGGACAAAGCAAGATACTTTATATTTTTCCCATTTTTCTTTTAAACACTCCTTGTGATTTGCTGAAATCAACTTGTCCTGGTTTCCAACCATGGATTTTATATTTTTTTTTCAGACTTAAACAACTACAATAGGCATTCACGGTTGGAATCCTCCCTTGCATAGAAGCAAACTTTTCAGATGTTTCATTTGTCAAAGAAAAAGGTATTCGTTCAGATATTAAAAAATTACTGTCCAAAATAAGGAAACAGGATACAAAAATCAAACGTCAAGGAATAATAGATATGAACTTGCATGCTGCCATTTAGTTTTTATACAGAATAAAAATGAAATGGAAAAGGCAGAATTAGATAACACAGGAAAAAAAAGTGAAAATAGAATCAATAAATCACCGGTTTTATAGTTGGCGGGGAAAGAATATGTAACAATGGAGAAATCAAGTCTTCTACAAAGGAGCTTGCAGCTAAATGCCTCGAGACATGTGCTGGAATTGTGTAGTGCCATGTATTCAAAATGTCCATCTTTTCTATCAGCATCATTCGATACCTGGTCATTTTAATATTGCCAATGCAATAAGGTATGGCTCTCAAACATTTATAATTAAGTCAAAGAAGCCTAAGATATACCTTTGGTAAGACCTTGGCCACTCAATGTTGGGCTTCTGAACTTGAGCTACTAGACGATGTACATTAATTGCAATGGAGGGCAAATAAACTGATGACAGAAAGAAGAGTGTTATTGAATCATTTTTCTTCTAAGAAAATTAATGTAGGTAAAGTTTCTTTATACCATGAAGGGGCATTTGTTGTGTACGCATTATATACTGATGCATCAGATCAGAAACCCCAAGACTATTGAGGCACTTGACCTGGGAAATTAAGAGCTCAAAATCAAATTTCTAATTGAAACTAGGTTTCAAGAAAGGAGAGTCACAAAGTAATGGAATATAGAAAATTACAGTTTTTATCATCACTGGGTCATGATATTGGAGATGCAATATGTTCTCATGAATTCCCTCCAGAATCAAGTCAGTATCAGAACTGCAATTTAATTAGGCACTAACAATGTGAACTAAATTATATGAACATTAGAGAAATACAAATTCCATGGTAATTTATAACCCACCGGTTTGATACAAGGGAGTACAAGGAATCAAATTCAGAAGACACGCTATTTTGAGATTTTCTTTCCATCCTTTTTCTTTTCCTTTGGAAAACCTAGAGACACAGAAACATTAAAAAATATGATATGGTAAATTATTGAGGACTAATATTCTAGGAAAGGACAAATGGAATAAGTTAATGTATACTACCTCTTTCCAAATGTCCAGAACATTCTTTGACACATCTTTGCGACCAACTACTTGAGAACCAATATCAAACTGAGAGCCAGCAAAGCATATGACTGCTAATTTAGCACTAACACAATAATCAAAGAGCTCCATGCAAAGGAAATACACCCCAAATGCGAAGCACGGGTGTGAAGTTTTAAGACACCCACAATATTATTTATGAAAGGATAATTCTATGGAAAGCTCAAGCTCCTTGGTTGAATGTTTTCACCATCAAATCACCTATTTTGCTTTGAGATTTGTGTTTGATTTTTTTTGCTTAACACTCAACCTCTAAGAAGCTTGAGCTTCCCATAGAATTACACTTTATCAAAATGAAGAAAACTGAAAACATTTTTGCTCAAGTATTAAACCCCATAATATAAAAGCAAGTCACAGCTAAAATAGTTTTCTTGATATGAAATTAATGAAGCCAAGGTTAGACTAGTTTCACATATATACTCCTCTCTAAAATGTAGCAGCAAGCAGTCTTACAAATAAGGGGAGTTACAAGATAAAGACAAATCTGTTCGTTATTCAAACACTTTTGCAATTGGAATAAAGGGAGAATCATGAATTCTTTAATCAGATTAAGCATGTTCTCTTAACAATACAGTAGTTCTAGGGCAGAAGTTGAGATATTAATTGAAGATTGACATTTTATAATTAACTAGTCTTGTCAGGCTGGAATTTTTTAACTGTCACAGAAAGGAAAGTAGTTAATCAAAACTAAAAAACTTCCTAAATCTTGCAACAGCAAATTAGTTTTCACAAATAAATTTCAACAAGTGTCCTTCCTAAGCAGCTTAATTAATGAATAGAAACCACAAGCCTTAGTATCTTCCTCTGAATTGTCAGTTTGCAACAAAGTCTTACCACATTCAGGTTTTCTTTCTTCTTGCTGATAAATTGGAGAGTATTCAAGCATGAGCGTATATCACATTCTGTAAGAAAACAAATTGAAGAGGGTCCTAGAAGGATTAAAAGAAAGTCAAATTGTACAATGCATATATATATTAAGCATTAAAAAGCGTGTAACACATAGATGCCAGTGAATAAAGAGACTAGCACATAGGCCACATCTGAGAAAAAGTTCATCAACACAGATGAAGATCAATCTGAACTTTTAAAACTGATTCATATATGTTCATGCATTCTTGCATGCATAACATAATGACGTCACTTAAATTATTAATGCAGCTTTATATTTATTAATACAACTTGCAGAAACTGCAGATAGGAAATGAAGAATTGAAGAAAAAACCTCACCTGTATATTCAGCTAGAGCAGTAAGTGCAATGGCATTAGCTTTCATACCCTCCTTGCTACATATATATTTAAGCCTGCAAGGGTCATTAGAAGAGAGTGATTACATGAAACTCAATGAAAAGAACAGACACTCTAAACAAAAGCAAAGTGGCAGAAGATATGATCTTGCAATTATAGGCTTTAAGCCAGAGAGTTTGTGCATCCAATTAAGTAAAATCCCTCTCGCTCAATTTGTCAATATCCTAGTTACATGTCAACTTCAAATGTTCCAAGCTGATTGAGAGATGGAGTAAAAGAGAAACTCCTCTTGTATGTGACACAGAATTATTTGAATTTAGGCCACAGACTATGGATCTAGTAAGTCAATACAGTTCACAAGCTCTCATGTCAAACACATGTCACATGCATTAAACAGCTACTACAGCAGCTGTACTAGAAAATGGTTTTCACACAAGTTTAACTAAAGCCATTCTAGATAAGGATAAACCAAAGACCAATAATCATCACCTGCTTACCACACGACTAACTGTTGGCTGAACAAACATATGAACCCTGTAAAATTTGCAAATTGTTCATGTTAAACAATCACATTATCAATACAAGGGATGCAGAAGTTGTGAATTGTGATGAACTATTAAATAAATGCATTACATATGATCCGCAGTGAAATAACATATGTTTAACAAGAAATACAAGAATTACACATCCAACAAGTTAACAAGAAAATGATGCAGGGTGTCACTCAATACGTATTCATTGCTCATGACATAATCAGGAAACTAGAGAACATGGGAAGAAGCTCTCATGCCTGAAAGAATGCACAGGAACTCAATAAGATAAGTGAGAGTGCTTTCCATTTTGCTTGAAGACACAATTTCTACATTAAAAGAAAAAACAGAAAATGATACCAGATTCTAGGATAACTATGATTTATAAAATAGTAAAATATAACATTTGATTTTCTACTTTCTAGCAAGTTATGGAACTTCTAGCCTCATGATAGTTTTAGATACTATTTCTAAGAACAAGAGTATCGACACTCCATGCAGAAATCAACAAAACAAAAACATAAATTACAGAAGCAAATTGTTTGTGATCTGAGAATTAAGTACATTGATTATTCAAAATACATGAAATCTGTAATATCCAAACTAGAATACCAAGACTAAGAAACATCATATTTCAATTCTGCATCATACTCTTCCTGACTCCCCTTTTCACCCTTTGAACTAGTCTATGCTAATACATTATGGGATGGAAACTATATCCAAAGGGGGTGAAACAAGATCACAGACATGACACAATTAGCAGTTCCCAATGCTTCCTATTTTCCCACTACAAGCTTTACATTGTTGCTGTTCCACTTATGATTAGATCATTAGACTATAAAACCAATATTTTTACAAAATAAATATGTACTTTTTTATAGAAAAAGAAATTTTATTTAAAAAAAAAGGAAAAAATACAAAGAAAGAGAACAAGAAATACAAGAGGAATAGTTAAAACATATTACCCCCCCCCCAAAAAAAAAAAAACACACACACACACAAATAAAACCATCCATCAAAGATCTAAGATGTCCTTCAATTGCAAATCTATCAAATTTATCCCTCGAAATAAACCATAAGCTTTAAGGCAAACTGAGGTAACAAACAAAAAATTATCCCACATCAACAGCATCAGCTGATGTAGCTGTTTAAAAATTCTAGCATTTCTTTCCAACCATAAGCACCATAAAATAGCAAGCCTTGCAACGTCCCATAGAGCTCTTTTTTCCCTTTTTCATCCAAAAAAAACAGTATCTAGTAGTTAAGAAACTATCCGAAGTAGCTGGGAAAACCCATGATATCCCAAACAAGGAGACAAGCTTATTGTAAAACTGGGAAGCCATCTCACGATGCAAAAACAAATGGCTGTTGATCCCTGAATTTTTAGAACATAACAAACATAACCAGAGACAAACCCTAAACATGTACTATTGAATTTAATTTGCTGCATGGTTAAGACAGAGACAACTTGTTAGATAGCAGTAGCATTATAAATTTGGTATTTCTCAATTAAATTAGAAGATCAATTCATGAAAGTACAAGTAAAAAACACGCAGCGAAAGTTCAAGGAAAAGAATACAAAATAGAAGATTTGACTGTGTATACTTACTTTGCTACCTGACGCAATGGTCTCAATGCAGGGGCATATAGGTCATTGCATATGCAGATCACCTACATTGACAACCAACATTATATAGCTGCAAATGATCGTGCTACTGAACAATGTATAACAGTGTGATCAATAACTCACAGGTCTTGACAATGATGCTCCTTTATGTCCCTTCTTTGATGGCTTTTTTCCAGATTGTTCTTTTGCCAAATTTTCCTTTCCTATATCAGACTTCTTGTCGCCGGAAACCTGCATGAGTAGATATAATTGAACTATATGACTCCTCCATGGAATCTTCTTTACAGTCCCTAGTATCTAATTCCAGTATTCCAGGTTACAGTTCTTGTGATACAGGCATTCTATTCTCTAATAGAAAAATCATAGTGTTTTCTCAAAATGGCAAGAAAGACACATAGACAGAAGGTACATGAAATCTTTAAGAAATGAGGAAATTTTATGCCAAAGTTTATGGCTATGGTTCCATGACTGGAAAATAGAAAGAGAGAAGCAAATTTTAAAATTTAGTTAGAAGAGAGAATGTGAAGAGAAATTTTTAAAATTTTGATGCGTGGAGGCAATGCTAACCACAAATACTGCCTTTCAATTTTCTCATCTCTTCTGATCCCCTCAATCCAAACAAGTGAAAATTTTAAAATTTTCTCATGTTCTTTTCTTTTCGGATAATATAGTTCTGATTAAGGAATCGCGGAAAGAGGTTAATTATAAACTGAAGTTTTGGAAACAGATATTGGAATCAAAGAGTTTTCACTTGAGTAGAAGTAAAACAGAGCATATGCATTGCAAATTTAACAAGAAGCAAAATAGAAATAATTTAGAGATAAGAATTAAAGAGCATGTCATACCGCAAATATCTAAATTTAAGTATCCGGAATCTATATTACAAAATGATGGGAAAATTGATAGAGATGTCACACACAGAATACAAGCTGGATGGTTAAAATGAAAAAAGGTATCAAAACTTATTTGTGACCGTAAATTACCTACTAAGCTAAAAAAAAAGTTTTATTAGACCACTATACGACCAGCTATACTTTATGGTAGCGAATGTTGGGCACTGAAGGAACAATAAAAGCAAAAAATAGGGGTAGCAAAAATGAGAATATTAAGATAGATGTGTGATCCTACAAGAAAGGACAAGATACAAAATGAATACATACGAGGGCATATTGACATGACACCTATTGAGGAGAAGACGACAAAAAATCGATTAAGGTAGTTTGATCATGTACAAAAAAGGTCATTGGAGGCACTAGTGAGAAAAGTCGATCACATAGTCTTTATCCTATGAAAAGGTGTAAAGAAAGGCCAAAAAATACATTGGAAAAGTTATAAAAAAGGATCTGTAAGTGAATTATATAACTGAAAATCTGGTTTCTCACAGAGCCCAACAGCATTGTACAATCCATTTAACCAACCTCACTTAGTGGGATAAGACTTTATTGTTATTGTTGTCTCATGTTCTTTTCTTTCCTCCCATCCAAACAAAGATAAATATCATTGTAAGGTAAAAAGTAAGCAATTTTTATGACAGTTAAGCTGCTCAAAGGCTAATTATCCAACTCTAGCAACTTGAAATGCATTTTAACCATTTTATAATGGTTGTAGCATATGGAAAAAGTAAAACTATTAAGTCCTACTCTCCAAGCACCTGAAATGATCTACATAACTAGTTAACCACATATCAAGTCAATTTGCTAATCCATCTGGTAAGATAACCTCAGTTATACATTCTAATGGTAATGATAAGTGCATAACACAACCAGTGAATAAATTAATCATGTCAGAGTAAATAAAGGTACCATCTTTAGAAGGACCTCCACAGCACCCCTGCCATCACCAAGCGCTCCATCAATTTCATCAACCACCTGAAACAGAAAGGAAATACTAAGTTTTTTCCCCCACCCATGCCACAATACAAAGTAGCATTTAACAATCCATGCAGCCCACCCCATCTCCTGGAATGGGCCTTGATTTGTTGTGGCTGTTATGCTACAATACAGATAAAAACACTGGAAAACAAATACTACCAGACACTTCGGCCTTGCATCAGACATTACAGAGTTCATCTGAACCACATCAAGGATTTTGGATTCAACTGTTGATGAAGAACGATCATCACTAGCATTAATCTACATAATGACAAACTCTAGTTCAATATAGATAAGCTAATGAAAAGGCAACAAATACAAACAGAGGAATGACTAGAAATTCGGTAATAGGAACTAAAGTAAAGCCAAATAAAGGTACTTGGAAGGAATATGGTAAAATAGCATAAGACAGTTAGAGTCAAACCATCAAACAGTTTCAGTAAGCTATATACTGACAGAAAGAAGCTGTAAAAACTAATAAAATTATAGTATCCATATATCATTAATTAAAGGATACAGCTTAAAGATTCATGATTCTGTACAAATAGAACAGTGTAGAAAAACTACCTCAACCACATGATATCCGCAATGCCTAGCAGCAACATGTGCTAGGGTAGTTTTTCCAAGGCCTGCAGGTCCACAAAGCAGAAGGATCTGAAATCATATTGAAGTTTCAGTTACCACAGACTTTCAACACTAATTGTTTAACTAGAATAGCATGGATTGCAAAATTCATATAAATTCATCTTGAAAGCTGCAAATGCCATAGGGAAATACCAAAGTGGAAACAACAATGCAACAGGATAATAAGCTTTTATGTAGATGGATAACCATAATAAAGCAAATAATCAAAGTCTGGCAACTGTACATTTTCCGGAAGAAGCTATTTGCAATGTACAACCAGGAAATTGCAAGGATAGAACATAGAGTGCCATACTGACTAAAATTAACAGATAGATGGATTTCTAATCATAAGACACTGTCACTAATGCAGAAACCCAGCAGTTGCAAGTATTGGAATTATCATATAGCTTTGAAAAAGACAATTTGGGTATTAAGTCACTATAATTTATTGGATAATATTGACCTACATCAGAGCTCTGTGTACTAATTACTAAATTGTATGATCTATCATGATATTTTTTATGGATGTTAATAAGTGGTAATGGACAAATAAAATAAAATAAGAGTTAATTATTGTTACCTTTCTGTCTTGTTTAATCACAAAACAAATGCAATTATAAGTATTAGATCATAAAAGTACGTAAACCCAAAAAATATTATGAAAATTGCTTAGCTTTCCAAATATTGTATCTTTAGAACATAACAATTGAATATGATTGCTAAGATGTGTAGACACACAAAGTCCATTTATAGAAGGCACACTGAAAAGATTTGGAAAGAGCAGCAGGTCCTCAAAAAAACAAAAGTTTGCTGCTTTATCTGTCTCCAACCAGCAGATGTTTCTACGCTAATATAAGAGAATCAGAATACTCAAGAAAAATTCTAATAAAAATGCACAGACCTCCAGTAAACCAAATTAGAAACTTCCAACTTTTAACATATAAGATTTGGCAAAAAGTTTAAAAGAAGCTCAATCTAATAGAAGAATTGAGAAAAATTGAGTTCTTGACAAGTTTATAAACCCAGCCAAAATCTTGTATTTAATCCTATAAACTTTGATTGCTGCAGTCCTACACAAAATGCCATAAAAGAACATACCACAATATACTTGGGTAGGATACAAAGCCTCTTCTAATGCAAATTAAACATTTCTTTTATAAGAACTGAAGGGTCTGTTCAATCCATGTTGTCATGAACAAATGAATGCATACAAGGGGCTCGCGCCATTGCAAAATGTAAACTACAATAGATAAGAAAATGGGATAAAATGAGTAGCTAAAAGATTATTACATCCACCCTGGCACCAAAGCAATATTGATGCCCAATTAAAAAGGAATATAGAAATGTGCTATTGTATATTCCAGCCAAAGACACCACAGCCAAATATACACAGTAGCTTTTCATTCCCTTCTCCCCACATTAAAGCAGCCCCTTCACATCATCATACATATCCAAGAGCAAACCAACATTACTAGGAACAAGGTAGCAAAGAGTTTAGAAGAACAATGGATGGGTAAATGACCAACACTCAGCATTTCTACAACTGTCTCTCAAAAGCCTGCCATCCAATCTATGCCCATGTTGCCATCCACATCGGTGTGTCCTTGGATTAGAAGCAAACCAAACAATTTAAGCGATTATCCATGGACAATAGTTAGTCTGTCAAGAAATATTTCATCTTAAAGCTCAATCTTACAGAGAAAAGGTACAAGAATGGGTTTATTATATCTCCAACATGCCCCCTCCCACACAGAATCCCTTTGGGCTTGAAGCATGAATATATAGCATAAGCCTACCTTACCTTGTGAAGATTTAAATTTAACTAAGAGTGAGGGCATTAACAGGATTTGAATCATTGAAATTTTGGTTGAAGAATTTACAATATCATGTTAAGAACCAATTCATCCTTCGTGAATTTAGGGAGAAAATGAAATAAGAAGCTGAATGGTTGTGCAAGGCTTGAGCTAATTGTGTTACCAACTATCTCAGCTGGGCTCTTTATATATAGGATTAGATTACATCAGTATTATAGTTAGAGATAAATCAATCCCTAAAAGTCAGCTAAATAAAATCCCAGTTAATGAGCATATAATCCGCAATGCTCAGAACCATATCTCCATACTATCTCACATATTCAACACTCCCCCACAAGCTAAAGCTTGGAATTGTTGATATTTAAACTGAACACAAAACATGATTTTAACTTCAAAAGACTTGCATTGTATAGCAAAAGGTGAGTACTCGGCTGAGCACGAAGATCCACAAAACCATCTTAGGCTGACATAACATCCAAAAGTTTTCAACTAGCTACTTATGAGCTGCTCCTTCAGCCTTCTCTCAATTGATTAGAAAATACCACCATCTTTAGTTGAAATATAGAAATAGAAATGCCAAAGTAAAGTGTGGCACTATGACAGCTGTCAGAATAATGCAAGGTGCTAAGAAAGATAGCTTGCCAGAATGACACACAGCAAAAATGTGATAGCTGATGTGACACTTCTGCTGAGAAAGCATAAATGTATTGGGATTACAACATAAGTGTGTTGGAAAGCATATTTCTTATAACAAGGGATCTTATGCAACAGATATTAGAGAGAATAAACTATTTGGAACTGCAGCAGAGATGTGACAATGCAGTGACAAAACATCGGCTGTTTGGGATGCTGCAAGCAGAAAAACTCCTGAGCTTTGATAATTGACTGAGAGTTGACATTTTTCGACTAAATGGAAAACCCAGTTGGAAAATTGAATTGATATAACAGGAATAAGTCCTAGTGCAGAGGCCAGAAACTACTGCACCAGAAGATAGACAGCACTTGATATGGGTAAACTAAGGACAAGACTGGAGAGTGGAGGTTTAAATATGAACAACATAGAAATGTTCATAAAGGAATTTGGATGAAGAAAATCAGGTGAATTGTATAAGAATAAAAGGGGCCTAGGACCGGCCATTTCAAGGGGGATCAAATGGCTCTATTATCATCTTGAATTTAAAGAGAAAATGAGAAATAATAAGTTGAATGATTGTGCAAGGCATGACTTAGTTGTGTTACCACTTACCAACACAGCTAAATACAATCCCTCATAATGAGCATGTGATCCCACTGCTTGAACCATATCATCTATATTCAACAACCATATCATAACACAATCTCACATATTCAACAATCCTAAAAGTTTTTGTTCAGAGAATCTCCAGGAATAAATGTATTATATTTCCAACAGTTTCAAATAAATTAGTAATTTGGTTTCTAATAGGATTCATTATATGTCAATTTCGGGTTTCTTCCCAGTAAATTAGATTGCTTGGGTCATTTTGCCTTTATGCTTATGTTTTCTTTCAAGGGATAAGTTTGACTAATTTGCAAAGGGATTTGGAATTTGTTCTAGAATTTAGATTGTGTGGTTTTCTTAATTTTGTTTTCTGGTAGTTTTTACCCTTTTTTGTTTTCAATAATATATTTTCCTTTTCTATTAAAAATAAACATTAGCTAGGGTTCAGCAAATTAAGGATTATTATGTATTTAGCCATGAACATTTGCTCCATTATGGATTAACAATATCAATCTCCCTCTCAATTTTTCTCTTCTCCTTTCTCTTACCTCTAATCTCTTCTCCTTGTCTACGTTTCTCCACTGGTTATAAACTGGAAATTCTTAAGACTAAAATAACAGTCTTCTTCAGTTTTCTATAAACCTTGTTAGGTTCTAAAACACAAATAATTAACAAACATCACTGATGCTTTATCAATAATATTTGCCCCAAATTGAAAAGAAGCAAATCTGAGAAGCATCATTCACTACAAATGTATATACAGCAATGTATTCTTTAATATAAAAGAATCAATATCGGGTCAATGCTCATCAAAAGAATGCAAAGTCACAAATGAAATAATAGCAAATGAGAAAAATTGAAACTCCCAGAAATTATCAACTTACCGATACAAAAGTAAGCAGTTTTACTAATTACCTTCTGTTCTGGTGGACCAACATGCTTTGCCTTCTTATTCAACACATCCTGAGTGCTCTTCAAATTATCATTCCCATCCATACTTCTGGAATTAATATATCTTCCATTACTCCATTTGCGTCCTCCGTCTAAAGGTTTATGGTGTTGGGCAATAGTTGAATGTCGCTTCAAAGCAGACAAAACCTCATCTGATGTACTTCGAATCTCAGACCCAAATACGCTAGAATCCCATTGTTTTAACCACAAGAGTACCTGCCATAGGACAACATTCTGATCAATAATGCCAACAAACACCATGCAAACACAGAGGTTGGAAGATAATAATACATTCCAACTAAAAAATTAGTACTTAATAGTACAAGAAATACATGTCATAAATATGTACCTCTCGGTTTGTCTGTTCATCACTTAGAAGCTCTGTAAATGATTTAGGAGCATATTTATCCACCCAAAGTTGTTCTTGGATCACTGGAGTTTCAGGCACATCTTGAACAATTTGACATTCAGAACTAGCTTGCAAAGTCTACAACATAAGAATGAAATGAGATGAGAAATATCCAAAGCTGTATTTGATTTAAAAATAACAACCACCATATTGCAAAAATCTTAATTTCAGGTTTTGGGTTTATCAAGATATGAACAGACAATTTTAGAATGCAAACCTTCGTGAAAGCCTCATTCTCCAACTTCTCAAATAGAATGTTGATAGGTTCTGATATAAGATCTGTAAGCAAACAAACATCCAAGTCACCACCTGCCATGAAATTAGAAGTAATTCCCCCCACCCCGAAAGAAAAATTGAGAACTTAGCACACATCTTCATATCTGAGTGATCTTTTGATTCATTCATAAGAATTACACTAAATAAAGTGATCATTTATGGATGACTTATTAAGATCAACTCACAACCAACATGAGCAATGGGTTGAAAAAGTGAAAATTTTAACCAAAGGTGCAAGTGCAGCTATTGAGGATGACAACTGTTGAGAAGTTATCATAAATAGTCACAAGGACGACACAAAGAATGGAATATGCCAAATTTGCAAGTGCAGATCTATTTTTCATGCCAATGGAATGAAATATGCCAATAACAAAGAATTCAACTACATCTGCTGCTTTATGAGGCATTATATAATTATTTTCTTCAATATAACCCGGTGTTATGAAATTGGACCAAGACTTTTGGCCAGACTATTAATTGTCACTGAAACATACATTGGGAAAAACTCATCCCATTCATTTAGTTTAATTTAATTGCTTCAACTTACTTTTCTTTCTTACTACCTGCAAGACATTCCTAAAATCAATTGTCACTGAAACATACATTGGGAAAAACTCATCCCATTCATTTAGTTTAATTTAATTGCTTCAACTTACTTTTCTTTCTTACTACCTGCAAGACATTCCTAAAATCAATTGTCACTGAAACATACATTGGGAAAAACTCATCCCGTTCATTTAGTTTAATTTAATTGCTTCAACTTACTTTTCTTTCTTACTACCTGCAAGACATTCCTAAAATCAATTGTCAGTCCACTTCCATTCACCATAAAGCCAAAAACATATGATGAAATTCCCAATATCAAACTAGATGACAACACGATGCCATTGACTTATTGATCAACGAATTAATCTTATTACTACATCTATACCAAAATTGCGGAAGTTCAAACTTCTTCAGACCTCCAAAATAATCATCCATGTACAAAAACATCAAACCAATTTTTATTTGTTCCTTTTTTGTCATGCAGTTCCCGATAAAACAAATAAGGAAATAAAGTTAAACAAATCCTACCGTCAGAATGTGCCCTCATATTCAATATCTTCACCGGCTCCTCCCCTTCCATCCAATTTATCTTCGCATAAACCCTATCGCCACCGGGTGCAGTGATGGGCATACACTCCCCATCTATTTCCGATGCATATCTGGACAAAATCTTCTCCTTCACAAAGCCCACTTGTTCCTCTACCCCGTGATCTCTGACACTCGGAGGCGAATACCAAAGCCAGTCCTCATCTGCTTCAGGACCAGAATCATCAATCCTGCTCCTTTTCTCCTCTGCTGGCCCCAAATCTTCTAAAATTGACCCATCAGGACTATCCTGCCGCAATCGCTTATGGCGATTGATTTGGGCCTCCGAAGCTAATGGAGGATCCGGTAATGATGGCGATCGAGGTGTTCGTGATAGTGGTGGTGATTGGTCTTCTTCAGGGTAGGGTGCCGGTGGCTCCTCGTCTTGCTCGAAGTCTAGGTGGTCTTCGTGAAAATAAGAATGGGATTCGAGCAATTCCAACTCTTCTGGGAGGGGAATATCCATATCCGTGTCATCCATTGAAGATGACAGAGTAGAAAATAAGCTAAGTGAGAAACTGCAGACTTCAGTGGAGGTTGAAACGAGAGAGCCACCAGCTGAGGGAAGAGAAAACGAAGGGCAAGCTCGGATTGTTTTGGCGGGAAATTGATAGGAAAACCGCGGAAAGATATGAAGTGACGGAAACGCCCTTCCAGATTCAGAACGTTTTATGCAACATTCGGGTCCCACTTTATGCAAATAACTAAAATAGTAGTTGATTGATAAATTAAATGATAATTGATAAATTAAATGATAGTTGTTAAGTGATAATTGATTATTAGGAGTTGATAAGTTAATAAAGTGTTTTATAAAATTAGTAGTTGAAATTGTAAAATAATATAAAAAAATGTATTAATAAAAATAGATGCATAATTAAAATAATTTATTTTTATTTAAAAATTAAATTATATTAATATAATTAAAAATTATATTATATTAATGTAATTAAAGCATCGTTTAAAATTAGTAGTTGAAATTGTAAAATAACATAAAAAAATATATTAATAAAAATAGATATATAATTAAAATAATTTATATTTATTTAAAAATTAAATTATATTAATGTAATTAAAAAGTTTAAAATAAAAATTTAATATTTAGTATTTAATTAATTATATTTTATAAACTTATATATTTATTTACTTATATAATTTTTATTTTATTATTATTTATAATAAAAACACAATTACTTAAAATATAATTAATTATATTTTATAATATTATTTTTATATATATTTATATATTTATAATTTAAAATTAGAATATAATTATGTTAAAATTAAATTAATCATATTTTATAAAAAAATTGAGATTTATATTATAAAAGGCATGGATTATAAATTAATAAAAAAAGAATAGATTTAGAAAAAATTTAAAAAGATAGTAACTTATAAATTATAAATTATTCCAAATAACTTATGAAATCAGAATTTATTTTTTAATAAGATAATGTGAGAAACACCTCTAAAATTGAACCTATTTATTGTGCAAAGCAAAACCTCATTATGTATTGTCTACATTCATGGAAAAAATGTGGATCCTTAGTATAATATTTCTTATTAAGTCTCATACTTACTATTTTATAGGTTTAACCTTTCAAGTACACAACATCTCGTACCTTCACCATTACAGCAAGTTGGATACCCTTCTTCAATATTTAGCATTTTCTTTTGGCAAATTTGGAAGCATATTATGATTTGGGATAATTGTATATTTAAACAAGGGGATTAAGTGGTTTAGTGGGGGCCAAGTCTCTTTTGAGATAGGAATTAAATTAAGAATCATTCCTTTGAGTAATTAAGATATGCCTTACCATAAGATTGATAAGTCATCTTAACTAATTACAAACAAACTATTAATTCGTAAAAAATGTTTAAAAATGAAATGAATAATTAGTACTTCAAATTGATTAAGTACATCATTTTTATGCTTTCCTTATTATGATTACCAAAGAATGCAAATTAGGTTAATAAGGTTATTGATAAATAATTTTATACTAGTCATGGCTAAATTAAGTTATGAAAAAGTTAGTATCAAAGTATGATTAAGAATTAACCTTTAAGGTGATGGCCCTTGGTGTGAGATAAGTTGCTTAATCCTAACTGTTGCTATAGGTATTGATTGAAACTATATCATTGGTACATGTGCACCTAGGATCACGCAACACTAATATTATTGTAATTAACCAAGTTTATCTGTTAAATTCTTATCTTCCTTTTTAATTTTTTTGGGTAGGCTTGAGCATGTCTAATGTAGCATAACATCTCATAGTCCTTTACATTGCTAAGCGATCAAAGTCTTTCATTGAAGTAGTACATTTAAAAAAGGTCAAAGATAATGGTGTTGCTAATAAAGATAAGGAAGGGGGCAATAAAGCCTAAAAGTCTAATTGAATTTTTTATGTAACTTAATTGATGCCTTAATAGATATCGATCTTGATTTAGATTCCTTTTACTTTACATTTTATAAATTCTCTCCTTTACTTATATTTGTTGCTTGGATGGCTTGCCTTTGAATATTTGCATTTACTTCTGATTTTTGTCTTCATACTTGATGTCTTGTAAAAGTTTGTAACATGATTTATAACATTATTCTTCTTAAGATATCAAAAACATGGAAATTAAGTGGAGATCAAGTAAATTTGCAACTACAAATGATGACTGGCTTATAAAATCATTGGCAATGGATAGCAAATTTTGGAAAAATATCACGAATTGCCTTAAAATTGCATATTCTCTAGTCAAGGTCCTTTAATTGGTTGATTCTAATGAAAAATTAGTTATGGGTTTTATCTACGAAGAAATGGGCCGTATAAAAGAAAGGATTCAAGCTAATTTCAATAATGTCAAGAAAATATTAGTAATATAAATTTTAACATTTATAATATATTTTTATTATTTATCCTTTTTGTTATGAATTATAATGTATGTTTATTATTATTTTTCCTCTTTTTAGTTTTAAGCCTATTTAGGAAATTATTGATAAAAGGTAGGAGTTTTAACTTCATAAGCCCTTACATGCAGTAACATATTATTTGAATCCTTTCATTATAATCCTACTTTTAAAGTTGATTTTAAAATCACCAAAGGACTATTTGAGTGCTTATAATATGTTTTTATTATTATTTATCCTTTTTGTTATGAATTATAATGTATATTTGTTGTTATTTATCCTTTTTGTAGTTATAAGCTTGTTTGAGAAATTATTGATAAAAGGTAGGAGTCTTAACTTCATAGGTCCTTACATTTAGTAGCATATTATTTGAATCCTTTCATTATAGCCCTACTTTTAAAGCTGATTTTGAAGTCACCAGAGGACTATTTGGGTGCTTAGAAAGAATGACACCTAATAAACATGAAAAGGCTAAGATTCATGTGTAACTTGATGAATTTAAAGTTAAAAATAGATTATTTAGCACTAAAGTTAATTTGTTAATGAAGGACATGAAAACTCTAGCTATATGGTAAGACTCTTATAGAGCAAAATTTCTAAAATTGCAAAAGTTTGCCATTCAAATAAGTTTAACTTATAAGTCTTCAAAATGTGAACATAATTAGAGTATTTTTGAGATGGTGAGATTGTTTTCCTATTAGTATAATCATTTATTTAAACGTTGCCTCCGTTGTTTTTGTTATGTTTCAATCACTCATAAGTCATAATATTTTTAGAAAAAAATAGGTTCATTCAAAACAAAGAAATCATTTGCATTAAAAGAAAATGATAATATGGAAGACATGCACTGGGATAAAGTACGATTCTATGAGGATGAAGATGACTTAGAAAATGTTTAGCATGTTAAAGATCATGAATTTTATTAAATTATGTTGACATCTTGTCCTTTTAGTATTGTTTGTTTGAAATATACCAATTTGGATTATTTATAACTTAATTACTTATTTTTCCTTTTTAATTTATGACAATATGTATAGCCTTTAATTTTATATGCATAATTAATTACTCTAAAACTCTATTTTTTCTCACAAAAAAGTCATAAGTAGGTATATAAAATGTGCATTAGAACTTAACATAGGATCATTCAATCCCACAATTTACGATCCCATCCCTCCCTTTTTGATTTGAGGTAGAATTTTGATACTAACAACCACAGTTACATTTGGTCATTAGACGTTTATTTTTGGTTATGTGCACATAATGGGAAATTGTGTCATTTTGGCTTGATTAATTTATTCTAGATTTTAAATTTGCGGATTAGTGTTGTTGTCTTAGTAAAGATTATGTGATTTTGTGAGAAATTATTTATATCTCTTTAAAGATATATTATTATTTCTCTTTTATAAAAATGTTGTTATAGTTATCTCCTTATGGGATATGTTAATTAAGATATAGCTCTCCTTGTATGATTAATGTAACTATCTTTTTTAAGTTTTGATTGTTTTGTAAGAAATTTTGTTAATCTTTCTAAAAAGATTTGATAATTTTTATGAGAAAGATCACAATGTGAATTTTTACAAAAAAGTACAAATGGATCACTTAGCTATGTTGTTTATGTAACTATACTATCATACCCATGTGATCATATCAATGGGGCAATTAACTTATGTAATTATAAATGAAGTATGTTGTTAAATAGCATACTTCTCATTTGTAGTTTTGAGTTAATTGTTTCATTGAAATGATTATATTTTTGAAGTATTCATTAGGTTATGTTAGACTTAGTGACCACTTTGGTTGTTTGTTTAACCTAAGAGTTATTTTCAAAATGAATTTGCAAAACCTTTAAAACCTAATCAATATTTGTCAAAATGGAAGAATACTAGAAATTTTTATTAATTTTTATTTTGGACCACAATTGCTTGGTTTTGATGTTTTAATAAAAAAAGGTTGGATGAGTAGCCCAATTTGAATTGTAAGTCCTATAGTGATCAAAATTGTACTAAGGTTGCACTTGTTGGGTTCGAGGCTTAAATGTTATTGGATGTAATTTCTTTTTGGTGTAGGCTTGTATTTGATCTCTTTGATAGGTAGAGAGTTAAATACTTTAGGTTTTATTTTTAGAGGCAGATCCTTTTTATACGTAGAAATATGGTGTGTGCAGTACCCTTATTGAAGTTAATACGAAGGTTTACATTTGGAGAAGGAGGGGAAGATTTGCTTTTGTGATTTGCAATCATTGATCACTATAACAAAGAGAGATATAAATATGTAAATTATTTTCATGAACTAATAAAATTTATTATTTTAATTTAGTATAATTGATCCTACAAATTTATGATTTAATTCCTTAGATCTTCTTACATTTTGATGCTATTTGAAGGAAGGAGATTAAAAGGAAAACTACTAGTAAAAGTGTTATTTGAAAGCATTAAGTAATTAAATGATTTTTGTGAAGGAATAAATTTTACATTTACTTTTGTTTCTATATAATTTTTACTTTATATTGTTATTGAGATTCATATTTAGCTTGATTATTATATTTTTGTTGAACAAGAATGAGGCTTGCAACATTGGTGAAGAGACCAAGGAGAAGCTTTCGAAAAAAATGGACATAAGAAAAAAATCAAAAAATGAAAGAAAAGAAATAAAAAAGCCAAATTAGCATGTTTTTGTTAAAAATTTGATGAAAGTTCACTTTAGGCTAAAGTCAAACAAATTAATTATTTAGGAGAATCAAAATTAAGCAAAATGAATTAGAGGGATCAAAATTACTCAATTTATATTTTAGATAGACTAAAAATACATTTAAGCCTATTAAATTTATTGGGAGATATTAAAAAACTCAAGAAAATACATAAATGAGAAAAAAATTAGAAAAAAGAAATGTTAGGTGAGACATTTTCAAGAAATTATCTTTTAGTATAGTAATTTTCCCATTTAGTTATAAGTGGTTTCATAGAAATTTTTTAGTAATTTTTCCATTTAGTTGTTAGTGATTTTATAGAAATTTTACCCCGAGTATACAAGGCCTAACTAATAAATTAGAGACTACAAATTGTAATTGAGTAGAAATTTGGAATTTGAAGGAAGAAATACATCTATAAGAAAAGAATAGTAATTCTATTTATAAGTTACAAATACGCTTCAATGAAAAAACATGTAAATAAACATAATTATTGAATTTTGAAATGATGCAAGTTTTTATGTTAAAAGTCATAACTTTTCATTTTAAAAAATACATGTTTTGCTAATAGTTATTAACACATTTTAAAATAATTTATTTTATTTAATAATACAAAAATAACCATAACAATCTCTTATTTATTAATAATAATATTAGTGGCAACACAATATAAATTTATTAGGTATTTGTATAATGTATATTGTCTAAGAGGTGATTGTGGCTTGAACCTTTAGATTAAATATGAATCATATAGATATACAATGATCCATGATTCTACAATGGCAAGGCCTTTTTTATAGTCTTTGTATTCTTCCTAACCTAACAAGCATATCTTAAATTTTACAAAAAAAATCTTAGGAAGTGACCTCTCACTTTCATACTTGTAAAGGTGGATTTATTGAGGGAGTCCATAATTGTTTCAATACTCACATAAGTTATGGATCTATTGAAAACAAAGTTTAACTTTTCTCTTTGTGAAAATAACATTGCATTAACTAAATATCAAACATTGATAGAAATAGATTTATCTTACTATTCATTAGATATTTAATGCACTAAAAATGTAAACTTTTCATTAATATTTCTCGGATAATTTTAATTGAAACTATCTTTGAACTTTTATGTGCAAGATTTTTAATTAGTAAAGTCAAGCTTTATAATTAACTTCAATAGGATAAAGTAGGGCTCAAGTAATATTATCTTTAGTGGATCATACCTCCTATAGTTTTAAAATTTTCTAATTTGCCTAATTTGAGTTCAATAGTAAAGGATGTTAACATTTTATCCAAACATAGATATTGTAATTTACCTTAACTCATAGTAGATATGTATTTATATATCTAAAGATAAGTACTACAATTTACCTTATCTCATCTTAAAATATATTTACCTTTTATCTACAGATATAAGTACTAAAATCTTACTTTATCTTTATTAAAGATACATGCTCAACACTTACCTAATCTTCACATTCAAGAGCTATTCTCCATATTTTTCCATTTGCATTGTTCATCAATGCTGGTTTATATTTTCTACAATATCATTGCATACTTTCTTAAAAGAATTATTATAATCTCTAGGTACATATTTACAATATGTAATATAATATACAATTATATCTTGGCCTTCTTACAATTATCACTAGTGCGGAACTATTATAAATACTTATAAGCCTTCCTTAAGTTTAACATCAATTAAATAAAATAATAACAAAATAGAATTTTTGAAATGTTATTTAATTTGAGAAACACATTTAGAATTCTTGATCATTCATTATTGAATTTGAATTCCTTGGAAATACCTATAGGCTACTCCAAAAGAAAAGTTAAACTAACTTATGAACTTAATATTCAATCCTATAAAGCTTCCTAACAATTTATTAATGATGATTAACCACTAATTTGTTAAAATCACCATCATTAAAGTCCTAACCAAAGACTTTCCTTTATCCTTCCATCTTTACCTTTTGAAAACCACCATATTTACCCCTTGCCCTAACATCAAGTATATTCCTTCTATGATGCCTTAAATTTCATTTTTACCCCTATAGGGGTATCATCGGATGCTTCTTTGTAAAGCCACTAAGTTGCTTTGAAGCCTTGCTCACTGTAAATTCTAAATACTTTCATTTTTTTTTCTAAATTTTCTTAAAAAGCTTAGTAAATTATTCTATTTATACATCCTAATAAAGATATCTACTAATTCTAAAGGATATTTCTATAGATTACCGATTACTAAATAGTATCTAGTTGACTACTATCAAGTTCTAAGTACTAGGATTTTACTGAGTGTTATAATTCTTTCCCCTTAAAAAAATTCATCCCTATACTTTCACTAAAAAAGATAAAGTTTCATAGCATTGTCAATTGTCTGTATAAAGGCTTTAAGGAATCTTACCAAATCGCATTACTTTTTTCATTAATTAGACCCTCGAAAGCATAAGTTTGCTTTCTTAGAATCTAACTCTTATTTACGTATTGGTACAAGATTTTTGCCTATCTTAAGTTATACGTAGTCACTCTCTAATAGCTCTAACTCTATTTATCGCATTTTTAACTAAATTAGGTTTGGTTATCTTTACCTTTCCTAATTCAAACCATACTATCAATTATCTATATCTTTTACCATATAGTTCTTTGAACAGAGCCATTTGAATACTTCTTGTTATTATAAGCAAATTTGATCAGTGACTATAGACTATGGGCTCGCCATACTTCCATTGCACCACTCTAATTGCAGTTAACAATTTTATACAAGCTTCAAGCATGTTTTTAAGCATCCAGGTTGTTCTTTCCACTTATTTGTAAATGAAATGTAGTACTAAAACATAACTATATTCCTTACGCTTCTTGAAACATGATGTGAATGATAAGAAATTTACTGTCTTCATAAGATAATCTATAATTTAGCCCTTGGTAATTCGAAAGACAAAACCAAGAACTTATAGTTTCCTATCACGAGTGTAGAATGCTATCTTAGGGATATCTTCTTTTCATATCTCTAGTTGGTGATTTTCAAATCTAAATTATTCTATGCACCTTGAAGTTAGTCAAGTTAGTCATCTATTCGAGCTAAGAATATTAATTCTTACAACTATCAAAAGTCATTACATAGTCCTAATGATTTATCATTTTTCTTAACTAGTAGTATGGATATACATCAAGGGGAGGTACTAGGTCACATGAAACCTTTATTCTTTAAATCTCACAATTTTACTTATTCAATTCCTTTAATTTAGTTGACATGATTCAATACAAAGGAACTGATGTTAGGTTAGTTCTAGGGACCTCTTCATTTATAAACTCAATCTCTCATTCCACTAGGAGTCCTGGTAATTTATTTGAGAAGATATCTTGGAATTCACTCGCCATTAGTACTTTGCTTACTTTAGGCTTTTCTACTTTAACCTTACCTACTGGGGTGATCTATACTATGCACCTTTCCTTGACTAACTTCCTTACTTTGGCATAAGAGATGAACATAAGCATTTTAGCTTGCTTCTCCCTCAGATTGATATGTAATTATTTTATGTTTGCAATCCATATAAGCATGGTACTTAGAGTTTTCATTGGTCAAATAATTATCTATAACATTTCCTGACTTTCCTTAGGATTTCAATATTGTACTTGCTAAAGTATAGGATAGGAGAGAATAGGTGGCTCTAAAATTAATAAAATATTTAGGTAAAGATTCTCCATTAATAATGTATCTATCATAACAACATTTAGAGCATGAGCATCCTATTTCATCATGAAAAATACTCTAGCTTGAGTTTTAATTATTTCCTTCTTTCTTCCTTTCCTTACTTCTTTTCTTAGTGTTGTTGGTGATCTTATAGAAATGGATACCTAATGGACATGAGTGCTAGAGGTGGTGTTGTTTCTATATTGATTCCTTCTTGGGCTCCTGGTACTTATTACCATGTCAAACTTTGGTTTTTTCTTACTAGAGCTTATTTCTCTATCACGTCTTTCCTTATAACGATTTCCACCTTGATTGCGAGATTCAATATTTGTTTGTACATTGCATCTTTAACAACATTGATGCAGTTATAGTAGCAATCACAGAGCCTATGCAAAAATTAGTTCACTCTAACTTTTTTCGTTGGCATTAAATACCCAATATACTATTAAAGTCAAGTAAATTGAGCATCGTATTAGGCTATAGTTGTCATCCTTTGAGCTAATTGTTCAAACTCATGAACTTTAGCATCTTTCACTTTAAGGTAAGAAATAATCCTTTAATTCCTTTTAGAATTGCCTCTAAGTGATAGGATAATTACCTCCTAGTCTAGTTCAATATTCTGACTATACCGTTAGTGTTACATCTTCTAGCTAGTGTTCTGCTAATTCTACCATAGTGATTTCATTATATTCTAGTAGCTTACAAATTCTCTATATCCAATTTAAAAATTGGTAAGGATCGATGAATGAATCAGTACCATTATTACTAGAGGGTTTCAACTTTAAAAACTTACAGATCAACTACAGCTTATTTTAATGAGGTGTTGAGGGGAAAACTTTGCATATATTCTATTTATTTTTGTTCTATTACCTTAACCAAGTGCCTTTTTTAAATTTTATTGCAAAATAATAACCTAAATAGGTGTTTCTCGTTTATCTTTACCCTTACTATAATAGGAGTTTATAGATTCCTCATTTTTTTGGCTTAACTAGATTTGCCTTAGTTTTCACCATTGCTATAAATTAACTTGTATCATGAAACAAGAATTACTTGCTAAAATAAAAGATACCTAGTACTCCTAATAGAACCAATGAGATCATTATTAATGGTTAGTACTATATTATGGACGGTTGAATTTCCATAATTTTCCAAACTCTGCTTTCTCCATAATTTACCCAAACCATGCTCTAATACCACTTCTATCACAACCACTCGGATGACATAAAGATATCAATTGCACATGTTTACAAACCTTTTTAATGTAAACTAAATTCTTTTATCTAAACCATTTTGCACAATTAATTAGGTTCAATATTTTAAATACATTTCTTTAATAATAATTAGTAAAACCAAAAATTCAAATGTGTTCTACGAAACCTTTTTTCCCTTTTCTTTTCAAAAGAATTTCTAAGATCAAATTTCCAATGACTTCTTTTGGAGTCAAATCCAAGATAAAAAAGAAGAAGAAAGATTGTCTTATTAGGAAATAATTGAAACATAATGACTTTACCAAAATAGAGAATACAAGTGAAGTGATTTCAAAAAAAAAATTGGTCATTACTTGTAGTAAGTTCTTAAATAAATAATTTTTCAAGGAAGTATATTTTAAAGGAATAACTTATCAAATAGGATTATAGAGGGTCCATAAAGACAAATTTATAAAACTTCCCTGAATGATATTTTCTTAAGAATATACATTTTAAAATCAAAAAGATATTGTGAAGAAAGCTCTCTAATTACTAAGTAATATTTTTATTTCAAAGTTTAAACCATGAAACAAATACCATAGAAATACCATAGAATAAGACTATATTAGTAAAACTCAACAAAATTAGAATATTCTATTTTAACTTAAAATTCTTTAAGGATAACATTGAATAGATTAGAAATAGTTTTAGTTTAAGACTAAATGTATACTATTTGAGGAAATATTTAGAAAAATACTCAGAAGATTCTTTAGAAAATATTTTTGCTCACTTTTGATAAGAATGGAAACTATTTTTCCTTTGGAAAGAAATCATGCAATTAACTTACAATTTGCCAAAAAAATCATTTTTATAGTAACCATAAGATAATTGAAATAATATTAATACTATATATATATATATATATATATATATATATATATGTCCATCATTCACATAAATTAATTATACAAAAAGTTATGTAAGCCATATTGTAACCTAGTTGCCAAAGTCTCAGAATAATTATATGAACTAAAATAAAGTGTCAAACCAAAATTACACAAATTAAAATTTTAAAGAAAAAAATGCCAGTTATTAACTTGAACTAACTATCGACTGAGTATATTTGAGTCATTAAGGTCAAGATCCTTAAAAATAACTAAATGCAATCTCGTACAAGTGTCATCATATGTTAGAGATCTTAATAGGTGCCATCCAGGTTAAGAGCATCTGAAAAGCATATCTACAAATAGAGTGAGTAATAAAATTACTTAATAAGATAGGAATCACATAGATGTTTTAATAAGTTTTAATCCAGAAAACCTTTATACACAATACATATACTAAAATTTATTTTCTTACTAAAAAATATTTCTCATTAAACCATTCTATATACTGCATTATCAACACTTAAACATAATATAATTTGTTCATATGCATATTAGAAGCAATTGAATAACTATTAAATGGCATGAAGGCATAAAAAGTTCCTTATTATTATTACAACCAAACTTAACGACATGTATCTCAGCCTTATGCCTCCCCCAAACACATGTCCTTCCATATGACTCAGAATATAGGGTGTTAGGCCGATCTCCATAACTTTTGATAAGGTATCATAATCACATAATCATGTCACCACCTCACATGCAACATTCAACCTAATATTATCATAAATGGCATTAAATGCCAAAAATCACTTATGGCATTCAAACCATTTCATATAAAGCTCTCATCAACTTTTTATTTATATAAGATACTCACCGATCCATTTTCACATATATAAAGTAAGGTCAAAATGCCATCCATTAGTTATAACCATCACATAATATGATATATATCATAGAGTAAACAATTACCTTGTCATTTTACTAGTGACCATACAAAGAATCTGAGCTTCCATTCCATATGCTAGATCATTATATCACTTATTCAAAGTTCAATAACATCTAGTCATTCTTATAAACCATAATTACAAATATTATTTTCACACGTTAGTACATATACAAATCACAAATCAATTCCATAAAATTTCATGCACTAACATTTCCAACATGCACATGGTTTCACTATAAAACCATTAAAATAATATCTATTTTTTTTCTTAATATGCTCGCCAAGTATCAAATATATATTTAACCTATTACTAACACATGTTATCCACACAAGTATTACTATGAGATCAACATGTTATCAACAATTTTTACTTACAAAATTGTGTGGTGCTAACTTCGTTGTCCAAGTTTCATAAATTATTGTTTTCTAAGTAGTTTAAATCTAATAATTTGTGTAATATGTTAATAAATATAAAAATTATTTTTCTTCACTTATTCAAGAAATTTGGGATGCTTTCCAATAGTTAAAAACTACTCAATTCCAACAAACATTAGTATTAAAAGATTAGAAAATAGTTACAAATCCATACTAGTTTCTAATAACTATCCTTATTCTTATAAATTTTTCTAAACATAGCAAACATTATTAAAATCTAATAAAAATTTCCAAAAATAATATTGAGCCATTTAATAACACCATTAAAATTTTTCTTTACCCAAATCAAGCCATATAAGGTATCCCTGTACCTAGTGATGAAAATATGTTAGAAAAAGACATTTCTAGCTTGAAAAATCCATTTTTAATACCAAACCTTAATAAAATTTTCATAAAATTTTAAATTTTCATAATAAATAATAATTCATAAAATATCACTTTAAATCACTTTTTATTAAAAAAAACACATTGCATAAGCTTGCTACAACTTAAACCACCAATATACCCAAAAGGGCCTATTTTAGGTTTCAAAAGCCCTTTTTGTGCGCCATTCTTTATGAAATTTTCCATCCAAGTTTCTAAGTCTAAGAATATCATTAAAAAATATTTTTAATCATAGAACATGATTCATAAATAATTAAAATATTTTACTAGAAAAATTAGTTTGTAGGAGACAATTTTCCACTTAAAGGCATTAGTTTTGAAAACATTTTTTTGCATCAACTTGTAAGCTTCCAAATATAATTTCAAACTTGCTTTTGCCTAAAAAATTTATCATTAACATTAATAAATATTTCTAAAGTAGTTTAGATCTTGGTGTAGCAAAATTTTCTTACAAAAATAGAGTTTCTCCTGCATTAAATAATATAGGATCTATGAGTTTACAAAGTTTGTTTCAAGATGATTTTTGCTTGAAATTCTCAATGTAATGATTCTAAACCACCCTTATTAATGTATGATTTAGTAATCACAAATTTTTTTGGTATAAAAATAAAATTTTTTCCTTTTTTTAGAAATAAGGAAAACCATGAACTTTACATGGTTCATACAAAATCATTTTCTTTAAAATCTTTTCTTAAGTTTTGAAAAAAACATCTTTACAACTAATTCATTATGAATTTCATGACTTCAACCCAACAATCAAAATCACATATACACCTTATACATGAATATCTAAAAAGAAAACTGAAAAGAAAAAAGAATGGATCTCTACTCATTTAAATCAACTTAGAGTTTTTTCTTAAACTCATTTACCTACCCATCAACATGTTATCAAAATAATATGGATTTTGTAAGAAGTTTTTAACATGAACCTTAACCTTCTGTTTGGTTATTATAAAATAAAGGAGAAAGAAATGGAGTAAAAACTATACAATTCTTCTATTTAGATGTGTAGAGAAAATAGAAGAGAAAAAATTTTGAATAGAAATTATCAATAAGGCCTACATAAAATTTCTTTTCTCCAAAAGGGAAAAAAAGATAGGAGAGAAATTAGGTAGACAAAGATTTTTCTAATCCTACCCTCACTTTCCATTGAAATTGATTATAGTAGATGCAATGTATTTAATTGTAATATGCTTATTAATTATAATTTGCTATGAATTACATTCTTTTATCAATTTTTTTATACTTTTTCACTATATCTAAATAATGTTACTATATGTTAACATTATTTTTTCATTTTCTTCTATTACTAATTTATTTTATACATTATCATCATCATTATTATATGCTTGCTATGTTACACCAGGATTTCAAAATATAGGATAATGTAGTAAGTTCTAAACACATTAAATTAAATTTATTCTATTATAATTGTTCATTTTTAATGGATGTAACTAAATAATTTCAATTTAATGGTTTATGAAATTATTACATCACCTTGAATTTCAAAATCCTAAAGGTTCCATAGAATTATTATTATTATGTTAGAATTGATATTTAAATTACAATAAAGACATTATTATCATTTCAATTTACTTAATTTTCTTTCTCCTTATTTTTCTATTTAACTAAACAAAAATAAAAAAAAACTTCTCTCTTATGTTCTTTTTTTCCCAATTTCAACCAAATAAAACAAAAGAAAATATCTTTTTTCCTTTTTTCTTTCTTTCTTTCTTCATTTCTTTTTTTTCATTTTCTTTCTTTCACATCCAAACAAGGCTTAAAAGAAATGAATCTAAGGTGAGTTTAGAAGCTTGTACAATCACTTGGAAAGTTAGTTAAACTTCTTACCATTACCCTTCAAGAAATCTAAGAAACTAGCTAAAACTCACTAGAAACATAATTTTTTTCTCTTTTCTTTTTCTCAGTATTTATAGGGCTTGTGTTGGTGTGAGAAGAATGATGTTTAAACCTTGTTATTTAAGGGAATAAAAATATGGGTAGCAAGCTTTAAGGAGCTCACAATTTCAAGGGGAAACTTGTAGGAAATTACACCTAATCATGTATAACACTATTGTTCATTATTTTTATATTGCATTTTCCATTTTTGTGTCATGCCACACATCACTTTCATCCATCACTCTATATGTCATCCTTTGAATTTAGTCTCACGAAGCTTTCTAACAATTTACTAATAATGATTGACCTCTAATTAGTTAATAATAACTATCATTAGGGTCCTAATCAAAGACTTTTCCTTATCCTTCCATCTTTACTTTTTGAAAACCACTATATTTACCCCTTGGCCTAAAACCATATATACCCTTTCACGATGCCTTAAATTTCATTTTTGCCACTCTAGAGGTATCGTAAGATGATTTAATGTAAAGCCACTAAGTTACTCTGAAGTCTTGCTGATCGTAAATTTTAAATACTTTCATTTCTTCTCTAAATTTTCTTAAAAGCCTTAGCAAATTCTTCAGTCTATAAATCCTAATAAATATTTTTGCTAATTTTAAAGGATATTTTTGTAGACTACCCATTACTAAATCATGTTTGATTGACTATTGTCAAGTCTTAAATACTGAATTTTTATTTAATGCCACAAGAATCCAAGAAAAAAATAAGGAGAAAGGGAATGAATACCGCATAATTACCTATTTTATTTGGTCTAAACAAGAAAAGAAATCAACTACTCCTAATTCACTTTGATAACAATGCTTTTAATTATTACTAAAATAATTATTTTCTTACAATTTATTTTATTTACTAGTGTTATTATTTTATAATTATTCAATATTAATCATTAATATTTTGTTAAAATTATTTTCATTATTAATTTTTATATTTATTACTTTATTGTCATTATTAACTATTAATATTTTATTATTATTTCATTTTTACCTTTATTATTATTTTTATTACTATATTAGCATTTATAAATACTATTTTATTAATATTATTGTTATTTTTATATTTTAAAATGTGTATTCACAAATATTTTTATTTTTATAATTATTTAATATTAATTATAAATATTTTATTTATATAATTTCATTTATTACTTTTATTATTAACTTATTTATTATTTTCTACAATTATTATTTTTATTATTAATATTTATTACTATTTTATTAATATTTTATTTCTATTATTTTTATTTTACTTTTATTATTGCTATTATTATATCGTTATTATTATTACTATTTTCAAATACATGCTTTTTTATTATTGTTTAATTAATTTTATATTATTAAATACTTATTATATTTATTATTATAATTATTATATAATTAGTATTATCATTTTTATTATTGTTACTACTAAATATTTATCATTATTTGATATTTATTTTTAATATTTTTTATTATTTTATATTAAATTATTATTATTATTATTATTATTATTATTATTAAAGATGATAAACTTAAAATCCAAACATGAGAGAATTTGATTCTTTGAGAAATTGGAGAGAATCATCATTTTCTTATTTAGGATAATTTCATTAAAGGGAAATGGAGAAAATAAATGAATCTTGCATGAATCAAATACAAGTAAAGGGAATGAAAACCCATAATTTCCTTTCCCTTTCTTAATTGCCCCTACCTAATTGGCTTTCTAAATTTAATTCTAAGAACATAAATCTTTAAATGAATGTAGGAATTAAATACTAATTCTAATATCATTTTCTTCATATTTGGCCTAAATTTCAACTAACATCTATTTGAGAGAATTTTGACAATTAAAATAAAGATGATATATCAAAACTAAATTATATAGATTAATTTTTACAAGTAGTTTAACCAAATGGCTATCTATTAGATGCATGGTTAAATTAAATTAATAAGGAGGTAGTTCATGCATGTTTGAGTAATAATCTTTTAAAATCCATCATTAAGTCTATTCTTGCAGGGATTATATACTTTTAATCTTGAATTGTTTAGTAGTTTAGCGTTGTTCCATGGGTGGTAACCATGATGCATTAGCAAGAGAAGTAGAGATAAGGATTTTGTGATGTTAAGTAGACTCATCTATTTTCCCTTTGTGTTTTTCCAAACATATTTCTCATATAGGTATAATCCTTTTGTTCCCTTTTTCACTATCTGACATGTAATTTAGATCCTTTTCTTTCATTTCACTTTGTACTTTCCCTCCATCTATCACACTTTAAATCCAATATTTTTGTCATTTCACCCATTGTTTCCCAACTTTTGTTTGAATATTATAACCTTTTGCATTTCAAATAATTTGCACAAACTAAGAATTCAATAGATTGAAAATTGAGGATTCAATAGATTATTTTGTTCCAATATTGGAAAATAAGCAAAACAAGCATATTGGAAGATAAGGATTATTAGACTATTTTGGAAACTCATTAAGCATTCAATAGATTATTTTGTTCCAATATACATAAGCAAAGTAAGCAAAAGAAGTGAGTAGATGGTAACTGAGAATTATTTGTTTCATGACAATAAAATAAAAAAAAAGATTATATTTATAGGCTAGCAAGGGAAAATCCTAGAGATAATGTTAGATTATTAATAGATAAGGTTAATGATGCTATCATTAGTTGGAAGATAAGGTTAATGATGTTATAATTAACTAAAGAATGAGGTTATAAAAATCTAAAAGATTACATTTTTAATTCACTAGACCATAAATTTTGATTTTCAGATGAGACTTATTTATGGAAATTATTTTTCTAATATTCTCAAAATGGACTTCAACTAGACTTCCCATGTTATTTGCAAGTAAGGAAAGACAAATCCACTAGTTATACTTGCTTCAGCCCACATTGTAAGCACAAGCCCACCACTTTCCTTGCTTGCCAATTTAGTTATATGATGAGCCTTATATATAAATTTTCACAAGAAATTTGACTTAATTGACGTGGGACTAAGCCTTTTGAAATACTACCATATTTACAATAGAAATTTGGAGGAAGGCATACATCTATAAGAAAAGAAAATTAATTTTATTTATAAAGTTGCAAATGCCTTTTGATGAAAGATGCAAAAATAAACATAGTTGTTAAATTTTGACAAGGCACAAATTTTCATTTTAAAAGTCACAAGCTTTTATTTTAAAAAATATAACTTTACATTTCAAAAAATACATCTTTTACCTAAAGGTATGAACATTTTTTAAATTTTATTATTTTATTAGATAATTCCAATAATTACAATAGAATTAGAGAAAGATATTAGTTAAATAAGACCATTTAATAAGCTAACGAGTCAAGCCTAAAATTAAACAAGTTATGCCTATTTAATAAATAGACTAATATATTAACCTAGACCTAGCTAATTTAGTTAAATACAAGTAAGTTGCATGATATCCTATTTCACAATTAAATTAATTTAAAATGGATCTACACTTTAAGTGTTTTCAATAGGTAATGTCACCCCAATACCTAACCAAAAGATTATGATAGTATTAATAAAAAAGATAGTTATTGCTATTGGACAATGAAATGGATTTTGGAATTTATTAACATTCTTCAAAATAGGCAATCCTAACAATTTTATAGTTAAACAAGTCTAGTGATAGATTGTTCATTAAAAGCTTGGTTGAAGAAAGCATAATAATAAAATAGTGATAACAATAATAAAACTATATCAATTAACTTTTAAAAGTATTAGATTAAAATATTAGTTGAATAAGGTAGTTTAATAAGTTAACAAGTTAAGTCTAAAATTAAATAGGTTAGATCTTTATTTCATGTAATAATTGATAACTAATAAGTTAACTAAATGTATAAGAAGTGTTTGGCAAAATTAGTTATTGAACTAGTTGAAAATATAAAATAACATAAAAGAATATTTTAATATGAATAGATATTTAAATTAAATTAATTTATATTTATTCAAGTATTAAATTATACTAATGCAAGCCAAATGTTCAAAATAAAAATATAATTACCTAAAGTTTAGTTAATTATATTTTATAAGAATATCTATTTATTTACTCATATAATTTTTATTCAATTATTATTTATAATTATTTAAAATATAACTAGTTATATTTTATGACATTATATATATTAATGAATGTATTTTATATATTTATCATTTAAAATAAGGATATAATTAACCAAAATTAAATTAATTATAATTTATGATATCATAAATTTACTTAATTTTATTAATTATTTATATTAAATTTATAATATTATTTATTTACTTACTCAATATTTGTTATTATTTAAAATAGGAATATAATTATTTATTAATGGCATAAGTTGTAAATTAATAAAAAATAAATTTAAAAATTTCTTAGCTTATAAGTTACAAATTATACAAAGTAACTTATTAAATTAAAATTTATTTTTTAATAAGTTAGCATGCAAAATACCTTTAAAAGCAATCTTTTTAACTAGATTAACAAACTATGTGTTAACTTTTTAGGCTTATTTAATAAAAGATAATGTGATAAAGAGCTCAACTTCTTAAGAAGTTGAGTATTTCTATCCTTAAATTGTATTTAATATATTATGATTTATATTTTTAATTTTAATTTACTTATTTTAAAATTTGAATACTTAACTTTTTAAAAGATTAAGTTCCTCATAACATTTTCTTCTAATAAATAGAGTAATATATTGGCTTAAACTTAAGTTTTATTTTATGTAAGTAGTTAATAATTAATAAATTAATTAATAATTAATAAGTTAATTAATTCTATAAAAAGTATCTTAAAAAATTAATTATTAAATTAGTTAAAAATGCATAATGACATAAAAGGATATAGTAATATAAATAGATATATAATTAAATTAATTCATATTTATTTAAAAATTAAAATATATTAATGTAATCAAAATATTCAAAATAAAAATATAGTTATTTAAAATTTAATTAATTATATTTGATAAATTTAAATATTTATTTACTTATATAATTTTTATTTAATTATTATTTATAACATAAATATGACTACTTAAAATATAATTAATTATACTTTATGATATTGTATATATTTATTTACTTATTTATTTTTAATTATATAGGGTTTAAGGTAAGAATATAATTAGCTAAATTTAATTAATTATAATTTATAATATTATATATCTATTTACTTAATTTTATTTATTTATCATTTAGAACAAAAATATAATTATTAAGGGCATACATTGTAAATTAACCAAAAAAGGATAAATTTGAAGAAAAAAATTGAAAGCTAGTAGCTTAGAAGTTATAAATTATTAAAAATAAGTTATTAAAGCTTTATTTTATGTAAGTAACTAATAAGTTAATTAATAGTTATTAAATTAATTGATAACTAATAAACTAAATAACTGTATAAAAATATTTCATAAAATTAGTTATTAAATTAGTTAAAATTACAAAATAATATAAAAAGATATGTTAATATAAATAGATATATAAATTAAAATAATTCTTATTTACGTGAAGATCATATTATTTTAACATAAGTAAGATATTCAAAATAAAAATATAATATTTAATATTTAATTAATTATATTTTATAAATTTACATATTTATTTACTTATATAATTTTTATTTTATAATATTTATAGCAAAATTATAATTATTTAAAATATAATTAATTATATGTTATAACATTACATTATCAAGGGTATGAGATGTAAATTATTTGAAAGAATAAAATAAATTTGATAAAAATTTTAAAAGGTAGTAATTTATAAAGTATAAATTACTCAAGATAATTTATTAAATTAGAATTTATTTTTTTAATAGTACACAAAACATATTTAAAGGCTACTTTATAGTTTATTGAATAAATCAATAAGTTATAAGTTAATTTATTTATTACTTAAAACAAAGCCTAGATCAAGACTTATTTTTTAATAAGTTAGCGTGTAAAATACTTTTAAAAGTTATCTTATAATTTATTTACTAACTCAATAGGTTATAAGTTAATTTAATCATCGTGCAAAATAGATACAATTTATTTATAAAAATAAGTTGCATGATATTTTATTTTACAATCAAATCAATTTAAACTAAATCTAAACTTAAAAGGGCGATTTTGATAAGTAATGTTGCTCCAATACCCAGTTAAAGTATATCTGTAACACTAATTGTAGAGAAAGTTGTTGCTATTGATTTACCAAATGAATTTTGAAATTTATTAACATTCTTAAAAAAAATACTGATAATAATGTTAACAATCTTTAATAAGTTAGGTGATAAATCATTTATTAAGGATTGGACTATTTCCACCTTAATGTCCACTATAGTTTTAAGTTCAAATTTATAGGCTATCATTACCAAGAAGTTAACCAACAAGTAAAAAAGTAAATGAATGCAATTGTGCAAAAATGCCAAATTACCATTTTATCCCTTTTAGAGATAGAAAGAATGTAAAATATTCTCTCTAACTTTAAGAGTAGTTCAATTTGACTCTCTTTTATTTTGAAAACTTAAAAATCATTGTATAAATATACAAAATTTAGAATAAGTATCCATTATCAATTTATTATACCATTAGCTCTACTCCCATGCAATGCATTGGATTCTTTTTTTAGTCAAAATTAATATATATGTATGTATATATATCTCATGCTTCATAAATAAATATTATAAAAAAAATCTTATAAGATTAGTGTAATTTGTACAGTTGAGAAATAATTAGAAATATAAAGATATGCACATAAGTAAGTACACACATTGCTCTCATTCTCTAAATTAAATTATTATTAGTAAAATAAAGTGATAATAAATATAAAATATATGCTTATATGAGCATTATAATTATAATAATATTAGGAAATATGCAAAAGCATCATAACGATTTAAAATATAGACATATAAAAATAATTTATTAAAAATGTAAAATATATTTGATAAAAAATAAATAATTATAAGATTTTTAAAATAAATATTAAATATAGTTTATTAGTATATTGCTAAATTTTTTTTATTCATTTAAAAAAGAACGCAAAATTAAATAATTGCAATATATTAAATTTAGAAAGAAAATAAATTAATATAATAAAATATGAAAATTAAATATATTTCATTAAATGCTCATTGACATGAATTTTTTGAAAGTTATTTTGGAAGGAAAATTTGCAAGTGAAAGAGTTTCGGAAGAAGATATAGATAAATAATGATATAAATATAGATAGAATATAAACATAGAATATAAATTATTCAAATAAATATAAAGTGATATATCACTAATTCCCTCCTATTTATCTTAAAAATAAAATATTCTATAGAATGTGCCAAATAAAGAATATTAATTCTAGGATTATAAGGTGAGGTTTGTTTACATAGTATACTGGTTGGAGCATTGAGAAAAAATATGCAATAGTGGCATAAAATTAACAATAAACAAAGAGCACAATAATGCATTCATCTGAGTGATCTACAAAGTTTGCATAGAAGAAATAACACAAAGGTAATAATTTAGCTTGAATCACTTACCCAAATCCACAACACTTTGAGTAGACAAGAACACATCAACTTGGTTGAAAACTTTTATAGCCTTGTTAATTTGCTTACTAAATGGATGAACTTAGAGACAAAGTGTCTTGGAATTGCTTAAAAAAGCAGTAGTTTGGAAAGTTAGCAAAGTTTTAGAATGCAAAGTGTGTGCAAATATGTGTTTAGGTATAGAATTAGCAAAAAATTATATCCTTATACTAATTGAAATGTAGACATTTATAGATTTTTTTTTGCAATTAGGGAAGCAATGTGGGTAGTTATAGGCAGTGTTTTATTAAGGTTATGTGTAAGTAACCTTAAAAAAGTGCTCCACTAATCAATAGTTAACCCAAAAGATGAGATCATGGATCCTTCTATTTATAAGTAACTACCACATAATATAATAAAGCTTCAAAGGTTAATAACATACAAACCCTCCTTGCCAAGTCATTAGTCGAAAGTTACATTAGCTAAAATACTTTATTAGCATGCCACGTGTCATGTATAACATAGGCTCACCTAGTTTAGTTTCCTATGACCAAGTCTTAAGGGGAATGAAACTAGCTAACAAAAGTTTCTCTCAAAGCATGCTAAGATTTCTAAAAGTAAAATAGGAAAACTTCAATTTTTAGATAGATGCCGAAGCTCAAATATTGTTTGATCATTATAATTATTGAGATTCATGAAGATTATGTTGGCTTAATTTTGAAATGTGTTAAGATTTTTTATAGAGGTTCTCCCTCCATAATTTTCAGTCATATGTCCTTCACTATTTCTTTATGAGGACATGTGGTTAGCTGGGGTTATTTTGCAAACTGTAAATTGTAAGGATTAAGGAAGACCATGATGAGGAGTGCTCAATTACATTAGTTTAAGGTGGCTTTTAGATATATCATTACTAAGTCCACTATTATATTTTTATTATTTAAATGCTTCTTTTCCCTAAATTATCCTTTTACACCTTTTTGAGCTCATTTGTGAAAACATAAATTTCTCTCTCACGTGATTGCAAATTTTCTACCTTTTTTGCATTTAATTGTTCTAAATTACCACAACTTCATAAGGTTCATCCTTTCATGCTTGTAAATAGCTAAAATTAGATGATCCTAGTTTCTTCTAATATTTTCCATTTGTGATTTTGACCCTACCACCCTTGATGCATTGAACTTGAAAAAAATATTTCTATCAAAATAACTTTTAACTAAGAGTGGTCTTTCCCAATGACGTAACCTTTTTCCAACGTTAGTCTTAACTATAAGTAGTAAAACTTTTCAAACAAGTTAGCCTGGATTAAATTTTTTATTTCTTATGCATTTATTATAATGTTTATCCAATTTTTTCTTTATTCTAAATTAAGGAATCCAAAGTATTCCATTGAATTCCATTTAAGTTTTCTAACTCCCTGATCATTAAGTTATGATACTCGCTTGAGGTTAACTTATTCTATCTTTGAATCCTTAATGCTTGTAGGGTTACTTTGATGGGAAGTATTGCCTCATAGTTGAAGACTAGTTTGTAAGTGTAGGCCTTGGTAATCCATACCTAGAGGGGGTGAATTAGGTATTTTTAAAACTTTTCTTATTTTTGAAGTCCTTTTTGAAAATCTTTTGATTTTAGGAAGCCATGAGAATAATTTCAATTTAAATAATTCCAAGAAAGCTTTATAAAAATGTTTGCACTCAAAATATTGTAATTCAAAGAATTAGTGCAAATTAACTTATTCACCTATCCTTAAACAAAATTTCAAGAAATAAATTCAAGATAATTCAATGAAGAGGTTTGTACATGACATATAGTAATTTAATGCACTTGTACAAAACCACTTATTCAACTATGCATAGATAAATAATCAAAAGGCATATGCATAAATGGATTTCTCTTTCAACCATTCAATTTAACCATTCAATCATTTAAGTATCAACATCAATAGTTAAGTAGCTCTCTTCCAATCATTCAATCATCTAACCAATAACATAAGCATTATAAAATAATGTATCCAATAATTTCATCAACCATGCATGGATAAATCATCAAGAAGTATATGCATAGATATACATCCCTTTTAAGTATCTAATCATTCATGCATCAACATAAGTATTCAAACATAATACATTAACAAATAGCAATAGTAAAATATAACATGTAACAAGAAAAATAAAGTAATGTGCAAAAACAATAAAAAGATAGTGTAAAAAAATTAAACACAAGAATTTATAATAGTTCTTCCCTTGAATATCCTCTTCAAAGTGTATATCTACTCTCTAAGCTTTTTAAGCTTGGGTTTATATCCACTATTTCTTTAAGTTTAAACTGGTGCTTGAAAAAACCTTACAATACTCTTGTTCTTTTACAAGGGATACCTTACCCTTTATAAATTTTTTCATAGGATACTTCACCTTTTACAATTTAAGAAATGATAAAAGATGAATATCAATTCATACAAACTCTTTTACAGAGTAGATGAAATAAATGAAACTCTTGGAATAGGAAAATTTCAAATGTATAGCTCAATTCATATTTTTGATGAAAAAAGGAGTACATTAAAGTTAAGAGATGAAGTTTAGGCTCTCTCTTATTAATTTTTTTAGCTTATATAGGAAGTTCATGGAGTATTATAGTCACTTAAGGTAGTTAGGAATGAAAACCAACAATTACTAGCTATTATACACACACCAAAATAGTAAGAATATATTGGTGAATCGATTTTAGTGAAAATGTTCATCTTTGTCTATTTGAAATCGATTTGTCTATCTAAAATTAATTGGTGAATCAATTCATATAGATAAAATTGCAGACTCAAATTTAAAATGTCATAACTTCCTAATTTTAAGTCCATTTTGAGCAAATAATATATTGTTGGAAAGATATTTAAGTTTTCTTTCAAATGAGACTAGTTTCATGCTTATATCTAATACAATTTTTGAGATATGATTGAAATAATAAACAAAGGTTAGAAATAATGAATTTGTAAAAATATAATTTTGAGACTTAAATTGTAAAATTCATAACTCTTTTATATCTTAGTCATTTTAAGCAAATTGTCCATGGAAAGCTCTTTAAGCCTTCATGTAGAAATAATTTCATGTTCATATCACTTATAATTTTTCAGATATAGTTAAAACAATGAGCAAAGATCAGAAAGGACTATAATACTGAAACCTGATTTCTAAACTTATATTGAAAAAATCATAACTCTTTTATATTTTGATCATTTTAAGCAAATGATATATCCATAGAGAGATCTTTGAGTCTATTATAGAAAAATTTTGACAATCAAATTAAGTATTTTATGAGATATGATTAAAATAATAGCTAAAGGTCAATATTAAAATGATCAAAACCTTATATCACATTAGTTTTTGAAATATCCCTATAGGCTATCTTGTAAAAAAATGATTGTGGGCTATATTTCTATAACATTTTGATGTAGCTAAGATTATGAAAATATGTTTTATCTCTATATCATGAAAGACTTTATTTTGCAAGAAAGTTTAAGCTTTAAAATGAAAAGTTATACTAATCAAGACCTTAGGCTTTTCTTGATGCTTTCAAGCTTTCAAACATTTTAATCTTTTCATTCTTCAATACTTGAATCACATCTCCTTTGTTATATTTCTTCCTTATTCTTGAGTTAAGCATAATATGATCTTTTATTCCTTTGCTTTAATGCTCACTCTTCTTTATCTTGGACTTTCTTATATAAAAGACATAGACTTTGCAAACTATATATATAATTAGTGCAATATAATAATCAAGATATTAATATGCAATATTCATGTATATAACAAATTAGTACAAAAGCATGCATAATCATTATATTATGTATCTTGACCAATCATATACTTAGTGATGCTTGTATAAAATATCTTTCTTTTAGTATATAATCAAGCATTGGTATTATAACTATAATGTAGCATGTCTATTAAAGATTTTTATAACACTTTAGTATAAAGACATGCAATGCTATTGCATACATTTATTTATCATCATCAAAACTTATCACATGAAACCTTATGGCTAACAATAAGGTGTCACACTAGTTGCTTCTTTAGGTGTACTTTTGAGTGCCAATAGTGCTAAATCCAACATTATATGTCAATTTCTTAGATAATGCCTAACTTGTTTATTGATTAGGTTAATCACCCATTTGTTAGCTACCTCAACTTAGCTATTAGCTTATGTATAGTAAGGGATGGAAGTTAGCATTTTTGTTCCTTTGGATTCAAAATAGCCTCTAACCCATGAATACAACTCTACGATTAGGGGTAATAATTTCTGGTAAACTAAACTTGCACATTATCTTGTTTTTCATAAATTCTAGGACATTATCTTATTTAATTTCCTTAAATATTTTTGCTTATACTTATTTTATGAAGTAGTCAATAGCCATGAGTATGTAAAGATGTCTCTTGTTTGAAGGAAGGTATATCTTACTAACAATATTTATAGCCCAACCATGGAATAGCCAAGGCTTGATTATGTACTTTAGGTCAGTTACTAGGATTTTTTGGATAAATTCATGTTTTTAACATTCCTTGCACCCCTAGCATAACTTATACTATCACTAATCATCTACAGCAATACAAACCCTTATAGATTAACACCTATTTCATTTTAATTCTAACTTAGTGAGCTTTGCATATGCCTTTATGAACCTTGATCATAGCTACCATCACTTCATTACCACTTAACATTTTAGTAATTAGCCCTTGAATCCTTTCTTGTATAATTTATTATTTATGAGCACAAACTTTAAAGCTTTTACCTATGCTATCCGATTGGCATTCTCTAATGGATTAGCTAAATAATCAATTAAAATTCTTTTCTAATCAGTTTATCTATAACTAACATTAATATTCAAAATTTCTCACACTACTACAAGTTTTAAATATGAATAATAGGTGATCATCTCAGTAAGCATCATTCAGCTAACATTTTAGCAGTAATGGCTAAGTAACTAGCCATGTTTGGACTTACACATTTGAGTTCCTTAGTTATCTATTTAACAATTAATCATAAGTTGCCATAAATTTTGACTTCCCAAGCTCCTTATTTTATTAATTATTCCAAACCAATGATAAATGTTTCATATTTTATTTCATTATTAAAGCATTTTTAGTTTAATAAGAAAGAGAGCTTAACTAATTTTCCACATAATGTTATAATCAACAAGCTTACTCTAGCACTACCTTTATAGCATGAGTCATTGAAATAAAATTTTCAATATTTGATGTTAATAAAATCAATCGACCATACTTTATGATCAACCACTAGATCGACCATTACTTGACCTTTAATAAATTTTAGAGGGCATTATTGTATCATGAATTCAAGCTAAGTGCCCATTTTCTTACTCTATCATGAATATAAGGCTGAGCTACCATGTACTTAAAGATATTGGCTTTTGCTAATACTTTTAAAATGGTAGACAACAAATAATATTTAAGCTTCATGCAATAATAATACAAGGAAATCCACAATTTCTTTATTGTTAAGTATTTTGGTTTAGTTACATTCAATATTCTTGAAAGATAATAAATAACTATTTCTTTGCTCTTGTCATTCTCTTAGGCTAAGAAACATATTATAACATTGACAAAGGCTAAAACATATAATTTAAGGGGTCACCCTGATATAAGAGTTGACATCACAAGAAGGTTAGTCAAGTACTTCTTCATATCTTTAAACATGGCTTGATGTTCATCCACCTATTCAAATTGTTCAATCTTCTTCGACTTTAACAAGAGTGAAAAAACTTTTGTGCAACTAATTAATTAGATATGAACCTTCTTAAAAAATTAACCTTCCTAAGTAAACATTGTTATTCCTTCTTATTAGTTAATGCTAAGGTTTCTGTTGTAGCTTTGGCTTTGTTTTTGTTTATTTCTATGCCTTTTTAATTTACTAGGAAAACCAAAAAGTTTCCTATCAAGATCTTGAATGCACAGGTTATTGGATTCATCTTTAAGTTATTATGTTGCATTTAGTTAAATACTTCCTTTAAGTTTTTTTTATGCTGCTCATAGGAAGCCCCTTTAATAACTATGTTATCGATATATATTTCCATGGATTTATCAATCATATCATGGAAGATTGTATTCATTGCTTATTGATAAGTAACTCTGACATTCTTTAAGTAGAACGACATGATTAACCATTTATAAGCCCATATCACCCTTAGACACTAAAAAGCTATTTTTAGCTTATCTTCTTCAGTTATATATATATATATATATATCTATCTAATTATAACTTACATTGCCATCCATTGAACTTTGTACCACATGTCCTAAAGCTATTTTATTATGATTTCGACAATTAATATTGGATACTTATCCTTTAATGTAGTATTATTCAAATTTAAAAAATCTATGCCTACCTTTAACTTGCCATTCTTCTTTATAACTGACATTACATTAGAAAGCCATTCTATATATCTTGTAGTTTTTATAAACTTGGATTTGAGTAATTTTTTAATTTCTTCCTTGATCTTTACTATAACTTTAGGCACAAAACAATGAAAAGATGTTTATACAATCTTAAACCTTCCTTAATCGATAACTTGTGCTCTATTAAGTCTTTGCTCAAGCCCAGCATCTCATCATAATTCTAGGCAAAACAATTCTTATATTGTTTGATATGTCAATAATTTCTTATTTAACATCTTCAAGCAAAGTAGTGCTAATTAATGTTGGCTTTAGGTATTTATCAATCCCTAAGTTAAATTCTTGCAAGATATCTTAGATTTCTATTTTTTAATTAGTAATTTTATAAATTCAAGCAACTATCATCATATCTACAATTTGAGACCTAGGATTAGCCTTGCTCAATAATATAAGTTAACAACTAAGTAATTTATTTTTGGTACTCATTCATTAAGTATATAGGTTAATCCTTTTTTTTTTGCCTTTGGGATAACCGTAAAGCTTGATGCATTTAAGGTGCACATTTCCATTATTAACAGATCTATGCATCAACTCATGTGTAATGGTTAGATGTTGGGATTATAAATTTTGAATTCAACATGGCATTGTTGAATGTAGCATAGGCTATTATCAACTTTTACATATTTAATTGTACTATCTATCTAGATAAGTATTTTTTGATGTAATACAGAAGGTGCTGCTTCCACAACATGGATCCAGTCTCTGTTTAGCAAAAAGTTATAATTAGCTTTTGACAGCACTATAACAAATAGAGTAAACCTAATTGTTGACCATATTTTGAGTTTAACTAACACCATTCCTTCTGAATTAGAAACCTTTCTATTAAAGTTTGTCACAACAATGTTGGATAGCATTATGTCTTTCAATTATTTTCATAATCAAACAAATGTAAATCATAGTATTAGATTAACTACTGCTCTCCCATTGACCTGGACTCTATTTATAGGCTAACAATTAGCATGATCATTTATGTGCAAAGGTTTTAGGTGTTTCCTCCTCAAGTAGCTACCTAAATTCTATGTTTGTATTTTTATTAAACTTAACTATTGTAGGAAGGCTCTCATCATCAAAGTCTTCCTTAGATTTGATTAAGCAGACTACTGCGAAAGATGGTGGTAATATAGTCACTATATTAGCATCTATATCCATTTTGTGTCCTCAAATTTTGAGTTATTGTGTAAAGGACTTCCTTTTTTCTTTCAACAACTTTAAATCACTAGACTCACTTAGCTTAAAAGGCATTTGGCAACCTTATCTCTTTTATTTTCTATAGGTGGCTTATTGATACATTTTTCTCTTTTGTGTTTTAGTTGGTAGAGGTTGTTCATATCTTTACTTATATGTTTGTATTTTCCTTTGTTTATGCTTAGGATTTCATATTTGATTTTACTTATCTTACAGTTCATTCTTGATCCATTCTCCTTCAAGGTGATCTCTTCTCAGCTTTTTGGTGCCGATCTTGATTCATGTTCCCTTTTTCGGTTGGTTGTATTCCAATCGATAAAAAATTAACTTCGGCTTGCCCTTAATCTTTTCAAATTCTTTAATTTTCTTCAAGGCTTTTCTTTAATTATTGGTTAATTTCTACATTTCAAAGTCAATGTAGTCTTTTGACCATTTTTCATACAAAATGACTTTAGCTCGTTATATTATTTCTCACATTATGGGTGCATCTTCAATATTACTCATTCATAATGAATCCTTATTATGAAATCAAAATTAGATTTGTCTCCCATCAAATAGGCCTTAGGGAAGAATGGTGCATCTAAAGGATCTTATATTCGTAATATGATACTAAATTCATATCCATATCAAATAAGTTAAATTCATCTAAAGACTCCATGTAGTTAATCTTGTAGGGAAAGGGTTCTTATTAACAAGTATCTCCTTCTCTTTGCCTTTGTCACCAAACTTTAACTGTCCCTACTTGATAACTTTCTCAATCATTTATTTGAAATGAATGCAACTATTAGGATTATAGTTAAACATACTGTGATACTTACGCTATTTTTTTTATCTTTAGTTTTATCTTTTGACAAAGTTCTATAACTTTTAAACAACTTTATTTATTTATCTTTTAAAAATGGATTAAAAATTTGATTGGTCTTATTAATATCAAATGAGTACATTTGCTTGTTAATATGATCCATTTTTTCTTTTTTTATGCATGTTTTAATAGCAAGCACGTGTACAAAGGGCCAAGTTTAAGTTTAGCCAAATATACTTCATTGTTACTTTCATCTTTTATATCCTTGTTGACATAAGCCACCTTTTCCTTTTTAAAGTGTGTACAATGCAACTTTTATTTTTCTTTTATTGTAATTGTTCAATTGGTCATTTTTTTAAACTAATTAGGCCATGTCAGTTATGTTTTAATTGATGAGCATTTTACAAATGGCATCGTAAAATCCTGTCATTACTACCTTCACGATCTTAGTTTCGAATACTTGCGTGAAACATTTGTTCTTGTTTACTGGAATTTGAAAAGATATTCTTCAACTAACTTAACTAGATTCTTCTTAACATTAAACAAGTTTACTAATCTTACTTTGATTTCTCCACAATAAAATTGGTCATAGAATAGCCACTGCATCTTAGCCCACAAATGGATGAAAACCTAAATATCGAGAAAATAATGTTCTAGTTAAAGACAAGGAAAAATATCTTAGTTTTAAGAACTCAATTGAAATGAGTTCTTAGTATTCAATTGTGAATCTAGCAATATGCTCAATAGTTGATTAGTTGTTTTCACTAAAAAATGTAGCGAATTTTAGCATCTTAAACCCCCTAGGTAGTTTAAGCTAATGAATCTATTTTGGTAAAGCATTACAATAATTAAGGTAGACACTTTGATCCTCTAGTTGATTTAACAACCGCTCGACCAAAATTTGTAAGTTTAGCTTTAACCCCTGTGAGTTTTATAAACTTGGTTTAGGCTTATTTACTTGACTTTGGTTTTGTAGGTTTTGATAAGCACAATTGTTAAGTATTTCTTTATTTTCTTGGTGTCTTTGAACTTGAGCTCTTTAATTGCTAAGACCACATTAGGTTGATTTTGTCAATGATTTGCCTTTGTCCTATCTTCTCATTTGGTCAATATATTTATCCTTAAAGGGTTCTAATTCAAAGGTATCTACAAGAATCTATCCTTTATTAGAGAGTTATTCTTCATCTTGATGATAGACTAGGGTTATCACCATTCTTTTTAGTGTTTAGGTCACTTAATTTTGACTAGTGACAATTTCTTCAGGTAAGAACCTCAAAATTAGTGCAATTTGTTATGACAATATGTTAACCATATTATAGTTAGTTTTGTCCATTTGTTGCCAAAAAATTTACATGTTATATAATAGCTTCCATTATCAATTGACTCACCTATCTATAAATTGGCTTTGTCAACTTGATAATTTCGGCCATTGGACACAATCACCCTATTATTCTTATTGGTTGTCAACATGCTATAAGACATTCTATAAGGAAGACCACTAGGCCTTCTAGGATTGGCTTTTTGATCATTGTTCAATCTATTTCCATTTTTATTCTAGAATGCTTATTTATGGTGATTTTAGCAGTCATTTTTCTTATTAATGCTTAAGCTTTGACTTTGCTAACTTTAGCTAAAGTGACTTTGTTTAGTGTTTTAAGGGTCCATATTTTCAATATTTTTTGCCAAAATATTTTATTGTTAATTGTTTTTAATGTTTTCCATATATCCTTCCTGGAATGAAGGATTATCTTGAGGATGGTGGGACCTAGAAAAATATGTGCTAGCGAGATGTGAACTGATTGGAGATGTAGTCATGTTTCTTAATTGTATAATTTTACCACTTCTCAATTGTATAAAATGATCAATGTAAACTACCTTAACTATGTCCCACTAAACATGCCAATTTTTTTTATCCTTAAAATAAAATATTCTATAGAATGTACTAAATAAAGAATATTAATTCAAAGATTACAAGGTAAGGTTTGTGTACATAGTATATTAGTTAGAGCATTAAGAGAAAAAAATGCAATAACATTATAAAATTAGCAATAGACAAAATGCATAATAATGCATTTACCTAAGTGATCTACAAAATTTGCACAAAAGAAATAAAACAATGGGAACAATTAAGCATAAATTACCTATCTAAATCCTTACCTCTTTAGAAATCCTATAATGGGCAAGAGCATGTTAACTTGGTTGGAAATTCCTATAGCCTTGCTAGTCTGCTTACTAGGTGGATGGACATAAAGACAATATGTTTTAGAATTACTTAAAAGGGCAATGTTGATAGTTGTAAAAGTTGGAAAGCTAGTAGAGCGTTGGATACAAAATGCGTGTAAATATGTGTTTAGGTATTTAATTAGCAAAAAATATGTTGCTTTGCTTGTTGAAATATGGACATTTATAGATAACCTTTTTGCAATAACAAAAGCAATATTGGTAGTAATAGGCATTATTTGTTAGGGTTGTGTGTAAGTAATCCTAAGAAAGTACTCCACTAATCAATAATTAACCCAAAAAATGAGATCATGGGTCCTCCTATTCATAGGTTACTGCCATATAATGTGTTAATACTTCAAAGGTTGATAGCATATGAACCCTATTTGCCCAGTCATAAGCTAATAATTCCATTGGTTGAAATACTTCATTAGCATGCCATGTGTCATATGTAACACCTTCACATTTTATTTTTTATCCATAGCCTTTTTTTTAGATTTTCAAGATAAATATTAAAATTAGTTTGAAAATAATTATAAAAGTTTTAAGATAAATATTAAATTTGATTTATTAGTAAATTAAGAAAATTTTCATTTATTTAAAAGAAAATACAAAATTAAATAATTATGATATCTTAAATTTAGAAAGAAAATAAATTAGTCTAATAAAATTTGAAAATAGAGGGCATTGCTTTAAATACTTTGATATAAATTTTTTTATATTGTTTTGGAAGGGAATTTTTAATTTTTTTTGTGAGGGAAATTTATAAATAGAAGAGTTTTAGAAGAAGATATAAATATAAATGTATAGTTATAGGAAGATATATATAAATATAGATATAAATAGAATATAAATTATTCAAGAGAAAAATATAAAGTGATATATCATTGATTTCCTTACCACTTCATTTTCTATCCATATCATTTTTCTTAATTTTTTAAGACAAATAGTAAAAGTAGTTTAAAAATAATTATAAAAATTTAAAGATAAATATTAAATATAATTTATTACTAAATTGAGAAAAATTTCTATTTATTTAAAATAGGATAGAAAATTAAATAATTATGATATATTAAATTTAGAAAGAAAATAAATTCATCTAATAAAATTTAAAAATAGTAGAGATTGCTTTAAATGCTTTTTAACATAATTTTTTTGAGGTTATTTTGGGAGGGATTGGGAAGGAAATTTATAGGTAAAAAAGTTTTAGATGATGAATATATATAGATTTTTTCAAATTACATGATTTTTTTAAAACATGAAATATAATTATAATATTATAATATATTAATTTATCTTATTATTTTTTAGAAATAATTTCTATATTATATAATTAATAAGAATTAAATTATATATATAAAATTTTAATAAAATAATAGAAACTGATTTACAAAATTATATGTGAAAAATAAAGAAAGAAATTAATAATTTATAATATCATGATTATTATTTAAAAATTTATGATAAGCATTATATAACTTAATAAAATGATTAATTAAAGTGATAATAAATAAGTATTTAAAAAATAATTTTTAAAATTTTAAAATAGAAGCAAAAGGGCACACTTTATAACCGCCCAAAATTAAAGAAAATCCGAAGGGCTCTTTACATTTTACCAATGTTTTCCCCTGGAGATTGGCCTCTTGAGGTGTCGGACAAATCGGCAATAATGCTTGCGTAAAATGAACTGAGACTGGCCCTGTGCTGAAGAAAATAGAGTTGCCGATGGTCAGCTGCTGCTGCGGTCGCCGTAACACCCGACGCCTACCGCTTTCCTCTCCCTTGAGGTTGTTGTTCCGTTTGCGTAAAGTTCCATATTTTTTTGTGATTGTTCTCTACACTCACAATTTCTATGCAAATACAGCACTTCGTTTTTTACTTTATCCGATGTATGATTTTTGTGTTGAATTTTGAAGTTGACTTTGTTTCTATGTGTTAGATTTGGATTTAGAAAGAAGTGTGGTTTGAAGCCTTCTATAACACAGCTTCTGCTATCCAAGGATGAACAGGTGAGCGGTCTACATTATGAGGCATAAAGACAGTGAGGATTTTGGTGTTTTCTATGAAGTTTTTATTGAAATGTCCCTTTGCTTGAGTTTTTTCCCCTAAAAATTTAAGTTCAGGCATGCGGTTTTTCTGGAAGGTCAAGATGGGAATATTTGTGTTGCGGGTATAAATCAATTTTGGGTCTAACTGAATATGTGCTCAAGCAGGATAATATCTAAAAAGGTTGCTGCAAATATCTGTAGACTGAAAGTTCCAAAGAAATCTTTTTGTTCTGAGGTTGGGAAAGTTACCGGTTCTACTAATGTCGAGCTTCCCAATGTAAGTAAATAACTAAACTATACATGATATTCATAGTTTTGATTTTTTTTTTAATAATTAGAGTTCACCTTTCTGGCCTTGAACTACTCATTATTAATGTGTTTTACGAGATAGAATGCACAAATTGTCCACATTAAGATGATAACATGAGATTAGGAATTTTTTTCACTTCCTTTCTGCATTATTGTGCATTTCCATATCATCTAAAATAATTCATTTGAAAATGTTTGTCAACCGAAGAGCAAATGACATGATTGATTTTCTTCAAAATTTGTAGGAGCACAAGAAGGAGACCCTTGGCAATAGTATTCAACAATATGATATTGCTATTGTTGGAGGAGGGATGGTTGGCATGGCTTTAGCTTGTTTCTTGGGTAGGTATTTATTTGTGTCCTCCCTTATTTTAGAGTGTAACATGATATATTGTTTGGGGGGGGGGGGAGGAATTGTTTGTGGATAGCGTAGGAAAATATTGGTAAATATGTTTAGCTATTCATCTTCTAATGTTTTGAAACATTTTTATCATTTTCTGTTCTTCACGTTTTTATCTCTTCTCGCCCCTCCCTAGTTCCCTCCACCTGAAATTTCTGGGCAGTCACAAAAATGAAGAATCTGTTAAATTCAGTTTCTGAATGCATGCTTGGGTACTGCTTTTTAGTTAGTGATTAGTGTACTTAACATTTGAAGTGGCATGTTTGGTTATGCTCCAAATATCATGTTTCATCAAGATTTTAATCTTATGCTCAAATGCAGGTTAAATATCTATTATTGACCCAAGAATATGCTAAGATTTCTAGAATAATACTTTGGATGCTTCTTAATCATTCCAATGTTTATGTATCTGATAACTCTTAATCACTCCAATTATATCAAAAGAGCACTAGTACTTACATTTATCCAATTCACAATAATTTTTTTAATTACCATTTGGATAGATTATGGCTCAATACTGTCACCTGTAATTTGTTTAATTTGAAAGTTATAATATACATACACATATATGTGGGGGCATCATGTTATTTCTCTCACTCTATATGCTTTGTCAATTGATTATTTAATACTTATGCCTCTGCTTGGTATCCCTCTGCTTCAATTTCTATTGAATTATAACAGAGTGTAACAGAAGTAATTACTGGGAGTTGAGGGCTGGAAAAAAATGAGAAGGAAGACAAGCATAAGATGAAAACAAACAGTTACCTGCTTTGTCATGCTGGACAAGATAATTAGTTCTTACTTGAAACAAAATGATTGAAGCCACAGATACTGCTGTTTACTGTCTTATTTGTTATGTTCTCCAGGAAGCATGCCATTGACAAAACAGTTGAGTGTTGCTATTATTGATAGCAACCCAGCATTGGGAAGTAGCTTCAGCATCAAGAAAGAAGACCCCCCTGATCCAAGGGTCAGTACAGTAACTCCTGCAAATATATCCTATCTCCGAGGTATCTATTCTTATGTTTTCATTGATTACCATCAATTAGTGGTCTCAATCTCAAATTCTATTTCATAAGCAGTGTAATATGAGTTGTAGAGTCCTTGCTCTCTTGCTTCTATGACATGCAATTTAGGATTTTTTTTTTAAAAAAAATAAAAAGAAACTTTTATCAATAGGAGAAAAGAATACAAAAGGAGAGAATAAGTAACCCTAAAAAATTAATACAAGATTTTTGTCCAATTTCTATGCAAATCAGACAATGTCCATGCACTGAATGACACAACAACAAATTAATAATATTAGTAAATATAACATATTTAATAACATAAAAATAATTAATAATATTAATAACATAATAATAAACATTAATAATAAAATAATAAATATAATAACTATTAAAAATAATTAAATAAATAATAATTGAAATAATATTAATAAGATATTAAAATTTAATATGAAATAATTAAAAAAATTATAATATTAGTAAACAAAATAAAAATAATAAGATAATAATTATTTTAATAATAATTATAAGTGAATTATTTTTTAATGTAATAATTATTAGTAAAGTAAATTAGAAATATTTGATTCCCTTTCTTCTTTGAACCAAACAAAATGGGTAATCATGAGGTTTTTATTCCCTTTCCTTTTATTTCCTTTTGTTGATTTCTTTTTCTTTCTTTAATTGAACCAAACAGCCCCACTTGCTACAAGTGCTAAGTCACACTATGTTTTAAGAGTAATTTACCAATTTAATGTTTTCATCCTAAAAAATACAATTTTTCTCCATTTGTCCTGCCAAAAAAAAAAACAAAAAACTCATTTTAATCCTTCAGCCTTCAACTTTAATTCTATTAGGTCCTTAAATTAGCTATAGTGTGTAATTCAACACCTCATGTTCCACAACTGGGTGTTGTTGAACAACACTTTGATCCTTAACATCACCCAGCAATCGCCTAAAGTCATCATCTTCTTGCACGAATTACACATTCTGTGTAATGATGAGTTCCAGCTGATTAAATTGAGACATCTTTTCTTTTGAGGGATGAAATTGAGGAAAGTTGTATCTTTTGAAGGTGAAAATTTTCAAATTATTCAGATATTCATGCATTATTGTCTAACATTTGGTATATGTGCCTTAATTAGATTGAGTCCTGCACTGTCCAGTGCCATGTTAAGTGTGGACTGTTTTCCATCTGCAGGAGATATGGGCTGATTCCTTACTTTTTAGGAATTTTTTTGGGCAAGGACGAGATATATATCAACAAAGTCTTGCTATTCTCTGTTAAAGAAATAAGAAATTACAAGTTTAAAAAAGTCATGTCAATTGAAATTAATTGATTTTTTTTTTCCTTTTTGTGTTACATCTGAAGGGCATAATATCATTGGAAATCTCAAAATTGAATCAAACAAAATATAGGAAGTTAATTTTTGGAAAGTGTCAATTGCTTATTGTTAACTGAATAACTTTGAGCACTTTTTGGGAAGTTCATAAGGGAATTTATTGAACTTACTTTATATGTGAACTAAATGACTCCTAAGCGTGGATTGTTCTCCGTCTGCAGGAGATATGGGCTGATTCTTGAATTTTTAGGTTTTTTTTTATTTTAATTTTGGCAGGAAGGAGGAGATCAATATCAGCAAAGTCTTGGTATTCTCTGTTATTTGGTACATTTGGAAAGTGATTTGCTAGATTGAAATTTTAGGTGTACACATCTGAACTCAAATTTATATTGGGATGTGATTGTTTGATTTGCTTCTGTGGGGTCAGTTTTTCTAGAAATGCTAATTGAAAAAATGTAGCATTATGATCAAGCCAAAGATACCGCATTTCTCTGAAAAAGAGGAAAAAACAAATCATATGGGTGCCTGGCATACTTTTGTCTCCCAAAAATCTCTGAAATAAATGGAGAAAGGTGTTCAAGTTGGGTTACTACATGCATTACTTCTGTGGAGTATGCAAGCAAGCGGTGCCATTATTGTCACAAGTGTGCCTAACAAATAACCTTGGGATCCTAGATGGCATTCATCTGAGTATCCTGTTGTCTATATATGTATATTGCCCTGGTATTATGACAATATATTTATTGGTAATTACATTAAGCATTTGATCCAACAGGCTTGCCTCATTTTCTTGACAAATTTGAACATCAAACAGATTTGGATATTTATTCCTCAGAAGGAAATGGTGGCGTATGAATAAATTCTTGCTCTGTTGAACTATACACTTAGCCATGAGGCCCATAATGCAGCATTTTGTATTTGTCACAGTCATGCGGACTTAGCAGCTTCAAAAACTTGATTGTTACAAGTCACTTGCACAGCACAGACTGCACTTCTTATATATATACTGTTAAGCTATCAATATCATCATTGAGTTCATTTGCCAACCCATCACTGGCCATTGTGCTCTGGTTTGAGCTATTGGTTCAATGTATAACATTTTGCATTTTAATGTCCTTGCTTGGTGTGTGTTTATAGTTGGAGCATCAAAAAGCACTAGGTTTTATGCCTATATGATGGGGATGGAAACATGACTTTGACATAATGTTGAACAGCTCTTAATCTCTCAATACTTTATTATTGTCCTTGCTTGGTGACCTGTTTATAGTTGGAGCATCAAAAAGCACTAGGTTTTATTCTTGTATGATAGGGTCAGAAACATAACTTTTACATAGTGTTGAACACCTCCTAATCTCTCAATACTTTGTCAATGTGCAGATGCTGGGGCTTGGAGATATGTTGAGCAGTATAGGCATGCATATTTTGACAAAATGCAGGTATTTCACCCCTTTCAGTGTATCCATTTCTTTCTCCTATTTATGTCCTCTTTATGAAGAGTTCAATGATCACATGAAGTTGTAGGATCCTCTAAGTTCTGGAGAGAATTTGGCTGAATGTTTCTGCACTGCTGCATAGTGTCTAGTGTATATCATCTGTTTTCTTGCATTTTTCCCCCCATATTCATATGAATCCCAAAATGAATAAAAGTTAGTTGATATGCTATATTGTCAAAGAGTTACCTTGGAATTAGTAGTGTTGACTGTAGACAAAAACTTTCTATGGGATGAAAATCGAAGTGGTATGTTTTTGAGGAATCATTATTGCAATGTAAATATTGGATTTGTGAGATGCTTCAGGACTGTACCATGTCAATGGCAACTATAGAGAAGGAAGCATCAAGAAAAAGTGGGTATATGAAAGGTTGGAGCAAATAAATGATGAGGGGAAAAGGGAGGAATACAAAGATAGAGGACTATTAGAAAGAAGAGCATAATATATTATCCAGAAAGAAAGAGAGCAATAAATGCACATTTCTTGACGCCAAATTAAAATTATGACATGACAACCTTTATGTCTGTCATTCTGTCCCTTGCTGAACAGGATAAAAACATGGATTGAAAGTCAAAGACAGGTGAGATGATCAAGGTGGAGAAAGTTAATTTTTAAGTCTTTGGCATCACAAGATGACACTAGTGAGTGGATATTACTGGATACTTCTGAATCATTGACCAAAACATATTTCTTTTGAGTTGTGCGTGTAAGATTATGTGATATTGTCCCCCTCCCTCAATTATAAGTTATAACAAAGCATAATCTGTTCTCTGTTTCTCTTCTATTTTGCATTGTATTTGTTGTAAAATCTTACCAATTTTCTCAATAAGATGAAATATTCGTATCGCCTTGCAGGTTTGGGACTATACTGGCTTAGGTTATACTAGGTACAATGCAAGAGATGCAAATAAAGAAGTTCTGGGGTAAGTGTGCATATATGAGATAGTGACCTATATCTCTTTGTACTGTAGCTATTACTAACAAAATTTCATGGTTCAGGTGTGTGGTGGAGAATAAAGTGCTTGTTAGTGCCTTGTTTTCATGCATAAAGGTATAAATCTGTTTTGTCATGTTTGTTATATACAATATTTAATGTCTGCATTGTAGGTTTTCTTTGGGCGATTGCCTGCATTGTAGTTACTGAATTATGTAGCTGCTTTGGCCATGTTCCTAATTGGAGGGTTCTTTCTGTGATTGTTTGTGTAGGGTATCACTTCATGATTTTCAATCTTATCTGAAGAAAATCATGAACAAGCCAATCAATCCATTGATATGCAATAGTACAGACAAAAAAACCACTAAACGCATTTCTAGTATATTATGTAGAGATATAGTTACGTCCACCCATAATATGCTTTTCCCTTTTCTATTAACAACTACAGATATCCAAACATTCTTATACATGTGTCTAACCTTCATCAACTAGAAATTCTCTCATTTTCATATAGTGCACTTACTATTTGTGTCAATTGTGTGTATAATGCTCTGAAGTGTGAACTATATAAGTGTGCTGATGCTGGTGTGTAATTTAAAGGAGGTACCAAATTGTCATAAGTCATAATCATGTTACTTCTGAAATTAACTTGTAAACTGCTTCCATTGTTCATGCATATGCTGTGGCTAAGATGATGATGGGCAGTGTGCAGCTATCTTTTGGCTGCTGCTGTGATATTGGCATCGACAATGTTTCATATCTCATCAAAGATGTGTGGTCTTTGGTATTCAAGGATTGATACTTGCATTAAATAAAAATCTTCAACTTCCTGACAGGATTTAGATTTCCACAAAACTATCTATCCCCTCAGACTAACATCAATGACTTTGCATCCAAGCTCTACATCTGCAGTGGTGGAGAATACCTTATTGAGAAAATCATCATCTGCTCAAGGAAATTTAGCGAAGCTGGGTCTCAGTGATGGCAGCAGCATATGTGCAAAATTAGTGGTAATGCAGATTGTGTAAAAATTGTGTTGCAATACTGTAACTGACCAACTAAATGATGATCCTAATTTATATAGAGGACAACATTTATTTGATTTTATCTATTTACATCAATTTCTCTCTTATTGCAAAGACAATTATGCTTGCAGGTCGGAGCTGATGGAGGGAAATCACGTGTCAGGGAACTAGCAGGATTTGGAACAACTGGATGGAACTATTCACAGAATGCAATCATCTGTACAGTGGAGCATACTATTGAAAACCAGTGCACATGGCAACGGTTTCTACCTGCTGGTCCAATTGCTCTTTTGCCGATCGGTGATAACTTCAGCAATATTGTTTGGACCATGAGCCCAACAGATTCAAACCACCGTAAATCAATTAATGAGGATGATTTTTTGGATGATGTTAATTATGCATTGGATCATGGTTATGGTCCTCATCCTAAGTCAAGCTTATTGGAAACTGGGGACATGTTCTCTTGGCTCAAATTAGATGCAACATTATCAGCTAATGAGTTTTTTGAAATCCCGCCGAAAGTAATTAGGCTGGCATCTGAAAGAATGGTGTTTCCATTGTCTTTACAACATGCCAATGCATATGCATCAAAACACGTGGTTCTAATTGGAGATGCAGCTCATACTGTCCATCCTCTTGCTGGTCAAGGAGTAAATTTGGGTTTTGGAGATGCATATGCCCTTTCAAAAGTTATTGCAGAGGGCATTGCTTTGGGTACTGATATAGGAGAGGTCTGTTGCTCTCTAAATGTTCTTATTATATATATGAAATTGAACACTAATTATTGCATACAGCTGCACTTTTTAAACTCTGAATGTGTGTATAATGCACGGAACAAAATGTTGTCTGCACATTTCAAATTAATGTTGAATCTGAAGAATTCTTTTCTCAAGACTAAAACTGAGTTATAAGACTAGGTTATCATTTTATTTGCAACCATTGTTATGGTTGTTAGTTGTCTGTAACTAGGATTTTTGAAGAAATTCCATTGAGGTTATTGATAATGTTTAGTCATACCCTCCTGCAGGAAGCAGTGGTCTTGATTCTTGCTTTTGTAGACATTAAAATATAAGTTTCTGAATATTAGGCTCTTCCTCTGTAATGGACATCCGTGAACTGGACAAAAGTTATATAAATGTGAAATGTCAATTAAACTAAAAATTCCATTAACTTTTGAGTATAACCATTTGTCTTGCTATAGAAAAAGTAGATTTGACGTAACCTCTTCTGGACCCTCTGGTCTCAAACCTGTCAAACCGTATCTATAACAGAGATAATGGACTTCTATGAACATTTTCCTCTTATGTTAATTTTGTTGAGCAAACTAGCAGAGTTCTCCACAATACTGTAGACATGATAATTAGTGAATAGACTAGTTTATAATTCCTTACAGGATTAGAGTTCTACTTTCAACCATTGTAGGATATATTACATGAACCAAACTATGTAATGCTCTTTTAGAATTGTTATCAGCTGAGTTTATGCAGAAACTTTTCTTGTTAGTATGGTACTATCAAACTTTAGATGTGATGACTTGATTATTGTTCTATCTTGGTTATTTTCTCTTTTCTAGTAACTAACCGGTGGGGTTATTACTGTTGTCAAACTGGTACATGTGTACGAGTTTTTAGGCCCCAATAGAGTTGACTTTCTAGCAAACTCAGATCCTCACATGCTCACTGATCAAGTTCATTGAATTCAGTAAACTTAAGTTTACAAAGCAGTAGGCAAGTACATGTGTCTGAAAATCTGGTATTTTTCAGATTTGTTTAAACATACAGGTAAAAAAAATCAAGAGAGAAGGAAATATGAGGAGATTGAAGTTGAATTTAAAAATTTTGCATTCAGAATGCATCCTGCTATCAGAGCAGGAGGAAAACTGAGCATTGAATGGGAGATTTGTATCAGAAGTCGCCTCACTTTCTCCTTTTCCATCTTAACCAAAGTAGAGAAAGAATTGTTCTCGGTGTCCAGTCTTTCTGTCACTCTGAATGATTCTCTAATCCAGTCTCCCTCCAGTTCTAACTTTTGATATATCACCTTTATAGATTGTGCTGACAAAATTTTTTATGCTTACCTATCTTTTGTTGTTCTAGCTTTTAGATTCCTCATTTGCTCTTGTTGCAAAGGTTTTCTGTTGCTGCCAAATTCTCAAGAATCTCAGCTCATATAATATGGCATGTTATTAATAATTTACATTTTGTTGTGCAGTGCCATCTGGTTGGTTGATAGTATTTAAACTACTTGTGATGTGAGAAATGTTGGTTGACAGTATTAGTTAATATTGTTTATTTCTTATGACATTATGTTCTAAATGAAGACTAACTTCTGAATGTGTATAAGAGCATTGAGGCTGTAGTTTGGTTTTGCAGGTACATCTGTTAAAGAAATATGAAATGGAGAGAAAAGCTGCTAATATTATGATGATGGCAATCCTTGATGGCTTCCAGAAAGCTTACTCTGTCGATTTCGGACCATTGAATGTTTTGCGAGCTGCGGCTTTCCACGGAGCCAACTACATATCGCCACTTAAAAAGAGCATCATCTCTTATGCTTCAGGAGAAAGGAAATTGCCCTTTTTCTCATGACAACGTATATTAAAGCCAAGATTATGTGGAATTGCTACCTTTTTTTTTTCTCCTTATTTTACGGTAAATATGTCGGCCCTCATATCTGGTAATAATTTTTATGTGCTTATTAATACAATAATTATAAAGACGAAATGAAAATTGGCAGTGATGACTATTTCTATTTCCATCTCCAGCACAAATTTTCATCTCAAATTTTGAGAAGAAAACAAGGGGAAGTGCATGTCCAGACTCTAGAGTTAAAACTTACTGTATCTGGACCATTATAATCTTTTCTACCGAGCATCAAGAAGCAGTAATCAAAACAAATTCATCTTCGCTGGACTCAAGTGTTAGAGGTGGTGGAATTCAAATTACATGAGATTCTTAGTTACACACAGTTTGTTTAAATTATGTGCACTAACCCTAGTTTGGATGAACTAAAAATAAGATTTTATTTTATTTTTAAATGGTGTTTGAGGTTAATTAGAAAGGGATTTTATTTTCTTTTAATTCATTTATGATTTTTATTTTAATTATATTTATGTTATCATGAAATCGATCAAATTTAATAAAAAAATTATTAGAATTTATTTTATTTAGCTGAAAATGCATTTTATAAAAAAATTTATCTTTTTTTTAATATTATATTTATCATTATACATAAAAAAATTTTAATTGAATTGTATGCATCTTTCAATATGTTTCAAGTAGAAGAATTTATTTGTAAATAAAATAAAATCATTTTAATTAAAATTAAAAATTGATTCCAGTCATGCACAAGTCTACGAATTAAGAAATAGAAGAGAGATATTGTATGATGATGATGATGTATTCTATATTGATTTCTAGCGTACACAAATGTGTTAAGCACAAATACAATTTAAGGATCTTTTCATGCCATGTCGTTGGACTTTACTGCATGTGAATGCGGGGAATGATGTAAATAGACGAAAGTGAGGTAGCGCCGCAATTTTTCAACCGATGGTTTCCAAGAGATTTTTTCTTGTTGACATGTTGGCAGAACTATTCATATTATTTGAGTTTTTTTCCCACTTCAAATCGCACTCAAACTTAATAGATGATTCTTTTTCAATCATTTACAGAGAATTTTTACCCTTTTATATCCTTCATGTCAATGTTAACAAATCATGTCAAAGATCTCCGTGTGTAAAAAATTAAATATTTGAATTTGATTTATTATTGTTGTTTACATTTACATTATTAGTAATAAATAAAATATTGGGTATATCATCAAAAAAATATTAATAAGTAAAAATTTTTGCTAATAGTGAAGGAGTTATAATTTTTAATAATACGATAATACATAAGTACAAAAATGAATAGTAGTGTAGATTGATTTGTAATAATAATAAATTAAATTTGAATTCAAAAAGGAAAGCCAAGCTAAAGTTGTTACTAGTAAATTTATTAGATCAAGTGCATCTGTTATAATTATCCTACTAAACGTCTCTCTACAAATTAAGCTATTGTGCTATAGAATCGGCATTTGTTGTAAGTGAAAGAAAACAAAATAGACCCCCCCAAAAAAATTACTGTCAGTTAAATTTTGAAAGAAGCTCAGGGTATCAGGTTATTTTACCAGATTAAAACCCTTTTTTTTTTTTCAGGAAGAATGTGATTTTTTCATTCATTCAACAGGGTAGATTACCCAAATTACAACAGAGCGGGATACACATAAGCCTACCAGAATATACAATAAAAGCAAAAGGCCAGATTTCTCGATCAAAGATCTATGATCATTCAACAAGGTAGAACACCTAACTTACAACAGAGAGGCATACATATCAACTCATCAGAATATAAAATAAAAGCAACGGTTAGATTTCTCAATACAAAAGAAAAAAATATTCATTAATTATATAGGAACAATAGTAATAAAAGATAACATAAAACAAATAATAAAAAATATAAAATCAAAGCATTTATTTAAATTAATTCAAATTGATTATAACATCTATAGTAGTTTAAAATTTCCCACTAAAAAGAATCATGAACAGATTTCCTAAGTAAAATGTTTTGAAAAAAAATTAAAACATTTATATTAATTAAAATTGATTAATTAGAATAAGTCTAATAATTTGAAATCAGAATAACGAAACCAAACTGTGGGTGGATTCTCCTAAGTATAACCCTTTAAAAAATTAAAACCTTTAAATTAAATCAAATTCATTATAATAACTGTTATGGTTTTAAATTATAATTTTATACTAAACCGAATCATAAATGGATTTTCCTGATTATTCATTCTAAAATACATCTTTCTTTATCAATATTTAATAAATTATAAATAAATATAGATTCATTTTAAAATAAGTCTATTTTTATTCACTCAATTATCTTATTGATTTGATTGAACAAATTTTTTTATTATAATTATAATGTTTTAACAAAATTGAAAATGATATTATGAATTATTAACCTAATGGAATATATCTATTTAATTAAAAGGATAAATTACTTTAACCTCCCCTGAAATTTGGGTATATACACTCACATCTCCTCTTTTTTGAGAAATGCCCAAAACCCTTTCTCACTAACAGAAGTAGATGCCATCCAATATTACGACTTATTTACCCAAAATACCCTTCACTCCTCTACACATCAAAGAACATTTTTCTCTTTATTTTGACAACCTTTCTATTTAATCAACTGATTTGGCAAAGCCATTCTTTATAGAAAAAATAGCTTCTTTGTTTCTGCAATTTGACAAAGCTTGTCTTCATGAAAAAATGATTCCTCTACTTTTGCTTCTTTAAAATTTTATTTTTACTTTTCAATTTTTTATCATATTAAACAACAATGTTGGGTGTTTCATATTTACTTCTCTATATTTCTTGAAATTGACCAATGTTGCTGGATGTTGTATGTTTTGTTTTTGTTGTAATGATGTTTTTCTCTACTTCTCTATCTTTCTTCAAATTAGGCATCGCTGTTAGATCTATTTTCTTTTAAATTCATGGAAAAATGACTTCATTTTTGTTTTATATATATATTTTTCATTTTGGACGTATTAATTTAATAATAAATAAAATTTAAAAGAGTTAGCTCAAATTGAAATGACTAATCAATTAGGCCTAAAGAGTAGCTTAACCTATAAACATGTTAATTGGTGATTCTTGATGATAAATCAACTTGTTTCCTATTACATCTTATAAACAAAAGTCACTATTCCAAAATCCTAAGTTGATTTATTCACACCTCATCTGTGATAGATTATTTCCTCAAAACTTTTCTATTGACGATTAAGACTAATAGCAGGATTGCCTCTTGTAAATTGTTCATGTGATTGAAAATGTTTGGATTCTATTCTATATTGATTATGTTCATGCATCAATCTATTCAATATGGACTTATCAAGTATGATTTATCATCTTTACACTACATATAGTATTGTACTTTTTCATATGATTTAGTAGAAACATTTTCAATAAAATTTAATAATTGGTATTGAAGGATTTAAATCATATGAATTGGTCATATTATCATGTGAATTTAAAAAAATATTTCATTTTAAGTAATTTTATTATTATGATGAATTTTATCTAAATTAAAATGATATGAATTTTAAAATTATTTTATAGCTCTCAAGTTAATTATTTTTATTATATATATGTTATATTTTTATTTTCTTATGAATGATATATACATATTGCATGAAATTTTTGTGATAATTCTTCTATATATCATTTATATATTTTTTGGATGAATTTTATATGTCCCAATTTATAAATTACTAAATTTTTTATGAATACTTGGCTGAATTCCATATTTTTGGATCGAATACATATTTGTATATAAAATTTAAATATTACAATTTATGTATATTTATCAATTTATTACTAAAAAAATGACTTGATTTGAGCTAAACTGATTGATATGCTTTATCAAATTAATTTTTATTCAATATTTGTGCCATACAATCCTATTTTTCCATATTTTTTTATTGGGATTTATATTGGAATATTGATTTTTTTATGTATTTATGTCTCAAGTATAAATATTGATGCATTAGTATATCTTTTGTGATTCAAAAATATGCTATTTGCAATATATATCAAGATACAGCAATATGTTTTCTAGTTGGTTTTGTCTAAAAAACTTTATAAGTTAAACAAAATATGTTTTGCTTCAAACGACTATCCAATATGGGTTCATAAAACTTTATTATCATGTTCAAAATATTTGCATTTATCTTATGGTTTAATTACCATGTTTTTTAGTTTTTTTTTACATTGTTCATAAAAAAAGGTCCTTATTTCTAGAAAAATAATTGAACATGTTCATAAAGTTTTTGGAGCTATGGAAACATATTGGAGTGATTTTCAAGCACTTTCAAAAATTTTGGAGTTTGAATTTTGCCATTATTCCTTTTGTAGTAATTTTTATTTTAATGAATTCTAATTTAAGAAAAATGCATTTTTAGCATTTAAGAGCATTAAAATGCATGTGTTTAAACAGTAAAAGCTATAAAACTATATAAGTATTTTTTAAAAAAATTTCTTACTCAATCAAACTAAAATTTACATGTATTTTTCTAGGAATTTCACATTTAAATGCATTAAAGAATCATTATGTGTGAAAATTACATTTAAATTGCATTAAAAATGCAATTTTTGGGCAAAATTATGAATTAGATTGAGTTTAGCACTTGGGTTGCCCAACCTAGGTTGCAAACCTAGCTCAAAGTGGAATATAGTGAATAGTACTCACTGGGTGATGCCTATACATGGCATTGGCATATGCAAGCTCATGTGCCACCGTTCGTGCTTGCACTGTTACACTTTATTTTTTAAGCTATAATTTTTTTGTCATTTTTCTACAATTAAAAATATTTTAATTATTTTTTAACCATTTAATTTGAGTGGTTATTTGAATTTTTTTAGACTCAAAATATTTAAAGCAAGATGGCTTTCACATATATTTTTTAATGAAATTTTTGGACATTGTTTTGTCCATTGAATATTTTTCTATGAATATGCATATAGAAAAATATATTTTTAGGAATTAATTAAGTTTATGTTATGTCATAAAATTTTATGTAATTATGAACCCACCCATTATGGGTCATTGCATAAAATTTTGTTCATTTTTAATAAAGTGATAATTAGACCAAAGAAATTATCATATTAATAATATTTTAATACTCTATCAATATGATATCATTCATACAATTTGTTGAGGATAACATAAATGTAAAAGTAGATATTATTTTTCTAAAGTTTTTTAACACTCTATCAATGTTAGATTTTAGAAACACAGTATTTAGTCTTTGTATTATGTTATAGGGCCTTAAAAGCCCCATAGGTGTTGAGCCTTATAATATAATATTAAATTCAATTGCATAATTTATTAAAAAAAATTTAAGCATGATTAAATTTAAACATGCATTAATATTTTTAATTTATTTTTCCTTAACTTCTCTCCTACTGTAATTAAATTAGTTAAGATGCTTAATGAGATAAACTATGAGAATTGGGTTAAGTCACTAAAGTTGTACCTAGGAGTCTCTATTCTTGATTTGGTTATTAAGGAAATAGAACTTTAAGTTAATGTGAAATTTATATTAGACTAAAGAAGTCATCATGAAAGGTAGAGCTACTTTAACAAAATGTGTTTAATGGTGATGAGATATATGATGGACAAGACCACAAGAGAAAATATCCTTGGTACAACTAATGTGAAAGTGTTCTTGGACTCTATAGTTGAAAAATATAAAATGTTTATAGATGAAAAATATAAAATGTTTGACAAGGTTGAGAAAGGATGATATCTTTTGTTACTTGAAAAGTTTGTATACGATAATGGGGTGTGAGAGCATATTTTAAAGTTAGTGAATTACTACAATAAGCTGAAGACTATGTAAGTTAATCCAAGGGATAGTTATCTAACTTAATATGTATTAAAATCTCTTTCATCTCAATTTAACATTCTAAAAATGTCTTGCAATAAGTAAAAGATTGAATGGACTATCAATGAGCTTATTTTCATTATTATATAAGTTAATGAGGACATGAAGAAGGGAAAAGTTAAGGTGATAAACTATACTATACATAGTATAAATTCAAATTGTGGTGTGAAAACTAATAAAAAGGACAACAAAGTCTGTTATAACCATAGAAGAAAGAATGGTAAGTCTAATGGGCAATGTTATAATCATAAGCCCAAAAAGACCTAATTCAAAGGTAATTATTATTTTTACAAGAAGTATGAGCATGAGAAAGTAGATTACTTCAAGTATAAAAAAATAAGTTGAGAGAAAAAAAAGAAAAATATTTATTTAATTCTAATATATTTTGAGTTAAATATAGTTAATATGCCATCAAAATTTTAGTAGTGAGAACTAATGCGACTATTCATGTTACAAATTATTTTTAAGTGTTAACAAATTTGAGGAAGCCAAGTAAGGGAGAGTTAATTATATTATTGGAAAATGGAAATTGAGTTGAAATGGAGCACATTGGATCAGTGAATTTAAAATTGAAACTGAGTTGAAATGGAACACATTAGATCAATGAATTCAAAATTAAAGTTTAGAAATGAGTTATTATTAAATAATGTTTATATACCTTACATGAAAAAGAATTTAGTTTCAATTGTTTCTCTAGATAATGTTAGATAATCTTATTATTTTGGCGATAAAAAATTGAATTACTTTATAAATCCTCTATTATAGGTAATGATTTTTTATGTAATGATTTATACGGAGGCAACTTAGATCCAAATTATGCAAATTTAATAAACTTTGTTATCAGTAAGAAAAGGAGTATAACCAATGAAAAATCCTCCATGTTTTAACATAAGCATTTAAGGCATATTTCTTAAGAAAGAATGTAAAGACTCGTAAAGGAGGAAGTATTACATGAATTGGTTTTCTAAAATTTTGAAACCTATATAGACTGTATTAAAGGTAAACTTCTAACTAGAGTTAGAAAAAAGAAGAAAAGCAGAAAGAAAAATGTTTTACAACTAATCCATATTGACATCAATAGACCCATAATAGCTAGTGCTATTGTAGGTTACAAATATTTTATCACTTTCATCAATGATTACTCTAGATTAGGGAAACAAATAAAGAATATCAATTTTGATAGAGTGATGAGTATTATGGTAGGTATAATGAGATAGATAGAAGCCTTAGCCTTTTTACAAGAAACCTACAATAGTATGGAATTCAAGTAAGTTATGCATGCCTTTAACATTGAAGTAGAATGAAATTACTAAAAGAAGAAACTAAAATCTCATAAACATGGTAAGGTATATATAAGCTCATACTTCGTTACAAGATTTTTATAAGGTGATATATGAAGAAAAGAAGCTTATATTTTAAATCAAGTTTTTAATAAATTAGTGCCTAAAACCATTTACAAGTTGTTATATTGTAAGAAGCCTAGTCTAAGGCATTTTCGAGTTTAGGGTTACAAAGCTAAAGTTTGCAAAACTAAAGTAAAGTTATATATTCTATCCACAAGAAAACTTAATTTGAAGATTGTTAGTGGATGCTTTATTAGATATTATAGTAGTTTAAAAGGTAACAAGTTTTATTGTCTGATTTACACGATTAGAGCAATTAAATCAAATCGAATTACCTTATTTAAGGATAAGTTAAATAGTAGAAGCCAAATACCATATATCACAAATTTTATTGAAAGTGGCATAATTATACTTTTAATACTTATATTGGGGGAGTCATATTTTACTGTTCTACTGTTTGATTCAATATAGCTAATAAGAAAAGATGTCAAACTAGATGAGATAAATGAAAAAATTCCTTTGAGGAGATATCATGAAGTTCAAATATCAGTGTTTTCTAATGATTATGTTGTATATCTATAAGAGCATGAATTTGACATTAATAATGACACTGATCCTATAATCATTTCTTAAGTCATATTTAGTTCAAATTATTCTAATTGGATAAGTGTTATGAAGGATGAACTAGTTTCAATGCATAAGAATCAAATATAGGATCTAGTTGAGCTACGTACAAGTTGCAACTCAGTTGGATGCAAATGGGTTTTCAAGATAAAAAAGGATAATTGAGGTGAAATTGAGAGATATAAAGCTAGATTGATAGCTAAAGGCTACATCTAGAAGGAAGGCATATAATATAAAGAAACATTCTTGTTAGTTTGAACTAAAGACTTATTTTGAGTTGTTATAGCGTTGATGACTCATTTTGATTTAAAGTTATATTAGATGGATCTAAAGATGATCTTCATGAACAGTAATCTATTGAAGACTATTTTTATAAACCATCTAGATAATTTTCAAGAAAATGGAAAATAATACCTAGTATGTAAACTTAAAAGTTCCAAATATGACTTAAAACAAGCATCTAAATAATAAAACCTCAAGTTTGATGAGATAGTAACTTTTCTTGGGTTCAAAGGGAATGTTATAGACTAGTGCATTTACTTGTTGATACATGCATATAGTTTTGTTGTACTACATTCTCCTTATAAGTAATAATATGAACTTGTTAATTAAGATAAAATAAATGTTGCCTAAACACTTTGATATGAGAATTTTAGAGATACCTTATATGTTCCAAGCATAGAAATTTGTTCTGACAAATCAAAAGGTTCACTTAGTTTATCTTAGTAAATATAAGTTGAAAAGGTACTAAAAAGGTTCAATATGTTAACATGATCTTAAGTTTCTACACCCATTTCAAAAGGCAAGGTTTTCTTAAAGTCCTAGTATTCTTAAAATAATGTTAAAATAAAAAAAATGAAAAATATCTCTTATGCATCAGTTATTGGTAGCTTAATGTATGTTTAGGTATATACGCATCTTAATATAGCTTATGCTATTAGTGTCATGAGAAGGTACCTAAATAATCTAAGTCAAAGACAATAAACTATTGCTATAATAGTTTTAAAGTACTTGTAAGGTACAAAAGATTATATGTTAATCTATAAGAGATTAAGAGATCTTATGATTATAGGCTACTTAAATCTAGATTTTGTTAGTTATCTAGATAATCATAAATTAACATTTAAGTACATTTCATGATGCTAAAAGGAATTATGTTGTGAAAAAGTGTGAAAAAATGTTAAGCAGTTTTTAATAGCAACCTCCATTATGAAAGTAAAGTATGTTGCGTGTTATGAAGCTTCTTTTGTTATTGTATGGTTAAGGAATTTTATGATTAGTTTTAAGATTACATAAAGCATCTTAAGGCTTTTGACCATTTATTGCAATAATACTATTATTATGAACTTCTATGGCAATAACAAGAGTTTTTCTTGTATGAAACACTTTGATGTAAGGCACTATTTTGTGCGAAAGAAGGTACATGAATATATCACACATTTTCATAAATCATATGCTCACAAATCCACTAATTAACCTCCATTTTAATAGCAACCTCCATTATGAAAGTAAAGTATGTTGCATGTTATGAAGCTTCTTTTATTATTGTATGGTTAAGAAATTTTATGATTAGTTTTGAGATTATAGAAAGCATTTCAAGGCTTTTGACCATCTATTGCAATAATACTATTATTATGAACTTCTATGGCAATAACAAGAGTTTTGCTCGTATGAAACACTTTGATGTAAGGCACTGTTTTGTGTGAAAGAAGGTACATGAATATATCACATATTTTCATAAATCGTATGCTCACAAATCCACCAATCAAAGTCTTAATGGAAGGAATGTATCATGATATGGGTTTAACTGTATTTTTGATGTTTTGGATTATTAAGGGTACTATGATATAAATTGTTTATCTCAAGATATATGAATGAAATATTTATATTTTATCATATATTGTGTACATTTTTAGCATATTAATAGAAACATTTAGACTTTTTCTCAATACTATGTTAAGAATTATGATTCTTATTTGGCATTTTGGACAGATGCTTTGATCATATGTATGAAGATTTACATATATTATTACATTTTATTATGTAAATCCTATGTGTAAAATTTTATGCCTTTTAGTGTGCTAAATGTGCTTGATTTTATAGCATTGACTTTATCATATGATTGGATGATAGTTTTTTAATGTTTTGAAATTGTTTGATTAATGCTGAATTTTTATACTATTTTAGATTTTCATATATAACTTGAGTTTTAGATGTCAAAATTAGGTGATATTTTTATCATTAGAAAGTTTAGAAGAAACTATAAAACTTTCATATTTTAGTCAAAAAACAATTTAAATATTTGGAAGGTAAAAAAATGGTCATGAAACTGATGCTTTATTTTTATCTAAGCTGAACTAGTCTCAATTTTTTTATCCATATCTAGAGTTATAGCAGTCTAATTAAAGTGAAATTAGTGTATAAATTTGCCGAAGACCAAGACTAATAATTTTTATATTTAGAGTTTAGTGAAATTATATAATTTTGATGGTTAAACATGGGTTGAAATTAAGTGATCAAAATTACTATAGTAAAATGTCGTTAATAGATTAAACTATGAATTATGTTATAGGTTTCTAAAATTAGAAAAACCCTATTCTTTATAACCTTGGAAAGCATATTTATTTAGCCCATTTGTTTTTAAAAGAGGAGAGATCAAATTTAACGGTTTTATACCTCTAAACTCAAGAACACATAATTCTAAATAGCTTTTATCTCTTCTCTAAGTTTCTTTTTTTTATTTATGCAAAGCTAAATTCATATTGATTGAAGGATTTTAAGGCTTAACTTAGTTTGGATTATGAGATCCTAATTTATAATGTTTACTTTGGATAATTAATTTTTCTCTTTCTCTAATTCTTTTTTCTAATCTTCTAGATTTACATAGATTGCATGTAGATTTGGTATAATTTGTGTTTATTTATGTGATTTATGATTTTATCTATTTTATTATTGAATTTTAGTTAGTTAATCACCATTCTTTATGTGAGAATAGAGGATTGAATGATTAAATCAAAATCTTATTAAGCATAATTTTTTATACTTATATCCTTGTTGGATATTGTTTAGTATTCCATTAATATCCTTATTAGATATTATATTATGCACTATTAGATAATTATGATATTAACTTAGACTAGTGGGTATAAAGATGCTATAATCTACTTTTAGATTTTATTAAAGTGGCCATTATTACTGAATTTTACAATTCAAGTAGGAGATTATTAGAATTTTCATTTTAGAACTATAAGTTCAATAATAAATAAAATGTAAAAAAATTCGCCCAAATTAAAGTGACTAATCAGTTAGGTTCAAATAGTAGTCTAACTCATAAACGTGTTAATGGATAGTTCTCAAAAATAAGTTGACCAAGTTCTTGTTACATCCTATAAATAGGGATTATTACTCCTAAACCATAAATTGATCTATTCACACCCCATTTATCATAGATTATCCCCCTAAAACATTTCTATTGACGACTAGGGCTAATAGGAGAAGTGATTTATGTACATTATTCATGTGATCAAAAGTGTTTGGATTCTGTTCTATATTGATCATGTTTCATCCATCAGTCTATTCAATATGGACTTATTAAGTATGATTTATCATCTTTACATATACATATAGTATTGTACTTTTTCATATGATTCAATGGAAATATTTTCAATAAAATTTAACATTTTTCACTGGTTTTTCTTCAATGACAGTTGGGATCTTTTTTTGCATTTTTTTATTTTCTTTGAATTTTTGAAAAAGTGATTATTTCTTTTTTACATTAAAGTTTCCATGTTTCTAATTTATTTGCTTTATGCGACAATTTTTGATTTTTTATTTTAGTGATTTTAGTTAATGATCTATCTATTTTTATTGATTTTGTCTTTGCCCATTATCAATTAGCAATTGAATGAAGCTTGTACAATAGGGTAGTGACAATGGTAAAGGAAGAACAAGGAGAAGGAAAGAAAGGTCATTTGGAAACAAACTGATAGAAAAAAGAACTATTTTTGGCAAAAGATAAAAAAAGAATACTAAAGAAAAATAAGTAATAAAATATTAATCTTATTAATATTTAATGATGATAATTTTACTTTTAAAAAGGATACTAATCTCATTGATATCTAATAATGATAAATTTACTTTTAAAAAAGATGCCAATATCAATATTTAATAGATTAATGTAATACGTATTGAAAATAACATCTAAAATTAAACTTTAAATTTTTTATATCCCTTGAATTAAAATTTTATAAATTTATCTCACAGCCTTATATTTAGTGACAATACTTAATTTGTATTTAAAATCTAAATCCAAATCCCATTTCTAGTGTAAATAACATTACTTTATTTAATATTATAAAATAAATTATTAATTAAAATTAAAATTAAAATTTTATTAATTAATACATATTAAAAATATAAATAATTAAAGTATAAATTAAATTATACATTCTTATAATATTTACTAAAAGAGTATAATTTTAAACATATTATAAAAGCTAAAGTTTTAAATATAGTTAATAAAATAGTAGGTATCTTTTTTTTACACTTATTTTATTTATATTATTTTTTTAAGAAATTATGTGAATAAATTATATTGTATTTGCAATTAATATTAATGTAATGTAATGTTATTTTGAAAAGGTTTATTTTTAATTAAAATATCTAAAATATTTAATAAAAAATTTAACAAAAAAATATTTTGGTAATGAAAAGAATGATCAAATCATTAAATACACATATATAAAGATCAAGAATTAAACTCTGGATGTAATAAAAGGTATGGAAGCTTCTTGGGATATCAAATATCGTTTAACTCAAAGGCTCTTATAAGAAAATATTTATAACAATTTATTATTGTGTTATTAAAGTAGTTAGACTTTTAGAAGGTTTATGAGAGTAGAATTTAATTTTTCTAAAATATAATATGCACTTTAAAGGATAAAAATGAGATAATACAATCTTTAATGAGAAAATTAAAAAATTAGATCATTATAAATTTAAAAATTAATTTTTAATTAATTTTTATTTATTAAATTTTAAATTTTTTATTTTTTTTATCAAACATAGTAGTATTTCACTTTCTTCTCTAAAATATATCTTACATTTTAGAAGAGTTTGATTCACATAAGAAATTATATTGTAATTAAAATGAAATTAGCATTAATATAATTATATTTTTTTACAGGGTTTTATGTAAAGAAACTATCTAATTAAACTTATAATTAATGTAGTTTTATATTTTAAATATTTAATTATCCTTTTTTCCTCAATTTAAACTATTTTAATACAATAATAAAAGTCTATAATTGTAACAAAAACTTTAACTAGGGTAAATAAAATATAATAATTTTAACATAGTATAAATTAATTTTTAGAAAATAAAACTTAATAGAATTATTTTTGACATTATATTAGTATATTAAGTTATTTATTACAATTTTAATTATAGGGGCAAAATAGTTTTTAAATATTGAAAGAAAATAGTAAAAAATGATTAAATTTTAGTTCTATTAAGTTGACTAGTGGAACGTTAGTTGCAAAGGAAGGAAGTACAATGAGTTGAGATAAATTAAATGAGGTTCATGATATGTTCCGAATAAGAAGTGAATGCAATGCAATTAGCTTTAATCTGGAGGGAGGAGGGGAAAGTAATTTTCCTTAATTAAAAATGATATAATGAGAAACTAATTAAAATGATATTATTTTTTAATTAATAATGATTTGAGTCAATTGAAATGTATTAATAAGAATTAAAATTTTATTAATATTTTAAATTGTCATGATTCAATATTAATTATTATGAGAGAAAATTTAAAAAATGAGTGATTAAATAGAGGGGAGTAAAATAGAAATGCTCTAAGAATAAATATTAGAACAAGTGCATTTCATCCACTTTATAAATAGAAGTCGCAAACTTTGCTTTATATGCAGTAGGATAGATATTTTTTTTGTCTCAATTTATAATATTGCAATAACTATATTTAATTTTTTTAGACTATTTTTTATTATAATAATCAACACAATTAAATGTTTTGTTATAGGTTTCTTAAGTGACCTAAAAATGAAATATTATATTTAAATTAAAAATATAAAAAAATTAATTGAAATTTTCAATTTCTAAAGGTACAGAAACACTATATTAATACAATTGAAACAAAATTATTTTGATTTTTAAATATTATTTAATATGATATTAATTATAATAAATTCTTATCAAAACTAAGCGTGTGTTTGGCACAAGAAACAATATGAGTTAACTTTTAGAAGTGTATGGCACACTACAACACTATTTTGTACAAGTATTTGATAAATTAATTAGTAGTTAATAAGTTAACTAATAATTGGTAGTTTATAATTAATAAATTAGCTCAATTTGTAAAAAGCATTTTATAAAATTAGTTATTAAACTAAGCATTTTATAAAATTAGTTATTAAACTAACTAAAATTATAAAATAACATAAAAATATATTAATAAAAATAAATATATAAATTTTAATAATTGATATTTATCTAAAGATTAAATTATATTAACATAATTTAAACATTTGAAATAAAAATATAGTATCTAATATTTTTTAATTATATTTTATGGATTTACATATTTATTTACATATATATTTTTATGCATTTATAATTTAAAATAAGGACGTAATTACGTTAGAATTAAATTCATTATATTTTATGACATTATAAGTTAATAAAAAGAATAAGACCAAAATTTGATAAGATTTTAATGAAGTAGTAGCTTAAAAGTTATAAGTTGTTGAAAGCAAGCTAGTAAATTAAAGATAGTTTTTTAAAATAAATTAATACATAAAATACCTTTTGAGACTAACTTATAATTTAATACGTTGAAATTTTAAAGATGTATCAACTTAAAAGTTATAAATTACTCAAGGTAATTTATTAAATTAAAACTTATTTTTTAATAAGTTAGTACATGAAGCATATCTAAGTTAATCTATTGATTAAGTTAATAAATTATAAGTTAAGTTATTTACTATAACAAGCCTAGAAACTAATACATAACTTATAAGTCCCTATTTGATAAGTTTTCTAAAGTAATTTATAACTTAGAAGTTATAAGTTACTGAAAGCAAGTTAGTAAATTAAAGATTATTTTTTAAATAAATTAATACATGAAACACTTTTTGAGATTAACTTATAACTTAATTAGTTGAAATTTTGAAGACGTATTAACTTAAAAGTTATAAACTACTCAAAGTAATCTATTAAATTAAAACTTATTTTTTAATAAGTTAGTACATGAAGCGTCTCTAAGTTAATCTGTTAATTAAGTTAATAAATTATAAGTTAAGTTATTTATTATAACAAGCCTAAAAACTAATACATAACTTATAAGCCCTTATTTGATAAGTTTCCTAAAGTAATTTATAATTTATAAGTTAGTAACTTTGTAAATTTTTTTCAAATTTGCCTCTTTCCTTTTAATAAAATAATAACCTATATTTTAATTATATAAATAAATATTTGATATATCCTCATTAAGTTAAAATAAATAAGTAAGAAATAAACATATAATGTTATGAAATATAATTAATTAAGTTATCATATTATTATTCAAATAATAAATAAATAATATATAATGTTATAAGTATAATTAATTAAATCCTAGGTAATTATATTCTAATTTTGAATATTTTAATTACCTTATTAATATAATTAATATATCTAATTGTATTAATATATTCTTTTTTGTTATATTTAGGTAATTCAATAATAAATTTTGTCAAATATTTCTAATATAATAAGTTAACTTATTAGTTATTAATTAATAATTAACTTATTAGTTAGTTGTGCTAAAATAGGGGCTAAATAAAATCACCTGAAAATACATATTAATTTATTGATTTAATATTTTTATCTAATTAAATTTATTATTAATTAAAGTTAAATATTGTAATTAGCAAATGACAAGAATTTTTCTTATTTTTTTCATTTAAAATTGCATTAATTTAGTAGTATATGGAAATCAATTTTAAGTGATTGATAATTAGGAGATATACAACAATTATTTTTATACTTCTCTAAATATTCAATTAATTATGGTAATCAAATATTAAATAAAATGAAAATAAAAATTTAATTGCATATAAATTTATGAGTGTAGTAATAATTTTAAAAAAAATAAATATAACGAAACCAACTAATGAAATGCCTTTTGGAATAATAAGTATGTTATAAGAATTTAAATCTATTTTCTTTTATTTAGAAACTACTCATTATACATTAATTTCACAAATTTTGATTAGTTTTTAATTTACCAATAAATTTAATTTGAAAATTTGTTGATTATTGATTAATTATTTTTTATTTATTTGACTTATTTTATTTAATTTAGAAAATGTGATAATTAATTATAAAATTCAATTAATAAAATCCAAATTTTTTTTGGCTTTTAATTTGTCAATAAATTTAATTAAAAACTTATGAATTATTGATTAATTGGCTTTTACCTTTAATAATTTTATTGACTTTAATTAAATAAAAATAAATTATGATAGCCATTATACAATTTCATATATTAATTATGAATTTTTTACTATTATTCATATCTTAATTACACTATTTCTCAAAACCTAGCATGAATAATTATGCTAGCTAGCTAATCTTTCACACATGTTATAATCTAAATAAATTTTATTTTTAAAAATGATTTAATATAATAATAATGGCAATAATTAGTTTCAAAAATTAAATATATTCAAATATTTGATTGCCTTTAATATTTCTAATTAGATTAATATTTCTTTCTATTTTAAAATATTTATCTTAAAATTATTTCTACTGTAAGAATATAAATAGTTAATAATACAACCAAATATTTTAGGATTATTAATCTTTTGTTTGGTATTGTTTATTTGTAAGGGGGTGTAACTATGATCAATTGAAGGACATAACATGCAACAATACTATGATAACAATTAAGGTTTGCATTGTTCAATTATGGTACATTTCAAGGTATTACAAATTGAGTAAGTCTGCTTCTATTGAATTTGTGGTCCTTAATGATGAGATATTATCCTAAATTTTTTTAATTAGTTTACAATTATATTCCCCACATATTTTCTCTATATTGTAATTTTTTTTATGATTTTAGGCATAAGATATAATTTTTTATCATGTATGTTTTTTATTTAATTTTTTACTATTCAACCAATTGTGCTAAGGAATTTAGCTCAAAAGTTCAAAGATGTGCTAACTATAGGGAATGTGTGTTAGAAGCTTGTCCTAATTATGACCAACATAGAATCCCTTTGCTAATCCCCACTAGCATAATCCATTTTATTAGGTTTATTCATCACAATCCTAATTATTCAACTTAAGAGTGTAGCAACGGAGAAGGTATCAATAGAAGAAAAGAAGTATTTTGCTTATTACTCCTCTACCTGTAGATTAAACATAGAATAAGTCCTTAAACAATCTAACTACAAATATCTTATACTACCAAGGCCAAACCAAAAAGTGTGCTTGCCATCCTAGCTATGAAAAGGTAGTGGTGGAGGTTCAAACTGAGTATGCAAAATAAAATATCGAGGAATGAATTTGAAACTTAATAAGTGAATACTTCATATAAACAAACATATTAATATAATACTCTTACCTATCAGATTGTCCTCTTATAAACATAGCACATTAAAACATAAATATCAATTTGCATATCAAGTAACCAAAAATGCTCATTCATAGCCATATAATCACATTTATTTCTAAATAACCTCAAAGGGTTCCATTATAATCATATCATCATCTGGAACATGTCATACAAGAATAATTAGTAGTAGTAGATATCAATTTCATTACACTATATAGATATAACAATCACTAATAAAATAGATCCACCTTATAACTCTTGATTTAACCTTATACTCGACCTTTCTTTCTGTCTTTATTCCTCCTAAGCTAATCATATACCCTACCTTTTTTTTATTAGGAATTTTACGTTCAACATTTACATTGCCCTAACATATTTTTTAATTGATATTTGTTTAGTGCTTTTATTTCTTATATCGTAGCATTAGCTTTCATCACATCAACCCATCAATACCATGCTTCAATGCATGGTCACACAATTCCATTGCATCAATACCATAAATATGTTCACATCATATTTCATAATATTACCATGCCTTAAATGCTTGTCCATATAATACATTTTATTCTAAGATTAATGTAACAAGTTCATTACAACACATATCATGTAGCATAATATCTAAATTCTCATTTCATGATCATCACTTCATGTATTTATTTCAAAAATGCCATAAACTATCTTATTTTAAATGTTTAAGAGTTATACATTTGACATTGGATCATTAGATATCATGATAGTACATTATAGATTATGTGTAGTCCACTTTATAGTCATCTTAATTTTAACTTTTGAATGATATTTTATAAGGAATTTAAAAATAACAAGTTTATTGTTCATGAAACTCATTTCACATGAAAATAGATTCAGTTGGCTTTGCATAAACTCACCTTTTACTTAAAATGGTTAAGGTTTGAAGTAGTTATATTCTTTATAAGTTAGAAGTAAAAATTAAATTTTTTACAATCATGAATTTATGATTTTTATCTACTATTTTAGTGATATTTCAAAATCTATATAAGATATTAGTTTAAGTATGGTTCCATTTGAAAGTAGATTCAACTACATTTCCAATAATAGATGATTTACTTTAATTGGGCATAAGACAAAAGACCTATGACTTTTCTAATTTGGACTTGGAATTTGAAAAAAAAATAAGAACCGCTAACTATTCTAACTAGATAGAGGTCTATTCTTTTGAGAGTCTACAGGATTCCTAGCATGAAAAACACTATCTATTTGACTATTTTATCACTTAATTGTATTTTTCATGCCATAATTTTATTCCAAATCACAAATATACATTAAACTCATGCTATTAATGCTATTTTCATCATTAAATCAAGCTGAAACCATAAATTAACATTTCAATCAAGCTATTAATTCATATTTTCATAAAAACCAAAATATAACAATCAAGCTCAAATTCTTGAAATCTAAAAAGAAAGGTAGAGTATCTACTCACCTAATTTGAAGTTCTTTGACCCTAATCATATTAAAATCAAAGATTTCTGATATTAGGATTCCAATTTCCTATTAGAACTAAAACTTGCTAAATTCCTTTAAACCTAAAAGAAGATGAGGAAGAATTATAGTAATAGAAATATTTTTACCTTGATTAAATGAAAAAATTAAAGAAACTTGATGCTTTCTTACCTTAATTAAGAAAAAGGATGAAGAAGAAGATGTTGTGAGGGTTTTAGAGAGTGAGAGGTGAGAATTTTAGGGAAAATGAATGGGGAAGAGTTGATTAGTCAGTAAAAATGGAATAATACATTAGGGCATTTTTTTAAAATATGTTCTTAAATATCATCCATACTCACATACTTGCTTCCAATTACTTAAAACCTTATGCTTTATTAAACTTTTCTCATTTATTTCTTATAAAATCCTTATTATAGGATTTCTTAAAACATTAACTTTTAGTTTTTAATTTTTCTATATCATAATTCTTCTATATTTATTCATAAAAAATTTTTCTATGCACATATCATTACCATTTTAACTTAAATGCATACCAGATATTCTAAAGATATTCTAATTATTCATTTTATAAAATAAATTTGAAATTATTATATTTTAAGGAGAATTTTACAATATGTATATGACATCAAACTTTAAAGTTAGTATTATTAAGAATAAACATACCATCCAGTTTGAAAAAGAATATAGGGTTTAAGTTCTTTTTTATAGCCTAAATATTTATTAATTTTTTTGCTATAGCTTAAAATATTCAAGCTAGACTTAGGGTATGATTATATGAAATGATTAATTTGATACAACCAAATATTTTATATATTCAAATATCCTTTTAATTATTTAAATGTATTTTTATATAAATTTTTTTCACTTAAAATAATAATACAAATAAAGTACCACTAAGGTCAGTAGCTTAGTGGTAGAAAGTTATTATTTAATCCCAAAGGTCATAAGTTTCATGTAAGAAGGTGTCAATTTATGGCTAATGAAGAAGTTGAGGACTCATAAAGTTGTAAGCAGTTTGGTGGGGGTAGTGGTGAATAGTTTGCTTTTTGGGCAGTAACTATAACTTAAATTGAATATTTTGCGATAAAGGAGTACTCTTATAGTAACACCTAAAAAAGTTAGTCAATATTAGTTACCTTTATTCTTTCTTTTCTTTTTAATAAAAAAATGAAAATAAAAATAATTAAGTTTTCAAGTTAAGCCTTAATCCATGTATGATTTTATTTAGGTTAGGTTGGGCTAAATTTTTTAAAAAACTAAATGGGCTAGGCTTGGGCTCTCATGAAATTATGCATTAAAAACTTAGCTCGAAGCCCAATGACCTAGCCTATGAACACCTTTATTTTAGAAAAATGAAAAGTATAACCTATGCTAACATTAATGCCTCTTAAATTTTAAATTGAATACTTTGATTACAAAATCTAATGATATCAATATTCTTATTTATAGTTTCTCAATATGTAAAAATATATATGCAACTTATTATATTATTTTATTAATTTTACATATTTTTTCATCACTTTCTTCTTCTTCTTATTTTTTTGTCATTGTAACTGACTATATATATTCACATGGATTTGTTGAAAACAATATGAGAAATCATGCTTCATCCTATACAGTGTCTTAAATTAACACTAATAGTAACTTTTTGGATAACTTTGTTTTTAGTTATCCACAATCACAATTATAACATATCCTAAGTTACATTGCATATCATGTGAGCACAAGAATTGTTATGTAAGATTTATTAATTTTATATTTTTTATAAGATATGGCCTTTGACTTACTAGCTCCATATCCATCATTAGTTTAACCTATGAATGTTTATAAGAAAAATTGGTGCATATAGAATTAATTAAATTCATTTTATCCTCATTCAAATGTTTTATTATAATTAATTTAAAATATATCTATTTTATTATATGTAACTTCATTTTTTTGTTAAATAAAATAATTTAAATAACATTAGATCATCATTTTATAATCCATGTAATAAGTTCTAATAAAAAATCAAAGCTAAATTAAATAATGTCAAGCTATAAAATAAATAAGAGACCAAAGTTAGAGTGTATTAATTCTTAGGGGTTCTAGGACTAGAAGCATAAATATGATAATAGAATCCTTAAGAGCGGCTTAAGAGAGAAAAGAAAGAGCATTCTTAGTGAAGTATTTGAGCAAGGTAAGGGATGGGTTTTCATAATGATCCTTAGTTAGAATTTTAAGTGGTTATTTTGGTGTATCATTCTTGCATCTTTATCCTTTAGGATGAACATATGCATAGCTTTTATATGCATGAGGAAGTAGTAGTCTAAGTAACAAATCATGATTTGCTAGCTTGGATTAGGATTAATCATATCATGAGATTTATAATAATTGATATGCTTAATATTGAGATAATTATAACGAGAGGATAATTGCTATGGGATATGGGATAATGAGATAGGATATTTATGGTTATGGATATGGATTGATATAAATGATTTAGGGGGATTAATAGAGGTAATGGTTATTGGGTTATAAGGGTAAAGATTATTGTGGTTTTCCTCCTTACTTCACACATAGGACTCATTATAAAAAGGTCCAAGTGTGATATGCTCAGCACTCTTATATATTATGGCCAGGGCCTTCATTCTAACATAATCAAGCTACCCTTAAAAACTTTTCCAACAAGGACTAAAGTGACTCTTGCCTTAAGTTAGGTGACTGGTGGATAGCTCTAAGGTTTTAGGGGACCCTATTTATTTAGAACCCCATAATGTTTTAGGTGCCTACAATGTGTTTTTATCTCTTTTAAACTCATCACTTTGGTTACCTTTAGTGTTTTGGTCATTTTGGACCCATATCCTTAAGTTAATATAGATTAGGTCCTTTTCATACCTTAATTCATTTTTAGTCCCATTTAAGGTGCACTTTTAGAATTAAGCTTTTGCAAAGTTTTTATAGTTTGGTCTATATCTTTGGTCCTTAAAAGTTAGAATATCTATATGAGACCCCTTGTGTAAGCATCATTGTAGCTCTTTCAGGAGTGGGGGTTATTGTGCAATTTTGCTTGCTTTAGTTCTTTTCTCATTTTGAGGGATTTTTGTTCCATATTGGTAAAATGACTTTTGGGGACTTTTATCATTCTTCATGGTATGCCTTCATTCATCACAATGGGTTCTAAGAACTTTTGCTCTCTTTTGTGGCTTTCTTTTAGAAAGCAATACAATCTTTTAACTAAGATTAGGCTATTTAATTTTAACATGCTTTCACTCTTATTTTATTTTCTAAATTCTCACTTTCTAGGGTGATTTATGCTTTAACTCTTAATTTTCAAAAACATTTTTCTTCTTTTTGTTTACAATCTCATTTGTGATTATAATGGCTCATAGAAAGATCGGCATAAGAATGCTTCATTTAAGGTGGTTGTTGTAGATAGTGATGATAAGGTATTAACTTCCATAATCATTGATTCTAATAACATATTGTTAGGTTTCGAATCTAATAGTATAGTGAAAATTTAAAATTTTTATTCTAAAACCCACCAATGATCCAAGTGAAAAAAGCATAAACTAGTGTTAATGTTTGCACTTAGTTCTATGAAAGACACTTATTGTAGAAAAAATTACTTTTGCTTCCAAATGAACAATCTAATTATCATTGCCTGAATGATCCAATCACAAATGCATGAATAGTTCACTTCCGAATAGTTAAACAATGTCTAATGACAATCACATTTCATCATAATACATAAACTAGGATGGCAAATCGCAAATGTTTTTCTCACGAGTTACATCATTATGGTATCCACACGAGCAATTAAATACTCAAAATTAATTAGATAAGATTGCTTTTTCTTCCTCTTAGTGTGGTGTTAGTTATAGGACTTTCCTAGTTTTGGATCACTCTCACAATCACCTCCTAGCATTCTTTTTATATCATAAATGATAAACACAAGTTTTTCTAATCTTGACTAAATATTTCCTTTTTAAAAGATTGATATCCTAACTAGATATTTCCTTTTTTTTTAAAGATTAGTATCTTAATACATATTTTCTTTTAAAAGATTTAATTGATATTAGAAAGATATTATTATTATTTTATCTCATAGATAAAATTCCTTTTTGATCTTTAATACCTTTTTAGTCATAAATAAAATTCCTTTTTATCTTTAATACCTTAAGTAAGAAGATAATTCCGCTTTACAAATCTAGTTAATAACTAGCTTATATCTAGTGTCTCCTAAGTATAACCTAATCATATTTTGCTGTTACTTTGTGAAGCCCAATTGTATTGGGCCTATCCTAATTAGGGGCCCTAATTTGACTAAAAATTTTTAATTACACTTTGATACCAATATTTGACATGCTCTTTGTGTGTGATCCTATAGGTTTTTATTTTATTAATAGTGATCTTAAAATCCTATTTTAGTATCATAGACAATAAGTGATATCTAACAATACTTAACTACTACCCTAGTAATGAGAATATTAGTAAGTTAACATAACCTTTTTGTGACTAATATTTTATCTTGGATATCCAGATTGAACTCAAAGCATTAGATGTGTCACCTTTTTCATAATTCAATCTTTATGTTTCTTAATTCCTAAGTAAACTAACTAAAATAAGTGAATTAATATGACATATTGATCCATTTAATTGTGACATACATTTTGTAGTCTCACTCAATTAAGGGGTCTATGGATATCACTTCTCTTATATAAGATGGATAAAATCTCATCAAGATCATTCACAGCTCATCATATGATTCATGGTTTATCTAATCACCACCTTTTAGAGACTTTATTATAGGTGATATTAGGTGACATCAAAGTACACAACTCGTTACATAGGGAATTGTACTAATTTTATGTCAAAGTACTACCTACATTATTGTCGCTATAAAAATTACTTATGACACTTATATAGCAATCCAAACAACCTTCTCATGGTTAGTTAGTTTGATATATTTATTCTTTAACATGTACATATGAGTTAACTTGAAATCACATGCCCATGACTATGATTATTTACTAATAAATATATTAGTTTTGATGTGTTATTGTTATGTTAATTTATAATAATACTTAATTAGGGATATTTTAAAAATAATATACATTATTTCAAGGAAAATTATTATATTTATTTATATCACACAAATATAACATTAAGCACAATAATTGAAATATCTTTATAAAGAAAATGTAATATAATGTATGTAAATACAAATATTCTATGATTAGCTATTAGGGCATGCACTAATATGTGCCTTAGGTTTTAAAAGCAAATTTAGGCATAAAATTTCAAATGATGGAGTTAAAGCTAGTAAAGGGTAATTTTGATAAGATTTTTATAAAATTTTCAAATATAGAGTTGGCATTCAATCCTTGTAATGAGGAAGAGATTTTGGAAGAGGGTGTTAATTTCTATAGTGGTTCATTAATGCTTACATGTCTAGCTAGGAAAGATTATTCCTTTAGCACGATAAGGTACATGGCAAAATTACAAGCTATTAATAGGTTTGATACATAGGCAAATGAAATGTTAATGAATTTTAGCTATCACAAATGATTAGGGAAAGTAGTAATGATTTATGCCATTCGTATGTCTTTGCATTTAATAGTAAGAAAAAGTCCTAAGGATTATCGATAAGTGACACTTATACCTTCATGACTAGTTAGAGAAATTTTACCCGAACACTGGAAAATATATAAGATTTATACTAGTTGCCACTATTTAGTGAGTTTGACATTTCTTCCCTTAGTACTTCTAAGGATTATATAACATTAGACTCTCATTTAGAGGGAAATTAGGTGATTATGGCACTGTGGAATATTTTGATGAGGATTTGGCAAAGGTGAAAAAGGCTACTTCTTTAAATGACAAGTTTACTTTCACTAATTGGTTGAAATATTTTTATGATGCTGTAAAAAGGAAGATTAAGGAGAAAAGTCAAAGGCGCTTCATTACCAACGCTAGTATCTATGGCAGTTGTGATAATAACTTATCCTTATAAGCATTTGTAGCTCACTAGTTGAGTTATTTTATCTTTGTGGATCTATCTTCTAAGACTATAAACTCTGGTATCTTTCTGTTAGTTACTCATTATTATTTCAAAGGTATTGCTAACTTTAGATTCTATTTTCATGGTGAGGCTTTACAGCTTTACCTTCTTTTGGATTAGCTATAATGCTAAATTGAGCAATCCAATGGGCAATAGGTTATGAATTACTTAATTGATGCTAACTTTTCATAGCTTTTCCTTTATAAATATTCCCTAAAATATGCCTGTATTCCAAGTCCTATATTATACTAGAAGAGACTTTCTCGAGTATGGTATTAGGGAAAATCCAATAGGAAGGTTACACTTAATGCTTTAATTGATAATGCTAAAGAGTTTTGTTTTTGTCCTTATATTTCTCATCAAAATTTTGCTAAGGTTGACCTTTACAACTCTAGGGATAGAAAGAATTGATATTCCAATATATAAGGTGATATAATGGATTGATAGGTTTAGTTAACTTAGGCCAAAGGGAACTATGATAGGTGGTTATTAATCTTGACCTCTGTTACTTTGTTGGGGTTTCTCCTAAAGAATAATTTCTATTTTAGTTGGAAGAAGGAGGGCTTTTTAGCATAGTACAGGCCTAATAGGATGGCTTATTAATTTTGATATGATTATCCTTGCAAAGGTATAATAGTAATTGTACCTTTGAAATATGCACAGAAATAAACCATTTATGAAGGTTTTGCAAGGAAAGCAATCAAATTTTCAAAAATTATGTAGTTTTTAGTGATAACCTATAATGGCTTTCTTATGATTTGTTAGGCTATTATTAATAGGTAGCAATGCCATGCTATGGTTGGTTTTACCATTAAGACCCTTGCTTCTATCATTTTTGTAAGCACTTTCAAAATGGATATGCTATACTCAGTGCTCCTAAAGCTTATTCCCAAAAAGACTAAATCAATAAAAAAGGCCTCTTTTGCAACTAAAGTTATGGTGACTTTTGAAGGAATAGACAAACAAGACACCAAGTCTTCTCTATGAGCTTAAGAACTTAAATGTTATAAGTCCATGGTTGATTATGAATTACCTTTAAGTATATTCATTCAATCATAGGTATGTTTTTTATGTTTTCTTTTCCTTGTTATCTTTCTTTAGCTTGCTTGAAATTAATTCATGTTAGTTATTGCTTTTGTTAGCAAAAGTCCTTTAATTTAGTGGAAAAGGACAAAGCCATCTTGGAACCCAATCTTAATACTCCTCCTTGAGACTTTGAGGTTACTCAGATGCATAAGGAAGGAAAGAAAGTTATTTTAGGCCTTAACAAGGATATCAAGGTGATTTTTTCCTCTTGATATTCTTGCCTTACCATTTGCCTTTTGTTTTATAATTTAATTCTGGAGGAAATTAAGATGGCTAAGCAATTTCCAATAATGAATTTGTTTGAAGATTAATACTCTTCTTTTGTTTTGTCTCATTTTTTATTTTTTATTATCAATCATCAATCATTTATGACTTATAGCAACTTTAAGTGAGGATTTAGGAAGTTTAAAGGATTTAAATGGTGGCGCCAACCTTAAAGTTATTGCATAGAAAGGAAAACCTTAATTTGTAGCTATGCAAGGTCCTATGATAGAGAATAGCCTTTTAGATAATAGTATGTAGGGTTATGCATCCCAAAAGGCTTTTAAGGTCATGCTAGTTTCTAGTTCTAAGTTAAGTGAAAAAAGGGTGGTTCTTGAAAAAGATTAAGTAATTGTATGCTACTGTGCATTCTTAAAATGGTGCTACTTTACCTTTTGAGGTACTGATCTATTATTGTAAATTTTATCATGGTCAAAAGATAGGGAAAGAGACTATTATTACTGTAATGGGTGATGAAGCTATCATTTTGCTTATTAATTAAGATAAGTCTTTAAGCAAAAATAAGGATCTAGTTCCCAGAGATGTTATAGATGATAATGTAGAGGTTTTTAAGGAAGTGTTTGTAAAGTTAGGTATCTATGCTTGCTATCTTTTTTTATGCTATCCTTTGTTATTTTTTTCTTGGAAGAAATACTAAATTTGTTAGGTTTGCTTGAAGGTTAAAGAACTAAGAAAAACCTTGTAGGCTTAAGTACTGACTTCCCATTTAAATAGCTTTAGTGACTTATGTTACCATGACTAACATCACTGAACTAATCATGGTTGCTATTGGAGATAGGAAAACCTTTAACAACTAATTAAAATTTAGGGGAACTTGTTTCTCGAGAAGATGTTCAAGTAGCTATTGTTGCCTTAACTTTTTTATGGTCTCAAATCCTTCCTTAATTAACTTTCTTATTCCTTTCATCAATGTAAGTATAGGAGAGCCATCTTTGGAAAAAGTTCTTATAGTTGTCTTTAGCCTAATTCCTACTATATAGATTAGGAAGGCTCATTATTTTTTGCTAACTTCTATAATTACGGATATTCCTTCATTTACCAGAAGGTCATCAGAAGTAACTAATAAAGCACTTGGTATTCCTTGAGAGATAAAGATGTTTAAAAGGTTCATTTGGACGTATTAATAAGATGATTTAAGGCTTCTAATCTTTGTGCCATTTTAAATAAAGATTTAGGCCTTTTAAAAGAGACTTTGTTGAAATACCCACAGCTTCTTTTCCCATGGTTTTATGTTATTATTTATATTAAGCAAGCCTATTTCTTGAAGGCTTAAAGGGAAAAGATAACAACATTTAGCACTTTTGAAGAACACAAAGTTTTTAGAGAAAAAGCTTTGATATTATTTGACTTTCTAAAAAGGTATGTCATCCTTAAAGTGGTGGAATGTACCTTTAATTTTATGAATATGGAATATGCATAAATGGTAGCATAGATAATGATTTATAAGATTACTATGGTAAGCTTGATCAATGTCACAAGGAGGTTTCTTACCACATAGCTAACTTAAAGACCAAGTAAAAAATGTATAATTACACACAAGACCTTTTCTTATCTTTTTTGTAATAATAACTATACTTTTGTGTTTTGTATATATTTGTTTTGATATTTATGTTTCATAAGGATACCTAGTTTTTTTTAATGACATGTTACTTTTCCAATCACTTTGTTGATCTTTTATACTTATTACACTAATTGAGTCCTAAGAAGAAAAGCATTAACCTTATAACTTAACTTATAAATTATTACATCCTTTCTTTGTGATCCTTCTTCGCCTTTCTTAGGAACTTTACTTTTATTATCTTTATTTTCATGCATTTCTGCCTTACTTGATGATAAATCTTGTTAGTCATATTTCTTGGGCTTTTTATTTTTCATTGAATATTTTCTTTTTGGATGATGGTATGCTCAAGCAATGATAGTGATTTTAAGTAACTTTAAAGGAAAGAACTATAAAAAACCATCATATTATGAACTTTATAAATGTTTGGAATTTCTACCAAGGTTCTCATTTTACATGAGTTAGGCTTAAATCGATGAAATTTATGGGATGGAGTCTTATAGATGAGGTCAAGCAGCCTATAGGTAATCTTAAAGAATTTTGGTAAAAGATCGAGCCTTATCATTATTATTATGCTCATAATGTGTATGTTTCTTTTTCTGAAGTGATATATTAGAAGTTATCCTTTTTTTATCTGCCATGTTCTAGATATTTCTTCATGACCTTTTTTGAGCACTCCTTTTTATCTTCCATCTCCTAAGTATACTCTCATATATGAAAAACCTACTTATATTAAACATGTAAAATAGGTGGGGTGTGGCAAGGCAAATTAAGCTTGTATGAGCTTGTTTATATAAGCTTATGTTCTAAATAAGTACAAATGGTCGGGCCTTCAGATAGCCCATATTATTTTTTTACTAGAAGGGTGATTAAACCACTAAATATATACAGATAAGGATCAAAGATTGAACCTTAGATATAAAGGAAAGCACTTTCAAGAGACATTAGATTGGCTTGGTACAAAAAATACCTTTTATTTTGTAAATTGCAATTAACGAATTAGTTTCTTCTTTTCTTTTTTTGTAATATGTTGTTTAAAGAAAGGTAAAAAAGTTGTATTAGTTTATTAGATATTAGACTAGGAATTAGGTTTGATTATGAAGTTTCTAAATAATTGAATGATTAAAAAAATAGTTAGGTCCATAGGCTTGCCCACCTCCAAAATGGTCTCCAAATAAGAAAATCAACCTACCCATGCCTGCGGGCTATACATAAAGACTAAGGGTGGAATATTCAGGTCCAGCTTTGGCTTTATCGAACTCGGCTCATTTAAAATAAAGTGAGTTTTAAAATAAAGTGAGTTTAAGTTATGCCCAAGCTTAAATTAATATATTTTTAATTAATTAAATAATAAATATTTATTCTAAAAAATGACATTTAATATAATCATAAATATTATTAAATAACAAAAATTTAAAACTATAAAAATAAGTTTATTTTAAATTTTTTAATTATATATCATATTATATATAGTTAGATTTTCAATTATATATTACCTTTTATATAAAAATATAATAAAAAAACCATAATTAAGTTGTTTATGAGATAAATGATTCGAGTAAGGATCTAATCGAATTGAGTCAAGTGAGCAGTTAAGTCACTTAGCTTAAATGCCACCCCTTGCAAAGTCTTCAAAATCATTTTATTTGTGTAACTCGCATAGCTCATATAAATGTTTTGCACCAGTGGTACGATCATATGTAACCTTAAGTTTGTGAAATTAAGGTTAAATTAAGGTTGAGACATTGACCTTAGAATATCCTAACATTAGGTCCTATTTTTACCTTTTTTAAGTATAAGGAGTTAAATCCCTTTTTTTACAAGGTTATGTGGAATTAAAAACTTATGGAAGGTTTTTTTCAGGGAAACCAATCTTAGGGTGAGGGATAATTTAATATCAGGGCCCACTTAAGCGGTCACTAATTCTTTCATCCTTAATATTTATGTTTTCAATGTAAATAAGGTGTTATACCCTATGTTTGAATTTTAGGTTGGCACATTATTACAATGACATTGTATTCATGTGTTAGTGCTGATTGAAACCTATTTGGATGGTGAGCCCATCAGAGCAATCATAACTTCATTAAATTATTCTACCATAAAGATGATAGAGACTCAACCTTACGTTGCTTGGGTTCGAGAGTGATCCAGGGTAAAGATAGTGCCAGCCTTAGGATGATGTTAGGTAAGAGCGTATAAAGCCTTGTAATTAAATTTTGAAAAAATAAATGTTTATTTTTATATTTCTATTGCATATTATGTTTGAACTTTTGTGATTTTGATATTGTTTTATTACACTTAGCTTTTTTTTCACTTTTTTTTTGAATAAGTATGACTTCATCCTTTTTTATAATGTTTATGATGCTTGTCTTTCCAAACATTCCTTCAATGCTCATGACACTTCATGTCTCATGTTCAAATTGGTGCATTAATGACAATTATTTATAATTTCCAAAACTTATAGGACTACTTTAATCATTGTAGCTCTTGGACTTCCTTTTACCATTTTATAAACTTATGTTTACACAATATTTTTCCATGTTTTGTATTTGCACGCTTTTTTTAAAAACTTGCTTAAATTTTGTAACTTTTGTCATTTTTATTTTCTTTTACTAATTATGGCTTATACTTTATATAAATCTCATGCTAATCCTAGTAAAATTCCTTATGAATCTTATGAATCTATCAATGGCCTTAGTAATACCCCATATAAATATTTTAGGCAAAGGGCTTTTTAGGAAATGTATATGGAAATCCTATATAATGATGAATCTCTTTAGCATCCAAAGGTGCTGGATCAAAGCATTTTTCCTTAAATATTTTTACACCTACTTTCAAGCTTAAAAGGCTAAAGGTGTCATCATACAAGAAGGTGGTTTTTTTTTATGACTTAAGATTAAATTACCATTAGAAATGAAAAAGAAAAGTAAAAAGGGGATCCTATTAAACATAACATTGATGATGGTGGTGGTAGTGGTGTCACTTTAATAGTCCCAAGAAATTTTGAAGTGGGAAGCTTCTCTATGGCCATTCTTTAAAGCTTAATAAGGGATGAAAAATTGCTAGAGGTAATTCATTGTAAAATGATGGATCTTTGTTACTTTTATGACAAATATCGTGCTATTGACTTTAGTTAGTTAGAGAGGTTGCAAGCTTTGGTTACTGATATAGAGGCATAAGCTAAAAAAGACCATAAAATGGCATTTGATTTGATATTGTAGGAATCTTCTCCATACTAAATTGAAAGAATAGGACTTTCTTTAGAGGGAATCTTCACTAAATTGGCCCTATTGAAGCTTAACTTTAAGGAAATATGTTATGCTTTTAATAAAATGAAGACATTGCATTTTGAGATTTTTAATGAATAAAAGTTGTATTGTTATAGTCAAATTAAGCACATTATACATCCAAGCTCTAGCCAACCTTTTAGCTTAAATTCCAATAGCAAATTATGAGCCTATCTTAAAAGAGGTTCTTGGAAGCCTACCTAAAAGAATAAATTTGGTTTACAACTGAATGATTGCCTTGTATGAACTACCTTAACCATAGGAATTCCATTTTGACAAATCATCATCCTTTCTAACAAAAAGAAATTGAGGTTATTTCGAAAGATTTTAATAGTAAAATCTATATAATGTCCTACAATGATACCTATAATACCTCTTATAAGGAACTTTTCCCACTTACCCAAAAGAGACTAATAAGATCAGAAAAGAAGTAACAAGATACTTTTTTCAAAGATGTAATCTTATACAAAAAAGGGGGTGAATAATGAGTCGAGGTGTTTAAACAAAGACAGACAATAAATCATGCTTAGAAAGGTATATCAATGAGATTGTAGGTAACACTAAGGTGCAAGAAAGTTACACCTTGAGCTCTTCCACCTAGTTCATTTTTTGTCCACCAGAGAGTAAGATGCTTTACCTTATGTCTTACCATGTAAGCCTTGCCAAATATATAGGAACCTAAGCTAAGTCTTTGCCATCGAACTTTATGTATTAAGAACTCCCAAGCCTTTTGACATATAAGCATTCAACCTTTAACCTTTTAAAATTGATGTTACAGAGTAAAGCTTAGATCAGAGTTACAATAAAGCTTTTCATGAAATAGGTAAAAGCTATGGCTTTAAAATCAATGTAGGGTGAAGTGGTGGTAAGCTTTGTCAAAGAAAATATCATATACAGGTTTAGAATCCTAAGAAGAATAATCTTCAATAATAGTACCCTTTTCATTAATAAAGTTGTCATCACTTTGATAGAAAAGTATACAATTATTCATGATAGATTTAGTCCCTACTATCCATAAGAAAATAGACAGGTTAGGGTAAAAGATAAAATTTTGATGAGAATCTTAACTAAAATGGTTAGTGAAAACAATAAAATTTAGATGGATCATGTACAATAAGCCTTATATGCCTACAAAACCCACTAAGTAACAACATTTTCCTTAATTAACAAGATAGAAGTGATAATACTAATAGAATTGGAAGTTTAAAGTCCACAAATAGCTTTAAGAATAGAAGAATAAGATTTTTAATGACTTTGGGTTAACACAATGGAAGAAAAGAGGCAAAGAGCATAAGAGGCATATGTTATATATGTTAAAAATATTATTAAAGCTTATCAAAAGATAGTGAAACACTAGAGCTTTTAAATGGGATATTAAGTTTTAAAAGCTAAAAAACATATAGTGGAAGGTTTGCATGCTTTAAAGTTTACATAAAAAAGTTAAGACCCTTACATTGTTATTCAAATAAATTCTAGCAGATATTGTGTTTTACTTAATCCTGAAGTGGCAAAGAAACTTCAAAAATTAATTTAAATATGTAAAATGTTATTATCCTTAGAATTCTCTTATAAGCAAGGCCATTGGAGCTCGAGTTTAAATATATTTTCATTTTCAATACAAAAGTATAGTTATAGATGGACTTAAATAAATTCTCTTTATAGCAAATGCAAACATGTACACATTTGTTCAAAAAAAATAGTCTTTAGCAAGAAGGGATTCCCTTTTGGCATCCTTTTTGACATTTTTTCATGTAAAAGCTTCATTAATCAAAGTTTTAAGATGTCATGCCACAAAGGTAGCATTTAACTACCTTACTATAGTCTCAACATTGTGACTAGCATTAAAGTGGTTGAAAAGAGGATTTTGATCCCATAAATATACTTGATCTAATACAATTTTGAATTTAGCACTAAAAGCCACACCTACATAAAATTGAGCTTGATCAACCTTGTTTATAAATAGACATGCCCTGGCACTAAATTTTAGCTTATTATCCATTGGAACATAGTAATTTGCCTCTTTATTTGATAATTATTTGTAAAAATCTTTATTTCACCTTTTCTAGTCTTCAACAAGCTTTTAGGCCACAAAAAGCTCACTTTTTAGCTTGATAATGTCACTATTGGTATACTTGTAAAAAGCACAATAAGTTAGGCTTCCTTTGCACCAATAACGAAGTAGAATATGAGGCTATCATATTAGGCATCATAATAGAGTAAGATTTAGGAGTGAAAAATTTAATAGTAAGAGGAGATTCCAAACTATTCATTAACTATGTGATTGGGGAATATAGTATTAGAAAACCATCCTTGGCAAAATATAAAGAGGTAACATAAGCTTTATTAGTAAAGTTCAAGATGATCATCTTTTCGCATGCTCAACGAGGCAAAAATAAATAAGCAAATGCACAAGCTACTATAGACATGAAAATGGCAATTGAGAATGGTTTTGGAATTATTATCAAATTGTGTCAATAGCCTTATATTATTCTTAATTAACAAAATCCACTTGAAACTTAAAATGACTAGAAGATGTTCATCTAGAAAAAGTTGAACAATCCAGAAAATGCTTTTGCAAAAGCTCTTTGAGATTATCAATTAATGAATAACATCCTTTATAAGTGTCATCTTGAAAAGGTCATCATGAAGTGCATTATTAAATAGCAAGGGAAGATAATAATGTTAAGAGCTTATGATAATAGTTATAGTGAAGAAGAATTACCCTTCCATAGAAAGATACAACACTAAAGGTATTTCTAGTCAACCATGAAAGTGGATTATGACACTCTCCAATACAAGATGTATCACCCAATAATTTAAAGTAAAAGTTATCATAGAAAGGGATTGTAAACAAGCATATACAATGTGAGGCATTGTTTCTCCATAGAGGAGTATTTTTTTAGGCCCTCTAAGGAGATAACTAAGGTAGGAAATAGGCTTTTTGAACCCTTTTATTTCCTAAGCCAAGAATGCATTAATGGATTTTTAGTGGAAGTGAGATAAAGAATGATAAAGGTATTGCATTGTAATATTTTTTTCAAATGCTTCCTAGTATGCTTCCTTCTAATTAAAGCTAGAACTTCCTTTAGGGTAAGTTTAAAAAGATGGATTAACTTTGCTAGTGCTCGAATGAACTTTTTAATATAAGATATCTTTCATATGATAGATCTAAGTTCTTTAAGATTTATCAATTTTGGAAATTTTCTTATTGCCTTGATCTTATTTTCATCCACCTTAGTGTTTTTTTTTGTGCACTTTGCATTTGATGAATTTTCTTAAAGATACTCTAAAAGTTTAATTAGGTCTAAGCTAGTATTTTTTACATCTAAGAATCACTTAAGGTGGACAAAATGGTTTTCTTTCTTTTTGGATTTAATCACTAGATCATCCATATAATCTCTAATAAAGTCATATAGCATATAATGGAATATGGCAATCATGGCCATTTGGTAATTTAGTCCTATGATTTTAAGGTTGGAAGGCATGATAGTGGAGTAAAAATTACCCATAGGGTCGTAACATCTAATTGGTGCATTAGAATTTGGTTATAACCACTAAAGTTATCTACAAAGGAGAACCTTTTGTGGCCAATTGTGGAATCAACCAAAGCTTTAATGTAAGGCAAGGAAATGTCATCATTTAGATAAACCTTATTAAGATATCTAAAATCCACATAAACTCATATATAATCGTTCATCTTCTTAACAAGAACAATGTTAGATAACTAAGTAGGGTGCTTGATTCATTTTATAAAGCTAACTTTAAAGAGTTTTTCTACCTCTACTTTTATTTAAGCTTCTATATTGCAGTAGAATTGCCTTAGATATTGCTTTATGGGCTTTGTTATTAAGTTTATGGCTAGATGATATGATATATATTAAGGTTTAATCTTAGCATTTCATGATAATCCTAAGCAAAAATATCACAAAACTCTTTCAATAGTGCCACTAGTAATTCTTTTTTTTTTTACTTTCATTACTAACAAGGAATCTTACACCTCTAAGATGATAGGGTCTAGGGAACAATTATCATTATATTCTTTTATTCCTTTTCTTGTGGACATTTTTCCTCAGGACCTTTACTTAATTAGAAGTGATAAATCATCTTGCCTTCTATATTTGTGAAATGTATGACAATTAATAATTGGATACTCCCTATATTTAACTTAGCCTTTTTATTTGAAGGCTGTGGACTTTTTTATTTCAGTTAGGTTTAATTTTCTTATTCCTTTTTGTCATTCTTCTTTGATGTTTCTCTTGTATGTGGCTTATTTTTTTTTTACTATTTCATTATTAACACCCTTGATGGTTGTCTGATAGCATTAGTACCTTTTGTACTAATTTATTGAAGTGCATGACCCTGATATGATGAGCTTCATTTTCATGAAATGATGTTTTAGCCATAAAAAAGTTCAATTTCCTTTCCTTGGAAGTTAGCCTTAGCACATTGGTTATGAATAGAAGGGATATAATAGTAGGTGTGCAACTAAGGTCAGTCTAATAAGATATCATAGCTCACTAATATGTTGATGACATAGAATCTATTGAAAGTTTTGATAAAACCAACACCCAAATTAACTTGCACATGCCCTATTATTTTTATAAAGGATCTTTCAAATGTATTGAAAATTATGGAGGACCATTAGATCCGTTCATTAGGGAAGTTAATTACTTTCAAAAAGGTTAAAGGAATGATATTGATTGCAAAGTAGTTTTCAACTAAGGCTCAATTAATTTTTTTGCCTTTAATGGTTGCTCCTAAATGTAAAGGATTATTATGAACATTATATAATACTTGTTTATCTGATTCCTTGAAGATGATGATTGATTAATGGGTTTTGGTGACTTTTTATAGATTATTGCTCATTGCATAGTAATTTCCACTTCTCTTTTGGGAGATTTCCATAATAGCAAAGGATGCTTGGTACTTTCCTTCTTCATTAAATTTGATCATGTCAAAGAAATTTTGGAAGTTTAGAGATTTATCTAATGCTTTAATTATGGTGACATTCATTACCTCAATGATTAGCATTTCGAGATGATCACCTTTAGGTAGTTTTATTGTAAGATTATTATAGTTAAAGATGGTGTTTATATCATGTTTAGGCAAAGGATAAGTGTTGATGGACTTCATGTGCATTGTCTCACACCAAGATTAAATACCAAACTTGCTTAAAATCATAGTAAATGGCAAGTCCAGATTATACCAAAAGGAATAAAGTAATGAAAATAAAATATAAAAGTAAAGGGTTTTCAAAAGCAATTGTGAATAAACAATGTAAAACAAAAGTAGATGTAAAATAAAAATTGTAAAATAGAATTAAATGTAAAATTAAGTTAAAGTTATTTCATACTCCAATTCTTAGAGTTTCATCTGTATATAATAATTTGGTTTACAATTTGAACACTTACCTAATGAATACCTTGAAGCCAGCAATAGTTATATAAATTCTAAATGCAGACTAATTAGAACAAGCAACTAATTAGTCCGTTATTACTAATTTAATTCAATACAACCAATTAAATTCAATTGATAATAGTTTCAAGTATTTAGAATTAGATTAAGTTGAATCTAACAATTTTACAAATAATAATTGCTAAATTTATTCTTTGATTTTTATATATATCATAAAACTAACAATTAAAATTTAGATATTTATTTGGTATTAATTTACAAAAAATCCTAATTTTATAAGTAAGAATTAATAACAATCAATTATAGAGCATCAAATTATCAAGAATAATAAACTAATATGCCCTATTAGTTAATCACCAAAGTAATCATAATCAATAAAAAATAAAAAAATCAAGAGATGAATGATTCATAAATTAATTGAAGAGAGAAGCCTCAAATCAAATTGAATTAGGAGTGCTTAAACCATTGTACCTTGAAGGAAAATTAGCTATTTATAGTGGAACATAAAGAAAACTAAAGACAATAGTGTTTGCTATTTAGAAAGTGTTCTTGCCTTTAAAGATACAAAACTTTTAAATTTGATTTCTCTAAGGTACAATACCTAATAGGTCAAGTAAATATGTCTATTACACAATTTAGAAGTCTAAAGCTTAATTTAAAAATTAAACTATTAATAATATTTATTGCAGTAAAAATTTGTAACTCAACTCCTAACTTAAGTTTAAGCACCAAAATGGCATAGTTTCATTAAATTCCATATGAAACTTGTTGGGTTGGGTCTTAGCTAACTTGATATGGTAATTTCACTTTAATTGGACCTCTTGAGCTCTAGACATAACCAAAAAAATGTGATTGGTTCTGTTCGGAGAGAAACAGAGTATCAACTTCATGATCATTTTTGACCTTCTAAGTATCTGAAATAGCCTTCAGCAAAATATGAAAGTTTTAGAGTTTCTTTTTAGCTTTCTAAAGATATATAGATTACCTAATTTTAAAATTCAAAACTCAAGTTATAGTTAAAAATTTGAAATAGTGTAAAAATCTAGTATTAACTAGCTAATTTAAAAACAATGAAAAACCACCACATAATTATATAATAAGTCCAATTCCATAAAATTGAGTATATATAACACATTAAGAGGCATAAAAAAGGAGGAAATAATATAGACATTATTTTTCACATTAAGTCTAGGTTTGGAGTTGTCCATTATTGACTTTTTCCAAAAAAAATATTTTATAAAAGGTAACAATCCATAATGGTATGAATAGGGATTGCTAATAATGGCAAAAATGAAGTGCATTCTTCTAGGCTTTTATTAACTCATCTTTTGGTTAGGGTAAGTGAATGAAACCATCTTTCACCTATATAGCAAGAAGAACAATGACATTTTCCAATAGATAAAGATAAAAAGGTGGAGGTTTTCCCTTTTATGCAAAAGGTTTTGATTTTGAGTTTTAAGGCTCATAATCGGTTAGTGGTAGTGTCTTGTTTTACCCTTTTTTGGCATGAAGCCAAGGCGACATGTAAGCTTATTTGAAGGTAGTGCTATAGTATCTACTTTAGCTTTCTTTTCTCTTGTCACTCTAAAATGATGCATTTATTGGTGCAACGAGGTAAACATTTGTTGAGTTTGTTTCATAAGCTTTTGGAAGGTATACATGTTTTTATAATGTAGATATAGAGTAATTGGATCTTCTATGTTGGCAATGCAACTTAGCATTAATGCAAACTTAAAGATTTCCTTCGACTAATCTTAAGCATAGTTACTATATTGTTTAATAAAAGAAATGATGTCCTCTCCCTTCCTTTGTTTAATCTTTCCTAAATCTTTCCAATGAATATTTGCTTGAGTGGTGATGAACTTATTGTAAAATATCACCATCCTTTCTTTCCATATTAGGATGGAGTAGGGTTGTAGCTTAGTGTACCAAGTATATGCCCTACCAAAAAGTGACTCGAAAAATTCACAAAGATAAAGGCTAGAATCATTACCATATAGGTTCAGGTCATCAATGAATTAGTGGACATACTTTTTAGTATCGCCCTTTTTATCAATCTTTCTAAAGAATGGTGGTTGATATCCTAGTGGATATAGTCTAATAGATAACTCTTAAAGGAATAAAGGTTCAAAGACTATCTCAATAACAACCTTATGCTTAACGTTTTCAAAAAGATGACACAAATTTTCTTTTATCACTGTAGGTTAAGTAGAAATTTGCAACCAAATTGAAGTGGTTTAAATTCCACCTAACAAGATAATTTGCTATCTACCAGAGAGATTCAGAATATTAGGATTGTTTGATGAACCATGGTAATAATGGTCTAAATCGAGGGTTATTAAGTGATTAGTTGTGTCACATGCAAATGCTAAAGTGGGATCATTTCTATTTGAAAGAGAAAATGCAAGATCTATGTAATATTGGATAATACTTCTCCCATATATTATTCTCTATTCACACATTCCTCTAATATAAAAGTTAGTATTATAATCATGGTAGTTGTAATTGATGCTACTATATAGGGTTGGCAATCTAAACTTATTATCATTATTGCAGTCACAATTAGATTTGGTGTTTGGAACAAGGTAATTGACGTTATAATATTCAAGATTGATTATACAAATTGGCTAGTAGGAGTTATAGTCGTATATCTTGCAAGAATGAAGCCTGGAGGCATTCTCAAAATGATATCCCTTAAAAGGTTAACAAAACAGACAATATTGTTGCCATCCCTAGCATTAGAAGCCACTTGATTATTTAGACCCATTCTTCATATATATTTCCCTAGTGGAGTTATCAAATGTTGATTCTTAAAGGTTTTAGAATTAAATGTATGAGCATGATAATAGGACCCTTAAGATTGGCTTAAGGGAGGAAGGAATGACCACTTTTTATAAAGTATTTAATTAGGGCAAATGGAACCTTTTCATAATGATCCTTGATTAAGATTTCAAGTGTTAGTTTTTTTGTAATATCTTTTATGTCATTATCCTTTGGGATGAGCATATATATGGATTTAAATGCATAGGAAGCAATGACCTAGGTAACAAGTCATAATTTGTTAGCTTGAATAAGGATTAATCATATTATGGTGTTTTTTCTTTATAATTAATATATTAATATTAGGATAATTAAAATGAAAGGATAATTGGTATGGGGCATAGGATAATGAGATAAAATATTTATAGTAATGGTTATGAATTGATATAAATGATTTAATGGGACCATGAGAGGTTATGGTTACGAGTAAACATTACCATGACTCTTTTGCTTACTTCATATAAAAGGCCTATAATGAAGAGGTCTAAGCTTATATGCTTGACACTCTTATGTATTATGAGTTGAACCCTCATTCTAATCTAACCAAGCCACCCTTGAAGATGTTTCTAATGAGATGGAAAGTGGTTTCTTTCTTTGTAACCAAGGTGGCTTTCACCCTAAGTTGGATGGCTACTGAATGGCTTTAGGCCTTTGTGGAACCCTAGTCATTTAAACCCTTATAACGTTTTAGGTTCCTGTACTGCACTTTAGTCTCTTTCAGACTCATCGATTAGGTTGCCTTTCATATTTCGATCATTTTAGATCCATTTCTTTAGGTTGATATAAATTAGGCCTTTTTGGAGCCTACATTCATTTTTTGTTCTCTTTTGAGGTACGCTTTTAGTGTTAGGCTTTTCACTTTTCCCAAGTTTTTATAGGTTGATTCATAGTTTTGGCCTTTTAGTGCTAGAGCATATACAAAGTGATATGAATTTGAAATAAAAAAATTATTTTAACTTTTTATTTTTATTTTATATTTGTTCTAAACAACAATTTGATTTAATTGATAATAGTTCATAGGTTATTTTTCAAAATAGATGTTTTAATCTAAATCATTAAAATCATTATTATTGCAATTATAGAAGATATATCTTACATGACATACTTGTAAAGTATAAGTTTGAATCCATGTAGAGAAATATCAATTTCTTCATATTTGGTAATTAATATATTTAGTTTGAAGTTTAAAAAGTATTGATGTTAGCTTAGCTTCTACTTTTCCCCTTTGGCAACAATGTCAACTACAAAGTTTGATATATATATATATATATATATATATATATATATATATATATATATATATATATATATATATATATATATATATATATATATATATATATATTACCCTCAACTTGTACATCTGTTGAACTAAATTCTTTAGGCATAGTTACTTAAATGGTTGAAGACTAAATAAAAAATATACATGACAAAATTAAATTTCAAGTATAATTCATGAAAAGATTATAATGTAAAGAAAATAAAACAAATCTCAAGTATAATCCATAATTATTAAAAAATTAAGAATAATACCTCATTATCAAGGAGTATAATCTCAATGGAAGTGAGTTCATTCATTTGTAATATTTTGAAACATACCATGATTGAATGATGCAAACTTTGATTGTGAGAACATTGTTATTATATGTTATATCCTTCAACTTTGTAGTTGTTTTATATGAAGCTATAGTTATAGTTTCTTTGAAAATGAATAGTATTGAATAGGAGATTGCTAATCATAATATTTTTTTTATTTTGTACTATCAACTATGTATATTCTTACAATGAAAATATACTTTAAGAAAAATATTTTAAAAGAAATAAAAATATTAATCATAAATATTTGATGAAACCTTTGATTAACTATAAAATATATCTTTAAAAGGAGTGTATTATCAAAAATATGTGATTGGCAATATATTTCATTAATAACTATGTGAAGTTACATTATTTTATTATTGATAATATATTTATGGTTAAATAATAATTTTACATCAATAATGTGATTGGCTTTATATTTGGTTGATAATGTATTTTATTGATAACTGCATGAAGTTACATTATTTTATAATTGATAACATATTTATAGTTAATTTTTTTTCATCAACATTGTGATTGGCCCTTATTTGATGAAAGCTAATCAATAAAAAAATTTTAATATCTAATTAATACTGAATTGATACTTTAATAAATAAAAATTTGCCTAATAGCTAATCAATTATAATTAATAATAAGGTTCTTTCTAATTTATATTTTGCCATGCATTTCATATTGAAATATTTATAGCTAATAGTCAACCAATAAGAATTAACATTTGGTTACATGTAATAGTATTTTAAAAAGTTATACAAATGAATATAAAATTATTTATAGATTAAATAATTGGAAAGACCTGAATTCTTATAAAATACTAGTTATTCCAATCATTAATGAAAGTAATTTTTCTAATCATAATATTTAATTAGTTTTACATTGGTATTAATAAAATTTGGTATATACTTTAAATAGATAGATATTTTTCTAATCATTTATTGCCATTCCTACCTATATACTAGTCATATTATTTAATGAATAATAAAAGCCAATTAAAAATATTAAAGTAGTATATTAAAATATATTTTATTCTTATACAAATATTAATTTTTGTAAATATTAAATCATAATATTTTTTATATTTTTTTTGTTAAAACTAAATGTGAATTAATAAATATGATGTTTATTTTTTATTTTTATAAATTCATAAGTTTCCATTATAAATAATATTACTTATTAATTATTAAGAAATGTAATTAAATATTTTTAATTATTTTAAATCATATTTTAAAATGAAAATGTGAAATATTAATTTTAAATATTAAAAATTGGAAATTTAAATTAATTTAAATTTAATTTAATGATTATTATTTAATGCATTTTCATTATAAATAATATGACTTATTATGAAAATGTAATTAAATATTTTAATTATTTTGAATTATATTTAAAAAATAAAATGTGAAATATTAATTCTAAATTTTAAAAATTTGAAATTTCAATTGATTTTAATTAAAAATCCAACAATAAAACACTTAATTTTTTAAAAATGGAGTTCTTCTTAACATTATCTGTTTGTTGGGGAATCTTGTAACAATATCTAATATTCGTATAAAGGTTAATTTCATTATATAATTTTCACATTTTTTTTTGAAAAAACTTCCTTCTGAAAGCATGAGTTCTCATTCTTTATAAGCATTTAGCTTTCTTTAATAAATCTAACATTAATTTTGATTGGATTCCGTTTTTGGCGTCCTTCTACATTCCTTACTTTTTTCTAGAATTCAATTTTTAAAGGCCTATTAAGGTTCTTTAGTATCAAAGCTTAAAAGGAAGTAAGGATGGTAATTTGAATTTATCATATTTATTCCATGAGCTTTATATTAGTCTCTAAGTATGAATGAATTTCTAGAAAATCAATAACACTATCAATAACATGAGTTCATAAAGAGGCATAAATCCTAGTTAGGCTAATAAGATAGGCGTTTAGATTGCCTCTATCACTTTTGCTCTTATGTGAATTATAAGTCAAGGCTAGATAATCGAAATGATTAAGTTATATTGAGATTATAATATTTAGTTTATATTGTAAAAATGACAAATTCTTATGATTATTCTTATGGAACTTGAATGCTTTGATATTGGAACTTGGAAAGTTTATTTCACACGTCCTTTTTATGATTTTTCTCTGCACACTTCACCTCTAATCCCTTAAATTCTTCTTATTCTAAATTCCATTTTAAATACAAAATTGATTCAACTTTAATTTTCAAAGAAGAAATCAAATTTAAAAAAATAAATTAAAAATTGATAACTAGAAGATGTTGAATATCCCAGATAAAGAATTATACTCCTTTCCAAATTACTTTTTCTTCACCAAGTTTGATTATATAATCAAGGTTATTGAAAAATTGATAGGGGTGAAAATTTAAGATGAGAATTTTATTCTTATTTCAATTTAGAAAACCCTTAAACACCAAAAGAAATACAACTTCATAAGCATAGGTTGTATTTAAATAGCAACTAAATTTACTCTTAAGGGAGGTTTGAATACTACTATTCTTTTCTATCTTAAGGATGGAAGGGATAGTGATTTCAAAAACTCTTTTTTAAGAGTAATAGAAACTAGTTTGTCATAAGGATCGATTTACTTTAGCTGTTTTTCAAATCTTAATTATGTCCTTGCAACAAACCAATTTCCAAAAGCTTTACTTAAACTTCATGTTAAACTTTATAGTTACATAATGGAACCTAGCCCAATCCCTACAATGATTATTTATAGAATTCATTACAAACTTCACAATTTTAACCGATCTTTGTGTATCAAACCACCAATAAAGAGAGAAGAAACTATTTTTTTCCTTTAATAACTATATGAAGCCTTTGGAAATAAGTTGAGATAGCATAGATTATCTTAAAAATTAAGGCTTCAAAATCATGCTAGATGGATTTATCTTGATAGCCTTCTTAAATAGAAAAAACCAAAAATAGAGGAAGTTAAAGAAACCTTTGAACAAACTAGCACAAAGAACTTAGTAACTAAACCAATGAGATCCTTTTTCAAGAAGAATAGGGCCTAAGAGACCTGTCAAGCTTGAAACTTTCAATAGATCTTCTATTGTAACTTTATCCAATTAGTCTCTAATCAATGTTAACTTGAAAGGAGTAGAAAGCTCTATAAAGGTCCTTTGACCAGTATATGATTAAACTACTCAAAAAAATGAGAAAGAAAGTGAAAATATAGGAACCAATAGTGAACATGAAGAATCTACTAGATCTATTAGTTCACTTATTGCTTATAACTTGCTCCTAACCCTCAGTTATTATGAATAGTGAACAAAAAGGTTTTGAAAAAGAATTTTAAATTGATGAGGAATCTTTGAGGAAGGAATCTCATTCAAAGGAACCTGTTCTTTAAACAACTTGATTTTTAAACAAATTTTAGGGAATTGTAAGAGTAGTTATTCAAAATCATTATTACAAATTTATGAATCAAATAAAAATAATTTTTTTCTTTAAATGATTTAAAGCATATGCTAAGAACAACTAAATAAACTATCCTTTTAAAGAATTAGAATATATTAGGATGGTTATCAATTCTATTTAGGAATAGGTCACAACTAAAGATGAAAGGTTCATTTTTAAGTTACTTTTGCAAAAAGTTTTTTAAATGCAAACTATAAATCCAAAGAGACTAATTATTGCAACTTCTTTTAAGCAAAAAGGTGTTATTGAAGGAGAAAGACTTTTAGCTAAATAGATCATATCTTTAATGAAGCAAAATAACTACATCAATAGATATCTTTAGACTCTGGGACAATAACTCTTGAAGAATGTTTCTTCTTCCATTCTTTAGGAGAATCCACTAGATCTAGGAAAGTGGAAAATCCTTTATTCAAACCTTATTAAATCCATTCTAACAAGCCAATAGTTTTGTCAAAAGATCTAGTTATAGCTAAGATAGACCAAATGATAGAAAAACTTAACCAAAAATTAAGGAGAGTGTATATTGATGAGTTAGCCACACCTTAGTCAACCAAATCCGTTAGCAATAAAATGGTAGGAGTTTTACATAATGGTTTTAAAATATTTTCAAAAGATTGTCAAGAATTGAATCTAATTGAAAATGAAATGAAATTGAAAGCATCTCAAAGCTATACTACCTTAGAACTTGCTACCAAACTCAAATCATAAAAGAAAAAACTCTAAATTATTCAAAATTCCTATAATGGGAATAATATCTATAAATGGAATATAAATGAAAAATTTGAATATGAAATCCTTAATACCTTATAACAAATGACCATGGTTAGCATAATCTACCAATCAACCTATAATTGGGATGACACAATAGTTGTTCACTTCCTTATAGCCAAATTTACCAATTAGCTTAAAGGATGATGGGATGAACATCTCCCTATTTTGAAAGAATCCAAATAGTTAAAGCTATCAAACATGACCAATAAGGTTTAATAATCCTTAAACCCAATGGTCAATTAATCCTAGATACTGTAAATATCTTAACTTACACAATTACAAAATATTTTATAGTAGATCCGAGCTTGTAGGAAGATAAATCTACTAAACTTCTTTCAAACCTCACAAAATCCTATCCAACTTTAGATAGTATAAAGATACCTTTTTTAGTAGGATTTACTTTAGATCAAATAGCAACCAACCTTTTTAGAAAAAGAAATTCCTTACAGGTAACTCAAAGTCTTTAAATGACAAAGTTAGGGAGAAAATCTAAAACTATTTCAATGGTCAAATCCTTTATGAATAACATACTTACAAGCAATTGGTAAGTTATGTTCAGAAAGTAGCCTTTAAAATATGTCAAGATGATAAAATTTAAAGGTAATTAACTAAGAAAAAAATCCTAAAATAAGAGAGAATTAGGAACTTTTTGTGAGCAGTATAATTTTATCTATCCAAAACCTTCAAACTAAATCATAGGTGAAAAGCTAGATAGTAAACTGGACCTAAAATCTAACTAAAATTACAAAATAAGAAGTATCATGAAAAAAAGCTTAGGTATACTTTACCTCCTTATTAACCACAAAATATTATATCAGTCTGTTATATGTGTAATACGCTCGGACACATAGCTAAATATTGTAGGTTGAATAGGAGAATTAGGCAACTAAAGTTAGACGAATCCATCCTTAACCAAATATCTAACTTTCTTTTTAAAGAATCTTCACAATAAAAAAAAATGTAAGTGATGATAAGTTCAAAAAATGGCTTAACTCCTTTTAGATGATAAAATATCTTATGGTATAAAAGAATTTTCATTTAGAATATTTGTCAATGTGCTTAAGTCTAAACAAAGCTTACTTTTTGACATTATTAGTGATTATCCTAATAATCAAAAGAAGAAAGCAAACGTTTAGAAGCTTAAGTAAAGCTTAGACAAACTAACCTCTTCCAATAAGAAACCTGAAGTAACCACTTATAACTTTAAGGATGTTTTAGAGAGATTTAAGCTAAATCAAAGTAAACTTGTAATCCTATTAGATTTATATCTAAAATAAATTTTCTCAAAATTAAAGTTAAGGAGCCTAAGGAAATCCAACAGCTTCATGGAGCTATCTTTTTAGAACTTTAAAACTTTCCTAAAGAAAAAGAGAAAATCAAAACAAATGGAGATGAGTTTTTAGGATTGATCTGCAAAACCTCAATACCAAAATATCATATTTCTATAAAGATGGTTAAATACAATTAGGAATTAGAAATAAATGCTCCATTTAATACTGGAGTAGATATCAACTGCATCTAAGAAGTTCTTGTCCTAAACAAGTTCTTCTAGAAAACTTATGAATCTCTTTTTGAAATTAGTTTTAAGCTCCCTAATGTAGGGATTGTAAAAATTCCTCATACAAGACAAATTAATCCCTTTTATTGGTTAAAAATTTATCTGGTAAAGTAATCCTAGGAACTCCTTTTATTCAAGCTTTGGCTCTTTACAAGGTCTTAAAAAAGGGAATCACTATTAAAGTCTTAAGAGAAAAAATCACTTTCCAATTTTTCAAAAAATATGAAAAACTAATTTGATAGATTATAAGGAAGCTTGAATCAACTATCTTTTTGAAAAAGTTTCTTACAGAAAAATAGGGTAACAACTAGCCACCTTAATTGTTAAAGTAAAAATCAATCCCTAAAAATTAGGATAGTTAGTCATGTTTGTTCTAACTTTCTAAATGCTTTCTAGAATAGGAAGCAACATATGGTTGAATTACCATATAAAAATAATTTTTTAGAAAGAAAAATTCTAAGTAAGGCAAGATCAATTCAGATGAATCAAGAACTTCTAGAGCATTGCTAAAAGGAAATTGATGATCTTTTAAACAAAGAAATCATTAGGAAATCCAAGAATCATTGGTCATATATAGCATGTCATGTCAATAAAAGTGCTAAAATTGAATAAGGAACTCTAAGGTTTGTAATTAATTATAAGCCTCTTAATCAAGCATTTCAATGGATTCAATATTTAATCTTAAATAAGAAAGATTTATTACAGAAAATTCATTTAACAAAAAATATTTTTAAAATTTGATATGAAATCTGGTTTTTGGCATATCCAAATAAAACTTAAGGATAGGTATAAAATAACATTTATAGTTCCATTTGGACAATGTGAATATAATGTAATACCTTTTGGCTTAAAAAATGCGCCCTCAAAATTTAAAAGGATTATGAATGACCTTTAAAATCCATTTTTCAAATTTATTATTGTTTACATTGATAATGTTTTTGTTTTTTTAGAAAATACTAATAAACACTTTAAACATCTATATACCTTCCTTGGAATCACCCAAAAAATGGTTTAGCTGTTCAAAAATAAAAATATCTTTATTTCAAACTAAAATTAGATTTTTTGGTCATTACATGTATTAAGGAATCATAACTCCAATTGAAAGATTAATTCAATTTGCTAATAAATTTCCCAATTAACTTATTGGAAAAACCTAACTTTAAAATTTTTTTGGATATTTAAATTATGTCTTAGATTTCTTTCCTTAACTTTCCAATCTTATTCAACTTCTTCATGAATGTCCAAAAAAAAAAATTCTCTTCCTTAGATAGATGTTCATATAAAAATTGTTAGGTAGATCAAGTTTCAAATCAAGAGTTTTCCATGTCTGTATATTTCAAATCTAACTTCATTTAAAATTGTTGAAAGTGATGTTTCTGATCTTGGATATTGAGGTATCTTAAGTAAGTTTTAAATGGCAAAGAGCATATCATGCATATACATCGGAGCATTGGAATTTTGCATAATAACATTATTTAACTCTAATAGAAGAGATTTTAGCAATTATTTTATGTATTTAAAAATATCAATTAGAACTTTTAAACTAAAAATTTCTTATTAAAGTGATTATAACTATACTACATACATTTTGCAAAAAGATGTTAAAAATATTATATCAAAATAGATTTTTTCTAGATAATAAGCCATTTTAAGTGCTTTCCACTTCAAAATTGAGCATTTAAAAGGATCTTTTAATTCTTTACTAGATTTTCTAATTAGAGAATTTTTACAAGGAACTTAGATTAATGCTAAAAAAGAAAAATATAAATAAACTTTGGGATGAAGAATCCTAAGTTTCAACTTTAAAAGGGAAGCAAGCAGTAACTTTCTCCCCAACTAAACCTAAAATAAAATTTTAAAAGCATCCATTTCCCTTAGAAATAGCAATGGCTTTAGCCTTTTCAATTCCCAACTTAAGAGGCCAAGTTTGGGCTAACATAGCTAAAGAAGAAGATTAGCAGAATATTAAAGTCCAGAGCAAATCCAAGCCTTTAACTTCTTCAAATTTATCTTAACTTTTAACTGGTGCCAACCTATAATCTTAAGTTTAGCACAACTCTAGAAAATTATTATAAAATAGTAAAAAGTCACAAATTACTAAAGCTAGTGTTGTATCATCCAAAGCCATCATGGTAACATATTCAAAACTAACTAATGTGGTTACTAAATACCATAAGAAGCAAAATCTCCAAAGTATCATCCAAATCAAACTAGAAATTTGGAAAGAAACAAGGATTTGAAATTGATTTTATCAAAATCTTTTCTAAATGGTTAACATTTTATTCTAGAATCACCAATTAAAAATTAAGATTATGTGAGTTAATTTTATTTGACTTAAGATCAATTGTATTATAATGTTGATAAAAAGGATCATTAATTAGTAACTGACTTAACTTTCAAAATTTTAAAAAATTTTAACTTTGTCTAAATAGAGATAAAATCTTTTTCAAATGAAAAAAATTCAAAAGTTGCTAAAATCCAAATTTTCTTATAGAGCCTTCATACATGGCTATTAGAAAGCATGGTATAATGCTTTATTTTTTCAAAATAAAAATCTAAAACATTCCTAGTTAATTTATTTCATTCATACCATTTTCTATTATAATTCATCAAATGGTGTGAAGTTTTTAGTCTAATTCTAGAAATTCTTCTAAAAAATATCAAAGAAGGATAGGATGAATTCCAATCCTATTTTGATAATGAAAATTTTAGAAAACTTTTTATACTTCTCCAATTCTTCTTAAATGTTAGACTCTTTTAGGTAATGCCTTGGGAATATAAACTTTCAAACTTAACTACTTGTCCAGTTCTTCCAAGATAAGTCTTAAGATGGTGGGTAAATTACAACCAAGCTTACAAAAGCCTAAAAATAAGAAATAATAAAATGGTTTTAAAAAAAGGCCATATTTCTATAAGAATGCCAAAGAAGGATAGAACTAGTTCTTCCAAACTAAATCTTTAGTAGTTACCAGCTTTGTTGTTATTTCAACTTAGCAAGAATATATTGCAAACTTAAATGTATTCTTAAACAACTTTTTGAAGAAGTAAATGAAAAAGAATTCAATAATTCAAATGACTTTAAAGACTTAGTACAATTAAATGAAGATAATTGCTACTACATTGATTTACCTTAATCACTGTAGTAAATTGGAATTCAATACTTTAGAAATGAAGTAAATTTAGTTGCTAATGCAAGAAGACAAACTTTCGTTTAGTGACATCAATCTCTTGGGATAAAGTAAAAGTAGATTCTTAGGAAAGCAATTCCACTTAGAAAAGAAGATATAAAGCAACAAATTACTTTACATGAATATTAATATGGCCTTACTCTTTTGAAAAAATTCAAATGCAATAATTTAGAGAGTTGTTTAGGAATCTTGTGATAGTCTCTAATTTGCCTATAGAAGGCCAACTTCATTTTGCAACTCTTAAGCTTTGGAAAAAATAAAAGAACTTTCTCCTAAAAGCTTGAGTTCTCATTCTCTGTAAAAATTCAACTTTTTTTTAATAAATTTAGCAATAATTTTCGTTGTATTCCTTTTTTAGTAATCCATTTGCATTCTTTACTTTTTCCTAGCATTCAATTTTTATGAAGGATAATACTATAGGGAGTTCTATCTCTTAAGTAGTTAAGTATTTCTACTATTGGATTGCATTTAATGCATTGATATTTATATTTTTAATTTTAATTCACTTGCCTTGAGATTTAAAAAGAAATGTAATTCAATAATGAAACATTCAATCTTTTAAGAGATAGAGCTCTCTATAGCATTATTCTTAAGGAGGTAGAGCTCCTCATAGCATTACCCTTAATGTTATGAGGGAATGTTTAGTTTACAGAATATTTTTTGCATTTTTAGGAATATTTCATGGAATGTTTACATCCTTATATTTAGTTTAAAATTTAAAAAACTTGTTTAGAAATGTAACATTCTCAATAATATTTTAAGGCCTAACTTTCCCTCCAAATATTTATATAGAGGGAGATAAGTATCTTGGATTCTTATAAAATGAGAAAATTAATACTAAAATAAAAGAACAATTTTATCCCTATTTTTTATTAGGAGATTTTTGTGGTGCGAATTAGGCTCTGTTGCATGTTATACAACGTGATAATAAATCTTTGATTCTTGACATTTGTCATTTGTTTCCATTAATAAAATGAAATCATCGGAAAGAAAAAAATTTCTTAGGAGCTTTATGTTAATTTGATGTTATTAATTTTATATTATATTATAAAGTTCTTATAAAAAATAATACATAAATTATAAAAGTAATTTTTTCATATTAAATCTCAAAATTTTTAATAGAATAATATAAATTTGTTTAAATTTCATATGTAATAAATATATAAAAAGTCAACATTTTATTATTTAAAATTATATAAAAAATTCTTCAATAAATTATCACTTTTATCTAGAACTACAACTTTAGACAAAAAAGTTAATAACATTAATTTTTTCTTTTTTCTTTTACAAAACCCATAAAAGTGCAAACTAGTATGTATTCTTGTAATTTTTTTAAATTATGTTTTATATATTATTTTATTAAAATTTATAATTTTTATATGAAAGACAATTTAAAAAAATTATACAAGTTGAATGATAAAAGTTTAATTTAATTTTTGTATTCTTTTTAAAAGTGGTAGTTTGTATTAACTTATCAGACCTGATTAAGTTCAACCTAAATCTAAACCAAACAGTAATGTATTGTGTTGGATTAACCATTTTATTAAATATACTAAAACATATTTATTCGTCTAACTCATTTAATAATTGCAGTTAATAATATAAAGATTATTGCACCAATTATTGGGGTTTTGAAATGTGGAAGTGATTTGAGAAAGGAAGGAAGGAGCTACAAGCTTGTAAAGTGTTTTGTGGAATGCTTTGTTGGTTTCTACTCATGACGAAATCACATCTTTATTAAAAATTATGCTACAATGTAGATTGCATCATTATTGACAAGAAATGATTGATCCTATTTATGAGATATTGAGAAGTTTTGTGACTATTTAAGATGAAACCATTTAGTAAAATTCCATTAAATTCATTTAGATTATTTTAGAGCATGAGTTAATCAATTATATTAAAATTTTATATTCTTAACAATTTTAATATTTTATATATTAAATCACTTATTATGTTTCAATTGAAAATAATTCAAATTATTAATTTATTAAATGATCAAAAGTTTGTATTTATATAATTTTAATTAAAACTCTTCTTTATTCCAATTTATAATAAAAATGGATAAGACTATTTTTAAAAAATTAACAAGATTCTAAAAACTATAGAGTATAATGAAACATGTGAATATAATATAGGTGGAAATTTGAGAAAATATTTCTAGTAATATTTATATTGAACTAAATATAGAAATATTGCATTCTAAAAAATATGATTATCAAAAATAAGATTTTTAGAAATGTACACTATTATGAAAATATTGGATTTCATTAACCAAACATTGCTTGAGTTATTTTACCTTTTAGAAGGTTAACTATTTCTACCATTAGATTGTATTTGATGTATTGAAATTTATATTTTTAATTGTAATTTACTTATTTTGTGATTTGAAAAAAATATAATCTAACAATAAAATATTTGATCTTTTAGGAGGTGGAATTCTCGTAATATTATTCTTACTTAATTACATTTGTTTTGATATTATGTATTTTATTTTGCCTTGTGTCATCTTTTGAACTTTTTTTTTAATTAATAGATTGGTCCATGTCACTTATAGATATTACTCATTATTTATATATACTATAACACAGAAATATATGGACTTTAGCAGGGGACTTGTTGACAAAAATTTATTGAATGAACTTAATAATTGAAGCATTACTTAATTTAACGGGTGAGGAGCGAGCAGCTGTCAATAATTTAATGGGTGCAAACGGCTGCATGCAGCCCAGCAACAGCAAAGCATTTTTTCCTTCGAATCAGTATTCAGGTGTCGACAATTCAGTTTGGCAGTATGTGGCGCGTAGGACTAGGCTCCTCCAAACCACAAAATTGTACTTTAGACATGATAATTAATAATGTATCAAAAATAAAATTTAAATTTATTTATTTCTTTATTTTTTATCAATAAATATGATGTTCATTTTATTTTTTAAAATGCATTTAACATTTTAAAAGATTTGAGTTGGTGTTGCAGGAAAATTTTTAATATCAACTTTTACTTAATTGAAGTATTTTAATTGCCTGATTTGATTAATTAATTATTTTATTTGTTTGGTAAATAGTTAAATCTTTATTAATTAATTTAAAAAATGGAGAATTTAATATTTTTAAATAATTAATTTATTAAATATATATAAAATTTTAAAATTACCTTCAAATAATAATAATAATAATAATAATAATAATAATAATAATAATAATAATAATAATAATAATAATAATAATAATAATAGTTCTATGCATTATTCTGGTAAAACAATCAACAGGAGTTGAATTCCGTACTGCTCAGCTACTATGCCACTTTATATCCATAGTTATATATACTAATCTAATATATATTATATTAGGATAAAATAATTATTTATGAATAATAAATAATTATTAATTTTTTTAATTAAATATATATAATAAAATTATTATTATAATATATTAAAAATTTTATTATATAATTATTAAATAAATTTAAATTCTTGTCATATTAACAATAAAAATTAATAAGATAAATTTATATACATCTATATTTTTATATATTCAAATAAATTATAAAATATATACATAGTTTTAGAATTAGTAGCCCACATAAAAGATTACCATAATGGTGGTTAAATTATATTGATTATGAGGGTTAAATTTTATTAACTGTACAATGAAATCCTATTAATTATGTGGTTGAAAACTATTCTCTCCATTCTTTTTTAAGTGTCATTTTAGTTAAAAAATTTTGTTCCTATTTGTCTATCATTTTAGGGAACCAATAATATATTTATTTTCTTTTTTCAAATATTACCCTATTATTTAAATAAATACTCAATAATTTATTTGTTGACTTTCAATAGATGATATACCTAAAATTAAATTTATTCATTGTTTTTCTTAATCCTTGTTCATTAACCTTAGACGATACTTAAAAATAAATAGTTAGAATATTAAGTACATGATTAAATACTATTATTTATGAGGTTAAATCTCATTAAATATGCAATTGGATTCAATTAATTATGGGATTAAATTCTATTATCAATTATGTGACTAAATTTTATTAATTACCACAGCCAACACCTATGGATTTATTAAGTATATTAAATTATTTATTAATTTATTAAATAATCATAACTATAATTGTATAACTCTTACATTAAGGTCATATTATAGTGGATTGAGACTTATTAATTAATGTTAGTGGTTACTTTTCATATTTTCCCATGAGATAAATGAATAATTTTATCACTTAAAAGGTCACTTAAAATAATAAAATATAATTTTTTGATTTAATGCAACAAAAGGTTATGACTCTTTGATAAGATGAGGGTTAAATCATTTGATGCTTTATATAAAGGCATCTTTACCTAGTAACAAATTCCTCTCTTTCTAATGCTCCGCAAGACATGAAAACACTATCAGAGGGTAATGGACAAGGGTTCTCTAAGTAAGAGAGCAAAATTTGAATAATGAAGTGTAGTGCATAGCTTATATAGGAGGGATAGGGTGGTTGATAAGTAGTTAGGCTTTTATTATGTAATTATCATAATATCTCCCAAAATATAAGTATTTATCACCTAATACTAGTACTAGAAGTAATTAGGAGAGTAAAGAAAGACAAGATCAAAATGTTAATTATTTCCAACCTTATTCTTTTGAGTTTTGCACAAAGTATATCTTCTTAACTTTTATTTCTTATAATTGTTATAACTATTAATTGTATTTGTGAATTATATCATACCTAAGATCCATGTGTATATAATCTCAAAATTTTCCTAAGAAAATTCTCAAGCAATAAATACATATTATTTGCCCTAAAAATCTAATGATAATAATGTTTTTAACAAAATTTTATAGTAATGACGTTGCCAACTATTATAGATATCTTAACCTTTAAAATTTATCTAGGATTATTTTTTGGGCTATTTTTTATTTAAATTAAAGATACTAAATTATAATACATGTCATTATTATAGTGATATTCAAATTTTTAATATTATTATTATCTATTTTTTAATAAACAAAAATTATTTCCTTAATTTTAGAAATTATTTAATCATGACATTAAAATCATTGATTTTTCAAAAAATAATAAGAAGAGAGTTGCTCTAGTCTTAATATTGTGAAATTTGAAAACTATAATTTTTAACATATATGAATCTTATAAAATTAAAATATGACAATAAAATTAATAATTTGCTTATTCTTTGTTTGACACACTAAAAAAATAGAATTTATTTTATTTTATTTTAATAAAAATAATTTTATTTTATTTTTAAATGAATTCTTTTATTTGTGATAAATTATATAAAATGTGAGCTTGTTTCACTTTGAAATGAATTTTTTTTGAAATTTTATTAAAACTTGTGAAATTTATTTTAAATATTTATATTTACAATATTATCCTTAAGAGTGAGAGAGAGAAAATTCAAAGAGAGATAACTATTAATAATTTAAAAAATTAAAAATAAAATTATCAAATGAAAATATTATATTTAAAATGAAATGAATCTCTATCAAAATTTATCCAATTTCATGAGATTTTAAAATGGTAATAATGTAAATAAAATAAAATCTGAAAAATTTAAATCTAAATATGATTGAAATGAATTCTAATTTTGAAGTATGTCAAACAAAAAATTACTCTTATTGAGTAGATGGATATGCAGTATTCAATCGAATTTTTTGGGGAGAAGATATAGAACTTAACATGTGAAATTAGATGTAAAAAAAATTATGTTACAGTTTGGTTGATCATATATTACTTTTATAAAATTTATATGAACTAAAATTTATGTTTTTAATTTTTAATAAAAATAAAAGTACAATTATAATTATAATTGAAATATATAACTCTTTTAACTAAAACATATTATATATACTTTTTGTCCACCGCTGGTTAATTGGCCCATTAATCATAATCTTGAGGTTGAAAGCTCTCAAAGCAGTGCACGGAGCCTCGCTTTTTTAATTTTCTCTCGAACACAGAACAATAGACCAATTGACAGACATTATAGAAAAGCATATTCCACAGAAGACTACTTTGGTACAAAAACATTCAAATCTGGAGAAATATTTAATTCTCAAATGAACTCTCATTTTGGTTAATTAATTAATGGAGTCAACAAAATATTAAATTCAAAATAATTTAATTAACAGTAAAAAACAAAAAGGAAATAGGAAAGCAAGTTCCTTTTTTTTTCTGCCTCACATGCTGCCTTTACCATTATTATAGACTGGACCCTCTCTTTCTCTGACTCTGACCACTTTGTGTTTCTCATCTCTGAACATTGTTCAAAAGGGTTAAATTTCATCATAGGTATTTCAATTCTCCAATAAAGCCTCTCTCTCTCTCTCTCTTTTGTTGTCTTCATCTTTTCACAAACCCCATCAGTTTTCTGCCTTAATTTTGGAGTGTGAAAATTTCTTTTGGTTTTTAACCTAGCTGACCTGATATTCTTTTCCTTTCACTTGCAAACTGTTTCTTGCTTTTAATTTCTCCTTTTGGGTATTCCTTTACAATATAAACAAGTTTCTTTGTTTGCTTAAATGGTGGGGTTTTATTGCCTCTTCTGTTCCTTCCTTGATTCTGTACCCTTTTCCAATCTCTTTGCCAAATAACCCTCACTTCACTTTTTGGCTCTTTTATTTTATGTTTAATTTTGTAAATATTTTATTATAGAACCTTGCTTCACACACCCACATGCATGTTCTCATGTTTGTCTGATCTGGATTGGATCATAAGGATCTTTGCTATTTTGCTTCTTGTTTTCTACCTGCGTAAGAGGTAGGGTTGAGTAACCGAGTCTGTTGGGGGTACAATCTTGGACTTTCTGGATATTACAGAAGAAGCAAATAGAAGACGAAAAGAAGGTAATTTCATTTTATTTTCAATAGTCGTTAATTCTGTGTTTTAATGTTCTATTATGCTATTTGTATCTAATTTAATTTGGGTCAATTCTTTTTTTTGTTTTTGGTCATTGATAGGGATATTCTGGGAAATTGCCAAATGGTCTGTTTCATTAGTTGAAATCCTTGGGCACTGAGTGGATTGTTGTTTCTGAGTGGGTTAAGCGAATTTGAGCAACCCAATTTAGAATTTCCAGGAGGTTTCATGATGTACAATCAAGTTTTAGTTTTGGCTAAGAGCTGTTGATTATAGGCTTTGGATTGGTCCTTGTACACTTGAGTTATGGCGGGCATTGATGTTTCAAGATATGCTCACAGTCCTGTGCACAAGGCCATAATGTTGAAGGATTATGCCAGTCTTACAAGGATAATTGCGGGTCTCCCGCGGCTTTGTAATCCCGCTGAGATTCGGACTGAGGCAGCGTCCACAACCGAGGAAGCAAAGGCTGATGCCATATCTGCTGTTATCGATCGGCGTGATGTTCCAAACCGTGACACTCCACTTCACCTGGCTGTGAAACTTGGTGATGTAGTAGCCACTGAGATGCTTATGGTTGCTGGGGCGGATTGGAGCTTGCAGAATGAACAGGGATGGAGTGCTCTTCAGGAAGCTATTTGCAACAGAGAAGAGGGTATTGCAAAAATTATAGTTAGGCATTACCAGCCGCTGGCTTGGGCAAAATGGTGTAGAAGGTTGCCTCGCCTGGTTGCTACCATGCGGAGGATGAGAGATTTCTACATGGAGATTACATTTCATTTTGAGAGTTCTGTGATTCCTTTCATATCAAGGATTGCACCTTCAGATACTTACAAAATTTGGAAAAGGGGTGCAAATCTAAGGGCAGACATGACTTTGGCTGGTTTTGATGGTTTCAGAATTCAGAGATCAGATCAGAGTATTCTATTTCTGGGTGATGGTTCAGAGGACGGGAAGATCCGGCCTGGGTCACTTTGCATGATCTCACACAAGGATAAGGAGATAATGAATGCTCTAGATGATGCTGGTTTTCCAGCGACTGATGAAGAGATTCAGCAAGAAGTGGTTGCAATGTCTCAGACTAATATATTTAGGCCTGGGATTGATGTTACTCAAGCAGTTCTTTTACCTCAATTGACTTGGAGGCGACAGGAGAGAACAGAAATGGTCGGACCTTGGAAAGCTAAGGTGTATGATATGCACAATGTTGTTGTAAGCATCAAATCTAGGAGAGTTCCTGGAGCTATGACAGATGAAGAGTTCTTCTCATCTTGTAATGAAAATGAAACAGAGAGTGAAGAACTTAGTGATGTTTTGACAGAGGATGAAAGAAGGCAGCTGGAAAATGCTCTTAAATTGGATTCAGCAGAATTGAACAATGAGAATGGTCAAGAAATAATTGGGCATCGCAACAGTTGTTATGAACATAGGGACATTCCTATTGAAGATGGAAGTGGTTATAAAAATGGAGAAAATAAACAAGAAAGGAAGGGATGGTTTGGTGGATGGAGAAAAAAGGATCCCAAAAATGAAGCACAAACACAAGAGAAGATAGCTCCACCAAGAAGTTCCCTCTGCATAGATGAGAAGGTGAGTAATCTACTGGAGGACTCTCCTTCCAGGAATCAGATTAAGCCAGGAAGACATTCTGTTGAGGTAGTAGTGAGGGGAGATGACCACCGAAGGAGAAAAGATAACAAAGCTGCTTTGGCAAATTCAGATAGCCGAAGTCGCCACAAGGATGGAAATCGTGAAAATGAGTATAAGAAAGGATTAAGGCCTATTCTCTGGCTTTCTCCAAACTTTCCACTAAAAACTGAGGAGCTATTGCCATTGCTTGACATTGTTGCAAACAAAGTTAAAGCAATTCGTCGATTAAGAGAACTTCTCACAACAAAACTTCCAATGGGAACCTTTCCAGTCAAGGTTTGTGTTCTTTATCTTCAATTATGGCCAGTTACTAGAAAAAATTATCTTTTGGGTGTAATTCTAAGTAAAGGAACTTGTTATCAAGTTCCTTTTAATTGTTTGTTTTTATTTCAATCGATTCTCCAACTGGCTGCTTCATCATATGTTTGCCTATGGCAGATATGATGCTCTATTTGTTTGCTTTACACAGCGGAGACATTAGGAAAATGGAAATATAAAGCAGAGGAAACAGTTAATAAAAATAGAGGAACTCCTGAAATGCTTTGTATGACCAACTTTACTGCTAGATAGGTTTACACCCAATACTTTGTTTGGCTAGGCCATCCGTAGGTTGTAAGCATTTGAAGGTATTAACTGAAAATATTTGCCTTGTAATAATTCTAATAGAGATTGAGATAGGAATTCTTTTGGTTGCCCTGCTTTGTTAGAAATGGTAAAGATGTGGCTTGAAGCCAATGTTGTCAGAGGGTGGGAATTTCAAATCTTTGAGCTGAAAGTATTCAATTACCTGTTATTTCTTATTTGTGTGGTTGATGCTAAGTAGATTCTCAGCTTGCATGATGATCTGTTTCTACAAGAGCTTAATTGCAAATAAACTATCGTAATTTCCTCTGTGGAACTCAGCTAATCATACTTTCTTGAGATTTCTCCCTTTTTTCTTTTGGAGGCTGTGTGGTACAATGGGAACTCATGCATACTAGAAGTTGATCATAAAACCTTTGACCAAATCCTGACCCACCAACCACCTGAAATATGTGGAAGTTGCACTTTTGTGTGATTGTTTGCCCAATATGCTCAGAGACAGATGGTGTTCACTGTCGCTGTATTTTTTCTTTTCTAAGTAATTTTTTTTTTTTGGGAGGACACCTCTTGTAACTTTATCCAAGTACTTCCTTGTCTTCCTTTTTGAGAAAACTTCTATTTACAATAAAGTATTGTACTTTGTCATGTAGATATCTGATGCCACTTTTCTTATTTCCTGTGAATTTGTTTTCAGTTTTCAAAACTGAGTACTTTTAAGAAACAACTTCTAAGTGAAAGAAATGAAAACCTCCTTTTGACAAACTACATTAGAATGAGGAAGGTTTAAATATTTTTTAATAGATGAAGACAAAATCTTTGGGATCATAGTAGCATTTAAGCACTATCTTTGAATCTGTCATGTTCACTTGTTTGTCAAACAATTGATTTGGAAAAAGGGACTTTTTTAAGTTTATGCTCTATTATTGGTGCTAAAACCCTGCTAGAATATTGGCTACAGTACTGCCTTGGTAATCCTAGGAAGTTGTAACAATTGTTGTTGCTATTACTTTTGCATCTATTTCTGTTTCTCTGATTTGATAACTTCTTGCTCAATTCAGTATAGTCAGCAAAGTCCCAATGATTTGTAGGATGAAAATAAGGTTCCTATGTTAAGTAATATTGTGTCATTGAGATATTTCTATATATCTATCTATCTATATGTATGAGTGGGGATGAATTATCACCACCTAACTTATACAATTGCTCAACTCTTCTTAGAATGTGATTTAACAATCCAACGGTTGGATTGCAAGTGACCATAGTAATGATCTTGCAGACCAAATTTTAGAAAAAAACAAGTAACAATATGTGTTATAAGTTAACTTTTCTCATTTTTTTTATTTACTTCAATTTTATAATATATGGATGGAGTACTAAATAAATTCAGATTGATATAAAATTTTATAAATATGATCCAAACGATTAATCCTTGAAATCTAATAGTGGACTTGTTGAGAAATTCATTGTACGAAAAATCACACAATGATGTAACTGAAGGTGTAAGTTAATGCTCAATTGACCCCCACTCTATATGAGTATATATATTTTGGGAAGGCCGTTGATTTTGTATCCTAAGCTCCTAATGACGACAAAGAATGTTATATTTTGATTAACTAATGCTTGAGGATGCCGCAACCTTAGAAACATGGACTGACCCTACATTTATTAATGATATTCAGTGGTGAAAAAGGGTATACAATTGCAGTTTACTGCATAAAATAGTGATTTTAGGTTTAATAGGGTCATCAGATTAAAAAAGAGCTTGGAATGGTTGTATTATTCTATGATATGTATGCCTCACAGGCAAAGTTTGGGAATTAAAACTCTTTCATTCGTATGCTTTTCTTTGTGGTAATGTGGGGAAAGTCAACTCCTGCAAGACATAATGAGATGTCCAGTGGAACTGTATTTTACTTTCATTTCATTGTGCAAGCCACCGTGTGGTTTCAACATTGGTCTGGTAGTATTTGGGCATTTCTATGAAATTTTGTTTAGTTGAAACGGGGCATTTCGGTAGGGCATTGGTATTCAGGCCCTAACTCATAGTATTTGACGTGTCATCACCAATTATAACAGCACAGAGTTGTTCTACAGTATTGTTTTTTAGCTGATTATCAAAATTAAAGTCTTGCACCTGGATTCTGGAATCCCTAGGCATTTTCAACTGGAAAAAAAAAAAAAAACTGATTTTTTGGATCTTTTCTTTATAGATCAGGTTATAATGTTAGTATCTTTGTCGCTCTTATTCTAAAAGATGAAGATATCAAGCCTGATGGCATTAACGGCTGAGATAATTACAATACTCCGAGTTATAAACTTGTAGTCCTCCTCCCCCCTGGCGCTTCCCCCTTTCCTTCTTCTTTCTGCTTCTTCTTCTTCTTTCTCGAGGGTGAATAACTGGGAGAACTTGGTTTTGGCCCTGGTCTTTCAAGGTTCAGGTGATTGCGTTCTTTGACAAGAAAAAATTCTGTGGGGTAGGAATATTTATAAATATTAGCTGAAGTGCTGACTTCCACAGGCCCAAAAAAAAAAATAAAAAAAAAAAAAAAATAAAAATAAAAGGGCATTTCATTGTTGTAGCTGGCTTGTTGGCTCAGCTCTGGATTTTGCTAAAGAAGTATCATATATGTGAAGGCCATTATGTTTGGATTGAAATCCTTGCATGTCCATACCCTCTTCTTTCAATTTCTGTCTTACATTAGTAACCTTATTGGTTCGTGGATTATTGTATGGTTTGTTTCAGAATGCTGTTGCTATTATATCTGAGCATTTTTTCTCTTAATAGCTTGCTTCATTTTGTTTTTATATGCAAGTATATACAGATGTACATATGATCTTGAGCACTTTTTTCTTCTTTGCACATTAGGTTGCCATTCCGGTTGTTCCCACTATTAGAGTGTTGGTTACATTTACGAAGTTTGAAGAACTACAGCCATTAGATGAATTTTCAACGCCCCCTTCAAGTCCTTCTGCTTCAATCCGAGAGAGCTCTGCAGTGACGCATTACTCAACTTCTTCTTGGTTTCAGTGGATAAAGGCTCCTTATCATCGCTCCACTTCATTGGCTGCTAGTTCTAGCAGCAGAATAGAAAACATTCAAGACCCGTTTGCAATTCCTTCTGACTATACCTGGGTTACTGCTGAAGCAAAGAAAAAGAAGGTGCAGGAGAAGAACAAATCAAAGAAAAGCAGAAGTCATAACTGATGCTGCTGATTCATGTGTAAGTTCCAAGCCTGATAGATAACTTAGTTCTGGAGAGAAACTCAGCAGTGTCCGCATAGCATTAGGGTTGGAAGGATGCTGAGTACTAGATGCTAAGAAATATAAAGCTGCAATTTGACATTGAAGTGAGCGAGCCTAAAATCGGCAATGTGGTTAAATATGTTGGTTTTCCCTTTTTATTTAATTTTATTGAAAGTGGGGGTGTATGTAGCATAAGGGAAAGAAATATTGTGATTCTTGCAACAATTGCTGGATGTTTACAGTTTACACTTAATATATTTGTTGACTTCTTTTCAACAAATGCACCAACGCCATTAACTTAGAGTGGCATTTTTTATCTCAAGGAGCGCCAAGTTTGGGTCGTCGGATGAATGTGCAAGTCCTTTATTTGTTTACTTATTTTTGTCTGTTTAATTGTTAATGTTGCAAATAAACTGAACAGTATGTTTACTGTTGTAAGATGCCCTTTATCCCCTATATCTCTATCTGAGCAGTTAGGTAGATTTTTCTCTGGTATAGAGTCTTATTGTCCATTATTCATTGTGGGGGAGAAAAATGACAGATGCTATTCCCACTTCTGGGTCACTGATCCACGACGTGTGTGGGCCTCGAAGTGATGCGACGGAGTGAAGCTGAATGAGACCTTTTGAGTAAGACTAGTCATTCTCAACGTCCATATTCGAAGATGGGTGCATGCTTTGGCAGCACTTTTTATATGATGTTACCAATAGTAATGCTTTCAGATCTTTGATTTTTGTGGGCTCCATGCAAAATCGTTTGCTAGATGAGTTGCTGTCAGCACCATGTGACGCTCATGTCTGCCATCTTTGTTTAAAAGTAGAGAAACTAATGAAAATGAAAGAAGATATAAGATTACCTTTTTCACCTTTAGACTAGGATAGTGTTTAATTGCATCCTTTTTTTCCCCGTCATCTAAACATATTAGAACACATATCCGAAGTTATTGTGCTTTGTGAATAGGAAGTGAGTATTATGAGGCTTGTAATGGGTAAATTTAGGAAATGAGGTGAAAAATAAACTGTAGAATGAGGGTGAATCTCTGATTTTAATTTCTTTTCCTTTTCTTATCGTAGTAAGAGGTCTCACCTAAATAGGGAGTATGGGAACGAGTACAATCTTGTGTCTCCCGGGTTAATTCAGTATCAAGTGATGTCTGATTTGAAGATTTTAAGGCATTGAAAATGTATTAAAAATTATTATTTTTTAGATTGTGTGATTCATATATAATGGAGTCTACTACCACTATTTTTAACTAGCTCGTCCATTTAAGATCATTCCCATCCTTCATATGTTAGATTATGTTGATAAAAAAATATTTTTCACTTCTTTCATAATACATCATAATAATACACCACTTATTATGATTTTTATCTCCTTCGCCCACAGTATTATCACTATCACCACTCTTAATTATTGTCATTACTTTGGCTATTGCCATCGTAACCACTGTCGACATTATTGCTACTACCCCACCACTATTGTTATTATCTTCATTATCACTACTATCATTGAAATTAAAAGTTTATATCATTTTTAAAATTATATTATAATTACATTTTCTAATGAGTGAATTAAACAAAAAAAAAAGGGAAATCATAAACTCCATGACTTGAGTGACGAAAAAGTTAAAAATATTAATAATTTCTTTTCCTTTACTCCCTTTATTCATCCCTTAAGTTGAACCACATGTCCCCTTGTAAGGTTAGTTGAGTGGATGAACTGTTAATTCAAACCGTTAATGACTACTTACATAATTGATATGTCAACTTTCTTTGGCAAAATAAAAAAAATTTGGTTCTCTAATTCAACTTTAGGTACCTCTAATTTTCTTTAAGTGTTATTAGTATTTGTTTAATTTGTTCATATAAAATAGTCTCTTTAACCATCTATTTCTATTATATCTCAAATGAAAGATACCTAGATCGCATGTTGAGCACCCAACTCACTTGTTAATTCAGAGGCTACAAAAAAGACTACAATCGAAAGAGAAAATGCCGCTGTTCTCTAATTTGGAGAAGAAATAGTATGTTAAATTTTGAACTGGCAAACCTTAACTCTTTTTGGAAGAACCAACGAATGATGACATTCATTTTCTTAGATTTAACAACATTTCCCATCCGTAGTTTAATGGGCTAGCTACATACTTAATATGTCGTATGGGTATTTTCCACCAGTTTGGGACTAAAAAATTACATATATGAAGTATTAATGGTATAAATTATATGTTGGATATTTTTGATAGCTTAAAATATCTCTGGGTAATTGAACTCCCATCATTTTTTTTGCAATACACTAACATCCAATGAAAATACATTCAATTTAACCAGAGCAGTGGGTTGTAGGCATCATGCTTTCAGTGACTTTGGTGAAATTCCTATTGATGATTTATTGCTGCTCTTTTACTAATGAGATTGTCAAAGCTTATGCCCAAGACCACTTTTTTTGATGTGATCACCAATGTCGTTGGCCTCATTGCTGCAGTGTTGGCTAATTATGTTGATGACTGGATCGACCCTGTTGGTGCTATAATTGTAAGTGGAAAAATGATCTTGTTATTAGAGGTGAAATGCTGATATTATAGTACCGAAAGGTAAAAGATATAATTGGTTCTTTGTTTTTTGCTTATGATATTTATGATGGTATGTGGAAACAAGATTCTCATTCAGTAAAACACTATAGCTGCCTATTTATCTGCCTTTTTTATACTCTTGTACGTTTGAATCAAGACCTTGAACTCCGTTAAATGGACTCTGCCATTGGAATAGATGGATGTTAGATGATGGTAACTCTTATAGTTAGTTGCTGATCCCCAGTTTATGCAACAACAATGCTACCTTTCCCCTTTTGTGCAAATTAGTCTGATAATTCTAGGTGTCATGATAATCTGCTGCACATATATACATTGGAGTGTAGGGATGGCAGTGGGGTAGGGGCAAATTTGCCTTAAACTGCCTTGTCTTGCACACCTTCATCATCTACCTCAAACTTGCCCTGCTCCACAAGATGGGACAAGTTGAGGCATTATCCTCGCAATCCGCTGGGCGCTGGTGCCTTGTAGAGAAATCCATGAAAAAAAATAAAAAAAATTGATAAAAATAAATTAATATATTTAAAATTCAAGTAGAAATGATATATAATATTCAATATAATTTCCCCATATAATTTTAGAAATATACATAATTTAAGTAACAATATCAAATTATAAGAAAAACAATAAAGATATATGATACATAAATTAAGAAAATACTAATTTTTTTTTAGTCTTGATTTTTTAAACTTTCCACGGTATTGCTCAGAGGCAAATAATGTATAGAGAGAAGTATGATGGATCAGATATCTTTTTTTTTTGCTCTTTCTTTATTTCTTTTTTCCTTTTCCTCCCCCCTCTTCCTCCTCCTCCTCCTTCTTCTTTTTCAATATTTTTTTATTTTTTTGTATATATTTATTTATTTATTTATTTTGGCCGAGTTAGGTAACACCAGCCTGTAACCTAAGTGGGGGCACTTCTCTCCCTAGGGATTGTGTTAGGCTTTCAATAGCCAACGTAAAAACTTTATCGAAATCTCTTATATGAATTACATACGACGATTTATTGGTGCTAATGCTAGGTCATTACTCGGAAGTAACGTGCTGTATGGCTCGAGTGCAGTGTCAGATGAGTTAGAGCCGTTGCATTGGCGCCTGGATGTAGTATTAAATGAGCAAGGGTCCTTACATTTTTCTGAACAGATGTGGGTAAAGAAGTTAGTCCACGAGAACTTAATTAGGTTTAGTACTTGGAATATCGACACGCTAATAGGTAAATCTTTGAAAGTTGTGGACACCATGATTCAGAGAAGGATTAACATCATATGTCTTTAAGAAACTAAATGGGTTGGAGAAAGAGCTAAGGAGTTAGACACTACAGGTTATAAGCTATGGTATACAGGGAAGTTTAGAGGAAAGAATGGAGTTAGTATTACTATAGATAAGAATTAGAAGAAGAATGTGGTGGATGTAAAAAAGACGGGGGATAAGATCTTGTCTTTAAGACTAATAGTTGCACAGAAGACTATCAATATTATTAGTGCCTATGCACCACAAATAAGATCGGAGACACATTTAAAGGAGAAGTTTTAAGAAGACCCAGAAGGATTGGTTTAAGGATTTTCACAAGAAGAAAAGATTTTCATCGGAGGGGATTTAAATGGACATGTTGGTAGTGAGGTAAGACATTTTTCAGGAGCGCATGGAGGTTTTGGTTATGGAGCACTAAATGATGAGGGGCAATCCATTCTTAATTTTTCAATGGCGTCTGATTTTAAGATTGCAAACACTTGTTTTAAGAAGCGAGAGGAGCATTTAATCATGTACAAAAGTGGAACCTCAAGGTCATAAATTGATTTCTTTTTAGTAACGAGCTTAAATAGAAGAATTTGTAAAGATTGCAAAGTGATTTCGGGGGAGAGCCTTACTACACAACATAGGATCTTAGTCCTCGATGTTCTTTTTAAAATTAGAAACAAGAAGATACAACAAGTTATAAATTCAAGGATTAAGTAGTGGCAGCTCAAGGATGAGAAACATATGACATTTAAGAGAATATTATTGGAGGAAGGTAATTGGGAAACACAAGGAAGTGCCAATGATATTTGGGATGCGATGGCTAGGAGAGTTAGGATGGTTGCTAAGACAGTTTTGGGTGAATAAAAAAGTTTTGGATTGAAAGATAAGGAATCTTGGTGGTGGAATGATAGTGTGTAGGAAAAGGTCAAATCCAAAAGAGAATGTTTTAAGGCGTTGCATTTGTGTGACAATGCTGAGAATTGGGAAAGGTATCGGACGGCTAGGAAGGAGACTAGAAAGGCAGTGAGTGAGGCACGATCTAAAGATTTTGAGGAGTTCTACTGAGATCTAGGAACAAAGAATGGAGAACGAAAGATTTACAAGCTTGCCAAAAATAGGAAAAAAAAATCAAAAGACTTGGATCAAGTAAGGTGTATTAAAGATGAAGAAGGACAAGTTCTACTCACAGATGAAGATATCAAAGAGAGATGGAAGAAGTACTTTTATAAGCTTTACAATGATAATGAAGGAGTGACTAAGGATATGAAAGGATTAGAAATCTAAGAAGATGAACAAAATTTAACTTATTATCGTAGGATTTGAATTGGGGAGGTAAAAGAAGCTTTTAAGAGGATGGATAATGGTAAAGCCGTTAGTCCAGATAGTATTCCTATTGAAGTTTGGAAATGTTTAAGAGAGCAAAGTATTTTTTGGCTCACCAAGTTATTTAATGAGATCTCGAGATCTAAGAAAATGTCAAATGAGTGGAGGAGGAGTATTTTGGTGCTTATATACAAGAACAAAGGAGATATCCAGAACTGTGCAAACTATCGAGGGATAAAACTTATGAGCCATACTATAAAGCTATGGGAAAAAGTGATTAAGCACAGATTAAGAGATGAGACTAAGATTGTAGAGAATCAATTTGCATTTATGCCAAAAAAGTTTACAACAGAGGCTATTTATCTCCTACGAAGATTAGTGGAAAGGTATCGAAGTAAAGAAAGAGACTTATATATGATTTTCATTGATCTAGAAAAAGCCTACGATCAGATACCAAGAGAAGTGTTGTGGAAGGCTTTAGAGAAAAAAAAGAGTTCGTGTCGCATATATTCGGGCTATACAGGACATGTACGATGGAGTAACTACAAGTGTAAGAACGCCTGGAGGAGAGACAAAGGACTTTACTATAAGGAGATAAAGGACTTTACTATAAGGATAGGTCTATATCAGGGTTCAGCCTTAAGTTCTTGTTTAATCTAGTCTTAGATGTTCTTACTAGGGACATACAGGAGAATATCCCTAATTGTATGCTATTTGCGAATGATATAGTCTTGGTTGAAAAATCATGGGAGTAGGTTAACCATAAATTGGAGCTTTGGAGACAGGCTTTGGAATTAAAGAGTTTTTGCTTAAGTAAGAGTAAGACGAAGTATATGCATTACAAGTGTAACAAGAGGTCAGATAGAAATGATTTGGAGATAAGAATTAGAGAACATATCATACCGCAAATATCTAAATTTAAGTACTTGAGATCTTTTCTACAAAGCGACGGGGAAATTGATGGAGATATCACACACAGGATACAAGTTGAATGGTTAAAATGGAGAAACGCATCTGGAGTGATTTGTAACCGTAAAATATCTACTAAGCTTAAACAGAAGTTTTATCGGACTGCTATACGACTAGTTATGCTCTATAGTAGTGAATGTTGGGCTTTAAAGGGACAATAAGAGCAAAAAATGGGGGTAGCAGAAATGAGAATGTTAAGATAGATGTGTGGTCATACAAGAAAGGACAAGATACAGAATGATTGCATACGAGGGCATATTGAGTGGCACCTATAACGGAGAAGATGACAGAAAATCGGTTAAGGTGATTTAGTCATGTGCAAAGAAAGCCATTGGAGGCACCAGTGAGAAGAGTTAATCACATGATTTTCAGTCCTATGAAAAAGTGTAGATGAAGGCCAAAAAGGACTTTACAAGAAGTCATAAAAAGGGATCTCTTGGTGAATAATATCACCGAAAACTTGATTTTTGATAGAGTCTAATGACATTGTGCAATCCATATAACCGACCTCACTTAATGGGATAAGGCTTTATTGTTGTTGTTGTACACTTTTTAAGTAATAATGAGCAAGCAAAAGATAAAATATCAAAACTAACAGTGAAAGCGAAGAAGTAAGCCATTAGCATCTAACATAGCAAAAAGCACAACATATTAAAGTGTAATATTTTGTAAGAAAAATACTATATGTATCCAAATATAGAATCCAAAATTATATTTCAAATGATTTACATCTCTTAGATCGAGTGTTACAAATTTACTAGACTATTTTATTTTTAATGATAATACTTAATTTCCATTTGAAATTCAATTTCATTGCATACAATATTACTGTTTTTATAATCCTTTTTTTTTGTTTTTAAAGCATACAAAATTAAAGTGAAAAAAAGAGGCAACTTTATTTGATACCGAAGGCCACTTTTACAGTTCATAATCCATAAATCAAGAAGGATCAAATTAATTTGTTCAACAAAATTTTCTCTTCTAAACCTTCAATAAATGGGTGGCTCTGGATTGATTCTCAGTTGAACCTGCCAGTGGCCACCTTTTGCGCGCAAGAGCAAGATTCTATATTTAGCCTTCTAACTTCAAAACCAACAATTTGCCACTACCATGGAAGTTCTCTTCATCTTCTCTTTCCCTTCACATATTTAATCAATTGGAAGGCTAGATTTCTCTCTTCTCTTCTAAACACACAAACATTATTGGTTTATAGGAATTTCTTCCGTTTATTTTTTCTTATATTTTTATTTCCAAATATCTTACCCTAATAGACATTCTTTCTTCTTCTTGTTCTACCTTTTTTTTTTCCCTGGTATTTTGTTAGGTGAATGGTCAATTTCATTGTTGATTGAACAGAATTTCCTGTGATAGGGGACAATTTTCATGTGGGTTTTTTTTCATTCGTTTAGCACCTCCAATTTGGTGGACAAAATCAACACATTTTCTTGAATGATAGAATCAAATGTGCAATTGTGATCATTAATTAGGGAAATAATTATGGCACAATTTGATGTCTCAAAATATGCCCACAGTTCTGTTCACAAGTACATAATATTGAAGGATTATGACAAACTAAAGGAGGTACTGGATGGCCTTCCGAAACTCTGTAACCCATTTGAGATTGAAACTGAGTACGCTTCAATAGCTGAAGAGAAGAAGGCTGCTACCATATCCGCCGTGATTGATCGGCGCGATGTACCGAATCGAGACACTCCTCTTCACCTGGCTGCAAAAATTGGCGATGAAAAAGCTGTGGAAATGCTTATGGGTTCCGGCGCCAATAAAAACTTGAAGAACGTTCAAGGATGGAGTGCTCTCGCGGAAGCTATCCGGAATAAACAAGAAAAAATCGCCATTATTATAATCCGGCAATCATGGTGGAACCTGGATGAAAAGGTGCAAAGAAGGCTGCCTCGATACGTAGGGACGATGCGGAGGATGAGAGACTTCTATATGGAGATCTCATTCCATTTTGAGAGTTCTGTTATCCCCTTCATCTCAAGAATTGCTCCTTCAGACACTTACAAGATCTGGAAAAGGGGAGGAAACTTGCGAGCTGATATGACTCTTGCTGGATTTGATGGCCTGAAAATCAAGAGAGCAGATCAGAGTGTTCTTTTCCTGGGCGATGGTCTCGATGATGGGAAGAAACTAAAGTCGCAATTCTGCTTGATGTCGCATAAAAACAAAGAAGTGGTCACTCCTGGGGATTCTGCTCCGCCTACTGATAGAGAGATTCGGCAGAGATTGGTTCAGAAGTCTCAGGATACAATGGTGAAGATTGGTATCGATGTGAGTCAGGCAGTTCTTGTGCCCCAAATCACGTGGAGGCGAAAAGAGAGGAAAGAAACAGTTGGGCAATGGAAGGCCAAGGTGTATGACATGCACAATGTGACGCTGAGCGTCAAATCCAAAAGGCCTCCCGATGCTCAAGCAGATGCCAAGTTCTCTAGCAATCAAAGTGAAAATGATCGAAAGGAAATGAATGAGCTTTTGACAGAGGAAGAAAGAAAGCAACTGGACATTGCGCTAGCAAGCAAGATGGATTCAGAGGATGCCTATAATGAAAATGCAGAGAAAAAGGGGAGATCCAAAGGCGGACGCAAAGAGAAGGAGCAACAAAAGGGAAAACATGTAAAAGCAGCTTCCATGGATTCAGGTGGCATCAGTTCTCAGAAGGATGGAAATTCAAATTCAAATTCCAAAAGTGAATACAAGCGAGGAATGAGGCCTACTATTTGGCTTTCTTCTGATTTTCCGCTGAAATTTGAAGAATTGCTGCCGTTGCTTGACATGCTTGCGGAGAAAGTTAAAGCGGTTCGCCGTTTGAGAGAACTTCTTACAACAAAACTTCCAAAAGGAACATTTCCTGTTAAGGTGCGTATTCTTTGGCCCTTTTTTACTTTTAAATTATTTTAATAATATTTGGACAAAAATTTCTTTTTTTGATTACATTAATATAGAAGAAGAAATGACTAAGATATCAAAAGGCAGTTATATTTAATGATCTGTTTGGTCTCAGCAATGAATGGGATGGGAAAGGCAACATATTATTTAACAATTAGTTGATTCAATTAATTATTAATTAATTTAATTAATTATTAATTATTAATTAATTAATTTAATTAATTGATAATATTAATTGTTTGAATGAAAATATTTGAGAGAACTTCTTACAACAAAACTTCCAAAAGGAAAATTTCCTGTTAAGGTGCGTATTCTTTGGCCCTTTTTTACTTTTAAATTATTTTAATAATATTTGGACAAAAATTTCTTTTTTTTATCACATTAATATAGAAGAAGAAATGATTAAGATATCAAAAGACAGTTATATTTAATGGTCTGTTTGGTCTCAGCAATGAATGGGATGGGAAAGGCAACATAGCTTTAGGAGTTATTTAGTAATTACTTAATTTAATTAGTTATTAATTAATTTAATTAATAACATTAGCTGTTTGAATAAAAATATTTGATAAAATCATCTACTTCCTATTAATTTTTTATATGAAAAATAATGTATAAGGACATGTCTATATTTTATGATTTATTTAAGTATTTTTTTACTTCAATTATATTTTAAATTTATCATATGATTTATTAAATTAAATTTTCTTCTAAAGGTATATTATTGTAATTTATTATTTATTATATTTTAAAATAATTTATTATATTTCTTAAAAATAATTATTATATTTTGTAAATACTTTATAGAAATTAATAATTATTATTTAGTAAATTTCTTTAATTTTTTTAGTAATGATATAAATGGAAAATAGGTATATTATTTAAGGAAAATTTTATATTTTTATAAAATTATTATTAATAAGCTAATTGAAAATGTTACATTTATTAATTTTTTCAAATTAACTGATTGAAAGTCAATTAGTTAATTCAATAAGTTATTTATTAAACAGTTAAATTAACTGATTAATTCGGTCAAATAGTTGAATACTATCAAATCAGTTAAAAGTTAATTAAAAATCTCTTTACCAAACACCATCTTAATCCAAAACTTGAAATTTACCTAATGGGCCTAACAAACTTGGTAGCATATAAACTCATGAAATAGTGAGATACCAAATGGCATATACTCTATTTGATCAAAATGTAGAGTACTCTATTTTCCAGCATGATCGATGGCCCTTGTATAACCAAAGAGAGGACAATTTTACGTTTTCTAAACTTATTAAAAATTGGAAGAAAAAAACTTAATAAAAACAATCTTTGGCATCCTTAGAAGAGTGGTAAAAAGGGGTAGCAATTCGAATGCTACCCAACCTCAACTGACCAAATCTTTGAAATTTGAATGTTGTTCAACTTTTTATCCCTCTCCCAAACCAAAAAACAAAATCTTTCAAAATTAATAGATATCCATAAAAAGAAATAAGTCTTCCCTTTTTTTTTTCTTTTTTCATTGTAATTCGTCAGTATATCTATTCTTTGTCAAAGAATATACCAAAATAGAATTATTTCATGTTTTAAGCAATGTTTAATTCTCAAAAATATATATAATTATAATTTATGATATCATCTTAACAACCGAAACTTGATTAACACACCTAATTATCCTCTTCCAAAAGCTTTTTCAGATAGTAAGTAGGCTCAAATGATTTCCATCAAGCAAAGAGGTTTAGGAAACCTTAACTTTGCTCTCACTTGGGTATCTTAAAAAATTCTCTTAGCATTAGGAATGATCTCATTTAGTGAAGATGGAATTCGCATGAAAAACATAATACATTTAAAATTGGATGCCCATGTGCCATTGTTTCCCATGATAGAATTCTAATGGATGAAACTAATTCCATGATCATCATCTGTATCGTTCCATTTGATAATACAGGGGACTCTGTGCATAGTGCATTAAAGATATAAAACGAACAAGCCAAGTCAAGGTGGGTTGAGCCAACATGGGTCCAGGCCCAAATGATTTTTTATTTAAGCTTCATTTGAAAACAGGCTTGCAAATTTAATTCTCCGTGTGAAAATAGAACCGATGGACGCATGCAAGTTGAATTTGCTTATTTAAACCTCGTTTGAAATGGACTTAGAGCGTAGCTCTTAGACTTCGCCTGATCTTCTATTTCGAGCAAGATGGATTGGTGCAGGCCGAGCCGGGATAGGTTTAAACTCGCATGGGCTAGTATGTTTAGTCTTACTTCTTAAATGCGCTTCAAAATGCAAGGCCAAGCTGAAAAAGCATAAAACCCTAGATTGGCCCACTCAATTTGTAAGCCAATGACTGCTTTTACATCTTTAACATAAATAACGTCCAAAATCTATTAAGATTAAACATCTAATTTTGTCCTTGAGAAATGTAATTTCTGTCAATTTTATCCTTCTAAAATGTTTTTTTTTTATAACGTTCATAGTAACTCGAATTAGAAAAATTTTATTTCCTATAAATATTTTTCTTCAATGTCGTCCCTTATTAAATTTGTATGATTTCCTGCCTCATCATCAATTTCACATGCAATGAAATTGGAAAATTTTAAATAAGTGGGGATGGAATTGATAAAAAAAAATAATTTTGAGAAATTAAATCAGACAAGTATAAATAAATGAGGGTTGGAATTAATAAGTAAAAATTTTTTTTAGAACGAAATTGATATAAATTACATTTCACATGAGAAACATGGGTGCTTAATCAACCTTTAGGGCTTATTTGGTATAATGATAGAATTATTGATTATTGATGAATTTGAGTATCTAACATGATTTTATCTTTGGTACAACTCTTAGTAATAGTCAAATTTTTAAAAGAAAATTGGTGTTCAATATTTTTAATAAGAGTAATAAATTATCTTTTAATCATGAGTTTTCTCTCACTAAATATCTAGACACCAATCATTATCCAAGAAAATCAATTATTATTAAAAGTTATTTCAAATACAAAATCAATCTAAACATTAAAATTAAGCAATAATTATTTGTTTTTAACATTTTGCTAAACAAGCCCTTAATTATTTGTTCATCCTTATTTAGTAACCACGCTGTTTGGTGGTGTATAAATTAAAAAAGTTATACATTTCCATTTTTGTATGATTTGTTTTTAAGTGTTGCCGTGTTTATTTTTTAAACATCCTTTTTTGAGAATTGCTCTTTTCATTACATTACAATCTATATAAAATTAGTGTAATCTCATTTTATTTTCTTTGAAAATGTAGGTTGGCATCCCGGTGGTTCCCACGGTTAGAGTATTAATTAGCTTTACAAAGTTTGAAGAATTACCACCGCTAGAAGAGTTTTCATCGGCCCCTTCAAGTCCTTCTGCTTTTGAAGAAGAAGATGATCCTGAATTAACACGTTCTTCATCTTCTTGGTTTCAGTGGATGAAATCTTCTAATGCGGGTTCTAGTGATACTCAAGATTTGTTCACAGTTCCACTTGATTATACGTGGATTACTTTCGATGAAAAGGTAAAGAGGGATCGACAAAAGAATAGACAAAAGGTGGAGAAGGCGGCAGACAATAAGGTTGAGTCAAACAAGCATTAAGCCCCAATGATGTGAGAGAATATAGACAAAACTTCAAATAGGATTTGTATTTAATTAAACTCAGGATCAATACAATAAAAAATTGTGATTCTTGATAGAATCACTAGATTCACTTCCTTTTAAAATATATGATGGTCCATTTGTGTGGAATAGAAATTGTATCAATGACCTCTTTTTTTTTTTTTATCAAAACATGTATATATATTAAAAGTTGGCTATGTTTTTGAAATATTTTAAAGAAATTCATATATGATTCCTTAAAAAATTAAATTATTTTAGTATAAATTGATAACATTTTGTACTTTAATCCCTTTGGGAATTGTGGTCTAGTTTCCCCCTTAATTGATTAATTTTTGCATTTTGTTTTAGGATATTAGAAATGGTTTAAAAATTGGCATATGCCAAATTTATTATAACAAATTAACACTTGTGTCACAAATTATACCACAAAAATTTAAAAATCATGGCAATTTCATCTCTTACGACAAGAATAAAAAAATTTAGACAAATATACAAAAAAATAAAGAAATTTATGCCACGGAAAAACTTTATCCATTACAAAATATTATTTATGCCACGAACTAAGTTACGAGAACATAATTTTTATGGTAAAAGATTACTCGTGCTATGAAAAAACTTTCCCTATAGCAAAATATTACTTGTGTTATAAAACTAAATTACGAGAATACATTTTTTATAACAAAGTATCACTTATACTATGAAAAAACTTTACTTGTGGCAAAAATACTACCAACTAAACTATGAGAACAAATTTTCTATGGCAAAGTATCACTTATATCATAAATTAATTTATAAGTATGCATTTCTTATGATAAGATATCACTTATTCTATCATATAAGTTAAAAAAATTTATCTATAATAAAATATTACTTATGTCACGAAATAATTTTATGAATAAAATTATAGTTAAATATATCATTTTTGGTAACTATACATATAAACATTTATTTATAATAAGTACAACATGCTCCAATATGGTAGATAATAAAAAAATATAAATATTTATATATTATAAGTGTTTAGCAAATAATTAATTCATCATTTAAGTTAGAGGCCTTTAACTAATTAATTAAATCAAATAATTATTTCAAAAATTTAATAAATAACTTATTTGATTAATTGATTAGCCTCAATCAATCAAAATAAAAAAGTTATAAAATATAACATTTTCAATCAACTGATTTATAAAATGTATGTAAAAGGATAAAACTACTCATAAATTATATAATTATGTACTTTTATTATTTTTTCTTAAAATAATAGATATAGGAGTTAAATTTTAAACCTTAAGATATATAAGAAAAAGTTTAATTATTAAGCTCCTAAGTATTTTTATTTATATGTGTACCAAATTTAATATCTATTAAAATATAACATTTTTTCATAAATAATAAATAACCATTTAACTTTTCATCAATTAAATCTATGTAATAAAATTAATATAGGTAAAAAATAAATATTATAATATATTAAAGATTGTATTATATAATTATTCAATGAATTTAAATTCTTTACACACTAAAATTAAAAATTAATAGGATTAACATATACATATATATAATACATACATATATAACAATTTTTTTAATTTGTTACTTAGTCCAATTATTAAAAAAATTTATTATATATAATACATACATGTATAATTTAATAATAATTAAATTATTATATTAAAATTTTTTAAGTAAATTATATTTAAAGGAGTAATATATATAAAATAGTATAAATTTTTATTTTCATCCCTTATTAATTTTAATTGTATTAATTTTATTTCTCACTAATATTTTGTATTAATTTCTCTTCTTCTAAATAATAATTTAATTAATTTGGTCTATTCATATATAATTTTATTGATAGGTTAATGATTTGATAAATGGAAGGATAAAAATTAAATATAAATAACATATAAGAGATAAAATTAATACAAAAAATTTATGAAAGTTTGAATGATTTAACTTATATTTGTGAATGATAAAAATATGTATTATAAATAAAAAATTAAAAGTAAATAATTTATAATAATTTAAAATTTAATTTATAATTAAAATTTAAATATATATAATAGTTTAAAGTTATGATTTGTATAGATATTTATTTCATATAATTTAACCTTTATTGAAAGAATTTTAGAAAATAATAAAAAATTGTTTGAAAGATGTAAAAATTTTACTTTTATTTTGCAATAACTCAATTAATAATAATTAATGAAAAATATTAATAAAATGATAAAATTAATCAATTAATTATTTAAAAGAGATAAAATTAACATAAGATATTTGTAAATGATAAATTTGATATCAGTAAAATTAGTAATGAAATAAATGAGAATTTAGTTTATAAGAAATAATTTTTAAAATAAAATCATAAAATATTTTAGTATTAGTGTATTTTTATTATATGTATTTATGTAATATTTTATTATTATATAATTAGTGTTATATGAGTGTAGTTTTATTTTTGAAGTCAACTAGTCAATTAAAATTTTATATACAATATATTGTATTATAATATTAAAGAAGCAAACTAGCACAATGATAAGATTTGACATTCCTTAGTTTGGAGATTCAGGTTCGATTTCTCAAAAATGCAATTTACAATTTTTAGACAAATAGAGTTTTAATGATTTATTCTTGCTTGATATGAGTAAAAAATATTAATAAGTTTTAGCAAATGTGTGAATAAAATAATAGAATAACTTTTAATTAAATTGACTAGATAATCGATTCAATTTGGATATATAAAAAATATTTTAACTATTTATATTAGTTTTTTTAATTATTTTATTTTATTTTTTATCATAATTTTATTTGTTGCAATATGAATTACTAGCCATAGATATATCTTTTTTGCCACGTTCGTACTCAAGGCTAGAAGAATTTATTAACCACAAGTGAACTCGTGGCAAAAAAAAATTATTTATGTCACATGACCTTTTTTCATATGGCTATTTCCTTACTATATTTACTTGTGCCACGGGATCATTCAATTAATATTTCTGTGACTAAATAGTATAGCCACAAAACTTTTGGTCTTGTGCCATGATTTTAACTGTGGTACAAGTATTGATTTCTTGTAGTGATTCTTATTAATTTCTTATGGTACATCCTATATGATAAATTATTAATTTTGCTTCTCTTTTCTTTCTCATATGTAAAAGAAGGACAATGAACAAAACAATTCAATTAGATACTTCATCTATTATATATATCTTATATATAGCAAAAATGTCCTAAAAAATAATGTACTTAAAAGCTATTATTTGATGGGTTCTTTGGTGGGAAAAATTTGAACAAGGAATAAAATACCGAAGGCTTATCTTCCTTTAGTTTTATTTAAGAAGATACAATATTAAGTTACCCTAAAAAAACTAATAAATAGGTCATAAACATTGCAACACATATGTTATAACCCAGTTTTGATTATGACTAGCATAGATCTCGATACTAGTTTCCACAAGCTTAATAACATTCATTCTAACTATCCAATAGAAGTTTTCAAATTTTCAGAGGAACTCAAAATTCACTTTAAATTTTATGAAAAAAGTGGATAAAATCACCCCTATTTTTGGATATTTCTCGAGGGTTATATGCTTTATAATACAAAATCTATATTATTTCCAAATACGATAGTAATAAACATACACACAGTACAATACAATTTTAAATTTATACACATATAACTATTCAACATATCATATATCTTTACTTTAATGTTGATCCCAATTGTTGAATTCTTTAATCCAGGCGATCTTTGTTCCTTTATAGATACTATAAAGTTTGAATCTTAACTTGAAAATATTAGAAATAAGGCAGAGTGAGTTACAAGAACTCAATGAATATATATCTATCATTATCTTATAGGTGGGTGATTTTATATATAATAATAATAATCATAAGTTAATCATATACTAAATTAGAAAATATTAACAAACCTATTTCCTAAATTTTTGAAATATATATGAAACTATGTCCTAAAATGAGAGTTCACGTGTACATGACTTAAACTCTATTTCTTATATCACAAATCATAAGAGTTTTAACTATCCATTAGTACTTAATAACATTATCATATTATATACTACCCATTCTACATAGACATCACGTTCATAAATAGTCATTAAGGCTTAAATACAAATAAATCTTTATAGTCATATCAAGTCTTTGCAATCATGTCAAATAATGATACCCACTTATAAGCAAAGTTTTAATATTACGTTGCATCATGTAATCATTTATAACAAGCATGCATGTATCCATCTTTTTAATTTTCTGATTATTCTTATATCATTCTCATATGATTTACCGGGAATTTTCCATTTGATTCTTAGATCAATCTAATATCTTTCATAACTATTTATTAAGAATTTTTCATTTGGATTTTACATCATAACTCCATCAGTGTTCATAGTTTCCAATGTCACTATTGACATGATTCACAAGTACTATACATAAGAAAGCTCCACGCTCTTATCATAACTATTTGTTAGATCATTAGTGCAAGATGACTAATTGATCATAAAGCAATATCAAGCACACAATAGTACATAATCATAATATATAGACATCATTGAACTTAATCATAATCTATAATAATTAAAAATATCACTGTTATGCTTCTACTACGCATTCTAATAAACTAACATTCATTTAACAACTAATTACTCTTATATTATGAAACTAAATATATATAAATATATACACATGAATATGAAATTTATACTATTAACAAAAAAGAATATAATTTACACATTTAAGTTATCTTTTATTAAGAATAAAATCCATGATGAGATATATACTCATTTAAAGGGATGCGTCCACTGTAGGAGCTTAAAGTGGTTAGTCCTTATTATCCTCTTATCCTCCTAATTCACCATATATAATAATATTATGAATACAAGACTACTATTTATTTTTCTTTCCAAGTATTACAAATCCAATTTTCAAATGATAATATAATAGTATCCTTTATTATCAACTTGTATTTCCTAATATAGGTTTATGCATCCAAACACCAGAGCTTTAAGATTAACTTAGATTAGCTTCAAACATCAAGATATTAACTTTTATGAGATAAATATATATTCTAAGTATAGTAACTTATTATTTTGGAGTCTTAAATTATTATTTTATTAGTGTCATATCAATTATCCAAATAAAATAGAAAAGTGAGAGTTTCTACGTTGAACATAAGATAATTGAAATATTAAATCTTTATGTTGTGAGAACATCATATTCATATCATTTTAGCATTTTACAATATAAAAATCATATTATTCTCCTGCATTATCATATATCTCAATATACTTTTAAGAAGAGGTTCTCTAAAATATATAATTGCCATTGAAAATATTATCATATAATACTCTATAAATATTCAAGTCTCATTATGCTAATGTCCCTTAGCATAAAATCTTATATTCAAGATCTATCATCGTGTATGGGTTTCCTAAGATATATAATTACCATAGAAAGTATTATTATAGGATACTTTCAAATGATTCTACTTATAGTATCTAAACAATCTATAGCATAAAATTTACATTTTTATAAGTTATCATTACTTATTTTAAGTATGCATAGAACTGGGTTCCTAGATAGATTTCCAAGTCATGCAAAATGATAAGGTATAATGTTTGAGATATATCACATGTATGATACTTTAACTTTCCATAACATAAAAATTGCATTTTTCCATATGTATTATTACATATCACAAAAGTGCATAAATAGGATTTCTTAGATTAAACCTTAGATTAGCAAGAATATTAAACTTTTATGCTATAAAGACACTCAGTTATAGCTAAAAGGCCTGACTGGAGCTCACTGGTGGTAAAACTTGTTAGATTGCTGGCAACTTTGTGATAGCCAAATAGAATACAATAGTAAGAGGTTAGAGACTGTGATTTTCATGCTAGAAATTATGAGAAGGATAACAATTAATGGTGCTACACAACCTCGAGTTTATTCATGAATGATAACTCCTATCATGATTGCCACACCGCTGCTAGCTGTGAAAGATGTGCACCAAGGTAATAGAACAAATGGAGGCTGTGCAATAACTTGAAAAAGCCAGCTTTGAAGGCCACATGGTAGTGGCACTCAACTATCAAGCTAGCGGCATCATGGCAGTGACGAAGACACGACATGGCGATAGCTATTCAATAGAGAGAAGGAAAATGCACAGGAAGAAAGAGGGAAGGAAGAAATTACTAATGGAGGGGTGTATGAGGAGAGAGAGTGTGTGTGATGGGAATAAAAAAAAGAGCAAAAAAAGGGGCATCGACTTTCTAAAAAAGTAAGTGGGGAAAATATATAAATAAAACAAAAGAGAGCTTTAGGCTTTAATACTACACTTCTCACCCCATTATAAGCCTATCTTTCTTTCAATCTTAACTATTATTTCATAAAGATTAATCCTAGCTCTTCATTTAAATAAAAACACACTTTTTTATAAAATTTATTTCATTTAAAATTCCATCTCATGTATTTTCAATCTTTCCCTCAAACATGCATATATATATATATATATATATATATATTTGTAATAACTTGATAAAATTGGAAATCTTAAAATAAGTATTTCTATCTTCTTTAATTCTCAAAAATAAATTTATCAAATATTAACAATAAATTTACAAAAGTTTATACTCATAATTACTATTTCCAACTGATGAGAAAATCCTCATAAAATATATAAACTAACCTCAAATTAAAATTTATTTGAAAATAAATTTATTCTAAACTTCCTTAATTCTTAAAAATAATTTATTGAAATGCCAACGATTTACTTCATAAATTATTGCATCCATAAATACTAAAATTATTCTTAATTTATGAAAAATGTATTGTAAAATTATTTTAATTTAATATTGAATCAATAATTGCCATAGAATAAATATATTTTAAATATTATCATCAGTATTATTTTAATATTTCAAAATCTTTTAAAAAAAATAAATTCAAAATTAAATATTAACCACATAAGTATTAAATAAAAATAGATAATCATAAGCATTGAAATTTATGAAACTTAAATTTTGAGATCATTCTATGCAAAATAATAAATTATAAATGCAAATTAGAAATACATACTTGAAGTTTTTAGTGAATCCATAATGAACTAATTACACAAGTGTACTTCTCATAAATCCTAGCTGCAAAGATCATCGCTTTTATCATTAAAAAAAATAATAGTGAAATGGGAGAAGAGAATTGAAGCTTACAATTTAAACTGAGTGACTACAGAACTACTAAGGTAAGAGTAAGGATCCATTTTGTTAAACACTACTAGGCTAGCATGCCTATCATTGAAGGCCTAATGATAAGGCACACACATTATGTGTTAGTAATGGCCCTAAATATCTCATTAACCTCAATTATTTGATCATTACATATGTGCTTTATAAAATTACTATCCAACATTCATTATTTTAAGATTTATTAACTTTGAAGTATGTAAATCTATAGTAAAATTTTAATAATATCTTATTTGGACAACATAATTCAAGTTTTAAAAGAAAAGCAATGCTCCAAATTAGATTCTTTTTGGGTAATAAAAACAACGATAATTTATTTAATGCACATAATCAAAGTTTTAAATATAAACCCTAAATATGATAGGAAGTAAAGCCTTTAAAGTTGTACATGGTGCTATTGAACCACTAAAGTTCTAGCTTTAAATTACAGTTTGTTTGTAATACTTAGTAAAAATCTAGTAAATAAGATTGATATAATTAACTTAAAAAGTTTTTATTAATGAGTAATTAGTTTTAGTATTCATTAATTTTAGTAGATGAAAACCTTATTAGAAATTATCTAGGAAAGGTTAGAGTAGTTTTGGAAATTATTCAAGATCTAAAGTTGACAGTGTTTTAGAGTAACTTAAGGTTTTTATTTAGAAGCACCTTATGAAAATAAAAAAGGAACAAAATAAATTTTTTTGGATGACATAGGGGAAGATGCACGATTTTAAAGAGGTAAAAAGAAAGATGATTTGACTTTGGAACATTAATGTAATTTCCAAATAGTTTTCAAATTATAATTTTATTAAGAAAATTAAAAGATGATGATTTAAATGAAAAAAATATGTTAATGTTATATTGCATGTGATTATTTGATGAAAATGTTAGAAGCTTTCATAAAGTAAATATAGTTATCTTTTATGATAAGAAAAAATTAAATATGAAAGAATATTCTTAGCATTTTGAAAGATTTGATAAGGATGTATTTAATGAAAATTTTTGGATGAGATTTTACTTCATCAAAGGAAGCTAAAACTGTTTAAGTCTTACTTGAAACACAAGGGGATGATGTCATGTAGTTAGGATGAAACTTGAAGGATACTCAATCCTTTCACTATCAATAGAAGAATTTAGTTCAAATGTTCCTCACACCAAACAAAGAGAAAGTCATGATTTTGCTTAGAAAGAGAAAGTGTGAGAGTTTCCTTATATTTTCCTAATGTATTCGTAAGATATCTTGAAATGTTTTTGTGTGTTCTTGATAGTTCCTTAAGAGTTGTTGGAGATTAAGCTCTTTTGTTCATCAAATAGATGGTAGAAGCTCATTTACTTTAGTGATTTATTTTCTTTTCATAGTTCTTTCAAAAGTTCTCTTAGTAACTTACATTGTTTTTAGTAAATTGGAACTTGAATCTTAGGTGTGGAAAAATTAAAATAACAAGCTTACCTAGGTGAGTAGAGATCTACTAATTTTCTTTTTGATTTTCTTTTAATAAGATCTTTATGTATAAGATATATATATGTCTGTGTTTGATTGATAGTATGTTGAAACCATGATATTTATGAGGGATTTATTTGAAGAATATATTTCATAAAACTTCTATTTGAAATATTAGAAATGATGGTTTGAAAAAGATTATTTGATTTCCATTTGTTTTGGAAAAGGATTTGTAAAGAAAACAAAAAGGACATTTTGAAAAGGATTTGAGAAAATGATTTTTTTAAGTAATAGTTGAAATGGTAAATGTTTGAAAAACATGATTTTATTTTAAAAAAGAAGAAAAAAAATTGTTGAAACCACTAGGCAGGGCTCTTAGGTTCTATGGTATAACATAAGGTAAAATTTTGATTTTTATGATAAAAATAAGTATATATTATTTTAACCCCTTATATGAATAATATATGATGGTTACGTTAAAGTTTTACAAGGAAAATCATGTTTAAAAACATACATGAAGCTTATGGGTACCACACTATTTGGTGAGTGAAAATTTTATTTTTATGAAAAAAACTTATTACACTATGTTTAATACTAATTAAGGGATATCATTAAATATTTATATCAAGGTTTGAAGCAAAAACATGTTTAAAAACATTCTTGAATGATTTAGTTTTATGTTGAAAATAAGATTAAAAAGTAGTATTTTTAAGAAATAAATTATTTCCTTTAAGTGATTCTTTTAGCAAAGCATTTTAGTTACTTGTGTAACTTGTTTTGAGTGAGAAAATGGTCGAACAAAGGATTTTTAAGTCATTAAAATAGGAGTGGAAAATTTTGGGTTTTTTTTATAAAAAGTTGTATAAAGAGTTGGCATTTCACAAATAGATGTTGTCTCCTTTAATGTTATTTGTTGGCTAATTGTTTTAGTATGTAACATGTTTTCAGTATGAGAAAAGGTTGGAAATTGAAATTTAATGTCTTTATTTTATTTTTGGAAAATTTTAAAGAATATGAGAAAAAGGTTGCTATTTAAAATAGAATTTTTAATTATAAAGATGATTGTTAAAAATCTAGTAAGGATTAGTGATAATTTTCCTAGCTATTTGATGATAATATATGATGAAATAGTGCAATTTGGTTACTGCTGGCTAACATGGTCACTTGGTTGAATAAGGAGCAATATTTTCTTACTTGATAGAATAATATACAAAGTTTAGCTTTAAATATGCTTAGATTTGGTAGTTATGAAACTTGAAAAAGAAAATCCAAGTTGTACCCTTCATGGTTTTACTATAAAATTGTGGGGTCTATGCTATTTTTAGAATGAAATCTTGTTATTTATAGCATATAAATGCATAAAGTTGATGGCTTAAAAGTATGCTAGAACATTAATATAAATGTTATGAAAAATTGAATGGTGGTTTATGGATTTTTATGATAAAACCATAAGCTTAAGATGCTAAGTTAGCGCATGGTTTCTTATTTATAAATTACAGATGCATTCACGAGTTTACATGCAAGGATATTTGTGAATGATAATGAACTTTGCATGGAAATGTGATATGGTAATTTAACATGTGGAAATGGAAGCATGAATATTTAATGCACACTAAAAATGTGACAAGATAAATGTAAATACTTCCTTATAAAATTATGTTTTATATTACATTATATTATGGTCATGGGTTAAGAATGACATTTTCACCTTATCTTGTTATATGTGAAAATGGGCTAGTAAGAACTTTTTGTGAAAATGAGTTAGTAAGAGCTTTATATGTAGAATTGTTGAAATAGACTTAAGTTTGTGGATAGGCTTATGAGTTCATAAAAAAATGCAGATTAGGGTTTGTAAATTACAAGTCCATTTAAATATGGAATTAAAGTGGTCCAGTTTAGCGAGTTTGCAATCCATGTGAATCAAATGGGATGGTTCATGGACTAGTCCACATTTCTTCCTTTCTTTCTTATTTTTCACATTCAAACTAAACTAACAAACTACATAATTTTTTTTATCTAACCAATCTAATACTTAATCCTAAATTGAATTCTTTATTTTTCCATTTAATATAACCTAAATAAATTATTATTAAATCAATGATTTTATTTATAAGTTAATAACTTCAAAGTTAACAAATTTTTATTATAGTTTATTTAGTCTTGAAGTATTAGTGCAGATTAAGAATATATTAAATGTGTGATTTTTAAATTTATAATTATTATTTTAAACTTAAAATTATTTTAAAAGTTTTAAAATTATTTATTTTTAAAAGAAAAGGCTTACTAACTTGGTTTATAAGTTTGTAGTCCACAAATGTTAAGGCTTGGATTCCTATTTAGGGAGTTTGTAATTTTCATATATTAGACTCAATCTAATCCATTTATGGCTAGTCCATATGGACTGATTTGTGGAAGGACTGAATAGGTTCGTTTAATAGCTTTATCTATAGTTTAGTGGTAGCCTTATGTGCAAAAGGCTTAAATGCTTTTATGTGATTGTTAGTTTAAATGTCATATGTGATTATATGCTTAAGTGTCATATGTCACAATATATGATATTATCATCATATGGCCCTTCTGGAGAGGATAAGAGATTGGCTAGCACCTTATATTTTGAGTCACAAGGAATGACATGTGAGATAAGGTTGGCCTAAAGAAACAAGGTTGGGATACATATAGGATAAGGTCTGAAGTAATAAGGAGGAACCTTTTATGCGTCCTTGTCATTTTAATTGTCAGTTGATTAATTATTATATGCTTATGATTAGATTGTGTGATTAAAATTACTAGAATTGTTAAACATGAAATATATTAGAAGGATTTCTAGTAAGAAAGTGGTTTAATATATGTTTTGTATATATATGATTTTCTTGATTAAAACTTATTAGAAAATTTGTATAATAGCTATCTTACTAAATAATTTATTACTCACTCTACTTATGGATATATTTAATAAATACTCTTTTTTATGGTCTTATTTGATATTACAAATGTATGATGGCATATCAATGAGAATAAGTGTGGCATTTTTAAGTAGGATTTTGATTTTACCATTATGATTGATGAGGATGGTAGTGTTCATTAGTGGGCATAAATGTGAGTCATAAGGGTTCAACCTTTAGAGCTTGACCTTGTCTAAACATTTTTAGACTAACACTTAGTGGACTCTAGTTACCAAGTAATGTATGAAGACCCTATTCCTAATGATTCTTTAACTGTCATAGGAGTAGTAGATGTACTTACGTATGATTATGAGCCTTTTGATCCCTCTATGTTAGCCCTTGTATTCCTAGCCATACCACCTACATTTCCAGCTACACTAGTTGTAGTCCTAACCACACACCAGTCGAGGAGTTGATTAACTTTGATATGAACATCCTTTTTGAGGACTCAGTGAACAGCTAGTTTGGATGATAGTTATCACAAGTTTTTGTTTTTAGGATTTATTTATTTTTATCTTTGACTTTTTACAGCACTCATATGAAAGTTTTGACTAATAGGTTATGGTATAACCTTTAAACTATATGTATAAAGGTGACACATGCATAATTAAATTTATGTATATATGATTTATATAACTGCATGTTTTATCCACTTACTATTTCTTTAAATGATTTAAGGTTTGTTTATGAAAAAAATAACGGATTATAGAATTTCAAAGGAAAGGAAAATGGTTTTCACTTGCATCAAATGTAAATATACATATTTCTAAGTTTGAAAGTATTCATTTAAGTAATATATGGACACATGTTTTGGAAAGAACTTGTTAAATGGTTTTTAAGAAATATTTCTGGCTTGATTTTAAAGAACAAAATTAGACTTCTAAATTTTGATGGAAAGTATATTATCTTTAAAGTATTTGAAAGACATAATAGGACCTTTTAATTTTTTGAGTTTTATTAAGCTATTCTTATTCTATTGTGTTTATTTCATAGTTTGAGCTTTCATATTTAGATGAAGATTTAATTCTTTTAAAGAATTAGAGAAGTCTTTTAATGTTTTTTTTACTAAAATATATTTCTAATTTCTTAAGGAATTTCAATAAAAAGATATTCATATAGTTTTATGAATTAGAAATTATGTTTCAATTATTTTTTAATTAGAAAGAGAAATTATTTATTTAAAAAAGGTATTTAGACTTTGTATTTCAATTTTCAAAGGAAATTATTATTATATATCTAATTTCAAATTATCCTTAAGAAAGAAAGAAAAAAATTTCTTCAATATTTTCTTTTTTTTTCAAAGATGATTTTGTCTAGTAAAGGGCTTCTTAGTTATTTCTCACCAAAGGAGTCTTTTTAATTTCTATTTATTTAAACTTAATGAGATTCTATTTGTTAGATTTATTATTAATTATTTAAGGAAATATTAAATTTCTTCTGGATAACACTATTTTGTTGCCTAAGCAGTTGTAACATGCACATGCAACTTCACCGTACACTGAATTGCCCTAACATTTGGTGGTTTCCTACTCCCCTCATTTCATTTGCTACTTTATCTCCCATAGTTGTTGCTTCTTTTCATGTTTTTTGTTTATTACATTTGAGGATTTATGTTTGCATTCAATGATTTACAGAGGATCTAGTTGCTTATTTAACTTTTTGTTATTTGCTTTTTAGGTTTTTGATTTTGCATTTGAATTTGTTTTTGTTTTTATGTTAGATGGTTTCTTTGGCTTTCTATAAATTGCATTTTTTATATATTGGCTGTGTTTATTGACCTGCCTCCTAATTTCATTGTCTTTGGGCTTCATTTCATTTTGAATTTATCAAAATGCTTTCTAGTTTACATAGTCTTTAATTTGTGATTGTTGACTTCAATTGTAAATATCATTTGTTTGATAACATTTATGAAACCCTAACCATATTTTGTTCGAATTTTTTTCCAAGAAATTAGAACAATAATTTTAAACTAGTAATTTTCTTTTTGTGTTTGATATAATGTGCATGAGTTTTTGGTAGTAGTTTGTTTTAATGGATGTTAATATTATGAGTTTGCCTAAGTTAGTTATATTTCTTAAGATTGATTCAGCTTTATTTTTGCATATTTGGATTAGTTCTACATTAATTAACATATAACTTTAAATCTTGTATGAAGTCGGTGAACTCAAAATTTATATTTTACTATTTTTTTATTACTTTCATTTTTGAAAATTTTCTATTTGGTTGTAATCTTTAAACTTGAAGGAACATTGTGATTTGTGCTTCTCTCATTCTCCCTTGTTTTCTCTTGTTGTTAGGAGGTAGGTGACCTTTCCAATCTCTTATCCTATCTTTTATCCATATTTAGTCATGCTTTTTTTCCTTTTGCTTTCCTAGAAAATTTTTACCTATATAGCAAAGAAAAAGAAGGGAGTGATTGTTTGACTGTGTTGTCTATTTTGTGCGCTTGT